>JAKUCG020000134.1:0-594701 GCA_022539655.2 Ceriodaphnia dubia | reverse complement strand
TCGGTAAAACCGTAGTTCTTTCGTCTAATCATTTCAATACGAGAAACTCAGGTCCGATTCTCTTTCTCTATTGTTTTGTTTTTAATTATTGAAAAAAGAAAAGAAATTTTATTTTGTTTAACCATCACAAAAATCCCGGGCGCACATCACATACTGTAGACTAACCTTTTTTCATATGGATATATGTTTTTTTGTTGTTTTCTTCTGTTGGAGGGAAAACCGAATTCGGCCAAAAGGCGGGTTGATGATGGGAGGAGGTGTTGATCACTTTTTCTCTTTCTTTTGGCTCTCTCATCTCGCCCTGAAATCCATCATTCCACCCTCGAAAACACTTTTGGGGGTTCTCCACCGTTTCTGTGTGTAGTTCTGTTGTTTAATGACCCAGTATATACTTGATAGTCTACCTTTTTTTTGGTTGTGTTGTTGCTTGTTGTTGCTGGCGTGGTGTGTGCTCCCACAACTACAGTAGATGGCTCGTCGTCTATGGGGGCCGACGACGTGGGCGTCAGTATACGCCATTCGTTAGAGGATATTTACCAGTTGATGTTGATGATTTGGTGCCGAGAGAGTCTGGCACTGCGCAGGCTCGATCGTCCGTGCGGTACGTAGCTAGAACACATCTCAAAATAATAAAAAAATGCGGTTCAAAAACCCGCTGAACTGACAATGGATGATCCATCACACATCATCATGCACTTCAATCATCATCTTCATCTCTGGATTATTAGCCTTTTCTCAGACTTACTTGTTACTTGACTACTTTGTTTCTTGTATTAGCATCTCTGGGGGTTCTGCAACTGTTTGGAAACACACACTAACAATTTCCCACGATTTCCATTTCTCGTTAACAGAAAATATCATCGTTTCTCTCTAGTTCTTGTTACGTCGTTTCTAGGTCTTGTGTCTACAGTCTGGTTTTTTTTCCCCATCTTTCCCACGTGCTAGACCTTCTTGACTTGTTGTAGATGTCATCCATCAACTAAACCGAAGGCTAATAATCGTACCTGTCTCTCTCTGATAAATGTAGAGTGCGACGATATCGTCTTGGTCAAGAGGGAATCGGGCGAGTTTGGGTTCCGGATTCACGGGTCGCGGCCTGTCGTCGTTTCGGCCATCGAGCCCGGAACACCTGCCGAATTATCTGGACTTCAGGTGGGGGACATCCTCATCAGCATCAACGACGTCAATGTCCTCGATTCATCTCATTCCGAGGTCGTCCGCATCGCCCATGCAGGTAGAACGACAACGTCGTATCAATATCGAACGCTAGGCGGCGTCGTCTCTCGTGTTGATGTTGTGTGTGTTTTTGGCGCTCGATTTTCGCAACGGGGGAAAATTGTTTTACTGTTTGTCTTGTGATTGTTCTCTAGTGCACTCAATTACGGTCTACTAATGGACCGTTGATCTATTTTGGCCGAGGCTTTCAACCCAAATTCTGTTATTGCCCAGTTTTATTGCGTCCAAGTAGCTCTATTTTATCGTTCACGTTGCAAATTCCAGACGGTAACACAGTTATGATGGCCCCAAGGTTCCCCCCGAGCTTTCTTTCGAGGGTGAAAGTTGTTTCCTTCCCTCCCTGCTTTATTGGCGTGCTGCAGCTGATTTAATATGTCGGCAGTAAATTGCAATTTTCTTTTCACAGGGACTGATGAGCTGAAACTCGAAGTGGCAAGGACATGCAACATTCTGGGTGCCAACCCGAATTTGGCTCTAGAGCAGCCAGCAGCAGCAGAGGGCTGTGCAGAGCCAGCACCCAGCAGCACCAACGAAGCTCCCATTCTGGTGGGTTACCTGTGGAAGAAGAGCCAGTCAGCCAGCCGGGCTGACGAGAGCAGCAACGTTTGGTACAGGAGATGGTTCGTCCTCAAGAGAGACAACTGTCTCTACTACTACAAAAACCAAGATGTGAGTTTGCTACACTTTTGCCTTTGCTGTCTCCCTGTACCACAATTCTCCGTCCCTGTGGGGATTCGATTATCCGTGGCACGTCATGTTGAGAGCAAGTTGGTCTATTACTGAGCTAAATGGACGTCCTAGTACTCGTACGGTCGTACCGTATACTCTAAAGAAGAGTGACGGTAATCCAATAGTTTTGTCAGCAATTATTGCCTTGTCTTGTTCTATAGAGCATCTCTCTGAGCTGTCACCCTCCATCAGTGGGTCTGGATTCTTGGTACTAAGCCATTCGGACGCAAGGAGAAGAAGAAGAAGATCGGATCGGGGTAGTACTAGACCGAATGCCCTTTCAGGTGGAACGAGCGTGAAAAGATTTGATCACGCCATTGCGTCAGCTTTCTCGACGGAATCACACACAAAGGAAAGAAGGAAAAATTACGTGTCTGTGTGGTGCCGGGAGGGGGAGACGACGACAAAACGGTCCGCTGCTGATGCTTTCAGGGGTCTATCCAATCATGGGTAATTTCCATTGTGCGACTACCAGTATAGAGGCGATCGATACGCGGCGTCTAACGACGAATTCGCTCTCTCTCCGTCCTTGTCCCGTCTCTCTTTCACCGTAGTGGAAAGAAAAAAGAAATGGAAAGAGTTGTGGGGCGGCGCGCCGAGGGGGGGGGGTTGAATAGCCTAATAACCGTCGTCAGCAGGAGCCCAGCAGGCAGAGAAAAAAAAAGGAAGAAGGGGCGCAGAGGAGCAGGAGAGCAACCCTTTTATTTTCTCGGTGGTCCTTGTCCATTGTTTATCTTTTACTATTTGATTCTAATGAATTCTCTCTTTCTCTTTTTTCTTGGTCATGATTATCGGGCAGAGTTCGCAGCCGCTGGGAGCCGTGTCTCTGCTTCACTACACGGTGACTCGTACGTCATTTACGGAGCGACCCCACGGCCTGCTGTTGAGCAAAGGCGGGACGATCCGACACTGGTTGGCGGCCGAATCGACGGAATCGGTCGAGCTCTGGCACTCGGTCTTCAATCACGCTTCCAAAGCCGCCGTCCAGGTGAGTGTTGCTGTTGCCTTGTCTTGCCCAGCCAACGGTGGTCTCGCTAGATTGGGATCAGATAACACGACCGATCCCCTCCTTCCCTCCCTCCCTTTGCTTTCCAGTTGATGTTTGCGGGATAGTGTTTGGATGGATAGAAAGAAAGAAGGGAAGAAAAAAGAAAGCCGCTTAACCGTCTTGCATTTCATTGGACTCTTTTGCCCGGTCCGTGCTGGTTCGCCGGCAGGATGTTTGGCTGGAGATGTGCGCCCAGAACATCCAATTGCCGCCGGCGTCGATGGCATCGCCCGACTGCGTCGGCCATCTCATGAAGCTCGGTCACCGGGCCAAGGAATGGCAGCGTCGACTCTGCCTTCTCAAAGACGCCTGCCTCTACTTTTACGTCGACATCAACGTCTCGTCTGCCCTCGGTAAGTCCGTCCTGAGCCTCTTTTCTAATTCTTCTTCGCTGATCTCGTTATGATTGGATTTAAATCTGTCATTGTTGACTCTCTCGTTTGTTGCTTCTCTTTCTCTGTCTCTCTCTCCGCTCATTTTCCCACCGGTTGTAGGAGCGTTGCACTTGCACGGTTACCGCGTCCAGGCCTCGGGCACGACGGCCTCGAGCGGTGAGCGACGCAAATTCGCCTTCGAACTGTTGCCGCCTGAGCCGCGCATGCGCCATTTCCACTTTTACACCGACTCGGAGAACGATCGCAAACGGTACATACAGTATATATTTATTTATATAGCAATTCCAAGTGCTAGACGACAACGACGGCGACGACTGGGCCAAGAGACGAGGTGCCTGTGTGAAAACGAACAATAGAGACTCTAGACTCTCTTGAAAAAAAAAGAAAAAAGAAATCAAGTCACGCGATCAGCCCATCGTCGGTCGTCGGTCGTCGTGACGATGGCGTGTTTTCTAATTCTAGCGCCTTCTCTTCATGTTCAGGTGGATCGCCGCTTTGGAGTACTCGATCGATCGATGGATCAGAGTCGGCTAGTCGACCCAAAGCAGCCAACACCGCCACCACCATTATATTTGATATATATATATGAAATATCTAACTGTTTTCCTCCACTGTTCAAAACCTTCCTCACAAAACACTAGAAAGAGAACCGAATTCATTTTGATTCTACTACTACTATATACACCCACCGCCATGTGTTTTTTCCTTCTTTTTCCTCCTAACTTTGTCGAAACCGCAGCCCCGAATTTGGGCTCGGTCCTGTGCCAAAACAGATGTCTTTTGCTCCACCACCGCCATTGTTTATTTCTATTCTTTTTTTCTAAATTTATTTGAATCCCCAGCTCTTTCTGTGTACCAGGTAAATAACGACACGTTTTCTCTTTCTCAATCATTTTGGAAATGTTTGTATCTGGCGACCTCCACCACACACACAACACGTGTGTCCATATACAATCTCTATTCGGGATGGTCAAACACTCACAGGTTGTCAATTTTTTTAGTCACATTTTTTTTTTTTTGTTTGAATGTTGAGCCACGGAAGAAGAAAGAAGAAGAAGGAAAAAACAACAAATGTTATTTATAACGTTGGTTTCATAATAATTCAGTCAGTGACTTTTGATGATGGACGGGAAGAATACAAAATAAAAAAAAGAAATTATGGAAAATAACGGAAAAAGAAGAGAAACACTTTTTTTTTATCTTTTTGCACAAAAAAATATGTAAAAATGGTGGAGTAGAAGAAGAAGAGAAAACGAGGGACTAGTCGCGTACTGTTTTGGGGGGAGAAGCAAAAAAAAAGAAACAAGAAACGTGTCTCATTTCAAAAGACGGAGAGAATCCGAGTCGCTGGAATCGCTTGAGGGCGTGCCGTGCCCACCGCCGCCGTCGTCGTAGTAATAGTCGTCGGTGACGTCTTTCAACTGGCGCCGGAGGAAGGCGATCTGAGATTCGAGACGTTGCTGTTCTCTCGTCATGGACTGGCGCCAGCGCCTGGAACTACCACCACCACCACTAGCACGCAATCCGCCGATACTGGAACTGTCCCAATGGTCGCGAATAGCCGGCGACGTCGGACAACTGCCCACCACCGACGCTGAGGAATGCTGTTGTCTGCAACTGCGTCTATTGTTGTTGTTGTTGCTGCTGCTGTAACTGGAAATCGATGGCGATCTGGTGGTAGCGGTCGGCCGATGAACGGGCCAACCGCCGACGTGGCAGTGCGGATCCATCGGAGCCGGCGATGGCGGTCGATCGTGCTCTGTCGTCCAGTCGTCTGGGGAGCAACTCGTCCGCTGACTGCCGAGAATCCAGCAATCGCGAGGCGGTGGTGGCGGAACGGGCGGCGGCGGATGGGATGAAGGCTGGTGGTGGGTGACGGGTGGATGCGGAAGCACTCGAACGTTTTGGCGCGTGGCAAAACGTGGAGTGATTCCTTTGTTGCGGCTACTGGGCCGTCTCTGGTGGTGGTGGTTCCAGTCGACTGACGGGAGCATCCGTCTCGTCGGCTGCTGCTGTCTGTACGGCACGCTCGGTTCATCGCAGTCGGATGACTCCGAACTGGAAAAGACGGCAGCGCTATTCCGGCTGGAACATCGTCTCATGGCGGCCGTTTTTCTCAGCCGCCTGCGGTAGTTGCTAACGGAAGCGGCCGACGAAACGGAACAAGGACGACTGATGCTGTTGTTGTTGTTCACAGTCACTAACTCTTCCGGCTTATTCCGCAACAAAAGTTCGTCCTTCTCCAGTTGCAGGAGAATCTCTTCCGTCTGTCGGATCAGCAGCGTGTACTGATCGTCGACGTCCCACCTCGACGGCGGCGGTTGCGGCGGAGTCGAGGCCGTCATGACCCGCAAATTGTCTCCATCCATCAACAATTCGAGCGAATCGCAGAGCTGGTCCAGCTGCCCGTTAGTGACTCCGGACAGATCGTCATCGTCGCTGCTTGTAACAATGTCCGTTTCTTTCAAAACGGAGACGGCCGGCATGTCTGAGAGGAGAGCGGCTTCCGGCGTCGTGTCCGTCATCCAGGAGGTACGATCCGATGACGTCATACTCGTCCGTACGGGAAGCCACGGATTAGTGCGGATGGCCGGCCGGGTCCTAGGTGATTGGGTCGACGAGGAATTGGTGCCCGACGTACCGGCAGCTTCCGCATCCATCAACGACCTGCGCCAAAGTGGATCGAGCAAATGATTCTGTTGCGGATGATGCGACGACGATGAAGACGGATCAAACAATCCTTCTTGACTGGGCGAGACTCCGTCTGAACATCCGGTCGAGTAAGCCGACTCGGGAGACGAGAGCGATGGCGCATTCATCCGTCCTCCACCTCCTCCTGTTCCTTCTGTTCCTGTTTCCCCCTCGCAGAAATCGGCTGTGCACATCGATGAGCCCGTCGCCGACAACGATCCGTTGCCCGTCCGGCTGCCGATGCCGCTTTCGCCGGCGAAACTCTTGCACGTCCAATCGGATCCAGACGGTGAAGGCTCTCCGTTCTTTTTTTTCAATTTGATTAACAAGACGGGAGAAAAACAAAACAAAAGGAAAAGATGAGTATCAGAGCGATGCAATCTCTCTTGGCCGACCCGCCAATCAATTATGCATGAAATTCCTCTGATGACTCAGAAAGGAGCTAGAGATAATTGGACGTACCTGCTGTTGCAGCTGCTGCTGGATAGTCGGCGGAGGGGCGGTGGCGAAAGGGGCGGAATAGTCGGCTGTTGTACTTTGGTATTCCAGGCCAACATGACTGGACTTTGAGTCCATGACGGATGATGACTCCGGTGATGGCAAGGCGATGTGGCAGCGGCGAAATCATTCTGGAGGCGGATGACCAATCCGGCGTTGCTCCGGCCGCTAGAAGAGCACAACGGAACGGCCGGCACCAGATTGACGAGGCTCGACGCTGGATGGGCGATCCTATCGGCCGGCGACTCTTTGCCAATGCTGTGATGGTGGTGGTTGCCTCCGGAATTGCCGCTGCCGTTGGATTTTTTTCCGCTGCTGTTTCCGGCGGCAGACGATTTCTTCCGCGTCAAATGCGATTCGACCCACGATTTGAGCTTGCTGCTCAACATTTCCTCTTTCTTCTTCTTTTTCTTATCGGGATGATTTCGTTTGCTCTCGCTTCCAGCTTCCGCCAACGATATCCGCCGTCTTTCTTCTTCTTTTTTTCCGCTGCCTTCAACTCTGCTGTTCCATTCCGCCGCCGTTTGCTGCTGCTGCCAGACAAGAAGAAAGAGAAAGTCAGTCTATGAGATTTGATTTTTTTTTCAATCATGGCTTCCGGCTTTCGCCCGTCCCCCCTCCTAGCCGGAAGAGCTAGAAAGATAGGAGAAGAAGAAGAGAAAATTGGATCGGGGCCCGAAATATCGACCTGCCCCATCTTGATCGATCGCGCGCGGCGAAAAGAAGGAAAAAAAGCGAAACGGAGGCGACTCGAATGTTTTTTCTTCTCTTTGGTTCGCTTCGCTGGAAAATGCAACCAGACAGACTAGGTAGTAGTAGGGGGAAAAACATAAGGCATCGGCGTCGTCTTTAATCGGATCGGCGCTTCCGCTACGCTTCATTTCTCGGCAACCCGTCGTCAACTGTCGCTTCTACCGTTAGACGACGACGGGGCCGAGTGTCGTCTAATCAGGTTCTGTTCAGGCCGACCAGCAGCAGTGAAATAACGAATATGCAAATGAAGCTCTCCTGTCTCCGAACTGGCATCGTACAAAAGGAAAGAAACATTTAGAACTGGAATAACCGATGGTCTCAAATATAGAGTGCGGCTACTACGGGTCGTCGTCGCTCGTAACTAGAAGGCGACGTATGCAAATGGGGGGCCATTGTGGATGCGCTCCGTCTGTTCTTCTCTCTTACCCCATACGCAGGCATCACAAAAGAGCTGCTGCTAGCTAGCTGGATGAAAAGAAGGAGCCGGATCTTTTCTTGGCAGCCTGACCCGCCACCAGATGCCAAAGCCGATCGATCGATATCCGTTCACTGCCGCTGCTACTATAGTTTAGCTAGGGGAATGTGTGGGGAAGGGTAAGAGGCGACGGCAGTCGATCGATCAGCAGGTGAATTACGTTCGCAACCGTCGACGACTCGGCTCTTTGCCGAAGAGTGCTCCCAACCAAACTCGATTTCGCCTTCCTACCCGAAAACTGCGGATCAAAGAAGGCTATTGCTATTGCACTCACAGTTCTCCTATATAGTGGGGGTAGTTGGAGGGGTCGGTTGATTGGCAATCGTCTGGTGACGTCACTAACCCTCTTTTCCTTTCTTTATCGATCCATCGGGGGCGCTGCAGTTAGGGTAGCGGCGCCCCGGGGATGAATCAGAGTAGTCGTCGCCTAAACTGGATCAACTTGACATTGTCGCACAGCTACCGACGAATTGCTGAGCTGTCAATCTCAACGGGGAACTTTCTCTCGATTCTCGGAGACTCGGCGACACACGACGCGACCTCAAGGCTATATCAATTAAAAAACCGAGCGTGAAAAATGTCCCTTTTTTTAGATAATCAGCAGCAGCTCCAGTTTTAGCGCTCATTGTAAATCAATCCGGATCCGCCAAGACCCCAAAACGGGATTGACACCAAAAAAACAGTCACGTCCAGCTGTTGCGGCCGCACGATGATGAAGCTATAAGGCCAGAACGGCTGCGTCATGGCGATTTCAATTTCACCGCAAATGCCCTCCTCCTCCTAGACTTTTGTGATACTTCTTCTTCCCTTCTATATTTATACGATACACAAAGTATCAAAATATATATACGAGGAGAAGAAAAAGAAGACTGTAATCCAGTCGGAGCGTGACATCAAAACACCTGAGACGACGCCAGCAACAACAGCTTATCAAAAAGGTAACGTGAAACCACGGACGATCGTAACGCTGCTCCGTTCCGCGTCCGTTTGTTTTCTAATATATAAAGGGCCCCTGGTTAGAACTATAGACGGAGGGGGGAAAAAATATTCCGAATTTTTAATGGCTCTTGTTGTTGTTGTTTTTTGGCCTCTCCTCTCCTATCGACCAATATGGCCATCAGCTGATGGGATTGGCCTTATGGCAAAACAGCGTTCGTACACGAAAAAAACGACGACGAGGACCTGATGATGGATGCGCTTCACATAACGCAAGCCGAGGATGATCGACATCGTATTAGCGTGAGTCACGTGACTGACTGGGCTGCTGCCTATTTTTATAGTATTACTATAGTTTGCCTTCGTCTTAGATGCGAATCATGGCCCGTAAATTCGATTTATAGGACGACGGCGACGGACCAGCAACATTTATTAGATTTTGTGTCAAGTTTCAGGTGTATATACGGCCCTGACTTTTTTTCTTTCCTCTCTTTCTCTTCTTGTCGTTTCGTTCGTCCGTTCTTTTTGGTAATGTTGTCCTTAGCATCTCTCTCAACCGGGTCAAGGCATGTTTTTTCTTTTTCTTTATTATTATTCTCCTTCGCGGCGGCGGGCCCAACAGCATCTGAAGCTCAGCTGACCGCTACGATACCATATTAGCGTTTCTCGTGTTGTTTGGCTTACATGTTTCGCTATCTCTAGGCTTTTTTGAATAATACTAGTAGTAGAGTAGGAGCATCAAAATATCAGATGCTGATTTATCGTCCTAGGACCAAATGAAAATTCTAATTGACGCGCGCGAGCCGGACAATGCGATTCCATTGAGCCGACGGCGGCGGCAGCGGCAGCGACGACGGGCAGCTTCGCAATTAGAATTCTATAAGCGCTTTGGCTTGATGGTCCTTGGAGCATTTGCTATCAAAGCAAAGCCGAGAGAGTCAGGGTCAAAGTTACCCGATTCGGAAATGGTTTGTCTCTGAGGTTCCATCAAAGTTTGACACTCGCAAAGTGCTGGCTGGCTCCAACCAAAAGGGGGATATATATTACAGCGACGTCGACGACGACGACGTCTATCTGCCGTTGAACAGTCGAGCTCATTGTGGCACGGGAGGCTTTTGATTGAAACCTGAAACCTCATCGATTTTCACCGGAGGACAAAGTCAGCAAAGCCCACCCAATCTCTTTCTCTCTCTCTAACAATCGATTTTTCGCTCGCTGCTGCCTAGAGACAGAGAGCGAAAGGCAAACTGGGCTAACAAAAAAAAATTCAAACCGAGTGTCATGTCGACATGGACGACACGCGGATGAAGAGTCAGCGCACAGCGGGAAATGTTTTTGTCCCGTAACGTCGGATCGCGGCCGATTATTCACGCAGCATTCACAAAAATCTTTCCCCGTTTTTTCTCTTTCTGTATGTTATCCCCACGGGATCTGTGTGTGCGCCGATGGCTCATGAATAATCATATCAGACAGCACGGGTTCGATTCACTCGAAAAATGTAAAAATCGAGTCGTAGCGAAAAACATAAAAAAAAAACGCGGTGAAAAATGATCCCAAAAAGCCTTCATGGCTCGTATGTAATAACGGGGAACGATGGCAGAGCTGTGCATATTATGCCAATCAGTGGAGCGTCAAGTCAACTCTGCTGCTGGGTCACTAACCTCGTCTCTCTCTACGTACACCACTAGAAATGTTGAAAATCCCCTCGGAAATGATTATTCATTTGCATTAGGCCGACGAAGAGAGAGCGCTTGCTCTCGTTTCCACTCGGCCTCCAATCCGTTTTTGAATAATCTATACGAACGGCTTACCTCGTTTGAAGATGTATGTATATATAAATAGATCCCGTTGTGGTGGCAGCGGCAGCACTGGGTGTAAATATATGAAACAACTTATCGAATAGAGAGTAGAGTGTAGAGAGAGAATAGTAGAATGGACGGTGAGAAAAACACGCCCGCTCTCGTGAACGGACGTGAGCCAACTGACTGGCGCTCTCACTGGGCTCGCTCCGCCTTTGCTGCGTTGCTGCCTTGCTCCGTTCACAAAAGAAGCCGAGAGAGAGAGAAGCCCCTTCGGGCTCACGATAGCGCCTCAGCTCAAGGCGCTCCACGAAGAAGAAGAAAAAGAGCTAAGGCCTCTCTCTCTTTTATTCACATCGTCCGTTGTTGAATAAGACCCCCGCAAAATGGGAGTTGCCGAACCCCGATAGATACGCGCGCAGCGCTATTAAGTTTGCCCAATCAACCGTACCTACACTCTTACTCCTCCTGCAGCGGCCTACATAGAAAGTAACAACAATAACAACAGACACTCTCGCAATACTACCAGTCCCTCCGAGGAAAAGAAAAAGGAAAAAATAAAAGCATCGACGATTTCCATTTTCTCCCGGCTCGCCCGCCCGTATAGTATATACGGTACGTATTTCTATATATAGTCTTCTTCTCTTCTGCTTAAGAGTAAAGTAAAGAGCAATTTTATTAGCTGCGGCCGTTGGGTAATGGAATGTTGACATGTTGAATAGGCCTCTAATCACCCACAAGGGACTTTAAGCTCGAATGGAAAGAAGAAAAAACACTCGACTGCGTCTCTCTCTAGCTCTTTCATCGGCCTTATGGCAGCAGCAGCCATAAGCAATATCGATTTCAACACGGCGCGAGCCGTAAGGTCGGCCGTTATTGTTACGTTAGGCGCAAGAATGTTCCATTCATAATTTTCCCCTTCTTTTTCCTTGATCGTTTTTCTCTTCCTTCCTTCATGTTGTTGTTGTTGTTTTTATAGACGGCGAGGCCGTAATTTAGCGCCGCTCCTCTCTGCCGAAAATTTTCACACACAACCTGCGCGCACACACACCTTTTTTGGAAATGATTTAAACGTCAGCAAAGCGATATAGCAGTCGGTTAGTCCGCGGCCGGCCGTTTTTTCTGTCGCCTCTTCCGTTAGGCCGACTCTCTGTAGGACGATATAAATCTAGACACTCGTCGTGATCTGATCGTAAAGCCTTATTGGGGGAGAGAGCTAGGGATTACTTTTAATCGGATTCTAAATGTACATAATATCAGATAGAGACTACCGGCATCAACAACAGGAAAAAGAAGAAGAAGAAGAAGAGCAGATGGAGTTTGGAGTAGTAGGAGTAGTAGTTGTTGGCAGGCAGGAAACGAAAGGCCAATCTTTTTCTTCCTTCCTTCTCTCTCTACTCTAAAAGCCGGTGAAATCCTTCCGGCTCGGAACCGCTTTCTTCTTTGGGACCGTCTAGATTTTCTTTGTGCGACGCTGCTGCCGTATATTAGAGTTGTTCTACTACTAGTACCTAGTAGAGACTATGCGGCTGTAGACGGGGGATGTAATCCATCGCAAAGTGAGATGGCACGAACGTGATCCGCCCGCGGAACAACACCAATCAATCCTGCAACGCCGTGCGCCCGCCTATACTAGACTATTATAGGCGGTGTACTGCGCGTTCCCGTTGGCCGCCGGTGGCGCAGTTGCGCGTACGGAATACCTAAAAGTGTTGTCTATAAAGCGGCGGCACCCTTTTTTCTCCAGAGAGACTCGTCATCATCATAAATCCGGTCTTCCCCTCTACAACGGCCTTGCTTGATTTTAATTGGCTGATTTTTTGTGTCTTGTTGTCGTCGATCCCATCAGATGACAGTTTCGGAGAAACCGGTCAATGTGGACACGATGTTTGGCGAGGCCATTTATCAGTTTCGAATGACGATTCACGTCACAAGGCCTCGTCTCGTGACGGACCCTGTCGTCCGAGTGTTATCGATCGATGCTGGCCCAGCTATTTTCATAGAACGAACGATGAGCCAACAAAAACAGAAAAGAGCACTAGTACTACTATACTCTGGTCCACATAAGAAATGTATATATGGACCTCAACAGAAGAGAAGACAATCCCTTTCCCAAACAGACGACGACCCATTTGTATTCATATACGCACTCAGCAAGCGATGCGCACCAGCCGCCAGGAATCAAGTAGAAAAGAAGAAGAAGTTTTTCCTCAGGAAGTGTTACGAGTTGCGTGGAAACTTTTATCTCCGTCCAACTTCTCTAGTAAGAACACAAGACTAAAGCTGTAGATTATGTGATTCTCCGAGTGCGGAGAAAGAGAGAAAAAGTCCGCGTTTTGTTGATGGACACGGGAAAACTTTTCGATTCCGGTTTTTTTTTCTTACATTCTACTGATGATGGCGGGAGCAGAAGCAGAGCCAACTACTTGATAGTATTTGATGATTTTCCGCGGGTCATTCATCACACCAAGTCGACGTCTGCGGCCCACATTTCTGCGCGCGCGATAGGCCTCTGCGACGTTGATGCATTTCCACGGCGTTTCGCCATTCGTTCCGTTCGCTCTCTGCCCCATCTCGTCATTGCGTGAGATGTTGTTGAATTTCCAACTCGCCTCATCGCACACCAGCGTCCTCGGTCTCTTCTTTGCCGGCCCATTTGCATCTTTGTATTGTGTGGGCTGGCAAGATGCCGAGTTCTCGGCTTAGCCGGTCATTTGAGACGATGGCCCAGCACAGCGCAATACAACACAAGACCCACACAGTTCAAGGAGAGTCGTCGACGACGACGAAGAAGAGAAAAAGAAACACAAGAGGATCATCCGCGGCGCCCCCGATGATGCACAACGGCCCCGAGATGCCCATCGTCGCGACACATCTTGATCCCGATAAGGACGTTTTTTCTTTAGACCTTAAAACCCCCCGTTGAGTCACAGCAGACGGCGAAGGGTACTGTATCGAATTTCTAAAACTAACGTAACGTACCAAAAGTCCTCTAGTGTATTTAGAAAAAAGGAAAATCTCTTTTTTTATTTATTTATTTTGGCGATGGATGATGAAATCCCTGAGGCCCGGTGTTGATGCGCGGTCGAGCGCGTCTTGTTCCACCCAGATAGACTCATTAATCATAAGGGAAACGACGACGACGACGACGACGATGTTCAAAGCCATATAACCCGCGCGTGCTGCTCCCGCCAGTTCTCTTGTTTGGCCACTCGATCGATAATATCCCATTATTACAATGTTTTTTTTTTTCTTTGTTTTCTTTCTTTTCCTGCATGCGCTGTCTGTTTCGTTCTTTATTATCTACGAGACCCTTTTGTCCCGGAGATGTTTGGAATTCCCGACCGCGCTACCACCAGCACCAGCACCAGCACGTCCTGTTGTAAACAGTCTGTCGTCCCTTTTGAACTGGAAAGAACCATTTTGATGGGTTGAATAAAATCTCGGGACGAGTCTGGAATGTTCATGACCGCTTTCCATCTTGCAGTTGTATATTGTATAGCAACCAGTAATATGACTGAAGCGAGAGAGCCGGCCAGCAACAACCAGGATCACTATACTAGAACAAGGTATTGTTATATCATCCCATTGCGCCCGCTGAGACGACGACTTGGACGGCAAGGTCTTGTTTATAGTGCTCCGGGCCATCGATATAAATCAGTATTCCAATGACGCAGACTCTTCTTCTTCTTCTTTCCTTCTTCGCCAGAAATCCCCCCGTGCTGCAACATCAGTTGTTGTTGTTGTTGTTCTTTCCTGTTTGTTCCGTCCATTCTCTTATTCAACAGTCCACTAGACATGGTACAAGAGCCTAATTTTCTATTTAAAAATATACAAGAAAAAAAGAAAAGAAAAGGAAAAAACGACCAGCTGAGATGCCAAGACAGCCTTCTCGTGCGGTGGGGGGTCGCTACTATATACTAGGCTCTCTCTCTTCCGTCTTCTTCGTCCCCTTTGAGTTGATGGTACAGCGCGGCAGCAGCAGCAACCGCACAGTGATGTGCTCTATGGTCCAATCTTCTTCTTTCACATGCCCTCAAGGCCCTCGTGCAATCTTGCCTTGTAGTTCAACGTGAGTCAATATTACGACGTGGCGTCTTTTGACTCTGAAAAAAAAACGTCCCTCCTTTCTCTTCGTCTTCTACAACAGTCCCCGACAGCTAGCATGTTTATCTTCTAGCCAGCACACAGGCCGTTTCCACAGCACAGAATAGATACAGTACAGAGAGAGAGAGAGGAAAAAAAAAAGTTTTCCCTATTTTCAATGAGAAGCCTTGTTAGTGATGTGTGGCCTATCAGTTTTGCGGATTCCGCTGTTGGCGGCTTGTTTTCATTTGCCCCGTCGTCCCAGAGCCGGATATCCTCTTTAACGCCCTCACCCAACGCACAAAAAAAACAACCTTTGATCTATTATGCATCCATCGATTTCGACGCACAGCAACAACAACAACAAGGCCCGGCCGAAAAAAAGACGGGCCCTCAAGGATTATGATCATCATCCATTTCCATAAACATCAAATTATATTTATGGACGTGCTAAAAACATTTTTTTTACGGCTAGGTGACGTGCGGATATAGTAGAGACTCGATCCTGATAGATGCTGGTGATTTGCCCTGCTGAATAGCTCTTTTTTTTGTCTCCCATGGGAAATATTCACGCATCGCAGGCCTCGTTGGATCTCTGCGCGCGCCCGCCCGCTTCAATCCAACCCAAACAAATGGGACTCTCGCTAGACTCTATCTCGTGGATGGCTTTTTTCTTTTTCGCTTAGACCACATAGACAATACTTGACGTTCGTTTTTATGAGGGCTTCCCTCATTGTCTCGATGTTAAATGACACTATTTTGTTAAAGAGACAATAAACTCGATGCCGTCCCACCCATTTTACAATCGTTAACCATCTGCTGACGCAAGCGAAACACATTTGTTGTCATTCTCCTTCGATAGAGGACGTTATAAACAGTTTGATTTTCGACCGCTAGATGGCTTTGACCGGTATTGACGTTTTCTTTTAAAAGTAAAACAAGAGGTGTTTTTTTTGTTTCAAAGAACTATGTTGACAGTAAATGGACGCTCTGTTAGATTTTAAACAGAAACAGTTGTTTCATCGATGGAAGGAAATGCCTATCATTTCCGAATGTATGCTCTGCTCGTAGTGACGCATGAACTCACGGGGAAACACCTGTGTTATTGGAAACTTTCGTCAGAATGTGAAAATTTAAGCTTGATGTATCTATTATTCTTCCGTACTTTAGAGAATCAGCCCTTGCAAATAACGATAAAGTATAAGCCCTACTGCACCTGCATTTTGTCATCTAACCCAATTTTTAATCAACCAATCTGGCGGAATTATGAACATATACATGTCTGCTTTTCAGTTTTCCATTTTTTTCAATTACAGTATGCTTGAGCAATTGAAAAGTGCTTCTTGCAAAAGCAGTTTGATTGAGATCTGTTGCAGTTCTTTCATCTTTGCTTAAAAGAAACAATCTTTCATCTGCTATAACAAGTTCTTGGAACAAAGTGTACTATTACCAACTTACAGATCATAGGTAACTAACACTTGAGTGAATTTAAACAAGAACGTTCAATTTTCCTTCCCTCGAGATCGTAATTACTGGGTGGTTGCTCTCCATTAGCGTTATGGGAACATTCGTTCGTGCGGACCCCATTACAACCTTTTCATCCAAATTAAGGTATTCGCTCTTTATATTGCCTCCTCGAGCGAGTTTATCGTTCGCTGAGTTTACCTCATGACGTATACGTACATGCTCATTAGTCGACTGCACACATATTTACTCTTTGCTCCCTCTCGTTGTTTTTCGAAAAGAAATCAATTTGTGACCTCATTATTGTGGACATAGCATTCATAATTAAATTGAATGCACCAGTATCAAGTATACTATTTTAATGCTTACTCCTCAAATTTACAGCGGAATGGAATGATGAAATGACTCGTCAATAGAGGTGAGAATTAACTGAAAATGTGATGCAATTGAATTGGAAGGATTTTTCCGTTTTCCGCTCCTCCGTAGGACATTTCCGCCTTGCGTGAAACTTAGAGGTTCTGCGAATTGAATCCTAACGTCGTCTTTTGTTCATTCCTTCATCGTCGTTCCTATTCCTAATTTTACGAGGGCGAGTAGTGACTTTGAAAACCCTAAAACAATACAAAAACAACCGAAAATGAAGTTTCACAACTTTGAATGCTTGTAAAATTTTGTTGTTTCAGAAAAATGCTTTATTAAATTATTTTCATTCAATAAAAAGTTTCCACATCCGGGTAATCGAACCCGAGACCCCCCACTCGAGGAAGGTCCTATATCTCATGTTCTGAATCTCCTGTATCAGTGATCCATGATGAGCATATCTTTTTTTTATTGGAGCATGATGAGGCGAAAGTAGGGATACGACTGAAATCAAATGAATTTAAAAAAGGTTTTGGCGAGGTAAAGATCATCGATTGACCGTCAATGACGGAACGTCTCAATGGGCCGTCGTGGTGGCATAGCACGCATCTCACTTGCTATGAACCATGTACTCCGGAACAATATCCGATCGAGAATCTCAAGGAAACCCAGATAATAAAGCACTTACATACATTAGACAACCGGTTACGTCAGGCTGCTGCCGCTTCACGGTCCAACAATTAACCTCCAACCTCCTTCAGTCTAGACGCCTTAACCACTAGACCATACTCGCCTTACCGTAAAATGCATTTGTGGGGATATTTATATTTAGGGACAGCTAGCTATAATATGCCGCCCGGCTTAGGTCAGCGTGCGTACAAGCTTAAAACCATTTAATTATTGAATGATTCATTTAAAAGCTCAACAAACTATAGTTAAATAAAAAAAAGATGAATTATCAAACGTATTTTACTAAAAAAGTAAAAAAACCCAAACAACTGGGAATCATTTTGTTTGACTGGATGTTCGCCAGCCGACGTGAACGTCCTCACAATACTGAAAACATTTAGAAATAAATTCATGCAAAGTTGAGTTCACTATAGGTGAACAAGGTTTGAAAATAGCAACATAACGGAAAATGAGCAGCAAACAATGCATTTCCCCCATTGAATATTAATCAATTTACACTACAACATTCCAGTGAGTAACAGTGCATTAAGCGGCATCAAGCTCGCAGCGCAACGATCAACTATATCATTTCAAAAATCGAACTAGTAGATCACTGATGGCCAAGTGGTTAGCGTGTGAGAGAAGGTGGACGTTGTGCTGGAGATTGGGTACTTGAGCCCTTTCTCCAAGAGTCGAGATTCGTTCGTGTACGCGTGCCCAATTCCGCTATACCGATGTTTCAAGCCATGCATAGATACGCCTAAGTCTTCCATGACCACACCAATCAGTGATCTTTTTCAAACCCTTCCCTCAAGTGGGGGGTCTCGGGTTCGATTCCCCGAAGGTGAAAACTTTTGATTGCATTTTATAACTAAACGAGGCTTTTTTCTGAAAGAACAAACTTTTGAAAGCACTTTAAGTTGCAAAATTCAATTTTAGATCTTTTTTTGTATTTTTTGGGGGGTTGCAAAGTCGCCACTTGGAATAGACGAATCGAGTCGGAGGTAACAAGGGAATTCGGTTATTTTACAATTGTCAATACTTTTAATATTATGCTAAAATACGTAGTAGTTGTTTTCTTAACTTAGCTGTTTTGCTTTCTTCAACATAATATTAGCACACAGCATTGGTATACCTCCGGCGGGAAGCCAAAGTATTCCCGACTTAGGACACTTTGGACGAGCAAACGTCTCGGTGTTTTTATAAAACCGAGCTTATACTAAAAACGTGCTAAAAACTATATACAAGTATATAATTATAAAACTTTTCCCAAATGCCTTGTTATCTAGCACCACTCTGGCATCACTGCACCACCACCCCGGCAACCGGCAACGTAGTTTTCTTCATTCCGAAAAATATAAATAAAAGTCAGAAGCAGCTGTGAAGTTGACGTCGACTCACTCGACTGAGTATTTCCCAATCGCACCTATCATCAATCTGTCTACATAAACTGCAGCAATGGTAACTATACTTTGTAGAGAAATTGTACGTGTGTAACAGTTAAATAAGTGAGTTCTGTTCGTGTTGTCCATTATTCAATCTTAAGTATCATAGAATTCTTTTAATCAGTAATGACCTGCAAATTAGGCCTTGAATTTATTGCAAGTCTTATTTGCTACAGGTTTTGATAAAACCAATTATCCCTGAGGGTAATATTCATTCTTATGAATATACCGAAGGTATTAAGTTCCCGTAGCTTCCGGCGATTAGGGGGCTCTAAATGATTTAATGCTAAAATTCGTTACGGCCTGGCTCAACAGATGGCTTTTTTAGACTTTTTCCATCACTTGCACATTTTTCACTCGTCTTTTGTTTTAGCCGCGTTTTCTCCCTCATTAGATGGCGTGGACTATCGTTGACTAATTTTTCACTCGTCTTTTGTTTTAGCCGCGTTTTCTCCCTCATTAGATGGCGTGGACTATCGTTGACTAATTTTTCACTCGTCTTTTGTTTTAGCCGACTCCCTCATTAGATGTGGACTATCGCTTGCACATTTTCCATCTGTCTTTTATTTTAGTCTTAGTTTTTCGCCCGTCTTTTGTTTCATTTACAGGTAGCAAGTAAAATTTGATAGACTTTATTTTATTAATATGTCGCTGCCCAGGATCGAACTCGTATCACCTTGTTATCAGGTGAAGGGCCTCGAAGCACTATCGATATGGCTACCAATATTAATAATGAATTCAGAATTCTTTAGAATATCTGAATTCTCTTTTTAAGTAAAACAGATGTTGAGCCAGTAAACGAAACAGCGGTTATTTTAAAGGGGGATTGATTATAAGTAGTTCCAAAAAACAAACTTTCATTTTTCCCCTAAAAATGAGATCCTCCCTTTGCTACCTAAAGATTGGATATTGTTTATTCCCCGCTCATTTACAGAGTAATTTAATAACCTAAATCTTAATTCAAACCCATAAAATTAACGCTACATAAATGGATTTCAGCTTTATTGGCACTCTATTAAAATCCCCACATATATAGCCCGAAGGTTTCACCGAAGGGATCTTGTTATTACTAACAGGGCAAATTTTTCTTTTTAATGCATTATGCAGAAGCTGGAAACATGTTGAAACCACTGTATGCACCTGCCTGTGGCTGGTGCTACCCAAGACTATAGGCAAGTAAAGCATGCCTGTTTTCTGTTACTCTTTTTTTTGCACTCAGCATTCAACTGAGAGAGGCAATCTACATTGGTCTCTTATAGTGCCATGTGCAATATTAAAGTGAGTCCCTGAGGCCTTTCTTGCTTTGTTTTCTTTAAGCAAGGGGTTGGGCAACCAGACAATTTCTTTGTCTATTTTCAAGTAGCTTAGATTAAGAAACTTATGTATATTAATGTTTCATTGTCTTTAGTTGGACAGCATTCATTATGTCAGCTCATGTTCGCGATGCCTGCGCCTGTTTTGAGCTGCCAGCGGTGTGCTACGCGGTAGTTTTTCTCTCAAACAGCATTAGTTGTTTTTCCAAAAATGCAAATTTGCAAGTGAATTGGCACCCAAATCGGTCTTTTCTCGTGGATTGAAATGATAAAGGTATACACAAAATCGCGTTCTGAAAGCTAGAGGTTTTAGTTCTGTACTATTCAAATGATGAATATGTGTTTCCTGTGTTTCTGATTCAAAATGAAGTTCACTTGAGTCACTGATAAAGAGTAAAGAAACACACAATGTGTTTGCGTGTTACGTTTATTGATCATTGAATTTAACGCAGGTCATATCAATCGGAAAGTATACCGCACCCTTTATACCAACTTTCCGGAAATCAAGCAAGAAGGTAGTTTACTTGAAAGTTGAAATGTCAAAAGATCAGTTGGTTTTACAATTTTTACTATTTAGATGTAATGAAAGTAACATGAAGTGTGCGTTCATTTTGATTGCAGCAAACATTTGTATTGGTAATTCTTCATTTAGTATAAAAATGTAAGATTTAAGGAAATTAGACATGATGAGAACGCTTGAAAAGCATATTTCAGAGATCCGTGGTGAATCCAACTGCCTTCCTTTTGATCGTGTTTTAGTCAACATAGAAGTAATGGACTGCATTTCGCAATACTAACTGGTCTTTTCTTTCAGAAGATGAACGGTGTCGTATCCATTTAGCCGGCCATTAATTATTATTGCAGGTACGTTCATGTCATATTGAGATTCGAGCCTCAGAGTCACCAGCTTTGCTAATTTTTCTAATTCTGGTGCTAGAGGATCTCGTAAAGTAAATGCGTCTAGCCACTTATGCTTGGCCTTAGTAATCAGTGCTTAGGTCGATCACCTCGGCTAGACACAGTCCCTAGTTTTATTGTTATCTGGTTTTCGTAATTTTATCCTTTTCTTTTAAATCGTGTAGGATCGACGTTTAGAAATCAATCTTTATCAGCACATGGTATGAAGCGTCCACATTCTTAGAGGTAATTACAAAAAACGCGTTTGATTGTTGACATGACATTTGAATGATGACACAAATTTCTGTGTCCAGGCCAATGATAACTTGTGATAACTATTTTGGTGACCACTGACTTATGTCTAGTCAACTATTTAACAATGTATGTGAGACTGAGTCAGTTGATAATAATAAAATTTACGTTTTTAGGTTCAGTCCATTTTCCGTTGTCTCCGATTGCCCTCGCGTCGATGCTGCAGCGTTATGCTGATTCTTCCGTATTCTATTTACCTCTTTTTTGTCTCTAGTGAATCCATTCATTAAAGAAAAAACTCGTTCACTTATTTCATTTAAATTTCGGTCATGGTTTGTTTAAGAAATAAAAAACAATTATTTTCCAAAAATGAAATGAATATTCACCTTTTGAAAAATGAAAAATGAAGTAACCAATTGACCTAATCAAGAGAAAAACAGCAGGTAAATCCTAGCTCTAAGACAAAATGAGTGTCGCATTGACGTTAATAGTCCAACAGCAGGTATACTTGTTGCGCTGTTATTGGTTAACTATTTTAATACCAGAGACGTTGGACCGTCAAAAAGGGGGAATACTTGGGCTTGCCGGGTGTATACCAATGCTGTGTGGTAATATATAATGTTGAAGAAAAGCGCCACGTTACCTAATCAACTACGTATTTATTTATAAGGATAATAATGCAAATGTTAGAATTCCACATTGCATGAGTTTATTTACTTGGAATCAGAACATAACAATCCGGACGGAAGAGTAATTATCGGCCATTTACTAATAACCCTCTGCCGGAGTGAGTTTGAATGGATTAAATATAATCATTTGGATAATGGCCGATTATTAGAACAACTGATTAAATTTTGCACAGGCTGCCACTTATGGCGAATGAAAGCTTGTGACTTGACCATCGTTCACCTAGTAGTCGCTTTGGAAGAAGAAACCCATGGCGGTATGCCGTCCGAGTGTCTATTGAAATTTATTTATTTATACATTTTTTTCAAATCGACCGACAACCATCACTAAGGAACACGATGGCAATGCAACACCGAACACAACAGACGATTTTGTGAATACTTCCATTTAGATGTGATATGTAGATTGCACGGGGGTTGCAAAGAGCCAGCAATCGTCATAAATGGCCGCGTCCGGCTCATCCATCACTTTCATTGTGTGCCATGTCGCTGAAAAACTGAAAATTTATGAGCTAACACATTTGCTACAAAACAAGGGTATAAGCTCGGGTATAAGTCAATCGTGAAACCATCTTTTCGACACATTTTGTACTGGATATATGGATATATTTTTGTGTTGGAAACTCCACTGCTGCATACAAAAAGGAGACAAGTTCGCTATATACGTGCTGGGTGGGCAGCCAGCCCACGGTGAGCTCCCCCGCTTTAGGCAAGGTATACGGAATTCTGATCATTCTGCCGTTAGTTTCCTGTCAGTACCCAGTCCTTCTGTCAAGTTAAGAAGAACAACCGACGAATTCGAAAAATCTAATTTGTGTTAAAAAATTCGAGATTTAATTTTTTTTTTACTGAATGTTGTACCCCTAAGCCATAGACTGTCTTTGCCGATTGCTAATTACTTTCAGATGTCCTCGCAACGAAATGGATGCGCGTGCTGTCGATATACGACAAATATAAACATTAAACAGGTCTTAGATTCTTGTAGCGTCTTGTAGAGCAACTCACTATTAAAATCAAACTTGCAATAACTAAGTTATCATACTAGATTGCAGTACATGCACACCAAGGACACCAAGATCAGCCCAATTTATTGGCCATGAGCAACTACGGCCCTGCTCTTTTAATATATAAAAAAATACTGGAGGGGACGGAGAAAAATCGGGTGGGGGCGGCCGGCTAGAGACTAGTTACTAGCAAGCCAAAAAGGAAACAGAAGTGTTCGCAAAAGTGTAAAAAATTAAACTTAAAAGAACTTTGAACGCTTGTAAATATCATTGTTCTTCATCTGGTTGATGAAAATTAAGTTATCAATAACATGAAAACTAAGTCATACTCAAGTATTTATCCTTTTACCGTCCTAATAAAGGAGATCTTCGTTCTAAATCGCCTGGCCGCACCTGGCTTAGTATAACCATCTTTGTGATTGGTTTATTTCCGTGATGAAATTCTGATTTTGTTATGTAGCGTTGCTCGTGTAGTCGTGTATATTCTTTATACAATATGATTTGGTTTGAATACACACACATTACTTTGGTCAGTCTCTTGGTTTGTTTGGCGCCACATATATATACTCATTAAAAAGAAAGTGGCCTTCCTTAAATTATCTTTCCACCAACTTTACAAGCAGTATATAAGGCTGATGATGCGGAAATATTTGCGGACCATGAAGTTTCATATATTTTCCATACTTTTTTCTATATTTCTCAAAAGATTTGGCATCAAGATAAAAAGAAGAGGGTTTTTATAGGGGGAGGGCAATTCATCGTGGAAACCTTCAAGATTTTTTACCTGGCGTGTCGTAGGCGTAAAAGAAATGAAGAGCCCTTTTGATGGTGTGATTTTGAGAGAAGATTTGGCTACCTAAATGTTTCCTCATTTTTCCCATCTTCCTTTTGTAAGTACAAAAGGATGCCTAGTTTACTTATTCACTATTCAGACCAGTCAGCATTTGTCGTTGTTCATGTTCAGTACACTTTTCGTCCGTCTGGGTTTTAAAACTTAAAAGGAAACATATTTTTTAAAGCAGTGTTTTTCTAGATTTCCCTTTTATTTTTTAAACAAGGATGACATTGAAGTTAAGTAATGTCGTTGTTTGAGATAAACAAAAAGATACGGTTTAATTTAAATCTAAGGCAACACGTTATTTTGATTCCCCGGTAGAAATGTGGGGTCTGTATGAACTCAACTCTCATTTCGACCGCATTCTGGTACACACAATACGGTTGAAATGAGAGTAAAACTTCATACAGACCCCATTCTAAGTACCATCGTTATGGCTTGCAGCCTTGGACCCTATGGAATTTTGTATTGGAGTAGGCCTATTACTATAACTCTCAAAAAACCTTCACATTAAGCATAATTTGTTGACAATTTGTGACAGTGTTTAAAAAACATATATGCATCCTTACAAATGAATATGGTTATGTTTCTTACTGATATTTAACAAGACGAGGAAACCCGCCCAACACAACATATACTAAAACATTAGAGGTGTGGCAAAAATTTTAGGAGCGGCATAAATGAACATCACAAATTCACAATTTTTAGGCGACATCACGAATAGATGCGCCTGCCTTGTGTGCACAATTTTTGAATTTTACGAACGCGTTTTCCCTGCCATGAAATAGCTCGATCGAAGAGGCACTGTCGATCCCGTTTCGAACTCGTTATTGCGATTGGGTTCCTTTGCCAAAAATTGTCATCGCAACTTTCCACTCTTCTCCCCAGTATGAGGTGCCGTTTGGCGGTCGAAAGAAACATTTTTTAAATGGTTGAATCTGCGTTAAATAAACGGTACACCAATGTTTAACCTTAATTAAACCTTACCAACAATGAATCAATGGTGCGAATTAAACAATAAAATTAAAACAACGCAGCGAAACAACAGAATCAATCATTTATTAGACTGCATTAAATTGGGCAATATTTTTTTAAAATGTTTAAATGGAAGGTTATACGCGCGACTGAGACAAGGTAAAGCGGAATTTTGGCCGGTAGGGGGCGCTTTATTAAAAAAAATGATTTGGTATTCGATCACCAATTTTGCCTGGCGCTACTGCCGTTCTGGTGACTCCAATCTCGCATTCTCGCTTGTGTTGACATTCCTTTTTCGTCTGCACTCTGTGCGCGCCGCCTTCTGTCCGTGCGTCCATGCCCCGGGACAAGACTTAACACGAGTCAGGGACAGAACAAGACTTGACACGAGGATTAAAAATCAGTTTTGAATCCTCGTGTCAAGTCTTGTTCCTGACTCTTTTGTTCCTGCCTCGGGGAATGGAGGCACGGACAGAAGGCGGCACTCACCGAGTGGAGGAATGTCAACACAAGCGAGATTGGAGTCACCAGAACGGCAGTAGCGCCAGGCAAAAGTGGTGGTCGAGTAACGAAACGTTCTTTTTTAAATGAAGCGCCGTATAACCTTCCATTTAAACATTAAAAAAAAATATTGCCCAATTTAATGCAGTTCAATAAATGATTGATTCTGTTGTTTCGCTGCGTTGATTTAATTTTATTGTTTAATTCGCGCCATTGATTCATTGTTGGTAAGGTTTAATTAAGGTTAAACATTGGTGTATCGTTTATTTAACGCAGATTCAACCATTTAAAAAATGTTTGTTTCGACCGCCAAACGGCACCTCATACCCCAGTCTTCTGAATTAAGGCCGAAGAGGAAGGGATACAAAATAAATAATCTAATTTTCGAAAAAAAACCCTTTACCCTTGAAGGAAACCACAGTTACTAATAACGAGATAGGCTAACTCAGATTTTAAACTACCTTTCGTTGCCACCTGATGGTGAAAGACTTTTCCTTTGAAAAGGTTTAATTATGACGGTTTATTATAACGTGGCCACATTTTCGTTGATAGATGGCGACAAGCGTTAGAATTCGTAAAATTTCAGCAGGAGAGTGGCGAAGGGGAAAGTGACTGACACGTACGAGCATAGGGTGGATTGGGGCGATGCGACACACCCGGAAACAGAAAATGGAAAGCAAGAGCAAGGTATGAGCCGCTTGTATAGAAGAATGTCTCATGTGCGGAAGTTTTTAAAGGGATCTGCCGATTTTTTTAACTAGTCGCAAAAAGTTGTTTAATTTTTTGTTTTTGTTTTTATAGCTTGCAATAAGCTGATTAAAAGGGGTTTTAATATTTGAACATGTTCTAACTTGTATACTACTATACAACATTAATGTTTCACTTTACTTATAAGAAAAACGGTTGCAATATTGTGTGTAACTTGTTTTGCTGTCTACCTTTTTTTTGGTTTTGTTCTTTTTTTGTTTGTTTGTTTATTGCTGGTTGTTTGTTTGATTGTTTATTGAATGAAATTTATTGGTTTGGGGAGAAGAATTGAATGCAATCGTTGAAATTGTCGTTTTCATTACTGAGAAAAATGAAATAGAATTGAAATAGTTTAGGCGAGAGAGAATAACAATGAGACTGGGGGAAAATTGAAAAACTTTAGCGAAAGAGGTACCCGAGAAAAAAAAAAAAGAAAACCAGGGATTGTTCGAAATTTTTTTTGTAATGATTTCTCTGTTTGTTTTTTTTTATTTTTATTTTTTTGTTTTTATTAGGTGGCAACAACTAAGGTAGTCAATGTGTTATGGGAATAAGAATGAGTGGCAGGGACAGAACAAGAACGAAGGAAGTTTCGCTTTTGTTGATAGATGGCGACAAGCGTTAGAATTTGCGAAATTCGAGAGAGTAGAGTGACGAAAACGAAAGTGGATGAATGACATATACGAGCATAGTGTTGCTCGGGGCGATGCGACACACACGGACGTAGCGTATGGAAAACAATAGTAAAACTATGGACCGCATGTATGGAAGGGCGTTTCATGTACGGAAATTTTTCTAAGAAATCTGCCGATTTTTATAGTCACAACAAAGTTTATAAATTCGGGTTTTTTTGTTTTGTTTGTTTTCATAGGTTGCGATATACTGGTTAAAAAGGGTTTTATAATTTTTTACGTATGCTATCTATTTCTATATAGTTTACTTTTACTAAGAAAAAGCGGTTGTCATATCTTGTTTAACTTGTGTGTGTCTACCTTTCTGTTATTCTTTTTTTTGTTTTGTTTGATTGCTTTTTTTATGAGATTTATTAGTTTGAGTTTTAATCGTAAAGAAAAATGATCGTTTTCCCTATTGAGGGGAAAAAAATGAAATAGAAATGAGATAGTTTTAAGGCGAAAAAGGAAATGATCGAGAAAAAAACAATGAGGTGGATGGAAAACTTAATGAAAAATTTAGGCGCGGGAAAAAAAGACACCCAAGAGAAAAAAAGGAAAACATGTGATTTTTCAAAAATTTTGGAAAAATAGGGCACATAACGACAGTAAACAAATGAGGAACGGGGTCAAAATAATAATAACCGCCACTGGGCCTTCGATCCATTCTAACGCAGTTCTTGACTCTTTCTTGCATCCTTCGGCGGCCAGTATTGGGACGATTGGTTTGATGTCTTCAACTTCTTCGTCGTCGAGCGTCCAGGTTTCTTCGTCGTCCTCTAAGTTCCAGTAAGTCGGTGGTTTGGATTGTTGAGCGGCTGTTCGAGCGGCGGACAAATCCTGCACCCATTGGGCGGGTGAGTATCGGCGGCCGTTGAATCCGTCGGGGCAGCGGACGTCGGCGATGTATCTGTTTAAGTTGAAAACGGTGGTCCAGTCGACGACGCCATCAGATCCATGCGTCAACCAACTCAAGGAGTCGGTGTCGGCGAGGTAGAGATCTAAATCGTCGTCCGATAGTAGGCTACAAATGTGCTGCTGATAAACCGGGGTCTCCATTTGCTGCTGGGCGGGAGTGGATGCCTGGAAAGCCAGGAGGAGCTCGGCTTCTTCGAATGATCTCTGAGAAAAACATGTTTACTAAAAGTAAACCCAGGTATAGCCATCCCGTCCGGAACATTTGTGTTTAGTTATGTTTGACAATATAATGGTTGACAAGCAAAGAACAATATTTTCGTAAAATGAACTTTGTAGCTTATTTTTTTTTATCTTCATATTGTGAAAGAAAAACTTTCTATTGTTTAATTACTTTGCAATTGTGAAACACATAACTAAACACAAATGTTCCGGACGGGATTACTAATTAATTACTTAATTAATTTGGCAATTGCCGTTGCCAACTGATCTTGTACCTGCCGAAAGGACAGCCCACCGGCCTAAGCGACCGTTGTTATCTTTCTGTTCTCCTAGCCATTGTAAAGGTCTGTGATCGCTGATAACGGTGAATGACTTGTCTGCAAGTGCTTCTTTTTCTACAGTTGCATATTTTAGTTCTGCGGGTTTTAATTGTCTACTGAAATATGCGATGACTACCTCTTTTTTGTCTTGAATTTGAGACAAAACGGCACCTATTCCGTAATCACAAGCGTCAGTAAAGAGGAGAAATTCTAAGTCAAATTTCGGATAGGCTAGAATTGGGGAGCTAATAAGGCAAGTGGGAGCGCAGGAGCATTTCTTCCGCCTCCTTTGACGGGCCGGCCACTCGGATTGGGCTGGCTGGCCTTGCGCCATCTTTTTCCGGCTCCTGAATCGCCATCTCGTCGATTCCCTCTGGCTCCTGGGTTGCCTGGGTAGGCTCGCTCGTCTCTGTCTGACTGTCCACCTCCATATTGAGCTCCTTGTCAACCACACCCGGGCTGGCTGTCCTTGCATCATCCTTTTCCGGATGCTCCGGCACCTCCTTAATGGGCGGCAGCTTGCCAGCATCTTCTACGGTGGGCGAAAAGAGATGGGCAGCGGGCGGTAGCGACTTTGGCTTCTCCTTCACGGCGGCTGGCCGGGCTGGGTGGGTTTACTGACGCTGTGTCGGGTCAGGCCCCGAAGGCTTGAACGCTGCTGCGGCCGGGCGAGGCATCACTCCCAGGCTCTCCGTTCTTCTTTTGGCCGACGGGCTCCTTTGCTCCTGTCTGGACTGGCCAGGGTTACGGCTATGGCTGGAACGGTCGATTGGAGGGTGGATTCGCGAGTACGCTGACGTCCACTTGGTGGCGCTGCGCTCCTGAGGAGGAGGGGGCGGGTTAGACAAGCTGGGCGAAAAAGGGAAGCCGGGTCCATCAGCTTCCGTCTGATAATGAGCATAACGCCACTGGGCCGGGGATGGCGGAGGGATGGCGGGCCGCGGGCCACTCCTGACGACGAGAAAGAAGACGGCCCCTCAACTGGGCCGGCAGGGGCTCCTCATCCGCAACGGGCAAGTGGCGTCGCCATAGCTCCTTCTCCAATAAGGCCACGTCGTTTTCTAGGAGCGCCCGTCCTAGCTTCTGCACCTGGACCCTTTTTTCGGTCTCCAGCACCTTTTTTTTCATGGATTGCTGGGCGAGTGAGGAGCCGGCCTTCTTCTTCTGGTTTTTCCTCTGCCTGGCCATGCACTGCCCAATCCGGCGCCGCTCACCGATGTAAAAGAGCTCCTTTTCTGCCTTACTCGCGCCTTCTGGAGCCGGCCTCAGGGCGAAATGGTCCACCTTCCCCTCTATCTTCTCTCCAAGCAACTCTATAAATAATCAAAAAGAGAGTCGAGAGTCAAATCGAGGCTATAGAGGCCCCCGCCAGATTCTCGTCTCAACTTCTGATCAACGGGAGAGAGGACTCCACCAAAGAGAGATCCGTGGTCGAGACCACAGATCAACACTAGGCAAGCCCTCAACAACTGGTCACAGGAGAGAGAATTTCGTCAAGAAGAGACCTCGTCGGTCAACCACTGACAAAACCCTCAACTCCTTAACGTACACTTACACAAAAAGTACCGCCAGCCACGCCGACCGCGTGCTGACCACGTGTGGCCACAGCAGAATTACCACACACACGACATGAAAATGTACACAAATCAACTCAAAAACTGGACACTTACTTTACAACAATTTCGTTAGAATCTCGCCGCTGCCACCAAATGTTGTGAGATTTCAAGAGAAATCAGAGAGAAATAACGAGAAACTGTTTGGTTGGCTCAGAGCTACTTGTATTAGACCTTCACTCTACGGCTGCTTCGTGCCAACTGACTATGGCGAACCTCTCGTCCATACACCCGGTTACAATCTTGACTCATAGGTGGCGCGCGAATCGCCAAAACTCAAAAATATCACAACAGCTCCCGTGGAAACGCTCATGCAAAATTTTCTTTATGTCTTCGTATTCCATTGTGTAGCTTTCTAAAATGTTTTGTAGGATGTCATGGGCTCTATCGGTTAGTTTTGTAATCAACATGGTAACTTTTTCCTCTTCTGTCCAATTTTACATGGCTACGACATTTTCGAATAGCTTAATCCAGCGATCAAAGCGAGTCGCGGGGCCTCCCGAAAATCTTGGAAGTTGAATCAACATTGTTAAAGCACGCTGACCCTTTTGATAATTATTTCAATCGCCGATAGGCGCCGTGGCGCCATCTGTTGGTGGTGGACTCATGGCTGGTTTTAGGTTCGCTTTTTTGAGGAGTGCTACTATCTGCGAAAGTTTCCGAATATCTGTTTTGATCGCCACTTGCTGTGCCTGAACTGGGTCTAAAACTGTCTGGTTTGTGTTGGTTATTATCGGTGTTCTGGTCCGGATCGGTGCACTGGTCTGGGCTGGGCGGCTGGTAATTTTTATCGTAGCTTGAATATATTTACTCTCCTTTTGGTCAATTGACAAATGACTCGTCTTAAGACCACGCTATTCATAACGACCTAATAATAGTATGGCAGAAACAAGATTCTCACGTTACAACATGCAACACAAGACTAATCTATTCTGGCGTCGGAGATATGACAGAATCAGCCCTAGGTGACTCACGACTAGATGATAAAGCAGCTCAACTAGAGTTCATGTTTCGCACAAAAGTAAAAACAAAACTATGCACCACAGACGAAGCACACAAAGTATATGGATTGGAAGATACTTACATTACCGTACTACCGTTAAATACCACTGCCGACGGACCACCACGGTTCAGCGGAAACAGAACAAAAAGAGAAAGTGAAGCCTACGAAGAAACTGGCCCAGAAAAAGAAAAACCTATCCATCCCTTGTACAAGATCCCTTGGTTAAACTATGGAAGAGTACGAACAACGGCCAATACCAACTATTGTTTAACAACTTATTACGGACGAATCAAAATAACACGGGCCTACGACGATTTGATGCAAAGAAAAGTAGCTAATCACTCTACCCAAGAATTTGCTTACTTAGAAAATGGTATATTGGCCACAAACAACGGAGAAAAACACTGCATTTTAGAACCACGCTTATTTATTGCTTCCATACCCAAACTATGGAACCTAAAGATTCGCGTTGGAATTACAGCAATAACAAGTTACAATTTCGAGAAATTAACCTGTGCTAGACTACTGACATTACTAATAACCCATCTAACCATGAACTATCCCTTCAACCATGTGTAGACGGAAACGTAGCACAAGAATGGATTTTTGAAACAAAAGTAGTCGGCCCAGTAAAAACAATGTCCGATTTCCCTTTAGACGCAGAAGCAACACAGTCCATAGAATACCCAAAAGGTGTACAAGAACAAAGAAACCCCAAAACACAAGTTACAAAATCAAATAACCAAGCCGAACTAATGTACAAAAAATTAAGAAATCTAACGGACGAAGATGTCGAGCAGTTAGCCGCAGAACACAGAATATTTCTCGACCATACAATAAACAGACACATTAACGTCCTTGCGGAAGAACTCAAGGAAGTTTATTGTCAAGTGTCTGAATTACAACGCCACCAGGTATTTCTTTTGGCTCAAACCAACGGCCTACTGGTCGCAAGAGCTTTAGAATTACCTCAATGCGATCGTATTGAGAGCAGTGGTATGTCTCTGATTCTTCAGAGATGTAGCTCACACTCACAGACTATCAATATAACCGCAAAAGAGACACGTTGCGGCCCCCAGCCGTATTATGTTAATAAACACAATGAATCTTTTACAGTTGGTAAAGATGGATGGTCACTACATCCGTTCTCCGAATGTTTTTGGAATGGTCAATTCGTTAATCTAAATGGACTTACTTTCTCGTTCATGGACGGTAAATGGAAGAGACAATATCCAAATATTCATTTACACAAAATCAAAGTCGTCACAAAATTTAAAGACATTCCAGCTAACGATCTTGATTTTGCTATAAGACACCACGAGAGTTACGACATGCATAACCTCGAGCAATTAAACGTAGTTTCGGAACTCATGAGTCAAATGCAAGAAACAAACGCGAACTCTATTTCCGATTTGGTAATGGACGTCCAGACAAAAAGTAACGTATGAACTGCATCTAGTTGAATCCAGTACATAAAATACGGATTGTTGGGAATTGCCTTGCTTATTATTCTCGGAATGATAATCAAGATAGCCCTAGTTTTCAAATTTACCATTGGACGTTTCTTTATTTATCTGATACCGAAAAGAACAGCTAGAAAAGGAGAAGAACGAGGACAATCTACACCCATGCTACCTATACCTAACCCAAATGAAAGCGCAGAAACACCCGCGGGACATGATCATACAGTCTTTCTGCCTGGCAGAGGCCTATTCTGGAAAGATATGTGCCCTATACAAACAGTTTAAAAACAGGAAACATAAAAACCTCTATCCCCTATACCATACTTTCCTATACCTTTTCTTATTTCCCGCTCTTTAATCCCGCACACTCTACAAAAATCATTACCTAACTAACTATAAATTCACAGCAACATAGTACCTACCAACACGCTCTTCCCAACCAAAAACCTAACCGTAAAAACAAAAAAGGAAGTTATTGAAGAAAAAATGAAAATACTGGGTCCCAAACTAACATCTCCAGTGCGCAAGTTAACGAAACAGAGAAAAGACGCATTCTGAAAACAATGAAAAATGGAATCTATTTTTGAACTCATCTCAATGGATAAAGACAACCAACTACGTGAATGGTTAAACGACGATAATCCAAGGGACATAGAACAGCATAAGGACGGATGAACAACCGTCGCCTTCGCAGTGAAATTCGCGTTGAAAAAGTGCCTCCAAGTACTCGTCGAGCTACATCTAGAATTAGACAGCAGTGGTTATTCAACAGGATTATTCAACAGCACTAGAAACCGCCATTGAACACAACGACGTAGAATCAACAAAAACCTTGTTGAACGCAGGAGCCAATATCAGCCTAGTAAGATTCAGAACAGTGAAGGACCTTATGACCTCCGACAATAGTGAGTTATTCAGCCTACTACTGGAACAAAAACAAAACACAACATCAGAAGAAGGCGAATCTTCATTGCTGGAAACCGCCGTGGATAACAGGGCGAGGGAGTACATAACTTACCTAACTAGCATCATACCAATGACTGAGCTAATGGACTTTACCAAAACCACATCACTACTACGCGCAGCCATTAGGAGAGTCGACAGTGAAACCATCGAAAACCTAGGAAAATTCATCAACTTCGGACACTTTGTGAGAAACAATTTATCGATTTACAGACGGAAAAAACTGTCTACATTTTGCTACCAGAAAAACAGTATGCAATAGTGAACGACATCGGATGAAGAAAATCTTAAACATTTTCCTAGAAAACGGGGCCGAAGTTAACAAAGAAGACTCGGATGGCAACACCCCGCTACACCTGACCTACGACCCTAGGATGGCCACACGACTCATCGAATGCGGAGCCCGCATGGAAATTCTCAACAACAACGGAAACACGCCAGCGGACTACAGAAATGAGTTGGATTGGACACCTGAAATTGAAAGATGGTTCAAAGCAAAAGAAGAAGAAAACTTCATACAAAAAGAAAACATCGAAGACCCCCACATGCGGTGAATAAAAACCAGAATCGCATTTTATGCATAATACTTATTTACTATTACGCTATATTTTACTCATCACATTCAATCTCATATATAACCAATTTTCGGTTCAATCTATTTTTCTATACTCTTTATTCAACATGTACCCTAAGGTGATGGTTCCATCTTTATAGAGGATAGGAATGTAGTAAGTACGACTAGTATATATGGCTCAAGACGAAGGCCTCGAGTCGTCTACGCAGTTCGCGTGCCGAATGCTTGCATTCAGCACATGAGACTTTGGAGCAAAAGAGTAAAAGCTCCGCCCAAAGTCCAGACGCTTGTCGGTGGTATAAAACCCACTGATCCAGCAGAACAGCGTCAGTTGGTAGTTTCATTTCTTATTCTTATGTGTAATCTCGCTCGTTTACCTATTACTGTTTGTACCGTATTTACCCTGCTTATAATAAAAACTATACTCTCCCAAACATCTCAAGTGTCCGACTATTTACTACACCCCACCACATATAATAAACATTACACCACCTGACTCGACACAAACAGACGAGTGGATCATTCCACCCTTCTTGTTCGACCGGGAACCCTCTATTCCACACCATACCGAACAGCCGCAAACCGACCTCCCCCAAATCTACCTGCCAACGAACGGTCGCGGAGGAGTCCCAGCTACGTCCATACCGGAAAGACAAAGACCAAATCTGAGGCTTGTACGACTACTAGGGCGACCCAAACGATTCATCGATGAGTACTAGAAACATATGTTCCCCTCTACAAGACATTAACCCTTCACCGAAACACCAAAACGAAATCAATAAAGCCGCATAACGTAAATTAAAACATCCAAACTTTGAACCGCTGACCTTCACCGTCCGTGACACGCCGGATGCCCCCCCCCCACACAAATGCCATCTACGTGGAGGACGCAAAAATCTAGCATCGTCCACATCTCCAACCCCTATATATAGCCAACACAATACCCACTGGATAACCACAAACTCTGGATAACCTCACTTAAACAACAAGAAAAAACCAACCAAGAAGATGGAACACGAAGCCTTCAATTCCCCTCGCCAACAACCTAAGTACTCCTTCGGCCTGCCAGAAGGAGTAGACATCGTAGCTGCGGGCAAGTGGAAGGGGCTCGAGGAATTCGCCGGAGCATTCGACGCCCTGGACGAAAAAACAAAAATAGCAGCAACACAACACCTGAAAAAGAAGACATTTTTCAAATTGCCAGCCATGTACTGCGGAAGTACCAAATTCAGCGACTAACGAAAATTGGACCACCAGAAGAAAATGGAACGCCGCCTGCTGGGAAGGAAAGTCAGAATAACCGTCGCCGTAGGACTACTCCTGTATTCAGCGTACATCTCGCCGCTGCCACCAGATGTAACGGTAAGTCGGATGTTACCATCCTTCCGGCCGCTACTAATATAATTAATAATAACAAACGTAAGGGGGCGGCTTTGAACTCACGACGTGTATTACTGTTACTAACTGAGTAAAATAACAAGTACAAACACAAGAAAAAGGGGAGAATAACTGACACGATATAAAAAATATAAGAGGAGAGTTAGGCTAGGATAAGCTTACTACTGGTCCGGTAGACGACTCGTTGTCCGTCGTTACAACAGGTGCGTACCGGTAACTATATGGAAAAGTACTGGCCAAGAGGGCAAGAATCACGGGGCTTTAGTTCTTACTCTTGAAGTGTCAGTTATTGGTAATCCAGTCAGTCGTCACATTTTGGCGAGCCTGCCAGGAGTAGTCGCACTGTGTGCGCGTCTCGTGCATTGTGAAAGGGAGTGTGGTTAAATATATCATATACGTTCACTTTTGCGCCATTTTTTTAGCAAAATTTCTGTCATTCTAGGTTACTTTTGAGCTGCTGTTTCGTGTAAATATGTAATGAGATTCAAAATGGGGGTGTTCAATACAGTATTGAATCTGGAAGTTGCGAGAATTGTCGAAATGTGTACTCGTCGTGTTGATGAATGGCGGCCACGATGGGGCAAATTTCTCGCCTCACAATATACATTAGTAAAGATGGTACTAAGCTAATTATGTAGTCGATGTAACGGCGTGCATTTCTGTTGATGGCATGCGATGAGGAACTAAGATCGTCGTACCATTTTGGGCGTAACAAATTATGGTGTTGATCGTTGATTATTTCTAAAATCTCGCTGTTATCGTATCGATCTACCATTTGTGTTGAGCTCAAATTGCATTCATCGAGATGATAGATGTTAGCATTTTTTATGTTTGGAATCTACCCGAGAAAACCATGCCAGCCACAGCGACCAAACACCCCCAATTCAGCTTTTCATTGTGTAGCACCATCGAATTATCAGAATCCAACGTACCCAAATCCGAATTACCCAAACCCACATTATTAAAACGTAGCATATGCTAACCCCCCTGCTCTAAGGTTCGCAGGCCCTCCAAACCAGTTGCAGTGGTCATCGGAGTCGTAAGAAAAAAGGAAGAAAAGGAGCCGGAAAGAGTAGTGCGAAGACGAACACTTCCGTTAATCACAACAAGTGATAGCGACGGAAGCAACAGCATCGGAGTAGAACCAGAACGAAGAAGTCACTGACAGCGAAAGCGAAAGCGAAAGTGAAGAAGAAGAAGAAGCAAACAGCGAAGTAGCAGAGCCCGAAATCATAACTATAGACGACAGCGAAGAGGAGGAAGTAAGAACCGGAGAAGAAGGACGCGAAGAACATGAAACGGAGGAAGAATCAGAGACCGAAATAATCACCTTAGACGATAGCGAAACAGAAGAAGAAACAGAGGTAGAAGAAGGAGAGGAAGAAGAAGAGACCGAAGAAGAAGGAAGAAGAAGAAACCGAAGACGAAGAAGTGGCGGATAATGCTTTCACGCGTTTGGCGGTACGCCCGCCGACACCACCCCGTCCAAGCACCGGGCTAGACTTCCCAACTATGCTAGTACGATCAGCGGAAGAAATGCATCTATTCCAGTTTGGCGATTCGACCTACTCAAAACCCGACGCCGAATAATTTTATCTATTCTACAATTTTTTATTATTTGCATTTTCTGTTGGTTTAAAATTTATATGAATATACTATGTAATCAAGCTTGAGCTGTAATCACTCATATGTCATAAGCATGATCCGTCCCATAAGCATGAAACATATTTTATAAGCATAAATCTTCATCCTATCATATAAAAGGGGAAGGAGTGTAATGAGAGCTGTCAAGAATTGACATAGCTCATCTTTAACTTTCCAAAATATTATAACTTCCTGTTAAAAGTTTATAACCCGTAACAGGTTAAATGACCTGTTACAGGTAAATTCACCAGTGCAAATTATTAGCACAAATGATAGGGCAGGACAACGCGATTCTCAGAGAATGTGTTCGCGTTTCCAGCCCATATATTTCGCATCCGCTTTCTATCGCTTAACGCATTCCTCCATGCGTAAATATTCTTACTCATGCGAGATTAATGCCCTTTAGCATTTCGTATACAACCCCGTGCAAAACTCTCAGTTGCCAGAGTTTTGCACCACCACACCGAGTCTCTGTAAGTCTAGCCTTTATCAATACAACCTTTAGTTCTTACTCTTGAAGTGTCAGTTATTGGTAATCCAGTCAGTCGTCACACTATATTGATTTTATCCCCTTCTTATTGTTTTGGCTTAAGATTTTTGGCTTCATTTTCTGTACGTTCTGTTTTGAATTATAGGAATAATTCCTTTTTCCGTAAAGGGAAAAGAATTGTAATGTTCCTAATTCTTTAACTTTCTAAACTTTTATTAGTAAAAACTTAATTAGAAAAACTTAGAAAAAATGTATTATACTAATTAGAAAGTTTAATCAGAATCACAGCGTTTAGTCTAAATTCAATCTCTTTTTATTACTTTTAATCACAATCACAGTTTCTTAATTAACCCGGATCTAAGTTTCTCTTTTCCCTCGGTCCCTTAGTATTTAAACCCCGCTCTGCCGACCTGTAAGGCAGAGTCGTCCAGGCCGTCACATAGGCTATGTTACACATATGTACACTAACAAGAAATAGAACTTCGTAATAATCATTCTCTTCTTAACTCTTTTCTAAAAATATGCCCTAGTAATCTCTGTACCGCATCTGTTTTCTTTCTGCATCCACTCTAGCTATTCTCTCTGTCTATTGAAAAAATTTCATTTCGTTTAAAACGGTCAAGAGCAAAAAGTCAAAAAACATCAAGCAATTATCAACTTCTTCGTCGGAACTAAAAAAAAGTTTTCTTCTCTATACTCGCTTACTCCTGTGTCAAACTGGCGACCGCAGCTATATATATAAGCTAAATGTGTAGTCGCGTCCACAATCTGTGACACCTTATTGTTGACAATGTTTTCGTTATAAGTTCAATTTGCGCATTTATTTGAACAATCGTTGCGCGAAACCCCACTCTGTCGACCTGTAAGATAAAGAGCGTCCAGCCCTTCAAGTCTGTAAGTCGAACTGCTTGGGTATATTAAATGCACTGTGTTTTAGTTATTACTCTTGTGACTTGTGTTCTATATTAGTATAGATTCACTTCAAAGTTAAGTCTGATCTTTACAACATTTGATTAAGACACACTCTGAAAAAAACATAGTCGACATGTCGACTCTCAGTAGCCTTATGGACATTGTTTTTTGACTTTTTGAACCTTCAAATTAAAATTTTTTCGTGAAATTTTTTCAGGGCTCCATTCCGATATTTTTTTAAATATTAATAAATTAGAAAAAATGTATTTTCTAATTTTGTGATTTTAATATATCCGGCTCATTGTCACAGATCTAAAAAAATTCAAAAAAGTATTTAAAAAGTATATTTCTTCTTATTAAAGGACGGGGTGTCCTTCCAGTCTCTCAGTACATGTTTTTTTTCAGAATTAAACACATGTAGTCTAAATTCAATATTTTATATTTCTTCTTATTAAAGAGTCTGTCCTTCCAGTCTGTAAGTTGAATTAACGGTTACTTTATTCCAAATATAGGCCTACTGTTGTAGTCTACTCTGTGTTTTATCACTGTTAGTTTAGTCCAATTTTTCCATCCAAATTAGTCCAATCGCCAATCAAACTGCCTTCTGACCTTCTTTTTCGCTAATCTCCCTTTTCTTTTTTTCCTTATTGAACAGAAATTATTCAAATTACAAAATTTAATTATATTTAGTTTGGTAAGAAAAGCATAATACAATTAGCGTTTGGCGTTATGCCTATTAGTCTGAACTATAGAGCTTTCTTACGTTGTTATCGTACTACGGAGGCTTTTTCCCAATCGGATTGGTAGAAAACCCTCTGTAGTACGATATAGTAATGTAAGAAAACTAATAGAGACAATCGACAAAAATTAAATTTTACATTCCTATTAATTTTAAACAACGACATTACTTAACTTCAGTGCTATCGTTGTTTAAAAAGAAAAGAACGGAAAACTTAAGAGAAACCCAGCACGTGTGTTTGAAAAAAGTATTACTTTTATAGTTTTAAAACCCCGACGCGGACGAAAGTTGTACTGCGGCTGGTTGCTACAAAGATAGAATACTGACTGACTTTTAACACTATATATAACTACGGCTAAAGGCCTAAACAAAATTCAACAAAAAGTCCTCTGTTAAAAAAGAAAAAAAATGAAGGAAATACTTAGGTAGACAACTTCTCTCTCGAAATCACACTACAAGGGTTCTCCGCTTCTTTTACACCCATGGCATGCCATCAGGTATACATTCTCCCTTCTATCTAGAACGTCCTTTTTTTTTACAGCCCTTCCCAATGGCTTCTTCTCTTTACCTTGATGCTAGTCTTTTGGGGAAATATGGAATAGAATAAATATATACATAAAATTTTGCGGCACTTTACTGCTTGTAGGTATGGCGCGGGTTGGTGGAAAGATAGGGAAGGTCGACAAATTTCTTTAAATCAAATCTTAAAAGGGATGGGTGGCGCCAAACTAACTACGAGTCATGAAGCCATCACTTTGGTGCATTCAGACAACTTAAATATAAAGTAGGCCTAGGCTAAGGCCGCCGATTGTAAACCATTTAGTTCGAATTTTTTTGCCATTTCAGTTTTCGACAAACTCAAACAACAAATATAGACAACTTTCAAAGGCAACTTTGTGAAATAACAAATGTTTTTTAGCTTGAAATGTATGATTCCGTAGGCCTAATATTTTGTGGGACTTGATGCTCGTCAGCTGATTCACAATAACAAAATGTCTAGGAAAAAATTCGTGCTAAATTGAGTTCACTCCTTGTGATGAAAAAGATTGAAAATAGCAACATAATGGAAAATGATCAGAAAAATGATGCATTCTCCCATTTATTATTCATCAATTTACGCTACAACATTCCAATAGCATCACTTCGCGCAACGATCATGTATATAATACCATTCACAACACTGTATACTATTAAGTAGGCTTTTATCATCACTGATGGCCATGTGGTTTATACGTGTGAGAGAAGAGGCTGGACATTGCATGCTGTGCTGGAGATTGGGTACTTGCATGAGCCCTTTCTCCAAGAGTCGATATTCGTTCGTGTTTGCGGCCGCTATAATACGATATTTCAAGCCAAGCATAGATACGCCTTATTTATTCCATGACGTACAACACAATCATAGTCCAGGCACAGTCTTTACGTTACAGAACTACTTTTTTTTGGTACGTACGTGCGTTGTCGATTGATGGTATATATTCAAAAGGTAACATTTTGGCTTTGTTTAAGACTTTATACCTGTTGAAATGAACTGAATTTTTCTGCAGACTTGTAACAGGGACTGCGTAAACTCAAATACTTACGACATCGCAAATAGATGTCCCTTATTTCCCCCCGCGTAACGAAAAGCCGTTTAAGCTCAAGAGCAAAGATGTTAAGCTCATTGTCAATCTCCAGCACAGCATGCAATGTCCAGCCCCTTCTCTCACACGTATAAACCACATGGCCATCAGTGATGATAAAGACCAACTAAATAGTATACAGTGTTGTGAATGAAATATACATGATCGTTGCGCGAAGTGATGCTATTGAAATGTTGTAGCGTAAATTGATGAATAATAAATGGGAAAATGCATAATTTTTCTGATCATTTTCCGTTATGTTGCTATTTTCAATCTTGTTCATCACCAGGAGTGAACTCAATTTAGCACGAATTTATTCCTAGATGTTTCGTTATTGTGAATCAGCTGAAGAGCATCAAGTCCCACAAAATATTACGGAATCATACATTTCAAGCTAAAAAACATTTGAAATTTTACAAAGTTGCCTTTGAAAGTTGTCTATATTTGTTGTTTGAGTTTGTCGAAAACTGAAATGGCCAAAAAATTCGAACTAAATGGTTTACAATCGGCGGCCTTAGTCTAGGCCTACTTTATATTTAAGTTGTCTGAATGCACCAAAGTGATGGCTTCATGACTCGTGGTTCGTTTGGCGCCACCCATCCCTTTTAAGATTTGATTTAAAGAAATATGTCGACCTTCCCTATCTTTCCACCAACCCGCGCCATCCCTACAAGCAGTAAAGTGCCGCAAAATTTTATAGTATATTTATTTTATTCCATATTTCCCCAAAAGACTAGCATCAAGGTAAAGAGAAGAAGTCATTGGGAAGGGCTGTAAAAAAAGAGGACGTTCTAGATAGAAGGGAGAATATATACCTGATGGCATGCCATGGGTGTAAAAGAAGCGGAGAACCCTTGTAGTGTGATTCCGAGAGAGAAGTTGTCTACCTAAATATTTCCTTCATTTTTTTTCTTTTTTAACAGAGGACTTTTGTTGAATTTTGTTTAGGCCTTTAGCCGTAGTTATATATATAGTGTTAAAGGTCAGTCAGTATTCTATCTTTGTAGCAACCAGCCGCAGGACAACTTTCGTCCGCGTCGGGGTTTTAAAACATAAAAGGAATACCCTTTTTTCAAAAACACGTTTCTCTTAAGTTTTCCGTTCATTTTTTTGAAACAACGATAGCACTGAAGTTAAGTAATGTCGTTGTTTAAAAATTAATAGGAATGTAAAATTTAATTTTTGTCCTTTGTCTCTAGTTTTCTTACATTGCTATATCGCACTACAGAGGGTTTTCTACCAATCCGATTGGGAAAAAGCCTCCGTAGTACGATAACAACGTAAGAAAGCTCTATAGTTCAGACTAGGCATAACGACAAACGCTAATTGTATTATGCTTTTCTTACCAATCTAAATATAATTAAATGTTGTATTTGTAATCTCCGGAGATTAGCGAAAAAGAAGGTCAGAAGGCAGTTTGATTGGCGATTGGACTAAATTGGATGGAAAAATTAAACTAAACTAACAGTGATAAAAGACAAAGTAGACTACAACAGTGTAGGTCTATTTGGAATAAAGTAACAGTTAATTCAACTTACAGACTGGAAGGACAGACTCTTTAATAAGAAGAAATAAAAAAGATTAAATTTAGACTACATGTGTTTAGACTACTGTGTCTTAATCAATTGTTGTAAAGATCAAACTTAACTTTGAAGTGAATCTATACTAATAGAACACAAGTCACAAGAGTAATAACTAAAACACAGTGCATTTAATATACCCAAGCAGTTCGACTTACAGACTTGAAGGGCTGGACGCTCTTTATCTTACAGGTCGACAGAGTGGGGTTTAGTAAGAGACCGTGATGGGAAGTCCGGGTTATTAAGAAGATGAAATGTTCAAATGAATGTATTTGCAAATCTAGAACTTAAACATACTAACGAAAACATTGTCAACAATAAGAGATAAATATTTCTGACCCCGAATGGTACCGCAGATTCAAGAGCACATTATAAATTGTCTATTTTGTGCTAAACATAAGGCGCACACTACTTGTAAAACACCACTGCAACCAATTCCTCCAAGCTATTACATTTTTGAAAGAATCACTTGCGATACCATCAGAAAGTAGTAAAGGTCACAATTATATACTTGTTATCATGAAATACGTTACTGCTACACCTATGAAAAATATAACTTCTTCCACTGTGATGAAAAAACTCATCAAATATGTAGTTTTAAAAGACGTATTTCCTTCGGTTATTCCAACAAACAGAGGAGCAAATTTTCTGTCAGACGATATGAAGAGCTAGGCCGACAACTAGGACCACAGCCTATTACCCCACAAACGGATGGCCTAGTGGAAAATTTTAACAAAACTCTGGCAGATATGCTGACAGCTCAGCAGCTCAGCTCATAAACTCAATCACTCTGTAGTGATATCTAGTTTATAATATATTAGAAGTTAGACAGTTACGAGTCCTATTAGATATAATTAGTGAGGAATCCTATTTTGAATTACTACATAACACTCAGCAATTACAAGAAGGCTTTAAGTTGACGGACTTCTCACGGTTCACCAACTAGTGAAAGTACTCGAGAATAAACTATTCAATGCAACATCAACACTCGACAAAGTGGTTGATAAAATATATTAGCTAGCCTCCCAGACGACGTTAAGCGCGTTATAGAAACTCTTCATAATCAATATAAGCAAAAAATACTTGTTGCGCAGGAAACAAATTAGCTGACGAAATCCGTCAAGTCTTTTGCCAAGTATCTGCTCTTGAACAAAATCAAGCGATAATTTTAGCGCAGTGAAATGGTCTACTCGCAGCGGCAGTACTCGCCTTGTTCTCGCCTAAAAGGTTTTGGTCGTAGGGGGCAACTTAAGCAACAACAACAACAAAACAACGATACAGCCCAATACTGTCTTCGCTGAATTGGGCAAAAGAGAAAAGAAAGATTAAAAAAAAATAAAGGTTGAATAAGGGAAATAACTCGCTAACGAACGGGAATGGTTCATCCGGTGGCGTTTCGCTGGATGTGATGTTTCAGCTTCTTCCTCTTCCGGTTCCGTGTCCGGTTGCTAAGAACGGCGCCACTTCTCCAGACGGTTGAATCTAGTTCGTGCTTGGTCCTATTCTTGACGCGTACGTTGATAATTCGACGATAACTCGTAGAGCTTCGTCAATTCTTCGGTTACTTCTGCTAAGCGTATCTCCAGATTCGCTAAGATCTCATCCGCCGTCGGATCGGGCGGATTCTGTCGTATTTTCATCAACACACATTTCACTCCACTTGATTTGTTCACGTTTGTTTCTTTGTTGTTATCCACGGAGAATGTACCGCCGTCCATTCGTTCAAACTGAAAACTTGATGATTGGGTGACAGTTACTCCGTTGCCGGCTCCGGGCATTCCGGTGGGCACTCCTGGTAATAATTCGGGTTTCACTACTTTAGTTGCCGCACGTTCTTCCACTCCCGGTTCGATTTTCACCTGCGGAAGGGGTTGCGTATCTTCGTCCGAACCCAATTCGATAGATTTCTCTATTCATGTTGTCGTAGGAAAAGAGAACGCAACACTAGGATGCTTGCGATAAACCAGAACGCAACTGTGGACGCGACTACACGTTTAGCTTATATATATAGCTGTGCTCGCCAGTTTGACACAGGAGTAAGCGAGTAGAGATCGAAGAAAACTTTTTTTAGTTCCGACGAGGAGGTTGATAATTGCTTGATAATTAGAGGCAGAGTAGGTACTGCTCTTGACCGTTTAGTCGAATGGGCACGAAATGAAAGTTCAAGACAGATGGTCATCAATAAACCGAGACAATAGGTAGAGTGGATGCAGAAAGAAAACAGATGCGGTACAGAGATTACTAGGGCATATTTGTAGAAAAGAGTTGAGAAGAGAATGATTATTACGAAGTTCTATTTCTTGTTAGTGTACATATGTGTAACATATGTGACGGCCTGGACGACTCTGCCTTACAGGTCGGCAGAGCGGGTTTTAAATACTAAGGGATCGTGGGAAAAGAGAAACTTAGATTCGGGTTAATTAAGAAGATGAGATTTGCAAATGTGAGCATTTGTGAATCTCCTGCTGTGATTGTGATTAAAAGTAATAAAAAGAGATTGAATTTAGACTATAATGGTGGGTTGAGCTCCATAATTTCTGGATTAACGTTTTTATATTCAAACTCCCAAAGTTGTGTCGATCGTACATGTCCTTTATCGCAAGGCATCATCTCTACATGTCTCTATGACGGGTGGACGGTAAGACATAACAGATTCTTTTCATCTATCAGCTGACGGTTCACTGGATCAAAGATCCAACGCGAAGTTGTATGAGAGCATGGTTGCAAAGTGACATAAAGGTGTGGCTGTACAGTCAAACAATAATTAGACTTTTCTCTTCTAATGGACTGATCGATTAAATGTACAAAATTTTGATTGCCTTCTACTGGATAAATTTCGTTAAAAGGACCCATTACTATTACATCTTGTCCCAAGTCAAACGATGTTAAAATGTTACTGACTGAGGCGTGATACCTAACGGTTCCCCAAGCGTATGACATGTTGTATAGTCTTCTATTTATATCGAGCTGTTCTTGTGTTAATAGTGCTTCAAACATCGCCTGCAAATATTTAGGGACATTATCATGGTTAAAAAGGTAATCGTAATCCTGTCGGGAGAGCATCTCAACAGAGGGCGTGGGTTTAGGGGCGGTGTCACCATTCTGGTGGAGAATAAAGATATTCTTACGCTGAAGTGGGTGATATTACAATAGAACTGTTAAGGTTAAGTTGTTTATCGTAACCGCGAAATATTGGGTGAATCGCCTGATACCGGTTTTTTTTTAATTCTTAATTTTCTTATACCTTTTAAAATTGAAACATTAAGCAATAGCTTACCTCACATCGGCGATATGTTGTGCTTCCGACGATCTTGTAGCACTCACTATTTTATCTTTACTAGTTCTCAAGTATTGTTTGATTAAAAAAAAACTGTTGGCTTACAGAGTCGTAATAACACGTATTCTATGTCTTATTCTCAGTCAAATCCTCACCTCACTATTTGGAGAATAGCGTCTCGTTGGGACCTCCAAATGTAAAGTGCGGATTGACGTAGAATAAAACACGAACACGAATTTACGTTTTAAACACAATGTATTTAAGGCATAGAAAACAGAGAGAACTTACAAGGTAGATGTGCTGGACGACTCTGCCTACAAGCAGGCAGAGGGGGGTTCTTATACTACTGAAGATCCGGGAGAGAGTACATAAGAATGCGGATCAGGTTCACACAGATGGTTAGCGAAAAGAAGAACAGATGGTTAGCGAAGGAATGGCAATGGCAGCATTTGGCAAAGATGCAAAATGCTGTCTTGATGATAGGTAATTAGAAAGAAAAAGAAGAATTTAGGAATATTACAAAATCAAAGTCGTCACAAAATTTAAAGACATTCCAGCTAACGATCTTGATTTTGCCATAAGACACCACGAGAGTTATGACATGCATAACCTCTAGCAATTAAACGTAATTTCGGAACTCATGAGTCAAATGCAAGAAACAAACGCGAACTCTATTTCCGTTTTGGTAATGGACGTCCAGACAAAAAGTAACGTATGGACTGCATCCAGTTGGATCCAGTACATAAAATACGGATTGTTGGGAATTGCCTTGCTTATTATTATTCTCGGAATAATAATCAAGATAGCCCTAGTTTTCAAATTTACCATTGGACGTTACTTTATTGATCTGATACCGAAAAGAACAGCTAGAAAAGGAGAAGAACGAGGACAGTCCACACCTATGCTACCTATACCTAACCCAAATGAAAACGCAGAAACACCCGCGGGACATGATCATACAGGTACAGTTTTTCTGCCTGGCAGAGGCCTATTCTGGAAAGACACGTGCCCTATACAACCCGTCTAAAGAAAAACAGGAAACATAAAAAACCTCTATCCCCTATACCTTTTCGTATTTACCCGCTCTCTAATCCCGCACACTCTACAAAAAGCCATTACCTTACAAACTCTAGAAAAATATAAATTCACAACAGCACAGTACCCACAAACACGCTCTTCCCCATCCCGAAACCTAACCGTAAAACGAAAAAGAACTTCTTGAAGAAAAAATGAAAATATTAGGTCGCAAGTTAACATCCTCCAGTACACAAGTCGACGAAGAACGAAAAACAACAAGTGAAACAATAGCAAAACTGTTCCAAAGGAAAAGAAAAATGAAACAATCTCCGAAATCATCATTACGGACGACAGTGAGTGATTAAAAGAATGGCTGGACCAAAATCCAAATGACATCGCTAGTGAAAGAGAAGGCTATTCAACAGTGGCATTAGCGGCAAAATTCTCATCAGAAAAGTGTCTGAAAATACTAGCGGAGTTGCATCCAAATCTGGACTACAGTGAAAGTGGTTACCCATCAGCTTTGGACACAGCCATCAATTGCAACGACAAAAACGCAGTGAGAATCCTGTTAAACGCAGGAGCAAACGCCACTTCAATCAAACCACAACTAATAAAAAAACTCATTAGCTGTGACAATGTAGAACTACTAAAACTATTCCTACAAAACGGACTAAAGACAATATTGGAAGATGGCGAATTCCTACTGATAGAAATAGCAATGGAAAGGAAAGCAAAAGAGTGCGTCAAATTATTAAGTGACACGATGCCGCTTAACGAAGTGATGGACCTGACCGTAAGAAGTTCTCTTATTCGGCTGGCCATCAGAAACACGGATAACGAGATAGTAGAGAAGTTAGAAAACGTAAGTAACTTCAGTTACTTATTTCAATACGTACAACGTGAATTCAAGGAAACAGCAACTACAGTATACCTGCCCGAAAGAATCAATGAAACTATTAGCTGGGGAAAATTTTACAATGGGAAGAAATCCGATAATGGGTGTCTAGTTAAACCTGCTTTTATTTTAGACACACTGTTATTAACCAAGTGTACCAACGATTCATTTCAAAATTTTGAGTACCTACAAGATGGTACGATTAGAACACAGAATTCAGAATTATGCATTAACGTAAACCATGCTAACGCCACATTAACCGCTTGCAACGACCGTAGCCAAAAATTCGTAAAAGCCAAAAACACTGCACAGTTCATAGAAAAACGAAATAGAAAATGCTTACAAGCTTTCCGAGGTAGGCTAGTTTTGGGACGCTGTAGTGAAGAAAAGAATTCACAACAATGGCAATTTGAGTACGTAAATCAAGCCCTTAGGGATGTCGGTAATGAGCCACCGATAGCTAAATTAATTTCCATGTCCTTAACCAATTCCGCATATGAGCCACCGACTTTAATGAAAAGAGCAGTAAATAGTCCGATGCCCCAAGATCATACAACGACTCCTTCACCACATCCAGTTACACTCCCAAGCCAACAGTGGCCTATAGTTAATAACACTATCCAGCTAATAAAAGATGATCTAGAAACAATAAAACGAGAAATTCAACAACATACAGGCAATCACTCCAAAGCGATAACAAGTTTGAAATTAGATGTGGGACAGTTACGTATCCTATTAGGCCAAGTTGGTGAAGGAAATTATTTCCAATTATTAAAAGAAATTAAAAGTTAAAAGAAAATTTTGATTCCATAGATATCGAACGAATAAAAGACTCTTTAGAAGAACTCGAGAACAAAATATTTAATAAGACAGTCTTAAAACTAAACATAATAACTAATAATACCATAGCTAGTTTACCCGATGATATCAAACGCATGGTAGAAACATTGCACAACCAATATAAACAGGAAATAGTAATAGCTCAAGAAAATAAGCTAGCTGAAGAGATCCGACAAGTATATTGTCAGGTCTCGGCTCTGGAAAGAAATCAAGCGATCATTTTGGCTCAAGGCAACGGCTTACTTGCTGCCGCTGCGTTGGATTTACCCACATGCTCTCGTCTTAAAGGATTTGGTCAAACCTTGTTGTTGGAACAATGCAAAGAGCATTGGACCAATATAACAGCAATGGAGACGACTTGTGGATTTCAACCTTACTTCTATTATGACAATAAAAATTATACTATAGGAATAGATGGATGGTCAATCCATCCCTATTCTTACTGCTTTTGGCAGACACATCTTATAAATATTAACGGTAAACCCTATATGTGGATACAAAATAATAATACTGGTGATTGGCTTGAGCAAAAACCTAACCTTCACTCGACTAATCTAGAATTAATCTCTGAATTTAAGGAACTCCCGTTAAATGATTATGATTTTACTTTAAGAGCCCATCCGGCACATGAATGTACTGATCTAGAACAGTTGAACATTTTAAATGACCTAATGGGTCGCATACAGGAAACGAATAGCAATTCCTTTTCTAGCGTTGTTCAAACAGAAACGCAACAAAACAACATACAACACATATTCTCTTGGGTTGACACTCTGAAAGTAATGACTCTATGTGTTATTGGATTTATTTTCTTTCTAATTTGCTTACGTATATTCATTGCTATTAACCCCTTTCCTAAACTTATTCAAAAAGTACACAACCATAAAGCAAAGAAAAATTACAAAAGGAAAAATTACCAGAAAAAAAAACAATAGAAATGAAGGCTAATATCCCGATGTTAGCACAACAGCAAACACTCTCTGGAAGTAAGCCTAACGTACCTCCGTTAAACAGTAGTGGTCACTCACATAATCATTGCACCTACGTAGTAGGTAAAGGCCTCGTATGGGAAGACCTTTGCTCATGTGACGAAGAATAATAATCCCTATATTATTTTCTATTCTCTCTTTTTAATCGTCTTCGTAGTCCGGTTTAAACTTTTCTTTATTAAGGGGAATTAGGTTAGAATTATGGAAGATATATATTTAAAAAAAAAAACGAGACATTGTCAGTTTCTGAAAAAAAAACAGATTCAGGAAGCTAAATGGCGAATACTAAATTCGTCATCGAATATGCTCAACAGATGGCTTTTGAGATTTTTCATTCGTCTTTTGTTGAACTATTTTCTTTCCCTACCATTATAATCTCTTTCTTTTCCCTTCATTAGGTGGCGTGGATAACATACTCACACATTTTCCACTATCTTTTCTTAGATTTCCGACCGTTTTTTTGTTAACCTTGCTCATGGTGGCTTGTATGATAAATTAATATTACAGATATTATAGATATGTCGGCACCCAGAATAGAACTAGTCCCTCTTTATAATCAAATGAGGGACGCTCGAAGCGAAGCGTCATCGTTATGACAATAGGATATGCTCCCAAACATTAGCTATGAGCTCAAAATCCCGTGAAAATATCTAAGTTATCTACTTAATCACACCAGAATTGGAGCAAGCAAACGACCAGCAAATGTTTTAAAAGAATTTTAAAAAAAGAAACCATAAACCTTATTTAATCAAACCAAATCATTTCGATTTTGCTTGTTTATTTTGAAAAGTTCGAATTCACTGTTAAATACGCCACTAGTTCGCAAACTCCCGTCAGATATCTTTCACTTTGAGAAGCCACACCGTACCATTTAAATTGACCATAACTTTCCCCGAAGTAATTCCAATCCAACTCGTCAGTTTCAGGTAATAACGCCGTGTTAAATTAGTTAAAATTTATCTAAAAAGCTGAAATACGAATTTTCAAAAATTAAGAAAAAATCGCGGCTAACACATTCTCATCTTTAACATCCGAATGAAACCCGCCCTTTACAAATCGCGGAATTGGATTTTCTTTTATCTAATATACTCAGCCTATTAACATAAAACAAAATAATAACTTAATAATTAACCTCTTAAAATTAAAGTAACAAAAATGGAACTCTATAAGTACAACCGAAAAAAAACACAAACAAAACTTTAACCCCAAAATACCGTAGGGATTAAGTATACACCAATTCTCGTTTATTAAAAATAAAAATAAAAATAGGATAGAAATATAATAATGGAACAAAAAAATAATAAGAATTAAAAAAAAACAAAAACAAACATATATACAATGGTGACTAGGTGTTAAAATAAACAAAATTAAGGATAAGTTACAAATTATACAAACCAGACAGGTAAATCTTTTCCAACAAACCTGTATGCGTCACTTCAGCATTTGTCAGTTCGAGCACCTCTCCGTCCCGATGTCCTTTTCAGACTGAGAAAAACTGTGTACTGACTGACGCTTAACACCGAGTCAGCCGCGTATGACGCTTGCCCCGCGGACATTTAAACTAAACTAGAATCTTTCACTCGGTAGTCAAAAATACACAGAAACCCTCCCTACTACGCTGTCATAGCCTACGGCAACGTTAGCCTAAATAGCCCCACCACCTGTTGCGCGTTGAGCAGGTACCTGCAGTATGGTGCATTGACCTTCATAGGAATGCACGCTATACACAATCAGCTTTCTGCTGAGTTTTTCAAACAACATACAACTGAGTTACATCTTCATCGTGCCAGTTAAAAAAAAATTTTTTTACAAAACAAACAATAGCCTATAAACGGCTTCCTTAAGATCATTATATCATTGATATAGTGATCTTATCAACAAATCTAATCAAATCAATTGCCCATTATTGCGAAAGACCACGAGAGGTTTTCACACAGATGTGATAGCCTAGGTCGCCCCGGGATAAAAAGCCGCGTTCTATATTACGGACGAACCTTTCTTATCCGCCCAAACCGAGCAGGGAGCTCAGACTATTTCAATATACATTAAGCCGCGTTCTTTTGTTTTCTCCCATTGGTTCTTCTAAATAAGACATTTAAGAAAAAAAAAAAAGAACACGTACTACTAAATCCAGTGGGGTCTGACCTTCCACAGAACACCAGCTGGAAATACCTACTGGTCAATTATAGTCTCCTGCCGCCCGCTTTGCTTCTTCTCTCTCTTTTCCAAGAATATTCCTTTTATCACCAGCGCAGTATCTACACAAAATACTTCGTTCTACCTTTCTTCTCGAACTCATAACCCGTATTTATCCAGCCTTAAAAAAATATATATATGTACAGTCTGTAAACATGTAACACAGACGTACTCATAAAAAAAAATATACATCCTTGAAACTTATCTTGAGATTTCACTTTGCGCCCTTCTTAGACCACATAGTGCGCGCAATTATCAGCATCTAACATCTGTCAGCCATCAGAGTATCCGTTTTGAAAAGTCTTCATCCTTCTCTTTGAACCACTAGAGAATTTCACAGTTAGCCCATACGACCAATGTAATTATCATCTCTATCTATACCCCCAACTCTCTTTAAACTCTACCTAAAATCTCCGTGCAATTATCAGCCATTTTTTTCGGCTATTCGGCCACACTCTTCTTCTTCATTTTGTTTGTTTTTAAAAATATTACTCTTCAAACGCAGTAATCATAAAACAACCTAGTTCTTCCTATCCTTTTTACTTACTCTCTTATTCCCTTTTCCAGTCCGCCTAGATATTGCCCCTTCTCTTGCTATTTCTATACATGAAAAGCTTAACGGAAACTCATACTTCTTAATTCTCGTGATTATCGTTTTCTTCTCTCCAACTCTTTTTCTACCAATTCGACGTAATAATCTCTGTACCACATCTGTTCCTTCAAAGAGCATCTGTCTCAACCCTTCATCTCGTGTCCATTCAACTAAACAGACCGCGCGCCCACCTACAATGTCTGCAATTATCGCGCAATTTTCGCCCCATTTTCTTCTTCTCACATCCAATGGCAATAACACATAACAACAAATAACGCATCCGCAGCTATATATATGTGTTGAGAAACAGCGGTGTCTACAGTTGTATTTCCGAAAGCTTGGAGAAAAGACCATTCATTGACGATGAGTTTCTACGATAGTGACTCGATTGACCTAACCGGCGACGACACGGAGCCATTGCCGGGAATCCCAGTGATTGAACCTGTTGTACCTTCAAACCGGAAGTGCTTCGTATTCGAACGTGCACAAAGTAGTGACGATACACATGTTAGTGCCACTAGTGAAAAACCAAAGGACGGGAAACTTGCTACCGAAAGCAAACAATTGCGGCCCGCCCTGACGGCCGACGATATTATGCAGGAAATTGAATCACGCGTACTACAAGTTACTCAAGAATTGGACAACCTCCGCGAGCTATCAGCCCTATTTCACCAGGTGAGAAGGTCCGAAGAAGAAGCCGCAACGTCTTTTTCAAGACTCAAAAACGACTCAGCTAACCCGGAGAAACGACGCCGCATGGAAGATGACAGCAAAGCCGACGACGTGGACAACAACAAAGGATCACGTAGCAACTGAAAGTTAAGCCATAGTATTTTCCCATCTTCTATATCGACTAGCTTTTGTTGAAATTTTCCCTAACCGTCTTTTGGTAAAATGTTTTTTTAATTTGACGAATCGATCATTCGTTTCAATTTCCGTCTTCTAATGTCATCCACTCTGACTTTTTAAAGTCATTGTTGATGTTGTTGTTGCTTGTTTAATTTTTTAATGCGTTTATGTCGCTCATTTTGACGCGGAACGCAAACGTATGGTAACATGAAATGTGCTAGCAGTTTGACATGATACAGATTGCCGTGAACAACATTTGCCCTTCGCCTTTCTTATAAAATTTGTTGCTGCTGCTGTAGCTGTTACATTTTCACTCTATTGGAATGGTTCCAAATGTGACCAACCAAGTTTCCCCGTATCGATTCGGCATAAATTTCCGTTTCCCTTCAAACGTTTGATAATAAGGACAGAAAATCGCATTGCCGGTTTTGGTTCTTGAGAATGGTATTTTTTTTTATTATGGTATTTTTGTCTAACTAAACGTTTAGATTATCATTTTGAAGCCTTTGTTCTCATGTATATGCTCTCTAAATATCGTGCGTATGTAAAGCTCGTGGTATGCTCAGCAAGGATTGCAAAGTTATATGTTTCATAGAGACTGTTCTCCATATTCATAGACACCGATCTTCAACTTCTGACGCCGATTTACAGAGAAGGCGAGGAGATAGAAAGACGTACTTGGTTTCATTTTGAAGCATTTGTTTTCCTGTATATTCCCCGTAAATATCGTGTGTATGTAAAGCCCGTGGTATGCTCAGCAAGGATTGCAAAGTAACCTGTTTCATAGGGACTGTTCTTCATCTTCATAGACACCGTTCTTCAACTTCTGACGCCGATTTACAGAGAAGGCGAGGAGATAGAAAGGCGTACTTGGTCTCATTTTGAAGCATTTGTTTTCATTTATATGCTCTCTAAATATCGTGCGTATGTAAAGCCCGTGGTATGCTCAGCAAGAATTGCAAAATTACTTGTTTCATAGACACCGTTCTTCAACTTCTGACGCAAATTTACAGAGAAGGCGAGGAGATAGAAAGACGTACTTGGTCTCATTTTGAAGCCTTTGTTTCCATGTATGTGCTCCTTAAGTATCGTGCGTATGTAAAGCCCGTGGTATGCTGAGCAAGGATAGCAAAATTTCTTGTTTCATGGACACCGTTCTTCAACTTCTGACGCCGATTTACAGAGAAGGCGAGGAGATAGAAAGGCGTACTTGGTTTCATTTTGAAGCATTTGTTTTCCTGTACATTCCCCGTAAATATCGTGTGTATGTAAAGCCCGTGGTATGCTCAGCAAGGATTGCAAAGTTACCTGTTTCATAGGAACTGTTCTTCATCTTCATAGACACCGTTCTTCAACTTCTGACGCCGATTTACAGAGAAGGCGAGGAGAGAGAAAGACGTAGTTGTTTTCATTTTGAAGCCTTTGTTTTCATTTATATGCTCCTTAAGTATCGTGCGTATGTAAAGCCCATGGTATGCTCAGCAAGGATTGCAAAGTTACATGTTTCATAGGGACTGTTCTTCATCTTCATAGACACCGTTCTTCAACTTCTGACGCCGATTTACAGAGAAGGCGAGGAGATAGAAAGACGTACTTGGTCTCATTTTGAAGCATTTGTTTTCATTAATTTGCTCCTTAAATATCGTGCGTATGTAAAGCCCGTGGTATGCTCAGCAAGGAGTGCAAAGTTACTTGTTTCATAGAGAATGTTCTTCATCTTCATAGACACCTTTCTTCAACTTCTGACGCCGATTTACAGAGAAGGCGAGGAGATAGAAAGACGTACTTGGTCTCATTTTGAAGCATTTGTTTCCATGTGTGTTCTCCTTAAATATCGTGCGCATGTAAAGCCCGTGGCACGCTCAGCAAGGATTGCAAAATTACTTGTTTCATCAACACCTTTCTTCAACTTCCGACGCCGATTTACAGAGAAGGCGAAGAGATAGAAAGGCGTACTTGGTCTCATTTTGAAGCATTTGTTTTCATTTATATGCTCTCTAAATATCGTGCGTATGTAAAGCCCGTAATATGCTCAGCAAGGATTGCAAAGTTACATGTTTCATAGAGACTGTTCTTCATCTTCATAGACACCGTTCTTCAACTTCTGACGCCGATTTACAGAGAAGGCGAGGAGATAGAAAGACGTAATTGGTCTCATTTTAAAGCATTTTTTTTCATGTATATGCTCCTTAAATATCGTGCGTATGTAAAGCCCGTGGTATGATCAGCAAGGATTGCAAAGTTACATGTTTCATACAGACTGTTCTTCATCTTCATAGACACCGTTCTTCAACTTCTGACGCCGATTTACAGAGAAGGCGAGGAGATAGAAAGACGTAGTTGGTCTCATTTTGAAGCCTTTGTTTTTATGTATGTGTTCCTCAAATATCGTGCGTATGTAAAGCCCGTGGTATTCTCAGAAAGGATTGCAAAGTTACTTGTTTCATAGTCACCGTTCTTCAACTTTTGACGCAGATTTACAGAGAAGGCGAGGAGATAGAAAGACGTACTTGGTCTCATTTTGAAGCCTTTGTTTTCATTTATATACTCCTCAAATATCATGCGTATGTAAAGCCCGTGGTATGCTCAGCAAGGATTTCAAGGTTACATGTTTCATAGAGACTGTTCTTCATCTTCTTAGACACCGTTCTTCAACTTCTGACGCCGATTAACAGAGAAGGGTAGGAGATAGAAAGACGTACTTGGTCTCATTTTGAAGCCTTTGTTTTCATTTATATGCTCCTCAAATATCATGCGTATGTAAAGCCCGTGGTATGCTCAGCAAGGATTGCAAGGTTACATGTTTCATAGACTCTGTTCTTTATCTTCATAGACACCGTTCTTCCACTTCTGACGCCGATTAACAGAGAAGGGTAGGAGATAGAAGGACGTACTTGGTCTCATTTTGAAGCCTTTGTTTTCATTTATATGCTCCTCAAATATCATGCGTATGTAAAGCCCGTGGTATGCTCAGCAAGGATTGCAAGGTTACATGTTTCATAGAGACTGTTCTTTATCTTCATAGACACCGTTCTTCCACTTCTGACGCCGATTAACAGAGAAGGGTAGGAGATAGAAAGACGTACTTGGTCTCATTTTGAAGCCTTTGTTTTCATTTATATGCTCCTCAAATATCATGCGTATGTAAAGCCCGTGGTATGCTCAGCAAGGATTGCAAGGTTACATGTTTCATAGAGACTGTTCTTTATCTTCATAGACACCGTTCTTCAACTTCTGACGCCGATTAACAGAGAAGGGTAGGAGATAGAAAGACGTACTTGGTCTCATTTTGAAGCCTTTGTTTTCATGTATATGCTCCTCAAATATCATGCGTATGTAAAGCCCGTGGTATGCTCAGCAAGGATTTTAAGATTACATGTTTCATAGACTCTGGTCTTTATCTTCATAGACACCGTTCTGACGCCGATTAACAGAGAAGGGTAGGAGATAGAAAGACGTACTTGGTCTCATTTTGAAGCCTTTGTTTTCATTTATATGCTCCTCAAATATCATGCGTATGTAAAGCCCGTGGTATGCTCAGCAAGGATTGCAAGGTTACATGTTTCATAGAGACTGTTCTTTATCTTCATAGACACCGTTCTTCAACTTCTGACGCCGATTAACAGAGAAGGGTAGGAGATAGAAAGACGTACTTGGTCTCATTTTGAAGCCTTTGTTTTCATTTATATGCTCCTCAAATATCATGCGTATGTAAAGCCCGTGGTATGCTCAGCAAGGATTGCAAGGTTACATGTTTCATAGAGACTGTTCTTTATCTTCATAGACACCGTTCTTCAACTTCTGACGCCGATTAACAGAGAAGGGTAGGAGATAGAAAGACGTACTTGGTCTCATTTTGAAGCCTTTGTTTTCATTTATATGCTCCTCAAATATCATGCGTATGTAAAGCCCGTGGTATGCTCAGCAAGGATTGCAAGGTTACATGTTTCATAGACTGTTCTTTATCTTCATAGACACCGTTCTTCAACTTCTGACGCCGATTAACAGAGAAGGGTAGGAGATAGAAAGACGTACTTGGTCTCATTTTGAAGCCTTTGTTTTCATTTATATGCTCCTCAAATATCATGCGTATGTAAAGCCCGTGGTATGCTCAGCAAGGATTGCAAGGTTACATGTTTCATAGAGACTGTTCTTTATCTTCATAGACACCGTTCTTCAACTTCTGACGCCGATTAACAGAGAAGGGTAGGAGATAGAAAGACGTACTTGGTCTCATTTTGAAGCCTTTGTTTTCATTTATATGCTCCTCAAATATCATGCGTATGTAAAGCCCGTGGTATGCTCAGCAAGGATTGCAAGGTTACATGTTTCATAGAGACTGTTCTTTATCTTCATAGACACCGTTCTTCAACTTCTGACGCCGATTAACAGAGAAGGGTAGGAGATAGAAAGACGTACTTGGTCTCATTTTGAAGCCTTTGTTTTCATTTATATGCTCCTCAAATATCATGCGTATGTAAAGCCCGTGGTATGCTCAGCAAGGATTGCAAGGTTACATGTTTCATAGAGACTGTTCTTTATCTTCATAGACACCGTTCTTCCACTTCTGACGCCGATTAACAGAGAAGGGTAGGAGATAGAAAGACGTACTTGGTCTCATTTTGAAGCCTTTGTTTTCATGTATATGCTCCTCAAATATCATGCGTATGTAAAGCCCGTGGTATGCTCAGCAAGGATTGCAAGGTTACATGTTTCATAGAGACTGTTCTTTATCTTCATAGACACCGTTCTTCAACTTCTGACGCCGATTAACAGAGAAGGGTAGGAGATAGAAAGACGTACTTGGTCTCATTTTGAAGCCTTTGTTTTCATTTATATGCTCCTCAAATATCGCGTATGTAAAGCCCGTGGTATGCTCAGCAAGGATTGCAAGGTTACATGTTTCATAGAGACTGTTCTTTATCTTCATAGACACCGTTCTTCCACTTCTGACGCCGATTAACAGAGAAGGGTAGGAGATAGAAAGACGTACTTGGTCTCATTTTGAAGCCTTTGTTTTCATGTATATGCTCCTCAAATATCATGCGTATGTAAAGCCCGTGGTATGCTCAGCAAGGATTGCAAGGTTACATGTTTCATAGACTCTGTTCTTTATCTTCATAGACACCGTTCTTCAACTTCTGACGCCGATTAACAGAGAAGGGTAGGAGATAGAAAGACGTACTTGGTCTCATTTTGAAGCCTTTGTTTTCATTTATATGCTCCTCAAATATCATGCGTATGTAAAGCCCGTGGTATGCTCAGCAAGGATTGCAAGGTTACATGTTTCATAGAGACTGTTCTTTATCTTCATAGACACCGTTCTTCCACTAGGAGATAGAAAGACGTACTTGGTCTCATTTTGAAGCCTTTGTTTTCATTTATATGCTCCTCAAATATCATGCGTATGTAAAGCCCGTGGTATGCTCAGCAAGGATTGCAAGGTTACATGTTTCATAGACTCTGTTCTTTATCTTCATAGACACCGTTCTTCCACTTCTGACGCCGATTAACAGAGAAGGGTAGGAGATAGAAAGACGTACTTGGTCTCATTTTGAAGCCTTTGTTTTCATGTATATGCTCCTCAAATATCATGCGTATGTAAAGCCCGTGGTATGCTCAGCAAGGATTGCAAGGTTACATGTTTCATAGAGACTGTTCTTTATCTTCATAGACACCGTTCTTCAACTTCTGACGCCGATTAACAGAGAAGGGTAGGAGATAGAAAGACGTACTTGGTCTCATTTTGAAGCCTTTGTTTTCATTTATATGCTCCTCAAATATCATGCGTATGTAAAGCCCGTGGTATGCTCAGCAAGGATTGCAAGGTTACATGTTTCATATAGACTGTTCTTTATCTTCATAGACACCGTTCTTCAACTTCTGACGCCGATTAACAGAGAAGGGTAGGAGATAGAAAGACGTACTTGGTCTCATTTTGAAGCCTTTGTTTTCATTTATATGCTCCTCAAATATCATGCGTATGTAAAGCCCGTGGTATGCTCAGCAAGGATTGCAAGGTTACATGTTTCATAGAGACTGTTCTTTATCTTCATAGACACCGTTCTTCCACTTCTGACGCCGATTAACAGAGAAGGGTAGGAGATAGAAAGACGTACTTGGTCTCATTTTGAAGCCTTTGTTTTCATGTATATGCTCCTCAAATATCATGCGTATGTAAAGCCCGTGGTATGCTCAGCAAGGATTGCAAGGTTACATGTTTCATAGAGACTGTTCTTTATCTTCATAGACACCGTTCTTCAACTTCTGACGCCGATTAACAGAGAAGGGTAGGAGATAGAAAGACGTACTTGGTCTCATTTTGAAGCCTTTGTTTTCATTTATATACTCCTCAAATATCATGCGTATGTAAAGCCCGTGGTATGCTCAGCAAGGATTTCAAGGTTACATGTTTCATAGAGACTGTTCTTTATCTTCATAGACACCGTTCTTCAACTTCTGACGCCGATTAACAGAGAAGGGTAGGAGATAGAAAGACGTACTTGGTCTCATTTTGAAGCCTTTGTTTTCATTTATAACGCCGATTTACAGAGAAGGCGAGGAGATAGAAAGACGTACTTGGTCTCATTTTGAAGCATTTGTTTTCATGTATATGCTCCTTAAATATCGTGCGTATGTAAAGCCCGTGGTATGCTAAGCAAGGATTGCAAAGTTACATGTTTCATAGAGACTGTTCTCCATATTCATAGACACCGTTCTTCAACTTCTGACGCCGATTTACAGAGAAGGCGAGGAGATAGAAAGACGTACTTGGTCTCATTTTGAAGCATTTGTTTGAGTAATATGCTCAGCAAGGATTGCAAAGTTACATGTTTCATAGAGACTGTTCTTCATCTTCATAGACACCGTTCTTCAACTTCTGACGCCGATTTACAGAGAAGGCGAGGAGATAGAAAGACGTAATTGGTCTCATTTTAAAGCATTTTTTTTCATGTATATGCTCCTTAAATATCGTGCGTATGTAAAGCCCGTGGTATGATCAGCAAGGATTGCAAAGTTACATGTTTCATACAGACTGTTCTTCATCTTCATAGACACCGTTCTTCAACTTCTGACGCCAATTTACAGAGAAGGCGAGGAGATAGAAAGACGTAGTTGGTCTCATTTTGAAGCCTTTGTTTCCATGTATGTGCTCCTTAAGTATCGTGCGTATGTAAAGCCCGTAGTATGCTCAGCAAGGATTGCAAAATTACTTGTTTCATACACACCGTTCTTCAACTTCTGACGCCGATTTACAGAGAAGGCGAGGAGATAGAAAGACGTACTTGGTCTCATTTTGAAGCATTTGTTTTCATGTATATGCTCCTTAAATATCGTGCGTATGTAAAGCCCGTAATATGCTCAGCAAGGATTGCAAAGTTACATGTTTCATAGAGACTGTTCTCCATATTCATAGACACCGTTCTTCAACTTCTGACGCCGATTTACAGAGAAGGCGAGGAGATAGAAAGACGTACTTGGTCTCATTTTGAAGCATTTGTTTTCCTGTACATTCCCCGTAAATATCGTGTGTATGTAAAGCCCATGGTATGCTCAGCAAGGATTGCAAAGTTACATGTTTCATACAGACTGTTCTTCATCTTCATAGACACCGTTCTTCAACTTCTGACGCCGAATTACAGAGAAGGCGAGGAGATAGAAAGACGTAGTTGTTCTCATTTTGAAGCCTTTGTTTTCATTTATATGCTCCTTAAGTATCGTGCGTATGTAAAGCCCATGGTATGCTCAGCAAGGATTGCAAAGTTACATGTTTCATAGGGACTGTTCTTCATCTTCATAGACACCGTTCTTCAACTTCTGACGCCGATTTACAGAGAAGGTGAGGAGATAGAAAGACGTACTTGGTCTCATTTTGAAGCATTTGTTTTCATGTATATGCTCCTTAAATATCGTGCGTATGTAAAGCCCGTGGTATGCTAAGCAAGGATTGCAAAGTTACATGTTTCATAGAGACTGTTCTCCATATTCATAGACACCGTTCTTCAACTTCTGACGCCGATTTACAGAGAAGGCGAGGAGATAGAAAGACGTACTTGGTCTCATTTCGAAGCATTTGTTTTCCTGTACATTCCCCGTAAATATCGTGTGTATGTAAAGCCCGTGGTATGCTCAGCAAGGATTGCAAAGTTACCTGTTTCATAGGGACTGTTCTTCATCTTCATAGACACCGTTCTTTCAACTTCTGACGCCGATTTACAGAGAAGGCGAGGAGATAGAAAGACGTAGTTGTTTTCATTTTGAAGCCTTTGTTTTCATTTATATGCTCCTTAAGTATCGTGCGTATGTAAAGCCCATGGTATGCTCAGCAAGGATTGCAAAGTTACATGTTTCATAGGGACTGTTCTTCATCTTCATAGACACCGTTCTTCAACTTCTGACGCCGATTTACAGAGAAGGCGAGGAGATAGAAAGACGTACTTGGTCTCATTTTGAAGCATTTGTTTTCATGTATATGCTCCTTAAATATCGTGCGTATGTAAAGCCCGTAATATGCTCAGCAAGGATTGCAAAGTTACATGTTTCATAGAGACTGTTCTCCATATTCATAGACACCGTTCTTCAACTTCTGACGCCGATTTACAGAGAAGGCGAGGAGATAGAAAGACGTACTTGGTCTCATTTTGAAGCATTTGTTTTCCTGTACATTCCCCGTAAATATCGTGTGTATGTAAAGCCCATGGTATGCTCAGCAAGGATTGCAAAGTTACATGTTTCATACAGACTGTTCTTCATCTTCATAGACACCGTTCTTCAACTTCTGACGCCGAATTACAGAGAAGGCGAGGAGATAGAAAGACGTAGTTGTTCTCATTTTGAAGCCTTTGTTTTCATTTATATGCTCCTTAAGTATCGTGCGTATGTAAAGCCCATGGTATGCTCAGCAAGGATTGCAAAGTTACATGTTTCATAGGGACTGTTCTTCATCTTCATAGACACCGTTCTTCAACTTCTGACGCCGATTTACAGAGAAGGTGAGGAGATAGAAAGACGTACTTGGTCTCATTTTGAAGCATTTGTTTTCATGTATATGCTCCTTAAATATCGTGCGTATGTAAAGCCCGTGGTATGCTAAGCAAGGATTGCAAAGTTACATGTTTCATAGAGACTGTTCTCCATATTCATAGACACCGTTCTTCAACTTCTGACGCCGATTTACAGAGAAGGCGAGGAGATAGAAAGACGTACTTGGTCTCATTTCGAAGCATTTGTTTTCCTGTACATTCCCCGTAAATATCGTGTGTATGTAAAGCCCGTGGTATGCTCAGCAAGGATTGCAAAGTTACCTGTTTCATAGGGACTGTTCTTCATCTTCATAGACACCGTTCTTTCAACTTCTGACGCCGATTTACAGAGAAGGCGAGGAGATAGAAAGACGTAGTTGTTTTCATTTTGAAGCCTTTGTATTCATTTATATGCTCCTTAAGTATCGTGCGTATGTAAAGCCCATGGTATGCTCAGCAAGGATTGCAAAGTTACATGTTTCATAGGGACTGTTCTTCATCTTCATAGACACCGTTCTTCAACTTCTGACGCCGATTTACAGAGAAGGCGAGGAGATAGAAAGACGTACTTGGTCTCATTTTGAAGCCTTTGTTTCCATGTATGTGCTCCTTAAGTATCGTGCGTATGTAAAGCCCGTGGTATGCTCAGAAAGGATTGCAAAATTACTTGTTTCATAGACACCGTTCTTCAACTTCTGACGCCGATTTACAGAGAAGGCGAGGAGATAGAAAGACGTAATTGGTCTCATTTTAAAGCATTTTTTTCATGTATATGCTCCTTAAATATCGTGCGTATGTAAAGCCCGTGGTATGATCAGCAAGGATTGCAAAGTTACATGTTTCATACAGACTGTTCTTCATCTTCATAGACACCGTTCTTCAACTTCTGACGCCAATTTACAGAGAAGGCGAGGAGATAGAAAGACGTAGTTGGTCTCATTTTGAAGCCTTTGTTTCCATGTATGTGCTCCTTAAGTATCGTGCGTATGTAAAGCCCGTAGTATGCTCAGCAAGGATTGCAAAATTACTTGTTTCATACACACCGTTCTTCAACTTCTGACGCCGATTTACAGAGAAGGCGAGGAGATAGAAAGACGTACTTGGTCTCATTTTGAAGCATTTGTTTTCATGTATATGCTCCTTAAATATCGTGCGTATGTGGCCCGTAATATGCTCAGCAAGGATTGCAAAGTTACATGTTTCATAGAGACTGTTCTCCATATTCATAGACACCGTTCTTCAACTTCTGACGCCGATTTACAGAGAAGGCGAGGAGATAGAAAGACGTACTTGGTCTCATTTTGAAGCATTTGTTTTCCTGTACATTCCCCGTAAATATCGTGTGTATGTAAAGCCCATGGTATGCTCAGCAAGGATTGCAAAGTTACATGTTTCATACAGACTGTTCTTCATCTTCATAGACACCGTTCTTCAACTTCTGACGCCGATTTACAGAGAAGGCGAGGAGATAGAAAGACGTACTTGGTCTCATTTTGAAGCCTTTGTTTTCATTTATATGCTCCTTAAGTATCGTGCGTATGTAAAGCCCATGGTATGCTCAGCAAGGATTGCAAAGTTACATGTTTCATAGGGACTGTTCTTCATCTTCATAGACACCGTTCTTCAACTTCTGACGCCGATTTACAGAGAAGGCGAAGAGATAGAAAGACGGGTTGGTCTCATTTTGAAGCATTTGTTTTCATTTATATGCTCTCTAAATATCGTGCGTATGTAAAGCCGTTGGTATGCTCAGCAAGAATTGCAAAATTACTTGTTTCATAGACACCGTTCTTCAACTTCTGATGCAGATTTACAGAGAAGGCGAGGAGATAGAAAGACGTACTTGGTCTCATTTTGAAGCCTTTGTTTCCATGTATGTGCTCCTTAAGTATCGTGCGTATGTAAAGCCCGTGGTATGCTGAGCAAGGATAGCAAAATTTCTTGTTTCATGGACACCGTTCTTCATCTTCATAGACACCGTTCTTTCAACTTCTGACGCCGATTTACAGAGAAGGCGAGGAGATAGAAAGACGTAGTTGTTTTCATTTTGAAGCCTTTGTATTCATTTATATGCTCCTTAAGTATCGTGCGTATGTAAAGCCCATGGTATGCTCAGCAAGGATTGCAAAGTTACATGTTTCATAGGGACTGTTCTTCATCTTCATAGACACCGTTCTTCAACTTCTGACGCCGATTTACAGAGAAGGCGAGGAGATAGAAAGACGTACTTGGTCTCATTTTGAAGCCTTTGTTTCCATGTATGTGCTCCTTAAGTATCGTGCGTATGTAAAGCCCGTGGTATGCTCAGAAAGGATTGCAAAATTACTTGTTTCATAGACACCGTTCTTCAACTTCTGACGCCGATTTACAGAGAAGGCGAAGAGATAGAAAGGCGTACTTGGTCTCATTTTGAAGCATTTGTTTTCATTTATATGCTCTCTAAATATCGTGCGTATGTAAAGCCCGTGGTATGCTCAGCAAGGATTGCAATGTTACATGTTTCATAGAGACTGTTCTTCATCTTCATAGACACCGTTCTTCAACTTCTGACGCCGATTTACAGAGAAGGCGAGGAGATAGAAAGACGTAATTGGTCTCATTTTAAAGCATTTTTTTCATGTATATGCTCCTTAAATATCGTGCGTATGTAAAGCCCGTGGTATGATCAGCAAGGATTGCAAAGTTACATGTTTCATACAGACTGTTCTTCATCTTCATAGACACCGTTCTTCAACTTCTGACGCCAATTTACAGAGAAGGCGAGGAGATAGAAAGACGTAGTTGGTCTCATTTTGAAGCCTTTGTTTCCATGTATGTGCTCCTTAAGTATCGTGCGTATGTAAAGCCCGTAGTATGCTCAGCAAGGATTGCAAAATTACTTGTTTCATACACACCGTTCTTCAACTTCTGACGCCGATTTACAGAGAAGGCGAGGAGATAGAAAGACGTACTTGGTCTCATTTTGAAGCATTTGTTTTCATGTATATGCTCCTTAAATATCGTGCGTATGTAAAGCCCGTAATATGCTCAGCAAGGATTGCAAAGTTACATGTTTCATAGAGACTGTTCTCCATATTCATAGACACCGTTCTTCAACTTCTGACGCCGATTTACAGAGAAGGCGAGGAGATAGAAAGACGTACTTGGTCTCATTTTGAAGCATTTGTTTTCCTGTACATTCCCCGTAAATATCGTGTGTATGTAAAGCCCATGGTATGCTCAGCAAGGATTGCAAAGTTACATGTTTCATACAGACTGTTCTTCATCTTCATAGACACCGTTCTTCAACTTCTGACGCCGATTTACAGAGAAGGCGAGGAGATAGAAAGACGTACTTGGTCTCATTTTGAAGCCTTTGTTTCCATGTATGTGCTCCTTAAGTATCGTGCGTATGTAAAGCCCGTGGTATGCTGAGCAAGGATAGCAAAATTTCTTGTTTCATGGACACCGTTCTTCAACTTCTGACGCCGATTTACAGAGAAGGCGAGGAGATAGAAAGGCGTACTTGGTCTCATTTTGAAGCATTTGTTTTCATTTATATGCTCTCTAAATATCGTGCGTATGTAAAGCCCGTGGTATGCTCAGCAAGAATTGCAAAATTACTTGTTTCATAGACACCGTTCTTCAACTTCTGATGCAGATTTACAGAGAAGGCGAGGAGATAGAAAGACGTACTTGGTCTCATTTTGAAGCCTTTGTTTCCATGTATGTGCTCCTTAAGTATCGTGCGTATGTAAAGCCCGTGGTATGCTGAGCAAGGATAGCAAAATTTCTTGTTTCATGGACACCGTTCTTCAACTTCTGACGCCGATTTACAGAGAAGGCGAGGAGATAGAAAGGCGTACTTGGTCTCATTTTGAAGCATTTGTTTTCATTTATATGCTCTCTAAATATTGTGCGTATGTAAAGCCCGTAATATGCTCAGCAAGGATTGCAAAGTTACATGTTTCATAGAGACTGTTCTTCATCTTCATAGACACCTTTCTTCAACTTCTGACGCCGATTTACAGAGAAGGCGAGGAGATAGAAAGACGTACTTGGTCTCATTTTGAAGCATTTGTTTTCCTGTATATTCCCCGTAAATATCGTGTGTATGTAAAGCCCATGGTATGCTCAGCAAGGATTGCAAAGTTACATGTTTCATAGGGACTGTTCTTCATCTTCATAGACACCGTTCTTCAACTTCTGACGCCGATTTACAGAGAAGGCGAGGAGATAGAAAGACGTACTTGGTCTCATTTTGAAGCATTTGTTTTCATTTATATGCTCCTTAAGTATCGTGCGTATGTAAAGCCCATGGTATGCTCAGCAAGGATTGCAAAGTTACATGTTTCATACAGACTGTTCTTCATCTTCATAGACACCGTTCTTCAACTTCTGACGCCGATTTACAGAGAAGGCGAGGAGATAGAAAGACGTAATTGGTCTCATTTTAAAGCATTTTTTTTTCATGTATATGCTCCTTAAATATCGTGCGTATGTAAAGCCCGTGGTATGATCAGCAAGGATTGCAAAGTTACATGTTTCATACAGACTGTTTTCCATATTCATAGACACCGTTCTTCAACTTCTGACGCCGATTTACAGAGAAGGCGAGGAGATAGAAAGACGTACTTGATCTCATTTTTAAGCATTTGTTTTCATGTATATGCTCCTAAAATATCGTGCGTATGTAAAACCCGTGGTATGCTGAGCAAGGATTGCAAAATTACTTGTTTCATAGACACCGTTGTTCAACTTCTGACGCTGATTTACAGAGAAGGCGAGGAGATAGAAAGACGTACTTGGTCTCATTTTGAAGCCTTTGTTTCCATGTATGTGCTCCTTAAGTATCGTGCGTATGTAAAGCCCGTGGTATGCTGAGCAAGGATAGCAAAATTTCTTGTTTCATGGACACCGTTCTTCAACTTCTGACGCCGATTTACAGAGAAGGCGAGGAGATAGAAAGGCGTACTTGGTCTCATTTTGAAGCATTTGTTTTCATTTATATGCTCTCTAAATATCGTGCGTATGTAAAGCCCGTGGTATGCTCAGCAAGAATTGCAAAATTACTTGTTTCATAGACACCGTTCTTCAACTTCTGATGCAGATTTACAGAGAAGGCGAGGAGATAGAAAGACGTACTTGGTCTCATTTTGAAGCCTTTGTTTCCATGTATGTGCTCCTTAAGTATCGTGCGTATGTAAAGCCCGTGGTATGCTGAGCAAGGATAGCAAAATTTCTTGTTTCATGGACACCGTTCTTCAACTTCTGACGCCGATTTACAGAGAAGGCGAGGAGATAGAAAGGCGTACTTGGTCTCATTTTGAAGCATTTGTTTTCATTTATATGCTCTCTAAATATTGTGCGTATGTAAAGCCCGTAATATGCTCAGCAAGGATTGCAAAGTTACATGTTTCATAGAGACTGTTCTTCATCTTCATAGACACCTTTCTTCAACTTCTGACGCCGATTTACAGAGAAGGCGAGGAGATAGAAAGACGTACTTGGTCTCATTTTGAAGCATTTGTTTTCCTGTATATTCCCCGTAAATATCGTGTGTATGTAAAGCCCATGGTATGCTCAGCAAGGATTGCAAAGTTACATGTTTCATAGGGACTGTTCTTCATCTTCATAGACACCGTTCTTCAACTTCTGACGCCGATTTACAGAGAAGGCGAGGAGATAGAAAGACGTACTTGGTCTCATTTTGAAGCATTTGTTTTCATTTATATGCTCCTTAAGTATCGTGCGTATGTAAAGCCCATGGTATGCTCAGCAAGGATTGCAAAGTTACATGTTTCATACAGACTGTTCTTCATCTTCATAGACACCGTTCTTCAACTTCTGACGTCGATTTACAGAGAAGGCGAGGAGATAGAAAGACGTAATTGGTCTCATTTTAAAGCATTTTTTTTTCATGTATATGCTCCTTAAATATCGTGCGTATGTAAAGCCCGTGGTATGATCAGCAAGGATTGCAAAGTTACATGTTTCATACAGACTGTTTTCCATATTCATAGACACCGTTCTTCAACTTCTGACGCCGATTTACAGAGAAGGCGAGGAGATAGAAAGACGTACTTGATCTCATTTTTAAGCATTTGTTTTCATGTATATGCTCCTAAAATATCGTGCGTATGTAAAACCCGTGGTATGCTGAGCAAGGATTGCAAAATTACTTGTTTCATAGACACCGTTGTTCAACTTCTGACGCTGATTTACAGAGAAGGCGAGGAGATAGAAAGACGTACTTGGTCTCATTTTGAAGCCTTTGTTTCCATGTATGTGCTCCTTAAGTATCGTGCGTATGTAAAGCCCGTAATATGCTCAGCAAGGATTGCAAAATTACTTGTTTCATAGACACCGTTCTTCAACTTCTGACGCAGATTTACAGAGAAGGCGAGGAGATAGAAAGACGTAATTGGTCTCATTTTAAAGCATTTTTTTTCATGTATATGCTCCTTAAATATCGTGCGTATGTAAAACCCGTGGTATGCTGAGCAAGGATTGCAAAATTTCTTGTTTCATAGACACCGTTCTTCAACTTCTGACGCCGATTTACAGAGAAGGCGAGGAGATAGAAAGGCGTACTTGGTCTCATTTTGAAGCATTTGTTTTCATTTATATGCTCTCTAAATATCGTGCGTATGTAAAGCCCGTAATATGCTCAGCAAGGATTGCAAAGTTACATGTTTCATAGAGACTGTTCTTCATCTTCATAGACACCGTTCTTCAACTTCTGACGCCGATTTACAGAGAAGGCGAGGAGATAGAAAGACGTAATTGGTCTCATTTTAAAGCATTTTTTTTCATGTATATGCTCCTTAAATATCATGCGTATGTAAAGCCCGTGGTATGATCAGCAAGGATTGCAAAGTTACATGTTTCATACAGACTGTTCTCCATATTCATAGACACCGTTCTTCAACTTCTGACGCCGATTTACAGAGAAGGCGAGGAGATAGAAAGGCGTACTTGGTCTCATTTTGAAGCATTTGTTTTCATTTATATGCTCTCTAAATATCGTGCGTATGTAAAGCCCGTAATATGCTCAGCAAGGATTGCCAAGTTACATGTTTCATAGAGACTGTTCTTCATCTTCATAGACACCGTTCTTCAACTTCTGACGCCGATTTACAGAGAAGGCGAGGAGATAGAAAGACGTAATTGGTCTCATTTTAAAGCATTTTATTTCATGTATATGCTCCTTAAATATCGTGCGTATGTAAAGCCCGTGGTATGATCAGCCAGGATTGCAAAGTTACATGTTTCATACAGACTGTTCTTCATCTTCATAGACACCGTTCTTCAACTTCTGACGCCGATTTACAAAGAAGGCGAGGAGATAGAAAGACGTAGTTGGTCTCATTTTGAAGCCTTTGTTTTCGTTTATATGCTCTCTAAATATCGTGCGTATGTAAAGCCGTTGGTATGCTCAGCAAGAATTGCAAAATTACTTGTTTCACAGACACCGTTTTTTAACTTCTGACGCCGATTTACAGAGAAGGCGAGGAGATAGAAAGACGTAATTGGTCTCATTTTGAAGCCTTTGTTTTCATTTATATGCTCTCTAAATATCGTGCGTATGTAAAGCCCGTGGTATGCTCAGCAAGAATTGCAAAATTACTTGTTTCATAGACACCGTTCTTCAACTTCTGATGCAGATTTACAGAGAAGGCGAGGAGATAGAAAGACGTACTTGGTCTCATTTTGAAGCCTTTGTTTCCATGTATGTGCTCCTTAAGTATCGTGCGTATGTAAAGCCCGTGGTATGCTGAGCAAGGATAGCAAAATTTCTTGTTTCATGGACACCGTTCTTCAACTTCTGACGCCGATTTACAGAGAAGGCGAGGAGATAGAAAGGCGTACTTGGTCTCATTTTGAAGCATTTGTTTTCATTTATATGCTCTCTAAATATCGTGCGTATGTAAAGCCCGTGGTATGCTCAGCAAGGATTGCAAAGTTACCTGTTTCATAGGGACTGTTCTTCATCTTCATAGACACCGTTCTTCAACTTCTGACGCCGATTTACAGAGAAGGCGAGGAGATAGAAAGACGTAGTTGTTCTCATTTTGAAGCCTTTGTTTTCATTTATATGCTCCTTAAGTATCGTGCGTATGTAAAGCCCATGGTATGCTCAGCAAGGATTGCAAAGTTACATGTTTCATAGGTTCTGTTCTTCATCTTCATAGACACCGTTCTTCAACTTCTGACGCCAATTTACAGAGAAGGCGAGGAGATAGAAAGACGTACTTGGTCTCATTTTGAAGCATTTGTTTTCATGTACGTGCTCCTTAAGTATCGTGCGTATGTAAAGCCCATGGTATGCTCAGCAAGGATTGCAAAGTTACATGTTTCATACAGACTGTTCTTCATCTTCATAGACACCGTTCTTCAACTTCTGACGCCGATTTACAGAGAAGGCGAGGAGATAGAAAGACGTACTTGGTTTCATTTTGAAGCCTTTGTTTCCATGTATGTGCTCCTTAAGTATCGTGCGTATGTAAAGCCCGTGGTATGCTCATCAAGGATTGCAAAATTACTTGTTTCATAGACACCGTTCTTCAACTTCTGACGCAGATTTACAGAGAAGACGAGGAGATAGAAAGACGTACTTGGTCTCATTTTTAAGCATTTGTTTTCATGTATATGCTCCTTAAATATCGTGCGTATGTAAAGCCCGTGGTATGCTCAGCAAGGATTGCAAAATTACTTGTTTCATAGACACCGTTCTTCAACTTCTGACGCCGATTTACAGAGAAGGCGAGGAGATAGAAAAACGTACTTGGTCTCATTTTGAAGCCTTTGTTTCCATGTATGTGCTCCTTAAGTATCGTGCGTATGTAAAGCCCGTGATATGCTCAGCAAGGATTGAAAAATTACTTGTTTCATAGACACCGTTCTTCAACTTCTGACGCAGATTTACAGAGAAGGCGAGGAGATAGAAAGACGTACTTGGTCTCATTTTGAAGCCTTTGTTTCCATGTATGTGCTCCTTAAGTATCGTGCGTATGTAAAGCCCGTGGTATGCTGAGCAAGGATAGCAAAATTTCTTGTTTCATGGACACCGTTCTTCAACTTCTGACGCCGATTTACAGAGAAATCGAGGAGATAGAAAGGCGTACTTGGTCTCATTTTGAAGCATTTGTTTTCATTTATATGCTCTCTAAATATCGTGCGTATGTAAAGCCCGTAATATGCTCAGCAAGGATTGCAAAGTTACATGTTTCATAGAGACTGTTCTTCATCTTCATAGACACCTTTCTTCAACTTCTGACGCCGATTTACAGAGAAGGCAAGGAGATAGAAAGACGTACTTGGTCTCATTTTGAAGCATTTGTTTTCTTGTATATTCCCCGTAAATATCGTGTGTATGTAAAGCCCGTGGTATGCTCAGCAAGGATTGCAAAGTTACCTGTTTCATAGGGACTGTTCTTCATCTTCATAGACACCGTTCTTCAACTTCTGACGCCGATTTACAGAGAAGGCGAGGAGATAGAAAGACGTAGTTGTTCTCATTTTGAAGCCTTTGTTTTCATTTATATGCTCCTTAAGTATCGTGCGTATGTAAAGCCCATGGTATGCTCAGCAAGGATTGCAAAGTTACATGTTTCATAGGGACTGTTCTTCATCTTCATAGACACCGTTCTTCAACTTCTGACGCCAATTTACAGAGAAGGCGAGGAGATAGAAAGACGTACTTGGTCTCATTTTGAAGCATTTGTTTTCATGTACGTGCTCCTTAAGTATCGTGCGTATGTAAAGCCCATGGTATGCTCAGCAAGGATTGCAAAGTTACATGTTTCATACAGACTGTTCTTCATCTTCATAGACACCGTTCTTCAACTTCTGACGCCGATTTACATAGAAGGCGAGGAGATAGAAAAACGTACTTGGTCTCATTTTGAAGCCTTTGTTTCCATGTATGTGCTCCTTAAGTATCGTGCGTATGTAAAGCCCGTAATATGCTCAGCAAGGATTGCAAAATTACTTGTTTCATAGACACCGTTCTTCAACTTCTGACGCAGATTTACAGAGAAGGCGAGGAGATAAAAAGACGTACTTGGTCTCATTTTTAAGCATTTGTTTTCATGTATATGCTCCTTAAATATCGTGTGTATGTAAAACCCGTGGTATGCTGAGCAAGGATTGCAAAATTTCTTGTTTCATAGACACCGTTCTTCAACTTCTGACGCCGATTTACATAGAAGGCGAGGAGATAGAAAAACGTACTTGGTCTCATTTTGAAGCCTTTGTTTCCATGTATGTGCTCCTTAAGTATCGTGCGTATGTAAAGCCCGTGGTATGCTCAGCAAGGATTGCAAAATTACTTGTTTCATAGACACCGTTCTTCAACTTCTGACGCAGATTTACAGAGAAGGCGAGGAGATAGAAAGACGTACTTGGTCTCATTTTGAAGCCTTTGTTTCCATGTATGTGCTCCTTAAGTATCGTGCGTATGTAAAGCCCGTGGTATGCTGAGCAAGGATAGCAAAATTTCTTGTTTCATGGACACCGTTCTTCAACTTCTGACGCCGATTTACAGAGAAGGCGAGGAGATAGAAAGGCGTACTTGGTCTCATTTTGAAGCATTTGTTTTCATTTATGCTCTCTAAATATCGTGCGTATGTAAAGCCCGTAATATGCTCAGCAAGGATTGCAAAGTTACATGTTTCATAGAGACTGTTCTTCATCTTCATAGACACCTTTCTTCAACTTCTGACGCCGATTTACAGAGAAGGCGAGGAGATAGAAAGACGTACTTGGTCTCATTTTGAAGCATTTGTTTTCTTGTATATTCCCCGTAAATATCGTGTGTATGTAAAGCCCGTGGTATGCTCAGCAAGGATTGCAAAGTTACCTGTTTCATAGGGACTGTTCTTCATCTTCATAGACACCGTTCTTCAACTTCTGACGCCGATTTACAGAGAAGGCGAGGAGATAGAAAGACGTAGTTGTTCTCATTTTGAAGCCTTTGTTTTCATTTATATGCTCCTTAAGTATCGTGCGTATGTAAAGCCCATGGTATGCTCAGCAAGGATTGCAAAGTTACATGTTTCATAGGGACTGTTCATCTTCATAGACACCGTTCTTCAACTTCTGACGCCAATTTACAGAGAAGGCGAGGAGATAGAAAGACGTACTTGGTCTCATTTTGAAGCATTTGTTTTCATGTACGTGCTCCTTAAGTATCGTGCGTATGTAAAGCCCATGGTATGCTCAGCAAGGATTGCAAAGTTACATGTTTCATACAGACTGTTCTTCATCTTCATAGACACCGTTCTTCAACTTCTGACGCCGATTTACATAGAAGGCGAGGAGATAGAAAAACGTACTTGGTCTCATTTTGAAGCCTTTGTTTCCATGTATGTGCTCCTTAAGTATCGTGCGTATGTAAAGCCCGTAATATGCTCAGCAAGGATTGCAAAATTACTTGTTTCATAGACACCGTTCTTCAACTTCTGACGCAGATTTACAGAGAAGGCGAGGAGATAAAAAGACGTACTTGGTCTCATTTTTAAGCATTTGTTTTCATGTATATGCTCCTTAAATATCGTGTGTATGTAAAACCCGTGGTATGCTGAGCAAAGATTGCAAAATTTCTTGTTTCATAGACACCGTTCTTCAACTTCTGACGCCGATTTACATAGAAGGCGAGGAGATAGAAAAACGTACTTGGTCTCATTTTGAAGCCTTTGTTTCCATGTATGTGCTCCTTAAGTATCGTGCGTTTGTAAAGCCCGTGGTATGCTCAGCAAGGATTGCAAAATTACTTGTTTCATAGACACCGTTCTTCAACTTCTGACGCAGATTTACAGAGAAGGCGAGGAGATAGAAAGGCGTACTTGGTCTCATTTTGAAGCATTTGTTTTCATTTATATGCTCTCTAAAAATCGTGCGTATGTAAAACCCGTGGTATGCTGAGCAAGGATTGCAAAATTACTTGTTTCATAGACACCGTTCTTCAACTTCTGACGCAGATTTACAGAGAAGGCGAGGAGATAGAAAGACGTACTTGGTCTCATTTTTAAGCATTTGTTTTCATGTACGTGCTCCTTAAGTATCGTGCGTATGTAAAGCCCATGGTATGCTCAGCAAGGATTGCAAAGTTACATGTTTCATACAGACTGTTCTTCATCTTCATAGACACCGTTCTTCAACTTCTGACGCCGATTTACAGAGAAGGCGAGGAGATAGAAAGACGTACTTGGTTTCATTTTGAAGCCTTTGTTTCCATGTATGTGCTCCTTAAGTATCGTGCGTATGTAAAGCCCGTGGTATGCTCATCAAGGATTGCAAAATTACTTGTTTCATAGACACCGTTCTTCAACTTCTGACGCAGATTTACAGAGAAGGCGAGGAGATAGAAAGACGTACTTGGTCTCATTTTGAAGCATTTGTTTTCATTTATATGCTCTCTAAAAATCGTGCGTATGTAAAACCCGTGGTATGCTGAGCAAGGATTGCAAAATTACTTGTTTCATAGACACCGTTCTTCAACTTCTGACGCAGATTTACAGAGAAGGCGAGGAGATAGAAAGACGTACTTGGTCTCATTTTTAAGCATTTGTTTTCATGTACGTGCTCCTTAAGTATCGTGCGTATGTAAAGCCCATGGTATGCTCAGCAAGGATTGCAAAGTTACATGTTTCATACAGACTGTTCTTCATCTTCATAGACACCGTTCTTCAACTTCTGACGCCGATTTACAGAGAAGGCGAGGAGATAGAAAGACGTACTTGGTTTCATTTTGAAGCCTTTGTTTCCATGTATGTGCTCCTTAAGTATCGTGCGTATGTAAAGCCCGTGGTATGCTCATCAAGGATTGCAAAATTACTTGTTTCATAGACACCGTTCTTCAACTTCTGACGCAGATTTACAGAGAAGGCGAGGAGATAGAAAGACGTACTTGGTCTCATTTTTAAGCATTTGTTTTCATGTATATGCTCCTTAAATATCGTGTGTATGTAAAACCCGTGGTATGCTGAGCAAGGATTGCAAAATTTCTTGTTTCATAGACACCGTTCTTCAACTTCTGACGCCGATTTACATAGAAGGCGAGGAGATAGAAAAACGTACTTGGTCTCATTTTGAAGCCTTTGTTTCCATGTATGTGCTCCTTAAGTATCGTGCGTATGTAAAGCCCGTAATATGCTCAGCAAGGATTGCAAAATTACTTGTTTCATAGACACCGTTCTTCAACTTCTGACGCAGATTTACAGAGAAGGCGAGGAGATAAAAAGACGTACTTGGTCTCATTTTTAAGCATTTGCTTTCATGTATATGCTCCTTAAATATCGTGTGTATGTAAAACCCGTGGTATGCTGAGCAAGGATTGCAAAATTTCTTGTTTCATAGACACCGTTCTTCAACTTCTGACGCCGATTTACATAGAAGGCGAGGAGATAGAAAAACGTACTTGGTCTCATTTTGAAGCCTTTGTTTCCATGTATGTGCTCCTTAAGTATCGTGCGTATGTAAAGCCCGTGGTATGCTCAGCAAGGATTGCAAAATTACTTGTTTCATAGACACCGTTCTTCAACTTCTGACGCAGATTTACAGAGAAGGCGAGGAGATAGAAAGGCGTACTTGGTCTCATTTTGAAGCATTTGTTTTCATTTATATGCTCTCTAAAAATCGTGCGTATGTAAAGCCCGTAATATGCTCAGCAAGGATTGCAAAGTTACATGTTTCATAGAGACTGTTCTTCATCTTCATAGACACCGTTCTTCAACTTCTGACGCCGATTTACAGAGAAGGCGAGGAGATAGAAAGACGTACTTGGTCTCATTTTGAAGCATTTGTTTTCATGTATGTGCTCCTTAAATATCGTGCGTATGTAAAGCCCGTGGTATGATCAGCAAGGATTGCAAAGTTACATGTTTCATAAAGACTGTTCTTCATCTTCATAGACACCGTTCTTCAACTTCTGACGCCGATTTACAGAGAAGGCGAGAAGATAGAAAGACGTACTTGGTTTCATTTTGAAGCCTTTGTTTCCATGTATGTGCTCCTTAAGTATCGTGCGTATGTAAAGCCCGTGGTATGCTCATCAAGGATTGCAAAATTACTTGTTTCATAGACACCGTTCTTCAACTTCTGACGCAGATTTACAGAGAAGGCGAGGAGATAGAAAGACGTACTTGGTCTCATTTTGAAGCCTTTGTTTCCATGTATGTGTTCCTTAAGTATCGTGCGTATGTAAAGCCCGTAATATGCTCAGCAAGGATTGCAAAATTACTTGTTTCATAGACACCGTTCTTCAACTTCTGACGCAGATTTACAGAGAAGGCGAGGAGATAAAAAGACGTACTTGGTCTCATTTTTAAGCATTTGTTTTCATGTATATGCTCCTTAAATATCGTGTGTATGTAAAACCCGTGGTATGCTGAGCAAGGATTGCAAAATTTCTTGTTTCATAGACACCGTTCTTCAACTTCTGACGCCGATTTACATAGAAGGCGAGGAGATAGAAAAACGTACTTGGTCTCATTTTGAAGCCTTTGTTTCCATGTATGTGCTCCTTAAGTATCGTGCGTATGTAAAGCCCGTGGTATGCTGAGCAAGGATTGCAAAATTTCTTGTTTCATAGACACCGTTCTTCAACTTCTGACGCCGATTTACATAGAAGGCGAGGAGATAGAAAAACGTACTTGGTCTCATTTTGAAGCCTTTGTTTCCATGTATGTGCTCCTTAAGTATCGTGCGTATGTAAAGCCCGTAATATGGTCAGCAAGGATTGCAAAATTACTTGTTTCATAGACACCGTTCTTCAACTTCTGACGCAGATTTACAGAGAAGGCGAGGAGATAGAAAGGCGTACTTGGTCTCATTTTGAAGCATTTGTTTTCATTTATATGCTCTCTAAAAATCGTGCGTATGTAAAGCCCGTAATATGCTCAGCAAGGATTGCAAAGTTACATGTTTCATAGAGACTGTTCTTCATCTTCATAGACACCGTTCTTCAACTTCTGACGCCGATTTACAGAGAAGGCGAGGAGATAGAAAGACGTACTTGGTCTCATTTTGAAGCATTTGTTTTCATGTATGTGCTCCTTAAATATCGTGCGTATGTAAAGCCCGTGGTATGATCAGCAAGGATTGCAAAGTTACATGTTTCATAAAGACTGTTCTTCATCTTCATAGACACCGTTCTTCAACTTCTGACGCTGATTTACAGAGAAGGCGAGAAGATAGAAAGACGTACTTGGTTTCATTTTGAAGCCTTTGTTTCCATGTATGTGCTCCTTAAGTATCGTGCGTATGTAAAGCCCGTGGTATGCTCATCAAGGATTGCAAAATTACTTGTTTCATAGACACCGTTCTTCAACTTCTGACGCAGATTTACAGAGAAGGCGAGGAGATAGAAAGACGTACTTGGTCTCATTTTTAAGCATTTGTTTTCATGTATATGCTCCTTAAATATCGTGCGTATGTAAAACCCGTGGTATGCTGAGCAAGGATTGCAAAGTTACATGTTTTATACAGACTGTTCCCCATATTCATAGACACCGTTCTTCAACTTCTGACGCCGATTTACAGAGAAGGCGAGGAGATAGAAAGACGTACTTGGTCTCATTTTGAAGCCTTTGTTTCCATGTATGTGTTCCTTAAGTATCGTGCGTATGTAAAGCCCGTAATATGCTCAGCAAGGATTGCAAAATTACTTGTTTCATAGACACCGTTCTTCAACTTCTGACGCAGATTTACAGAGAAGGCGAGGAGATAAAAAGACGTACTTGGTCTCATTTTTAAGCATTTGTTTTCATGTATATGCTCCTTAAATATCGTGTGTATGTAAAACCCGTGGTATGCTGAGCAAGGATTGCAAAATTTCTTGTTTCATAGACACCGTTCTTCAACTTCTGACGCCGATTTACATAGAAGGCGAGGAGATAGAAAAACGTACTTGGTCTCATTTTGAAGCCTTTGTTTCCATGTATGTGCTCCTTAAGTATCGTGCGTATGTAAAGCCCGTGGTATGCTGAGCAAGGATTGCAAAATTACTTGTTTCATAGACACCGTTCTTCAACTTCTGACGCCGATTTACAGAGAAGGCGAGGAGATAGAAAAACGTACTTGGTCTCATTTTGAAGCCTTTGTTTCCATGTATGTGCTCCTTAAGTATCGTGCGAATGTAAAGCCCGTAATATGCTCAGCAAGGATTGCAAAATTACTTGTTTCATAGACACCGTTCTTCAACTTCTGACGCAGATTTACAGAGAAGGCGAGGAGATAAAAAGACGTACTTGGTCTCATTTTTAAGCATTTGTTTTCATGTATATGCTCCTTAAATATCGTGTGTATGTAAAACCCGTGGTATGCTGAGCAAGGATTGCAAAATTTCTTGTTTCATAGACACCGTTCTTCAACTTCTGACGCCGATTTACATAGAAGGCGAGGAGATAGAAAAACGTACTTGGTCTCATTTTGAAGCCTTTGTTTCCATGTATGTGCTCCTTAAGTATCGTGCGTATGTAAAGCCCGTGGTATGCTCAGCAAGGATTGCAAAATTACTTGTTTCATAGACACCGTTCTTCAACTTCTGACGCAGATTTACAGAGAAGGCGAGGAGATAGAAAGACGTACTTGGTCTCATTTTTAAGCATTTGTTTTCATGTATATGCTCCTTAAATATCGTGCGTATGTAAAACCCGTGGTATGCTGAGCAAGGATTGCAAAATTTCTTGTTTCATAGAGACTGTTCTTCATCTTCATAGACACCGTTCTTCAACTTCTGACGCCGATTTACAGAGAAGGCGAGGAGATAGAAAGACGTAATTGGTCTCATTTTAAAGCATTTTTTTCATGTATATGCTCCTTAAATATCGTGCGTATGTAAAACCCGTGGTATGCTGAGCAAGGATTGCAAAATTTCTTGTTTCATAGACACCGTTCTTCAACTTCTGACGCCGATTTACAGAGAAGGCGAGGAGATAGAAAGGCGTACTTGGTCTCATTTTGAAGCATTTGTTTTCATTTATATGCTCTCTAAAAATCGTGCGTATGTAAAGCCCATAATATGCTCAGCAAGGATTGCAAAGTTTCATGTTTCATAGAGACTGTTCTTCATCTTCATAGACACCGTTCTTCAACTTCTGACGCCGATTTACAGAGAAGGCGAGGAGATAGAAAGACGTAATTGGTCTCATTTTAAAGCATTTGTTTTCATGTATATGTTCCCCTAAATATCGTGCGTATGTAAAGCCCGTGGTATGATCAGCAAGGATTGCAAAGTTACATGTTTCATACAGACTGTTCCCCATATTCATAGACACCGTTCTTCAACTTCTGACGCCGATTTACAGAGAAGGCGAGGAGATAGAAAGACGTACTTGGTCTCATTTTGAAGCCTTTATTTCCATGTATGCAAATTCTTCCTTAAGTATCGTGCGTATGTAAAGCCCGTGGTATGCTCAGCAAGGATTGCAAAATTACTTGTTTCATAGACACCGTTCTTCAACTTCTGACGCCGATTTACAGAGAAGGCGAGGAGATAGAAACACGTACTTGGTTTCATTTTGAAGCCTTTGTTTTCATGTATGTGCTCCTTAAGTATCGTGCGTATGTAAAGCCCGTGGTATGCTCAGCAAGGATTGCAAAATTACTTGTTTCATAGACACCGTTCTTCAACTTCTGACGCAGATTTACAGAGAAGGCGAGGAGATAGAAAGACGTACTTGGTCTCATTTTTAAGCATTTGTTTTCATGTATATGCTCCTTAAATATCGTGCGTATGTAAAACCCGTGGTATGCTGAGCAAGGATTGCAAAATTTCTTGTTTCATAGACACCGTTCTTCAACTTCTGACGCCGATTTACAGAGAAGGCGAGGAGATAGAAAGACGTAATTGGTCTCATTTTAAAGCATTTTTGTCATGTATATGCTCCTTAAATATCGTGCGTATGTAAAGCCCGTGGTATGATCAGCAAGGATTGCAAAGTTACATGTTTCATACAGGCTGTTCTCCATATTCATAGACACCGTTCTTCAACTTCTGACGCCGATTTACAGAGAAGGCGAGAAGATAGAAAGACGTACTTGGTTTCATTTTGAAGCCTTTGTTTCCATGTATGTGCTCCTTAAGTATCGTGCGTATGTAAAGCCCGTGGTATGCTCAGCAAGGATTGCAAAATTACTTGTTTCATAGACACCGTTCTTCAACTTCTGACGCCGATTTACAGAGAAGGCGAGGAGACAGAAAGACGTACTTGGTCTCATTTTGAAGCCTTTGTTTCCATGTATGTGCTCCTTAAGTATCGTGCGTATGTAAAGCCCGTGGTATGCTCAGCAAGGATTGCAAAATTACTTGTTTCATAGACACCGTTCTTCAACTTCTGACGCAGATTTACAGAGAAGGCGAGGAGATAGAAAGACGTACTTGGTCTCATTTTTAAGCATTTGTTTTCATGTATATGCTCCTTAAATATCGTGCGTATGTAAAACCCGTGGTATGCTGAGCAAGGATTGCAAAATTTCTTGTTTCATAGAGACTGTTCTTCATCTTCATAGACACCGTTCTTCAACTTCTGACGCCGATTTACAGAGAAGGCGAGGAGATAGAAAGACGTAATTGGTCTCATTTTAAAGCATTTTTTTCATGTATATGCTCCTTAAATATCGTGCGTATGTAAAACCCGTGGTATGCTGAGCAAGGATTGCAAAATTTCTTGTTTCATAGACACCGTTCTTCAACTTCTGACGCCGATTTACAGAGAAGGCGAGGAGATAGAAAGGCGTACTTGGTCTCATTTTGAAGCATTTGTTTTCATTTATATGCTCTCTAAAAATCGTGCGTATGTAAAGCCCATAATATGCTCAGCAAGGATTGCAAAGTTACATGTTTCATAGAGACTGTTCTTCATCTTCATAGACACCGTTCTTCAACTTCTGACGCCGATTTACAGAGAAGGCGAGGAGATAGAAAGACGTAATTGGTCTCATTTTAAAGCATTTGTTTTCATGTATATGTTCCCCTAAATATCGTGCGTATGTAAAGCCCGTGGTATGCTCAGCAAGGATTGCAAAATTACTTGTTTCATAGACACCGTTCTTCAACTTCTGACGCAGATTTACAGAGAAGGCGAGGAGATAGAAAGACGTACTTGGTCTCATTTTTAAGCATTTGTTTTCATGTATATGCTCCTTAAATATCGTGCGTATGTAAAACCCGTGGTATGCTGAGCAAGGATTGCAAAATTTCTTGTTTCATAGACACCGTTCTTCAACTTCTGACGCCGATTTACAGAGAAGGCGAGGAGATAGAAAGACGTAATTGGTCTCATTTTAAAGCATTTTTGTCATGTATATGCTCCTTAAATATCGTGCGTATGTAAAGCCCGTGGTATGATCAGCAAGGATTGCAAAGTTACATGTTTCATACAGACTGTTCTCCATATTCATAGACACCGTTCTTCAACTTCTGACGCCGATTTACAGAGAAGGCGAGAAGATAGAAAGACGTACTTGGTTTCATTTTGAAGCCTTTGTTTCCATGTATGTGCTCCTTAAGTATCGTGCGTATGTAAAGCCCGTGGTATGCTCAGCAAGGATTGCAAAATTACTTGTTTCATAGACACCGTTCTTCAACTTCTGACGCAGATTTACAGAGAAGGCGAGGAGATAGAAAGACGTACTTGGTTTCATTTTGAAGCCTTTGTTTCCATGTATGTGCTCCTTAAGTATCGTGCGTATGTAAAGCCCGTGGTATGCTCAGCAAGGATTGCAAAATTACTTGTTTCATAGACACCGTTCTTCAACTTCTGACGCAGATTTACAGAGAAGGCGAGGAGATAGAAAGACGTACTTGGTCTCATTTTGAAGCCTTTGTTTCCATGTATGTGTTCCTTAAGTATCGTGCGTATGTAAAGCCCGTAATATGCTCAGCAAGGATTGCAAAATTACTTGTTTCATAGACACCGTTCTTCAACTTCTGACGCAGATTTACAGAGAAGGCGAGGAGATAAAAAGACGTACTTGGTCTCATTTTTAAGCATTTGTTTTCATGTATATGCTCCTTAAATATCGTGTGTATGTAAAACCCGTGGTATGCTGAGCAAGGATTGCAAAATTTCTTGTTTCATAGACACCGTTCTTCAACTTCTGACGCCGATTTACATAGAAGGCGAGGAGATAGAAAAACGTACTTGGTCTCATTTTGAAGCCTTTGTTTCCATGTATGTGCTCCTTAAGTATCGTGCGTATGTAAAGCCCGTGGTATGCTGAGCAAGGATTGCAAAATTACTTGTTTCATAGACACCGTTCTTCAACTTCTGACGCCGATTTACAGAGAAGGCGAGGAGATAGAAAAACGTACTTGGTCTCATTTTGAAGCCTTTGTTTCCATGTATGTGCTCCTTAAGTATCGTGCGTATGTAAAGCCCGTAATATGGTCAGCAAGGATTGCAAAATTACTTGTTTCATAGACACCGTTCTTCAACTTCTGACGCAGATTTACAGAGAAGGCGAGGAGATAAAAAGACGTACTTGGTCTCATTTTTAAGCATTTGTTTTCATGTATATGCTCCTTAAGTATCGTGCGAATGTAAAGCCCGTAATATGCTCAGCAAGGATTGCAAAATTACTTGTTTCATAGACACCGTTCTTCAACTTCTGACGCAGATTTACAGAGAAGGCGAGGAGATAAAAAGACGTACTTGGTCTCATTTTTAAGCATTTGTTTTCATGTATATGCTCCTTAAATATCGTGTGTATGTAAAACCCGTGGTATGCTGAGCAAGGATTGCAAAATTTCTTGTTTCATAGACACCGTTCTTCAACTTCTGACGCCGATTTACATAGAAGGCGAGGAGATAGAAAAACGTACTTGGTCTCATTTTGAAGCCTTTGTTTCCATGTATGTGCTCCTTAAGTATCGTGCGTATGTAAAGCCCGTGGTATGCACAGCAAGGATTGCAAAATTACTTGTTTCATATACACCGTTCTTCAACTTCTGACGCAGATTTACAGAGAAGGCGAGGACATAGAAAGACGTACTTGGTCTCATTTTTAAGCATTTGTTTTCATGTATATGCTCCTTAAATATCGTGCGTATGTAAAACCCGTGGTATGCTGAGCAAGGATTGCAAAATTTCTTGTTTCATAGAGACTGTTCTTCATCTTCATAGACACCGTTCTTCAACTTCTGACGCCGATTTACAGAGAAGGCGAGGAGATAGAAAGACGTAATTGGTCTCATTTTAAAGCATTTTTTTCATGTATATGCTCCTTAAATATCGTGCGTATGTAAAACCCGTGGTATGCTGAGCAAGGATTGCAAAATTTCTTGTTTCATAGACACCGTTCTTCAACTTCTGACGCCGATTTACAGAGAAGGCGAGGAGATAGAAAGGCGTACCTGGTCTCATTTTGAAGCATTTGTTTTCATTTATATGCTCTCTAAAAATCGTGCGTATGTAAAGCCCATAATATGCTCAGCAAGGATTGCAAAGTTACATGTTTCATAGAGACTGTTCTTCATCTTCATAGACACCGTTCTTCAACTTCTGACGCCGATTTACAGAGAAGGCGAGGAGATAGAAAGACGTAATTGGTCTCATTTTAAAGCATTTGTTTTCATGTATATGTTCCCCTAAATATCGTGCGTATGTAAAGCCCGTGGTATGATCAGCAAGGATTGCAAAGTTACATGTTTCATACAGACTGTTCCCCATATTCATAGACACCGTTCTTCAACTTCTGACGCCGATTTACAGAGAAGGCGAGGAGATAGAAAGACGTACTTGGTCTCATTTTGAAGCCTTTATTTCCATGTATGTGCTCCTTAAGTATCGTGCGTATGTAAAGCCCGTGGTATGCTCAGCAAGGATTGCAAAATTACTTGTTTCATAGACACCGTTCTTCAACTTCTGACGCCGATTTACAGAGAAGGCGAGGAGATAGAAACACGTACTTGGTTTCATTTTGACGCCTTTGTTTCCATGTATGTGCTCCTTAAGTATCGTGCGTATGTAAAGCCCGTGGTATGCTCAGCAAGGATTGCAAAATTACTTGTTTCATAGACACCGTTCTTCAACTTCTGACGCAGATTTACAGAGAAGGCGAGGAGATAGAAAGACGTACTTGGTCTCATTTTTAAGCATTTGTTTTCATGTATATGCTCCTTAAATATCGTGCGTATGTAAAACCCGTGGTATGCTGAGCAAGGATTGCAAAATTTCTTGTTTCATAGACACCGTTCTTCAACTTCTGACGCCGATTTACAGAGAAGGCGAGGAGATAGAAAGACGTAATTGGTCTCATTTTAAAGCATTTTTGTCATGTATATGCTCCTTAAATATCGTGCGTATGTAAAGCCCGTGGTATGATCAGCAAGGATTGCAAAGTTACATGTTTCATACAGACTGTTCTCCATATTCATAGACACCGTTCTTCAACTTCTGACGCCGATTTACAGAGAAGGCGAGGAGATAGAAAGACGTACTTGGTCTCATTTTGAAGCCTTTTTTTCCATGTATTCGCTCCTTAAGTATCGTGCGTATGTAAAGCCCGTGGTATGCTCAGCAAGGATTGCAAAATTACTTGTTTCATAGACACCGTTCTTCAACTTCTGACGCAGATTTACAGAGAAGGCGAGGAGATAGAAAGACGTACTTGGTCTCATTTTTAAGCATTTGTTTTCATGTATATGCTCCTTAAATATCGTGCGTATGTAAAACCCGTGGTATGCTGAGCAAGGATTGCAAAATTTCTTGTTTCATAGACACCGTTCTTCAACTTCTGACGCCGATTTACAGAGAAGGCGAGGAGATAGAAAGGCGTACCTGGTCTCATTTTGAAGCATTTGTTTTCATTTATATGCTCTCTAAAAATCGTGCGTATGTAAAGCCCATAATATGCTCAGCAAGGATTGCAAAGTTACATGTTTCATAGAGACTGTTCTTCATCTTCATAGACACCGTTCTTCAACTTCTGACGCCGATTTACAGAGAAGGCGAGGAGATAGAAAGACGTAATTGGTCTCATTTTAAAGCATTTGTTTTCATGTATATGTTCCCCTAAATATCGTGCGTATGTAAAGCCCGTGGTATGATCAGCAAGGATTGCAAAGTTACATGTTTCATACAGACTGTTCCCCATATTCAAGACACCGTTCTTCAACTTCTGACGCCGATTTACAGAGAAGGCGAGGAGATAGAAAGACGTACTTGGTCTCATTTTGAAGCCTTTATTTCCATGTATGTGCTCCTTAAGTATCGTGCGTATGTAAAGCCCGTGGTATGCTCAGCAAGGATTGCAAAATTACTTGTTTCATAGACACCGTTCTTCAACTTCTGACGCCGATTTACAGAGAAGGCGAGGAGATAGAAACACGTACTTGGTTTCATTTTGACGCCTTTGTTTCCATGTATGTGCTCCTTAAGTATCGTGCGTATGTAAAGCCCGTGGTATGCTCAGCAAGGATTGCAAAATTACTTGTTTCATAGACACCGTTCTTCAACTTCTGACGCAGATTTACAGAGAAGGCGAGGAGATAGAAAGACGTACTTGGTCTCATTTTTAAGCATTTGTTTTCATGTATATGCTCCTTAAATATCGTGCGTATGTAAAACCCGTGGTATGCTGAGCAAGGATTGCAAAATTTCTTGTTTCATAGACACCGTTCTTCAACTTCTGACGCCGATTTACAGAGAAGGCGAGGAGATAGAAAGACGTAATTGGTCTCATTTTAAAGCATTTTTGTCATGTATATGCTCCTTAAATATCGTGCGTATGTAAAGCCCGTGGTATGATCAGCAAGGATTGCAAAGTTACATGTTTCATACAGACTGTTCTCCATATTCATAGACACCGTTCTTCAACTTCTGACGCCGATTTACAGAGAAGGCGAGGAGATAGAAAGACGTACTTGGTCTCATTTTGAAGCCTTTTTTTCCATGTATTCGCTCCTTAAGTATCGTGCGTATGTAAAGCCCGTGGTATGCTCAGCAAGGATTGCAAAATTACTTGTTTCATAGACACCGTTCTTCAACTTCTGACGCAGATTTACAGAGAAGGCGAGGAGATAGAAAGACGTACTTGGTCTCATTTTTAAGCATTTGTTTTCATGTATATGCTCCTTAAATATCGTGCGTATGTAAAACCCGTGGTATGCTGAGCAAGGATTGCAAAATTTCTTGTTTCATAGACACCGTTCTTCAACTTCTGACGCCGATTTACAGAGAAGGCGAGGAGATAGAAAGGCGTACCTGGTCTCATTTTGAAGCATTTGTTTTCATTTATATGCTCTCTAAAAATCGTGCGTATGTAAAGCCCATAATATGCTCAGCAAGGATTGCAAAGTTACATGTTTCATAGAGACTGTTCTTCATCTTCATAGACACCGTTCTTCAACTTCTGACGCCGATTTACAGAGAAGGCGAGGAGATAGAAAGACGTAATTGGTCTCATTTTAAAGCATTTGTTTTCATGTATATGTTCCCCTAAATATCGTGCGTATGTAAAGCCCGTGGTATGATCAGCAAGGATTGCAAAGTTACATGTTTCATACAGACTGTTCCCCATATTCATAGACACCGTTCTTCAACTTCTGACGCCGATTTACAGAGAAGGCGAGGAGATAGAAAGACGTACTTGGTTTGAAGCCTTTATTTCCATGTATGTGCTCCTTAAGTATCGTGCGTATGTAAAGCCCGTGGTATGCTCAGCAAGGATTGCAAAATTACTTGTTTCATAGACACCGTTCTTCAACTTCTGACGCCGATTTACTGAGAAGGCGAGGAGATAGAAACACGTACTTGGTTTCATTTTGACGCCTTTGTTTCCATGTATGTGCTCCTTAAGTATCGTGCGTATGTAAAGCCCGTGGTATGCTCAGCAAGGATTGCAAAATTACTTGTTTCATAGACACCGTTCTTCAACTTCTGACGCAGATTTACAGAGAAGGCGAGGAGATAGAAAGACGTACTTGGTCTCATTTTTAAGCATTTGTTTTCATGTATATGCTCCTTAAATATCGTGCGTATGTAAAACCCGTGGTATGCTGAGCAAGGATTGCAAAATTTCTTGTTTCATACACACCGTTCTTCAACTTCTGACGCCGATTTACAGAGAAGGCGAGGAGATAGAAAGACGTAATTGGTCTCATTTTAAAGCATTTTTGTCATGTATATGCTCCTTAAATATCGTGCGTATGTAAAGCCCGTGGTATGATCAGCAAGGATTGCAAAGTTACATGTTTCATACAGACTGTTCTCCATATTCATAGACACCGTTCTTCAACTTCTGACGCCGATTTACAGAGAAGGCGAGGAGATAGAAAGACGTAATTGGTCTCATTTTAAAGCATTTTTGTCATGTATATGCTCCTTAAATATCGTGCGTATGTAAAGCCCGTGGTATGATCAGCAAGGATTGCAAAGTTACATGTTTCATACAGACTGTTCTCCATATTCATAGACACCGTTCTTCAACTTCTGACGCCGATTTACAGAGAAGGCGAGGAGATAGAAAGACGTACTTGGTCTCATTTTGAAGCCTTTTTTTCCATGTATTCGCTCCTTAAGTATCGTGCGTATGTAAAGCCCGTGGTATGCTCAGCAAGGATTGCAAAATTACTTGTTTCATAGACACCGTTCTTCAACTTCTGACGCAGATTTACAGAGAAGGCGAGGAGATAGAAAGACGTACTTGGTCTCATTTTTAAGCATTTTGTTTTCATGTATATGCTCCTTAAATATCGTGCGTATGTAAAACCCGTGGTATGCTGAGCAAGGATTGCAAAATTTCTTGTTTCATAGACACCGTTCTTCAACTTCTGACGCCGATTTACAGAGAAGGCGAGGAGATAGAAAGGCGTACCTGGTCTCATTTTGAAGCATTTGTTTTCATTTATATGCTCTCTAAAAATCGTGCGTATGTAAAGCCCATAATATGCTCAGCAAGGATTGCAAAGTTACATGTTTCATAGAGACTGTTCTTCATCTTCATAGACACCGTTCTTCAACTTCTGACGCCGATTTACAGAGAAGGCGAGGAGATAGAAAGACGTAATTGGTCTCATTTTAAAGCATTTGTTTTCATGTATATGTTCCCCTAAATATCGTGCGTATGTAAAGCCCGTGGTATGATCAGCAAGGATTGCAAAGTTACATGTTTCATACAGACTGTTCCCCATATTCATAGACACCGTTCTTCAACTTCTGACGCCGATTTACAGAGAAGGCGAGGAGATAGAAAGACGTACTTGGTCTCATTTTGAAGCCTTTATTTCCATGTATGTGCTCCTTAAGTATCGTGCGTATGTAAAGCCCGTGGTATGCTCAGCAAGGATTGCAAAATTACTTGTTTCATAGACACCGTTCTTCAACTTCTGACGCCGATTTACAGAGAAGGCGAGGAGATAGAAACACGTACTTGGTTTCATTTTGACGCCTTTGTTTCCATGTATGTGCTCCTTAAGTATCGTGCGTATGTAAAGCCCGTGGTATGCTCAGCAAGGATTGCAAAATTACTTGTTTCATAGACACCGTTCTTCAACTTCTGACGCAGATTTACAGAGAAGGCGAGGAGATAGAAAGACGTACTTGGTCTCATTTTGAAGCCTTTGTTTTCATTTATATGATCACTTAATATCGTGCGTATGTAAAGCTCTTGGTATGCTGAGCAAGGATTGCAAAATTACTTGTTTCATAGACACCGTTCTTCAACTTCTGACGCCGATTTACAGAGAAGGCGAGGAGGTAGAACGACGTATGTGGTCTCATTTTGAAGCCTTTGTTTCCATGTATGTGCTCCTAAAGTATCGTACGTATGTAAAGCCCGTGGTATGCTCAGCAAGGATTGCAAAGTTACATGTTTCATAGAGACTGTTCTCCATCTTCATAGACACCGTTCTTCCACTTCTGACGCCGATTTACAGAGAAGGCGAGGAGATAGAAAGACGTACTTGGTTTCATTTTGAAGCCTTTGATTTCATTTATATGATCACTTAATATCGTGCGTATGTAAAGCCCGTGGTATGCTCAGCAAGTATTGCAAAGTTACCTGTTTCATAGGGACTGTTCTTCATCTTCATAGACACCGTTCTTCAACTTCTGACGCCGATTTACAGAGAAGGCGAGGAGATAGAAAGACGTAGCTGGTCTCATTTTGCAGCCTTTGTTTTCATTTTTATGTGCTCTAACTATCGTGCGTATGTAAAGCCCGTAATATGCTCAGCAAGGATTGAAAAGTTACATGTTTCATAGGGACTGTTCTTCATCTTCATAGACACCGTTCTTCAACTTCTGACGCCGATTTACAGAGAAGGCGAGGAGATAGAAAGACGTACTTGGTCTCATTTTGAAGCATTTGTTTTCATGTATATGCTCCTTAAATATCGTGCGTATGTAAAGCCCATGGTATGCTCAGCAAGGATTGCAAAGTTACATGTTTCATAGAGACTGTTCTCCATCTTCATAGACACCGTTCTTCAACTTCTGACGCCGATTTACAGAGAAGGCGAGGAGATAGAAAGACGTACTTGGTCTCATTTTGAAGCTTTCGTTTTCATGTATATGCTCCTTAAATATCGTGCGTATGTAAAGCCCGTGGTATGCTGAGCAAGGATTGCAAAATTACTTGTTTCATAGGGACTGTTCTTCATCTTCATAGACACCGTTCTTCAACTTCTGACGCCGATTTACAGAGAAGGCGAGGAGATAGAAAGACGTAGTTGGTCTCATTTTGAAGCCTTTGTTTTCATGTATATGCTCCTTAAATATCGTGCGTATGTAAAGCCCGTGGTATGCTCAGCAAGGATTGCAAAATTACTTGTTTCATAGACACCGTTCTTCAACTTCTGACGCCGATTTACAGAGAAGGAGATGAGATAGAAAGACGTACTTGGTCTCATTTTGAAGCCTTTGTTTCCATGTATGTGCTCCTAAAGTATCGTGCGTATGTAAAGCCCGTGGTATGCTCAGCAAGGATTGCAAAGTTACATGTTTCATAGAGACTGTTCTCCATCTTCATAGACACCGTTCTTCCACTTCTGACGCCGATTTACAGAGAAGGCGAGGAGATAGAAAGACGTACTTGGTTTCATTTTGAAGCCTTTGATTTCATTTATATGATCACTTAATATCGTGCGTATGTAAAGCCCGTGGTATGCTCAGCAAGTATTGCAAAGTTACCTGTTTCATAGGGACTGTTCTTCATCTTCATAGACACCGTTCTTCAACTTCTGACGCCGATTTACAGAGAAGGCGAGGAGATAGAAAGACGTAGCTGGTCTCATTTTGCAGTCTTTGTTTTCATTTTTATGTGCTCTAACTATCGTGCGTATGTAAAGCCCGTAATATGCTCAGCAAGGATTGAAAAGTTACATGTTTCATAGGGACTGTTCTTCATCTTCATAGACACCGTTCTTCAACTTCTGACGCCGATTTACAGAGAAGGCGAGGAGATAGATAGACGTACTTGGTCTCATTTTGAAGCCTTTCTTTTCATGTATATGCTCCTTAAATATCGTGCGTATGTAAAGCCCGTGGTATGCTCAGCAAGGATTGCAAAGTTACATGTTTCATAGAGACTGTTCTCCATCTTCATAGACACCGTTCTTCAACTTCTGACGCCGATTTACAGAGAAGGCGAGGAGATAGAAAGACGTACTTGGTCTCATTTTGAAGCTTTCGTTTTCATGTATATGCTCCTTAAATATCGTGCGTATGTAAAGCCCGTGGTATGCTGAGCAAGGATTGCAAAATTACTTGTTTCATAGGGACTGTTCTTCATCTTCATAGACACCGTTCTTCAACTTCTGACGCCGATTTACAGAGAAGGCGAGGAGATAGAAAGACGTAGTTGGTCTCATTTTGAAGCCTTTGTTTTCATGTATATGCTCCTTAAATATCGTGCGTATGTAAAGCCCGTGGTATGCTCAGCAAGGATTGCAAAATTACTTGTTTCACAGACACCGTTCTTCCACTTCTGACACCGATTTACAGAGAAGGCGAGGAGATAGAAAGACGTACTTGGTCTCATTTTGAAGCATTTGTTTTCATGTATATGCTCCTTAAATATCGTGCGTATGTAAAGCCCGTGGTATGCTCAGCAAGGATTGCAAAATTACTTGTTTCACAGACACCGTTCTTCCACTTCTGACGCCGATTTACAGAGAAGGCGAGGAGATAGAAAGACGTACTTGGTCTCATTTTGAAGCCTTTGTTTTCATTTATATGATCACTTAATATCGTGCGTATGTAAAGCTCTTGGTATGCTGAGCAAGGATTGCAAAATTACTTGTTTCATAGACACCGTTCTACAACTTCTGACGCCGATTTACAGAGAAGGCGAGGAGGTAGAACGACGTATGTGGTCTCATTTTGAAGCCTTTGTTTCCATGTATGTGCTCCTAAAGTATCGTGCGTATGTAAAGCCCGTGGTATGCTCAGCAAGGATTGCAAAGTTACATGTTTCATAGAGACTGTTCTCCATCTTCATAGACACCGTTCTTCCACTTCTGACGCCGATTTACAGAGAAGGCGAGGAGATAGAAAGACGTACTTGGTTTCATTTTGAAGCCTTTGATTTCATTTATATGATCACTTAATATCGTGCGTATGTAAAGCCCGTGGTATGCTCAGCAAGTATTGCAAAGTTACCTGTTTCATAGGGACTGTTCTTCATCTTCATAGACACCGTTCTTCAACTTCTGACGCCGATTTACAGAGAAGGCGAGGAGATAGAAAGACGTAGCTGGTCTCATTTTGCAGCCTTGGTTTTCATTTTTATGTGCTCTAACTATCGTGCGTATGTAAAGCCCGTAATATGCTCAGCAAGGATTGAAAAGTTACATGTTTCATAGGGACTGTTCTTCATCTTCATAGACACCGTTCTTCAACTTCTGACGCCGATTTACAGAGAAGGCGAGGAGATAGAAAGACGTACTTGGTCTCATTTTGAAGCTTTCGTTTTCATGTATATGCTCCTTAAATATCGTGCGTATGTAAAGCCCGTGGTATGCTGAGCAAGGATTGCAAAATTACTTGTTTCATAGGGACTGTTCTTCATCTTCATAGACACCGTTCTTCAACTTCTGACGCCGATTTACAGAGAAGGCGAGGAGATAGAAAGACGTAGTTGGTCTCATTTTGAAGCTTTCGTTTTCATGTATATGCTCCTTAAATATCGTGCGTATGTAAAGCCCGTGGTATGCTGAGCAAGGATTGCAAAATTACTTGTTTCATAGGGACTGTTCTTCATCTTCATAGACACCGTTCTTCAACTTCTGACGCCGATTTACAGAGAAGGCGAGGAGATAGAAAGACGTAGTTGGTCTCATTTTGAAGCCTTTGTTTTCATGTATATGCTCCTTAAATATCGTGCGTATGTAAAGCCCGTGGTATGCTCAGCAAGGATTGCAAAATTACTTGTTTCACAGACACCGTTCTTCCACTTCTGACACCGATTTACAGAGAAGGCGAGGAGATAGAAAGACGTACTTGGTCTCATTTTGAAGCATTTGTTTTCATGTATATGCTCCTTAAATATCGTGCGTATGTAAAGCCCGTGGTATGCTCAGCAAGGATTGCAAAATTACTTGTTTCACAGACACCGTTCTTCCACTTCTGACGCCGATTTACAGAGAAGGCGAGGAGATAGAAAGACGTACTTGGTCTCATTTTGAAGCCTTTGTTTTCATTTATATGATCACTTAATATCGTGCGTATAAAAAGCTCTTGGTATGCTGAGCAAGGATTGCAAAGTTACATGTTTCATAGAGACTGTTCTCCATCTTCATAGACACCGTTCTTCAACTTCTGACGCCGATTTACAGAGAAGGCGAGGAGATAGAAAGACGTACTTGGTCTCATTTTGAAGCTTTCGTTTTCATGTATATGCTCCTTAAATATCGTGCGTATGTAAAGCCCGTGGTATGCTGAGCAAGGATTGCAAAATTACTTGTTTCATAGGGACTGTTCTTCATCTTCATAGACACCGTTCTTCAACTTCTGACGCCGATTTACAGAGAAGGCGAGGAGATAGAAAGACGTAGTTGGTCTCATTTTGAAGCCTTTGTTTTCATGTATATGCTCCTTAAATATCGTGCGTATGTAAAGCCCGTGGTATGCTCAGCAAGGATTGCAAAATTACTTGTTTCACAGACACCGTTCTTCCACTTCTGACACCGATTTACAGAGAAGGCGAGGAGATAGAAAGACGTACTTGGTCTCATTTTGAAGCATTTGTTTTCATGTATATGCTCCTTAAATATCGTGCGTATGTAAAGCCCGTGGTATGCTCAGCAAGGATTGCAAAATTACTTGTTTCACAGACACCGTTCTTCCACTTCTGACACCGATTTACAGAGAAGGCGAGGAGATAGAAAGACGTACTTGGTCTCATTTTGAAGCATTTGTTTTCATGTATATGCTCCTTAAATATCGTGCGTATGTAAAGCCCGTGGTATGCTCAGCAAGGATTGCAAAATTACTTGTTTCACAGACACCGTTCTTCCACTTCTGACGCCGATTTACAGAGAAGGCGAGGAGATAGAAAGACGTACTTGGTCTCATTTTGAAGCCTTTGTTTTCATTTATATGATCACTTAATATCGTGCGTATGTAAAGCTCTTGGTATGCTGAGCAAGGATTGCAAAATTACTTGTTTCATAGACACCGTTCTTCAACTTCTGACGCCGATTTACAGAGAAGGCGAGGAGGTAGAACGACGTATGTGGTCTCATTTTGAAGCCTTTGTTTCCATGTATGTGCTCCTAAAGTATCGTGCGTATGTAAAGCCCGTGGTATGCTCAGCAAGGATTGCAAAGTTACATGTTTCATAGAGACTGTTCTCCATCTTCATAGACACCGTTCTTCCACTTCTGACGCCGATTTACAGAGAAGGCGAGGAGATAGAAAGACGTACTTGGTTTCATTTTGAAGCCTTTGATTTCATTTATATGATCACTTAATATCGTGCGTATGTAAAGCCCGTGGTATGCTCAGCAAGTATTGCAAAGTTACCTGTTTCATAGGGACTGTTCTTCATCTTCATAGACACCGTTCTTCAACTTCTGACGCCGATTTACAGAGAAGGCGAGGAGATAGAAAGACGTAGCTGGTCTCATTTTGCAGCCTTTGTTTTCATTTTTATGTGCTCTAACTATCGTGCGTATGTAAAGCCCGTAATATGCTCAGCAAGGATTGAAAAGTTACATGTTTCATAGGGACTGTTCTTCATCTTCATAGACACCGTTCTTCAACTTCTGACGCCGATTTACAGAGAAGGCGAGGAGATAGAAAGACGTACTTGGTCTCATTTTGAAGCATTTGTTTTCATGTATATGCTCCTTAAATATCGTGCGTATGTAAAGCCCATGGTATGCTCAGCAAGGATTGCAAAGTTACATGTTTCATAGAGACTGTTCTCCATCTTCATAGACACAGTTATTCAACTTCTGACGCCGATTTACAGAGAAGGCGAGGAGATAGAAAGACGTACTTGGTCTCATTTTGAAGCTTTCGTTTTCATGTATATGCTCCTTAAATATCGTGCGTATGTAAAGCCCGTGGTATGCTGAGCAAGGATTGCAAAATTACTTGTTTCATAGGGACTGTTCTTCATCTTCATAGACACCGTTCTTCAACTTCTGACGCCGATTTACAGAGAAGGCGAGGAGATAGAAAGACGTAGTTGGTCTCATTTTGAAGCCTTTGTTTTCATGTATATGCTCCTTAAATATCGTGCGTATGTAAAGCCCGTGGTATGCTCAGCAAGGATTGCAAAATTACTTGTTTCACAGACACCGTTCTTCCACTTCTGACACCGATTTACAGAGAAGGCGAGGAGATAGAAAGACGTACTTGGTCTCATTTTGAAGCATTTGTTTTCATGTATATGCTCCTTAAATATCGTGCGTATGTAAAGCCCGTGGTATGCTCAGCAAGGATTGCAAAATTACTTGTTTCACAGACACCGTTCTTCCACTTCTGACGCCGATTTACAGAGAAGGCGAAGAGATAGAAAGACGTACTTGGTCTCATTTTGAAGCCTTTGTTTTCATTTATATGATCACTTAATATCGTGCGTATGTAAAGCTCTTGGTATGCTGAGCAAGGATTGCAAAGTTACATGTTTCATAGAGACTGTTCTCCATCTTCATAGACACCGTTCTAAAACTTCTGACGCCGATTTACAGAGAAGGCGAGGAGATAGAAAGACGTACTTGGTCTCATTTTGAAGCTTTCGTTTTCATGTATATGCTCCTTAAATATCGTGCGTATGTAAAGCCCGTGGTATGCTCAGCAAGGATTGCAAAATTACTTGTTTCATAGACAGCGTTCAACTTCTGATTCCGATTTACAGAGAAGGCGAGGAGATAGAAAGACGTAGTTGGTCTCATTTTGAAGCCTTTGTTTTCATGTATATGCTCCTTAAATATCGTGCGTATGTAAAGCCCGTGGTATGCTGAGCAAGGATTGCAAAATTACTTGTTTCATAGGGACTGTTCTTCATCTTCATAGACACCGTTCTTCAACTTCTGACGCCGATTTACAGAGAAGGCGAGGAGATAGAAAGACGTAGTTGGTCTCATTTTGAAGCCTTTGTTTTCATGTATATGCTCCTTAAATATCGTGCGTATGTAAAGCCCGTGGTATGCTCAGCAAGGATTGCAAAATTACTTGTTTCACAGACACCGTTCTTCCACTTCTGACACCGATTTACAGAGAAGGCGAGGAGATAGAAAGACGTACTTGGTCTCATTTTGAAGCATTTGTTTTCATGTATATGCTCCTTAAATATCGTGCGTATGTAAAGCCCGTGGTATGCTCAGCAAGGATTGCAAAATTACTTGTTTCACAGACACCGTTCTTCCACTTCTGACGCCGATTTACAGAGAAGGCGAGGAGATAGAAAGACGTACTTGGTCTCATTTTGAAGCCTTTGTTTTCATTTATATGATCACTTAATATCGTGCGTATAAAAAGCTCTTGGTATGCTGAGCAAGGATTGCAAAGTTACATGTTTCATAGAGACTGTTCTCCATCTTCATAGACACCGTTCTTCAACTTCTGACGCCGATTTACAGAGAAGGCGAGGAGATAGAAAGACGTACTTGGTCTCATTTTGAAGCTTTCGTTTTCATGTATATGCTCCTTAAATATCGTGCGTATGTAAAGCCCGTGGTATGCTGAGCAAGGATTGCAAAATTACTTGTTTCATAGGGACTGTTCTTCATCTTCATAGACACCGTTCTTCAACTTCTGACGCCGATTTACAGAGAAGGCGAGGAGATAGAAAGACGTAGTTGGTCTCATTTTGAAGCCTTTGTTTTCATGTATATGCTCCTTAAATATCGTGCGTATGTAAAGCCCGTGGTATGCTCAGCAAGGATTGCAAAATTACTTGTTTCACAGACACCGTTCTTCCACTTCTGACACCGATTTACAGAGAAGGCGAGGAGATAGAAAGACGTACTTGGTCTCATTTTGAAGCATTTGTTTTCATGTACATGCTCCTTAAATATCGTGCGTATGTAAAGCCCGTGGTATGCTCAGCAAGGATTGCAAAATTACTTGTTTCACAGACACCGTTCTTCCACTTCTGACGCCGATTTACAGAGAAGGCGAGGAGATAGAAAGACGTACTTGGTCTCATTTTGAAGCCTTTGTTTTCATTTATATGATCACTTAATATCGTGCGTATGTAAAGCTCTTGGTATGCTGAGCAAGGATTGCAAAATTACTTGTTTCATAGACACCGTTCTTCAACTTCTGACGCCGATTTACAGAGAAGGCGAGGAGGTAGAACGACGTATGTGGTCTCATTTTGAAGCCTTTGTTTCCATGTATGTGCTCCTAAAGTATCGTGCGTATGTAAAGCCCGTGGTATGCTCAGCAAGGATTGCAAAGTTACATGTTTCATAGAGACTGTTCTCCATCTTCATAGACACCGTTCTTCCACTTCTGACGCCAATTTACAGAGAAGGCGAGGAGATAGAAAGACGTACTTGAGTTCATTTTGAAGCCTTTGATTTCATTTATATGATCACTTAATATCGTGCGTATGTAAAGCCCGTGGTATGCTCAGCAAGTATTGCAAAGTTACCTGTTTCATAGGGACTGTTCTTCATCTTCATAGACACCGTTCTTCAACTTCTGACGCCGATTTACAGAGAAGGCGAGGAGATAGAAAGACGTAGCTGGTCTCATTTTGCAGCCTTTGTTTTCATTTTTATGTGCTCTAACTATCGTGCGTATGTAAAGCCCGTAATATGCTCAGCAAGGATTGAAAAGTTACATGTTTCATAGGGACTGTTCTTCATCTTCATAGACACCGTTCTTCAACTTCTGACGCCGATTTACAGAGAAGGCGAGGAGATAGAAAGACGTACTTGGTCTCATTTTGAAGCATTTGTTTTCATGTATATGCTCCTTAAATATCGTGCGTATGTAAAGCCCATGGTATGCTCAGCAAGGATTGCAAAGTTACATGTTTCATAGAGACTGTTCTCCATCTTCATAGACACCGTTCTTCAACTTCTGACGCCGATTTACAGAGAAGGCGAGGAGATAGAAAGACGTACTTGGTCTCATTTTGAAGCTTTCGTTTTCATGTATATGCTCCTTAAATATCGTGCGTATGTAAAGCCCGTGGTATGCTGAGCAAGGATTGCAAAATTACTTGTTTCATAGGGACTGTTCTTCATCTTCATAGACACCGTTCTTCAACTTCTGACGCCGATTTACAGAGAAGGCGAGGAGATAGAAAGACGTAGTTGGTCTCATTTTGAAGCCTTTGTTTTAATGTATATGCTCCTTAAATATCGTGCGTATGTAAAGCCCGTGGTATGCTCAGCAAGGATTGCAAAATTACTTGTTTCACAGACACCGTTCTTCCACTTCTGACGCCGATTTACAGAGAAGGCGAGGAGATAGAAAGACGTACTTGGTCTCATTTTGAAGCCTTTGTTTTCATTTATATGATCACTTAATATCGTGCGTATGTAAAGCTCTTGGTATGCTGAGCAAGGATTGCAAAATTACTTGTTTCATAGACACCGTTCTTCAACTTCTGACGCCGATTTACAGAGAAGGCGAGGAGGTAGAACGACGTATGTGGTCTCATTTTGAAGCCTTTGTTTCCATGTATGTGCTCCTAAAGTATCGTGCGTATGTAAAGCCCGTGGTATGCTCAGCAAGGATTGCAAAGTTACATGTTTCATAGAGACTGTTCTCCATCTTCATAGACACCGTTCTTCCACTTCTGACGCCGATTTACAGAGAAGGCGAGGAGATAGAAAGACGTACTTGGTTTCATTTTGAAGCCTTTGATTTCATTTATATGATCACTTAATATCGTGCGTATGTAAAGCCCGTGGTATGCTCAGCAAGTATTGCAAAGTTACCTGTTTCATAGGGACTGTTCTTCATCTTCATAGACACCGTTCTTCAACTTCTGACGCCGATTTACAGAGAAGGCGAGGAGATAGAAAGACGTAGCTGGTCTCATTTTGCAGGCTTTGTTTTCATTTTTATGTGCTCTAACTATCGTGCGTATGTAAAGCCCGTAATATGCTCAGCAAGGATTGAAAAGTTACATGTTTCATAGGGACTGTTCTTCATCTTCATAGACACCGTTCTTCAACTTCTGACGCCGGTTAACAGAGAAGGCGAGGAGATAGAAAGACGTACTTGGTCTCATTTTGAAGCCTTTGTTTTCATGTATGATCTACTTAAATATCGTGCATATGTAAAGCCCGTGGTAGGCTCAGCAAGGATTGCAAAGTTACTTGTTTCATAGAGACCATTCTTCTTCTTCATAGTCACCATTCTTCTGACGCCAATTTAAAGAGAAGTCAAGGAGATAGAAAGACGTACTTGGTCTCATTTTGAAGCCTTTGTTTTCATGTATATGTTCCTTAAATATCGTGCATATGTTAAGCCCGTGGTAGGCTCAGAAAGGATTGCAAAGTTACTTGTTTCAAAGAAACCATTCTTCAACTTCTGACGCCGGTTAACAGAGAAGGCGAGGAGATAAAAAGACTTACTTCGTCTCATTTTGAAGCCTTTGTTTTCATGTATATGTTCCTTAAATATCGTGCATATGTTAAGCCCGTGGTAGGCTCAGAAAGGATTGCAAAGTTACTTGTTTCATAGAAACCATTCTTCAACTTCTGACGCCGGTTAACAGAGAAGGCGAGGAGATAAAAAGACTTACTTGGTCTCATTTTGAAGCCTTTGTTTTCATGTATGATCTCCTTAAATATCGTGCATATGTAAAGCCCGTGGTAGGCTCAGCAAGGATTGCAAAGTTACTTGTTTCATAGAAACCATTCTCCTTCTTCATAGACACCATTCTTCTGACGCCAATTTAAAGAGAAGTCGAGGAGATAGAAAGACGTACTTGGTCTCATTTTTAAGCCTTTGTCTTCATGTATATGATCCTTAAATATCGAGCATATGTAAAGTCCATGAAAGGCTCAGCTAGGATTGCAAAGTTACTTGTTTCATAGACCATTCTTCTTCTTCATAGTCACCATTCTTCTGACGCCAATTTAAAGAGAAGTCAAAAAATAGAAAGACTTACTTGGTCTCATTTTGAAGCCTTTGTTTTTATGTATATGCTCCTTAAATATCGTGCATATGTAAAGCCCATGATAGGCTCAGCAAAGATTGCAAAGTTACTTGTTTCATAGAAACCATTCTTCAACTTCTGACGTCGGTTAAAAGAGAAAGCGAGGAGATAGAAAGACTTATTGGTCTCATTTTGAAGCCTTTGTTTTTATGTATATGCTCCTTAAATATCGTGCATATGTAAAGTCCATGATTGGCTCAGCTAGGATTGCAAAGTTACTTGTTTCATAGAGACCATTCTTCTTCTTCATAGTCACCATTCTTCTGACGCCAATTTAAAGAGAAGTCAAGGAGATAGAAAGACTTACTTGGTCTCATTTTGAAGCCTTTGTTTTTATGTATATGCTCCTTAAATATCGTGCATATGTAAAGCCCATGATAGGTTCAGCAAGGATTGCAAAGTTACTTGTTTCATAGAGACCAATCTTCTTCTTCATAGACACTATTCTTTTGACGCCAATTTAAAGAGAAGTCGAGGAGATAGAAAGACCTACTTGGTCTCATTTTGAAGCCTTTGTTTTCATGTATGTGCGCCTTAAATATCGTGCATATGTAAAGCCCGTGGTAGGCTCAGCAAGGATTGCAAAGTTAATTGTTTCATAGAGACCATTCTTCTTCTTCATAGACACCATTCTTCTAACGGCAATTTAAAGAGAAGTCGAGGAGTTAGAAAGACGTACTTGTTCTCATTTTGAAGCCTTTGTTTTCATGTATGTGCGCCTTAAATATCGTGCCTATGTAGAGCCCGTGGTAGGCTCAGCAAGGATTGCAAAGTTACTTGTTTCATAGAGACCATTCTTCTTCTTCATAGACACCATTCTTCTTACGCCAATTTAAAGAGAAGTCGAGGAGTTAAAAAGAGGTACTTGGTCTCATTTTGAAGCCTTTGTTTTCATGTATGTGCTCCTTAAATATCGTGCATATGTAAATCCCCCAATAAAATTTCCCAATGAGCGAAGTTAAATGGGAGATTACAGAAGGTCGTGCTTGGTCCCAATTTGAAGCCCTTGTCTTCGTGAATGTGTCCGATAAATATCTTTTTAATGTTTTGCATAGGAGAAAGGAAAAAGCGATGAGAGTATAGAGAATGTTCCATCAACAATTTCAATGGTCTTTCCTCTGTGAAACGCTGGGACAGTTGGGGTTATGTTCCATCAACAATTTCTTGTCTATCAACTTCCCAATGAGCATAAACTTAAATGGGAGATTACAGAAGGTCGTGCTTGGTTCCAATTTGAAGCCCTTGTAATCTTGAATGTGTCCAATAAATATCTTTTTAATGTTTTGCATAGGAGAAAGGAAAAAGCGATGAGAGTATAGAGAATGTTCCATCAACAATTTCTTGTGTATCAACTTCCCAAATAGCATAAACTTAAATGGGAGATTACAGAAAGTAGTGCTTGGTCCTAAATTGAAGCTCTTGTTCTCCTCAATGTGTTCCATAAATATCGTTGTTTGGTCTTCCCTCTGTGAAACGCTGGGACAGTTGGGGTTATGTTCCATCAACAATTTCTTGTCTATCAACTTCCCAATGAGCATAAACTTAAATGGGAGATTACAGAAGGTCGTGCTTGGTCCCAATTTGAAGCCCTTGTAATCTTGAATGTGTCCAATAAATATCTTTTTAATGTTTTGCATAGGAGAAAGGAAAAAGCGATGAGAGTATAGAGAATGTTCCATCAACAATTTCTTGTGTATCAACTTCACAAATAGCATAAACTTAAATGGGAGATTACAGAAAGTAGTGCTTGGTCCCAAATTGAAGCTCTTGTTCTCCTCAATGTGTTCCATAAATATCGTTGTTTGGTCTTCCCTCTGTGAAACGCTGGGACAGTTGGGGTTATGTTCCATCAACAATTTCTTGTCTATCAACTTCCCAATGAGCATAAACTTAAATGGGAGATTACAGAAGGTTGTGCTTGGTCCCAATTTGAAGCCCTTGTAATCTTAAATGTGTCCCATAAATATCTTTTTAATGTTTTGCATAGGAGAAAGGAAAAAGCGATGAGAGTATAGAGAATGTTCCATCAACAATTCATTGTCTATCAACTTCCCAATGAGCATAAACTTAAATGGGAGATTACAGAAGGTCGTGCTTGGTCTCAATTTGAAGCCCTTGTTCTCATGAATGTGTCCCATAAATATCTTTTTAATGTTTTGCATAGGAGAAAGGAAAAAGCGATGAGAGTATAGAGAATGTTCCATCAACAATTTCTTGTCTATCAACTTCCCAGTTAACATAAACTTAAATGGGAGATTACAGAAGGTCGTGCTTGGTCCCAATTTGAAGCCCTTGTCCTCGTGAATGTGTCCGATAAATATCTTTTTAATGTTTTGCATAGGAGAAAGGAAAACGCGATGAGAGTATAGAGAATGTTCCATCAACAATTTCTTGTCTATCAACTTCCCAGTTAACATAAACTTAAATGGGAGATTACAGAAGGTCGTGCTTGGTCCCAATTTGAAGCCCTTGTTCTCATGAATGTGTCCCATAAATATCTTTTTAATGTGTTGCATAGGAGAAAGGAAAAAGCGATGAGAGTATAGAGAATGTTCATCAACAATTTCTTGTCTATCAACTTCCCAATGAGCATAAACTTAAAGGGAGATTACAGAAGGTCGTGCTTGGTCCCAATTTGAAGTCCTTGTCCTCGTGAATGTGTAAGATAAATATCTTTTTCATGTTTTGCATAGGAGAAAGGAAAAAGCGATGAGAGTATAGAGAATGTTCCATCAACAATTTCTTGTCTATCAACTTCCCAATGAGCATAAACTTCATTTGGAGATTACAGAAGGTCGTGCTTGGTCCCAATTTGAAGCCCTTGTTCTCATGAATGTGTCCGATAAATATCTTTTTAATGTTTTGCATAGGAGAAAGGAAAAAGCGATGAGAGTATATAGAATGTTCCATCAACAATTTCTTGTCTATCAACTTCCCAATGAGCATAAACTTCATTGGGAGATTACAGAAGGTCGTGCTTGGTCCCAATTTGAAGCTCTTGTTCTCCTCAATGTGTTTCAGAAATATCGTTGTTTGGTCTTTCCTCTGTGAAACGATGGGACAGTTAGGGTTATGTTCCATCAACAATTTCTTGTCTATCAACTTCCCAATGAGCATTAACTTCATTGGGAGATTACAGAAGGTCGTGCTTGGTCCCAATTTGAAGCTCTTGTTCTCATGAATGTGTCCCATAAATATCTTTTTAATGTTTTGCATAGGAGAAAGGAAAAAGCGATGAGAGTATAGAGAATGTTCCATCAACAATTACTTGTCTATCAACTTCCCAATTAGCATAAACTTAAATGGGAGATTACAGAAAGTCGTGCTTGGTCCCAAATTGAAGCTCTTGTTCTCCTCAATGTGTTCCATAATTATCGTTGTTTGGTCTTCCCTCTGTGAAACGCTGGGACAGTTGGGGTTATGTTCCATCAACAATTTCTTGTCTATCAACTTCCCAATGAGCATAAACTTCATTGGGAGATTACAGAAGGTCGTGCTTGGTCCCAATTTGAAGCTCTTGTTCTTCTCAATGTGTTTCAGAAATATCGTTGTTTGGTCTTTCCTCTGTGAAACGCTGGGACAGTTGGGGTTATGTTCCATCAACAATTTCTTGTCTATCAACTTCCCAATGAGCATAAACTTAAATGGGAGATTACAGAAGGTCGTGCTTGGTCCCAATTTGAAGCTCTTGTTCTTCTCAATGTGTTCCATAAATATCGTTGTTTGGTCTTCCCTCTGTGAAACGCTGGGACAGTTGGGGTTATGTTCCATCAACAATTTCTTGTCTATCAACTTCCCAATGAGCATAAACTTAAATGGGAAATTACAGAAGGTTGTGCTTGGTCCCAATTTGAAGCCCTTGTAATCTTGAATGTGTCCCATAAATATCTTTTTAATGTTTTGCATAGGAGAAAGGAAAAAGCGATGAGAGTATAGAGAATGTTCCATCAACAATTCATTGTCTATCAACTTCCCAATGAGCATAAACTTAAATGGGAGATTACAGAAGGTCGTGCTTGGTTTCAATTTGAAGCCCTTGTTCTCATGAATGTGTCCCATAAATATCTTTTGAATGTTTTGCATAGGAGAAAGGAAAAAGCGATAAGAGTATAGAGAATGTTCCATCAACAATTTCTTGTCTATCAACTTCCCAATGAGCATAAACTTCATTGGGAGATTACAGAAGGTCGTGCTTTGTCCCAATTTGAAGCTCTTGTTCTTCTCAATGTGTTTCAGAAATATCGTTGTTTGGTCTTTCCTCTGTGAAACGCTGGGACAGTTGGGGTTATGTTCCATCAACAATTTCTTGTCTATCAACTTCCCAATGAGCATAAACTTAAATGGGAGATTACAGAAGGTTGTGCTTGGTCCCAATTTGAAGCCCTTGTAATCTTGAATGTGTCGTAAAGCAGTCTTGAATGTATGTAAAGCCCGTGGTAGGCTCAGCAAGGATTGCAAAGTTACTTGTTTCATAGAGACCATTCTTCTTCTTCATAGACACCATTCTTCTGACGCCAATTAATAGAGAAGTAAAGGAGATAGAAAGACGTACTTGGTCTCATTTTGAAGCCTTTGTTTTCATGTATGTGCTGTTTAAATATTGTGCATATGTAAAGCCCGTGATAGGCTCAGCAAGGATTGCAAAGTTACTTGTTTCATAGAGACCATTCTTCTTCTTCATAGACACTATTCTTTTGACGCCAATTTTAAGAGAAGTCGAGGAGTTAGAAAGACGTACTTGGTCTCATTTTGAAGCCTTTGTTTTCATTTATGTGCGCCTTTATTATCGTGCATATGTAAAGCCCGTGGTTGGCTCAGCAAGGATTGCAAAGTTACTTGTTTCATAGAGACCATTCTTCTTCTTCATAGACACCATTCTTCTGACGCCAATTAATAGAGAAGTCGAGGAGATAGAAAGAGATACTTGGTCTCATTTTAAAGCCTTTGTTTTCATGTATGTGCTACTTATCTATCGTGCATATGTAAAGTCCGTGGTAGGCTCAGCAAGGATTGCAAAGTTACTTGTTTCATAGAGACCATTCTTCTTCTTATAGACACCGTTCTTCTGACGTCAATTTAAAGAGAAGTCGAGGAGATAGAAAGAGGTACTTGGTCTCATTTTGAAGCCTTTGTTTTCATGTATGTGCTCCTTAAATATCGTGCATATGTAAATCCCCCAATAAAATTTCCCAATGAGCGAAGTTAAATGGGAGATTACAGAAGGTCGTGCTTGGTCCCAATTTGAAGCCCTTGTCTTCGTGAATGTGTCCGATAAATATCTTTTTAATGTTTTGCATAGGAGAAAGGAAAAAGCGATGAGAGTATAGAGAATGTTCCATCAACAATTTCAATGGTCTTTCCTCTGTGAAACGCTGGGACAGTTGGGGTTATGTTCCATCAACAATTTCTTGTCTATCAACTTCCCAATGAGCATAAACTTAAATGGGAGATTACAGAAGGTCGTGCTTGGTCCCAATTTGAAGCCCTTGTAATCTTGAATGTGTCCAATAAATATCTTTTTAATGTTTTGCATAGGAGAAAGGAAAAAGCGATGAGAGTATTGAGAATGTTCCATCAACAATTTCTTGTGTATCAACTTCCCAAATAGCATAAACTTAAATGGGAGATTACAGAAAGTAGTGCTTGGTCCCAAATTGAAGCTCTTGTTCTCCTCAATGTGTTCCATAAATATCGTTGTTTGGTCTTCCCTCTGTGAAACGCTGGGACAGTTGGGGTTATGTTCCATCAACAATTTCTTGTCTATCAACTTCCCAATGAGCATAAACTTCAATGGGAGATTACAGAAGGTCGTGCTTGGTCCCAATTTGAAGCCCTTGTAATCTTGAATGTGTCCAATAAATATCTTTTTAATGTTTTGCATAGGAGAAAGGAAAAAGCGATGAGAGTATAGAGAATGTTCCATCAACAATTTCTTGTGTATCAACTTCCCAAATAGCATAAACTTAAATGGGAGATTACAGAAAGTAGTGCTTGGTCCCAAATTGAAGCTCTTGTTCTCCTCAATGTGTTCCATAAATATCGTTGTTTGGTCTTCCCTCTGTGAAACGCTGGGACAGTTGGGGTTATGTTCCATCAACAATTTCTTGTCTATCAACTTCCCAATGAGCATAAACTTCAATGGGAGATTACAGAAGGTTGTGCTTGGTCCCAATTTGAAGCCCTTGTTCTCATGAATGTGTCCCATAAATATCTTTTTAATGTTTTGCATAGGAGAAAGGAAAAAGCGATGAGAGTATAGAGAATGTTCCATCAACAATTTCTTGTCTATCAACTTCCCAATGAGCATAAACTTAAAGGGAGATTACAGAAGGTCGTGCTTGGTCCCAATTTGAAGCCCTTGTCCTCGTGAATGTGTAAGATAAATATCTTTTTCATGTTTTGCATAGGAGAAAGGAAAAAGCGATGAGAGTATAGAGAATGTTCCATCAACAATTTCTTGTCTATCAACTTCCCAATGAGCATAAACTTCATTGGGAGATTACAGAAGGTCGTGCTTGGTCCCAATTTGAAGCCCTTGTTCTCATGAATGTGTCCGATAAATATCTTTTAAATGTTTTGCATAGGAGAAAGGAAAAAGCGATGAGAGTATATAGAATGTTCCATCAACAATTTCTTGTCTATCAACTTCCCAATGAGCATAAACTTCATTGGGAGATTACAGAAGGTCGTGCTTGGTCCCAATTTGAAGCTCTTGTTCTCCTCAATGTGTTTCAGAAATATCGTTGTTTGGTCTTTCCTCTGTGAAACGCTGGGACAGTTGGGTTATATTCCATCAACAATTTCTTGTCTATCAATTTCCCAATGAGCATAAACCTAAATGGGAGATTACAGAAGGTCGTGCTTGGTCCCAATTTGAAGCTCTTGTTCTCATGAATGTGTCCCATAAGTATCTTTTTAATGTTTTGCATAGGAGAAAGGAAAAAGCGATGAGAGTATAGAGAATGTTCCATCAACAATTACTTGTCTATCAACTTCCCAATTAGCATAAACTTAAATGGGAGATTACAGAAAGTCGTGCTTGGTCCCAAATTGAAGCTCTTATTCTCCTCAATGTGTTCCATAATTATCGTTGTTTGGTCTTCCCTCTGTGAAACGCTGGGACAGTTGGGGTTATGTTCCATCAACAATTTCTTGTCTATCAACTTCCCAATGAGCATAAACTTAAATGGGAGATTACAGAAGGTTGTGCTTGGTCCCAATTTGAAGCCCTTGTAATCTTGAATGTGTCCCATAAATATCTTTTTAATGTTTTGCATAGGAGAAAGGAAAAAGCGATAAGAGTATAGAGAATGTTCCATCAACAATTTCTTGTCTATCAACTTCCCAATGAGCATAAACTTCATTGGGAGATTACAGAAGGTCGTGCTTGGTCCCAATTTGAAGCTCTTGTTCTTCTCAATGTGTTTCAGAAATATCGTTGTTTGGTCTTTCCTCTGTGAAACGCTGGGACAGTTGGGGTTATGTTCCATCAACAATTTCTTGTCTATCAACTTCCCAATGAGCATAAACTTAAATGGGAGATTACAGAAGGTCGTGCTTGGTCCCAATTTGAAGCCCTTGTAATCTTGAATGTGTCCAATAAATATCTTTTTAATGTTTTGCATAGGAGAAAGGAAAAAGCGATGAGAGTATAGAGAATGTTCCATCAACAATTTCTTGTCCATCAACTTCCCAATGAGCATAAACTTAAATGGGAGATTACAGAAAGTCGTGCTTGGTCCCAAATTGAAGCTCTTGTTCTCCTCAATGTGTTCCATAAATATCGTTGTTTGGTCTTCCCTCTGTGAAACGCTGGGACAGTTGGGGTTATGTTCCATCAACAATTTCTTGTCTATCAACTTCCCAATGAGCATAAACTTGAATGGGAGATTACAGAAGGTTGTGCTTGGTCCCAATTTGAAGCCCTTGTAATCTTGAATGTGTCCCATAAATATCTTTTTAATGTTTTGCATAGGAGAAAGGAAAAAGCGATGAGAGTATAGAGAATGTTCCATCAACAATTCATTGTCTATCAACTTCCCAATGAGCATAAACTTAAATGGGAGATTACAGAAGGTCGTGCTTGGTCTCAATTTGAAGCCCTTGTTCTCATTAATGTGTCCCATAAATATCTTTTGAATGTTTTGCATAGGAGAAAGGAAAAAGCGATAAGAGTATAGAGAATGTTCCATCAACAATTTCTTGTCTATCAACTTCCCAATGAGCATAAACTTAAATGGGAGATTACAGAAGGTCGTGCTTGGTCCCAATTTGAAGCTCTTGTTCTTTTCAATGTGTTTCAAAAATATCGTTGTTTGGTCTTTCCTCTGTGAAACGCTGGGACAGTTGGGGTTATGTTCCATCAACAATTTCTTGTCTATCAAGTTCCCAATGAGCATAAACTTAAATGGGAGATTACAGAAGGTTGTGCTTGGTCCCAATTTGAAGCCCTTGTAATCTTGAATGTGTCCCATAAATATCTTTTTAATGTTTTGCATAGGAGAAAGGAAAAAGCGATGAGAGTATAGAGAATGTTCCATCAACAATTCATTGTCTATCAACTTCCCAATGAGCATAAACTTAAATGGGAGATTACAGAAGGTCGTGCTTGGTCTCAATTTGAAGCCCTTGTTCTCATTAATGTGTCCCATAAATATCTTTTGAATGTTTTGCATAGGAGAAAGGAAAAAGCGATAAGAGTATAGAGAATGTTCCATCAACAATTTCTTGTCTATCAACTTCCCAATGAGCATAAACTTCATTGGGAGATTACAGAAGGTCGTGCTTGGTCCCAATTTGAAGCTCTTGTTCTTCTCAATGTGTTTCAGAAATATCGTTGTTTGGTCTTTCCTCTGTGAAACGCTGGGACAGTTGGGGTTATGTTCCATCAACAATTTCTTGTCTATCAACTTCCCAATGAGCATAAACTTAAATGGGAGATTACAGAAGGTCGTGCTTGGTCCCAATTTGAAGCCCTTGTAATCTTGAATGTGTCCAATAAATATCTTTTTAATGTTTTGCATAGGAGAAAGGAAAAAGCGATGAGAGTATAGAGAATGTTCCATCAACAATTTCTTGTGTATCAACTTCCCAAATAGCAGAAACTTAAATGGGAAATTACAGAAGGTCGTGCTTGGTCTCAATTTGAAGCCCTTGTTCTCATTAATGTGTCCCATAAATATCTTTTGAATGTTTTGCATAGGAGAAAGGAAAAAGCGATAAGAGTATAGAGAATGTTCCATCAACAATTTCTTGTCTATCAACTTCCCAATGAGCATAAACTTCATTTGGAGATTACAGAAGGTCGTGCTTGGTCCCAATTTGAAGCTCTTGTTCTTCTCAATGTGTTTCAGAAATATCGTTGTTTGGTCTTTCCTCTGTGAAACGCTGGGACAGTTGGGGTTATGTTCCATCAACAATTTCTTGTCTATCAACTTCCCAATGAGCATAAACTTAAATGGGAGATTACAGAAGGTCGTGCTTGGTCCCAATTTGAAGCCCTTGTAATCTTGAATGTGTCCAATAAATATCTTTTTAATGTTTTGCATAGGAGAAAGGAAAAAGCGATGAGAGTATAGAGAATGTTCCATCAACAATTTCTTGTGTATCAACTTCCCAAATAGCAGAAACTTAAATGGGAAATTACAGAAGGTCGTGCTTGGTCTCAATTTGAAGCCCTTGTTCTCATTAATGTGTCCCATAAATATCTTTTGAATGTTTTGCATAGGAGAAAGGAAAAAGCGATAAGAGTATAGAGAATGTTCCATCAACAATTTCTTGTCTATCAACTTCCCAATGAGCATAAACTTCATTTGGAGATTACAGAAGGTCGTGCTTGGTCCCAATTTGAAGCTCTTGTTCTTCTCAATGTGTTTCAGAAATATCGTTGTTTGGTCTTTCCTCTGTGAAACGCTGGGACAGTTGGGGTTATGTTCCATCAACAATTTCTTGTCTATCAACTTCCCAATGAGCATAAACTTAAATGGGAGATTACAGAAGGTTGTGCTTGGTCCCAATTTGAAGCCCTTGTAATCTTGAATGTGTCCCATAAATATCTTTTTAATGTTTTGCATAGGAGAAAGGAAAAAGCGATGAGAGTATAGAGAATGTTCCATCAACAATTCATTGTCTATCAACTTCCCAATAAGCATAAACTTAAATGGGAGATTACAGAAGGTCGTGCTTGGTCTCAATTTGAAGCCCTTGTTCTCATTAATGTGTCCCATAAATATCTTTTGAATGTTTTGCATAGGAGAAAGGAAAAAGCGATAAGAGTATAGAGAACGTTCCATCAACAATTTCTTGTCTATCAACTTCCCAATGAGCATAAACTTCATTGGGAGATTACAGAAGGTCGTGCTTGGTCCCAATTTGAAGCTCTTGTTCTTCTCAATGTGTTTCAGAAATATCGTTGTTTGGTCTTTCCTCTGTGAAACGCTGGGACAGTTGGGGTTATGTTCCATCAACAATTTCTTGTCTATCAACTTCCCAATGAGCATAAACTTAAATGGGAGATTACAGAAGGTTGTGCTTGGTCCCAATTTGAAGCCCTTGTAATCTTGAATGTGTCCCATAAATATCTTTTTAATGTTTTGCATAGGAGAAAGGAAAAAGCGATGAGAGTATAGAGAATGTTCCATCAACAATTTCTTGTGTATCAACTTCCCAAATAGCAGAAACTTAAATGGGAAATTACAGAAGGTCGTGCTTGGTCTCAATTTGAAGCCCTTGTTCTCATTAATGTGTCCCATAAATATCTTTTGAATGTTTTGCATAGGAGAAAGGAAAAAGCGATAAGAGTATAGAGAATGTTCCATCAACAATTTCTTGTCTATCAACTTCCCAATGAGCATAAACTTCATTTGGAGATTACAGAAGGTCGTGCTTGGTCCCAATTTGAAGCTCTTGTTCTTCTCAATGTGTTTCAGAAATATCGTTGTTTGGTCTTTCCTCTGTGAAACGCTGGGACAGTTGGGGTTATGTTCCATCAACAATTTCTTGTCTATCAACTTCCCAATGAGCATAAACTTAAATGGGAGATTACAGAAGGTTGTGCTTGGTCCCAATTTGAAGCCCTTGTAATCTTGAATGTGTCCCATAAATATCTTTTTAATGTTTTGCATAGGAGAAAGGAAAAAGCGATGAGAGTATAGAGAATGTTCCATCAACAATTCATTGTCTATCAACTTCCCAATAAGCATAAACTTAAATGGGAGATTACAGAGGGTCGTGCTTGGTCCCAATTTGAAGCCCTTGTTCTTATAAATGTGTCCCATAAATATCTTTTTAATGTTTTGCAAACGAGAAAGGAAAAAGCGATGAGAGTATAGAGAATGTTCCATCAACAATTTCTTGTCTATCAACTTCCCAATGAGCATAAACTTCATTGGGAGATTACAGAAGGTCGTGCTTGGTCCCAATTTGAAGCTCTTGTTCTTCTCAATGTGTTTCAGAAATATCGTTGTTTGGTCTTTCCTCTGTGAAACGCTGGGACAGTTGGGGTTATGTTCCATCAACAATTTCTTGTCTATCAACTTCCCAATGAGCATAAACTTAAATGGGAGATTACAGAAGGTCGTGCTTGGTCCCAATTTGAAGCCCTTGTAATCTTGAATGTGTCCAATAAATATCTTTTTAATGTTTTGCATAGGAGAAAGGAAAAAGCGATGAGAGTATAGAGAATGTTCCATCAACAATTTCTTGTGTATCAACTTCCCAAATAGCAGAAACTTAAATGGGAGATTACAGAAGGTCGTGCTTGGTCCCAAATTGAAGCTCTTGTTCTCCTCAATGTGTTTCATAAATATCGTTGTTTGGTCTTCCCTCTGTGAAACGCTGGGACAGTTGGGGTTATGTTCCATCAACAATTTCTTGTCTATCAACTTCCCAATGAGCATAAACTTCATTTGGAGATTACAGAAGGTCGTGCTTGGTCCCAATTTGAAGCTCTTGTTCTTCTCAATGTGTTTCAGAAATATCGTTGTTTGGTCTTTCCTCTGTGAAACGCTGGGACAGTTGGGGTTATGTTCCATCAACAATTTCTTGTCTATCAACTTCCCAATGAGCATAAACTTAAATGGGAGATTACAGAAGGTTGTGCTTGGTCCCAATTTGAAGCCCTTGTAATCTTGAATGTGTCCCATAAATATCTTTTTAATGTTTTGCATAGGAGAAAGGAAAAAGCGATGAGAGTATAGAGAATGTTCCATCAACAATTCATTGTCTATCAACTTCCCAATAAGCATAAACTTAAATGGGAGATTACAGAAGGTCGTGCTTGGTCTCAATTTGAAGCCCTTGTTCTCATTAATGTGTCCCATAAATATCTTTTGAATGTTTTGCATAGGAGAAAGGAAAAAGCGATAAGAGTATAGAGAATGTTCCATCAACAATTTCTTGTCTATCAACTTCCCAATGAGCATAAACTTCATTGGGAGATTACAGAAGGTCGTGCTTGGTCCCAATTTGAAGCTCTTGTTCTTCTCAATGTGTTTCAGAAATATCGTTGTTTGGTCTTTCCTCTGTGAAACGCTGGGACAGTTGGGGTTATGTTCCATCAACAATTTCTTGTCTATCAACTTCCCAATGAGCATAAACTTAAATGGGAGATTACAGAAGGGCGTGCTTGGTCCCAATTTGAAGCCCTTGTAATCTTGAATGTGTCCAATAAATATCTTTTTAATGTTTTGCATAGGAGAAAGGAAAAAGCGATGAGAGTATAGAGAATGTTCCATCAACAATTTCTTGTGTATCAACTTCCCAAATAGCAGAAACTTAAATGGGAGATTACAGAAGGTCGTGCTTGGTCCCAAATTGAAGCTCTTGTTCTCCTCAATGTGTTTCATAAATATCGTTGTTTGGTCTTCCCTCTGTGAAACGCTGGGACAGTTGGGGTTATGTTCCATCAACAATTTCTTGTCTATCAACTTCCCAATGAGCATAAACTTAAATGGGAGATTACAGAAGGTTGTGCTTGGTCCCAATTTGAAGCCCTTGTAATCTTGAATGTGTCCCATAAATATCTTTTTAATGTTTTGCATAGGAGAAAGGAAAAAGCGATGAGAGTATAGAGAATGTTCCATCAACAATTCATTGTCTATCAACTTCCCAATGAGCATAAACTTAAATGGGAGATTACAGAAGGTCGTGCTTGGTCTCAATTTGAAGCACTTGTTCTCATGAATGTGTCCCATAAATATCTTTTTAATGTTTTGCATAGGAGAAAGGAAAAAGCGATAAGAGTATAGAGAATGTTCCATCAACAATTTCTTGTCTATCAACTTCCCAATGAGCATAAACTTCATTGGGAGATTACAGAAGGTCGTTCTTGGTCTCAATTTGAAGCTCTTGTTCTCCTCAATGTGTTTCAGAAATATCGTTGTTTGGTCTTTGTTGAATTTTATTCTACAACTCAAGCACTCGTAACGGTTGCCAAAACCGATACTGTTGCTGAAGCCCTTTTTCCCTTCCTGTCAGTCTCTTCTCTTCTTGTCGTCTGCTGTTCTCTACTCTCGTTCTATCTTTCTGCTGACACCACGCCGTGTACTACTCAGTATCTAAGTATTACTTATTGAAACAGTTAATTGTGAAGGTATGATTGTGAGAAGAATTAAACTGTTGATTGACTTATCTTCATGTGTGTGCCATTTACTTTACTCTTATTTATTCACTAAACACAACAGGTTATGGGCCCAGGTACATCGTGCTGCACTTGAATTTAATCAAATGGCTGAACACGTTGCACCTGACAATTCCATGAGGGCGGTATCCCACATACCCAAGTTTGATGGGAGCAACCACCGCGAATGGAATTATGAAATTGACCTGTGTTTCCAGAATCTGGAGATTGCTGGAGTTGTATTGGGACAAGAACTATGTCCAACTGAGGTAAACCAATCACGTGAATTTCTTTTCACCCTTTTACAGACCTATGTCACTCTAGAGCACATGCTGCTCATCGTTCACAATTCATTGTAGTTATCTTCATTGAAACCTTTTTTTTTTTTTTTATCTTACGTAAACCTGTCATTTTATTTTAAGAGCACATAGTTGCTCATCGACAAGGAATTTACTTAAGGTTTAATGTTCTCTGAACCCATGTAGTGGGCCACCCCCACACATGAAACTCGAAATGTGAATTACCTACAACTCATTGCCCACGCAACCTTTTTTCTTTTTTTTTGTGTAATTGCTCATGCAATCCAAAGAGATTCCTAATTGGAATGATGAAAGAATTCATTGCTCACATTGCTCACGCAATCATCGAAAAAAAAAGAAAGAAAGGGTTTAAAGTCATTAATCTCTCTGTATTGCCTATGCAATTCTTTTTTTTTGAGTATTTCTTTTTACTCATGTTCATACATGTGCAATGTCATAACTATCAATTATGCAGCGACATATAGTTTGGTGTAGTCCATGTCATATTCAAAAATATTTTATTTTCTCTCTCTTTCCTTCGATAGGAATATGATGATGAACAAAATCTCATCAACGATGCTGAAATAAGACAGTGGAAGAGAAAAGATGTATTGGCTCGCAATTGCATCATGGCGACCATCACAAAGGAGATGAAACAGAATCTTTACACTCCTGGCTTGAACGCAGCCCAAATGTGGGCGAAACTGAATCTACATTACCAACTACAAACAGAGGAGAATCTCCATCTCTTGTGGCAAAATTACTACGACTTCACTTACACTAAAGGTACATGCATACACATTTATGTGCAGACAAGTGACAAGCATTAAAAGCCAATTTTTTTTAAGGTGACGACATGCGCACCCACATTCAAAAGCTGTCTAACATTGCCGACAAACTGAGGGAGCGTGGTCAACCTCTCAACGATATTCAGTTGGTCTCCAAAGCCTTGGCCACATTACCAGAGGCTTTCCGCATAGTAAGATCAGTATGGGCTGCCGTACCAGCTGCAGACCGAACACTTGATCATCTACTCCAACGTCTCCTATGCGAAGAAAGCGTAGTAAAATCCTACCAAAAGTCAGCGACTCCAACTGAAGAAGCATTCGCTGCCGGAAATAGTGGAAGAGGTGGATCTAGAGGTCGTGGAAGAGGAAGCTTTCACGGAACTCGTGGTGGCTACGTTGACAAAAAATCCAAGGGTCAATACGGAAGTAACACCGATCTACGTCCACGATGTGAGAATTGCAAAATCCCCGGGCATGAAATGAAAGACTGCTATAAACTGCATGGCTACCCTGGCAAGAAAGGAGACAATCCACCGAATCAAGCACTCATCTCATCATCTACCTTCGATCCTCGAAGCGTATTAGCATTTTTTGCTGATTCTGGTGCTACAAGGCATATGTGTGATCAAAGAAGTTTCTTCATCACTTTCTCACCTATTGAACCCGGAAGCTGGACGGTCTCAGGTAAAAATACTAGACACACTTCCTCTTTTATCTCCATGTTAATTTATCATCATTGTCATTCAGGCATTGGGGACACGAAGCTTGATGTACTTGGTACCGGCAGCATCACCATTTCAGTTGATGTAAATCAAAACGTAACCATGAAAACACTACCGGATGTACTCTACGTACCTGGCCTTGGAGTAAATCTCTTCTCCATTGGAGCCTCAACTTCCAGTGGGTTGACAGTGGAATTTAAGGATGACAAAGTAAATATTTTTTTTTTCTTTACACAATCATTAATAGAACTCTTATTGATCTCAACCTTATTTAACATTGTCAAGGTTCTATTCACCAGAGATGGAGAGTTAGTTCTCACTGGCGAACGAAAGGAGAACACCCTATACCAACTTAATCTCAAGCCCGAGATCCAGAAGACTCCAATTGAACTTGCTCACATATCTTTCGATGTAGCATTGAATGCCGATCTTCGATCCTCCATCACCATCTGGCACCAACGCTTAGGCCACATTGGTTATCATACACTGAAGAAAATGATCCAACAAGACCTGGTGATTGGCCTGAATGTCTCTGGAAATCTTGACATCCCAACGACGCTTTGCTCAGGATGTGAATTCGGGAAATTCACCAAATCCCCATTGAAAATTGGGAGAAATAGAGCAAGTAGAATCGGAGAACTCATCCACTCGGACGTCTGGGGTCCAATCGCAACACCAAGCCTCGGGGGAGCGCGTTACTATGTAACATTTAAGGACGACTTCAGTGGATACTTGACTGTCTACTTCATGAAAAAGAAGTCCGAAGTTCCTGCCTTTCTTCGCCTCTATGCAGCAATGCTGCTGAATGAAACTGGAAACTACATCCTCACTCTTCGATCAGACAATGGTAGAGCTGAATACATCAACAATGAAAACAAAGGTTAGTCAAACGAGATTAATCATGTGAAAAAGAACAATGAGCTCATACTCTCCATTCTTTCTCTCTTTCAGCCTGGTTCGAAAAATGTGGAATCCGTCACGAGACGAGTGCCCCCTATACTCCCGAACAAAACGGTGTAGCCGAACGAACCAATCGAACATTGCTGAATTCCGTTCGCTGCATGATCATCTCAAGCGGCCTTCCACCAACTCTATGGGCTGAGGCTGTCTCCTACACCACATATGTTCGCAACAGAGTTCTCTCTCGGACATCCAACATTACTCCCTTCGAACACTGGAACGGACGAAAACCGAACGTATCTGACATACGTATTTTTGGTGCAAGGGCCTTCGTTCGAATTCCCGATACAACTAAACTAGGCGCCAGAAGCCAAGAAGGCATCTTTGTCGGGCGATGCAACACCCAAAAAGCATCAAGGATCTTCATCCCTGAAGCCCACAAAATTGTAGTCAGCAAAGATGTTAAGGTTGACGAAGAAGTCCTCTATCGAGACACGAAGAATCTACCACCTTTAACGCATGAATTGAGAATCCTCGACACCGAAGAGGAACAAATGGATACTGATGCCGACAGAGCTGAACCATTCACTCATCCTCCATCAGACGAAACTTCAACCCCGTTTGCTGCGAATCTCAACGCGAATGTTGACGAAGACATGCCTCTCGATGACAACCCGATTATCAACGAGGAGGAAATTCTCACTGAAGAGATGGTTCACGAGGACGAGACTCCCTCCACCACCAAAACTTGTCAGATAGATGAGGATACTCCTCCACAGCGAGTACGCCAATCAACTCGTGCACCGAAGTATAGCGAGAGATTCCTTGAGTGGCAACAATCTTTGGCCAAACAAGCAACTCTATCAGCCGAAATCCAAGAAGTCGACATTCCCTCACCTCCACTGGAACCCTCGAGTTATCTGGAAGCCATATCTTGTGCTGACTCTAAATTTTGGATACCCGCCATCTTTGAAGAGTATGACTCACTCATACAAAATGGCACCTGGACACTCTGTCCACTTCCGCCAAACCGGAAGGCGATCCAAGGCAAATGGGTGATGAAATTCAAGCCCGGTTTTAAGTCAACACCCGCAAGATACAAAGCCCGTTTTGTGATTAAAGGATATTCGCAAGTGTTCGGATTGGACTACACCGAAACCTACGCACCTGTAGCTAAGAATTACTCTCTCCGTCTCATCTTGGCGATCGCTGCTGCGAAGAATCTCGAGATGATCCAGCTCGACGTAAAAACAGCCTTCTTGTATGGGAAGCTGGACGAAGAAATATACATGCAACAGCCCGAAGGTTTCGTCATCCCTGGAAAAGAACAAGAAGTGTGCCGCCTTGTTAAAAGCATCTACGGCTTAAAACAAGCCTCGAGAGTGTGGAACATCAAGTTCAATGACTTCATCATTAAGTTTGGCCTGATAAGAAGTCGTGCGGACCCCTGCATCTATTACCGCCACCTCCGTCCGGGGAGGCTGATGAAGAACTAACCATCTTCATCCTATACGTCGATGACGGCCTCATCCTGAGTAACATCAAGTCAGTTCTCACAGACATGGTGGAATTCCTTGGCAAAGAATTCGAAGTCCGATCTCTTCCCGCAGATCGTTTCATAGGTGTCGACATCAATCGCAACCGACATCTAGGAACCATTCATCTCTCACAACCGGAATACGTTCAAAGAGTTTTAGAACGATTCAACATGAGCAACTGCAATCCTCTCGCGGTTCCAGCCGATCCTTGTGTCAAACTGTCACCGCAAATGAGTCCACAAACCGAAGAGGAAAAACAGGAGATGACCAAAGTCCCCTTCATGGAATGCATCGGATCAGTAATGCATCTCACACATCTAACGCGGCCAGACATCGCATATGCAGTTGGACAAGTATCCAGATATTCCCAAAATCCTGGAAAGGAGCATTGGAAGGCTCTGAAACGCATTCTGGCCTATCTCAAGAAAACAATCAACTTTGGTCTCCTCTTTGGCGGTGGAAGCAGCGAAATATGCGGTTATTGTGATTCGGATTACGCTGGAGATCTGGAGAGCAGACGCTCTACGTCAGGAGCCGTATTTACCTTACACAATGGTGCCGTGTCATGGTTCAGTCGTCGCCAGACATGCGTAGCTCTGTCCACAACTGAGGCGGAATTTATTTCAGCAGCGGAAGGTACAAAAGAAGGTATCTGGTTAAAGCGCCTCCATCTGGAACTAGGAGCTACTGAATCAGCGACACCTCTACGATGTGATAATCAAGGCGCAATTGCACTGATTCACGACCCCGTGTTTCATCAGCGCACAAAGCACATGGATGTGCGCTTCTTCTTTATACGGGACGCTCAACAAGAAGGTCGGATCAACGTGTCATATATTGAAACTGAACATCAACTGGCTGACATCTTCACTAAGCCGCTAGCCGTTCCAAGATTTGAGAAGCTCCGAAAGGAACTGAATATTTGTGAACTTACAGAATAAAGCATTTGAGGGATGATTATTGTGCTTCAGAATGTTTTGGTGCTTGACTTGAGGGACGTGTTGAATTTTATTCTACAACTCAAGCACTCGTAACGGTTGCCAAAACCGATACTGTTGCTGAAGCCCTTTTTCCCCTCCTGTCAGTCTCTTCTCTTCTTGTCGTCTGCTGTTCTCTACTCTCGTTCTATCTTTCTGCTGACACCACGCCGTGTACTACTCAGTATCTAAGTATTACTTATTGAAACAGTTAATTGTGAAGGTATGATTGTGAGAAGAATTAAACTGTTGATTGACTTATCTTCATGTGTGTGCCATTTACTTTACTCTTATTTATTCACTAAACACAACAGTCTTTCCTCTGTGAAACGCTGGGACAGTTGGGGTTATGTTCCATCAACAATTTCTTGTCTATCAACTTCCCAATGAGCATAAACTTAATTGGGAGATTACAGAAGGTCGTGCTTGGTCCCAATTTGAAGCCCTTGTTCTCTTGAATGTGTCCCATAAATATCTTTTTAATGTTTTGCATAGGGAAAAGGAAAAAGCGATGAGAGTATGTTCCATCAACAATTTCTTGTCTATCAACTTCCCAATGAGCATAAACTTAAATGGGAGATTACAGAAGGTCGTGCTTGGTCCCTCTTTGAAGCTCCTTTTCTCGTTAATGTGTCCGATAAATATCTTTTTAATGTTTTGAATAGGAGAAAGGAAAAAGCGATGAGAGTATATAGAATGTTCCATCACCAATTTCTTGTCTATCAACTTCCCAATGAGCATAAACTTCATTGGGAGATTACAGAAGGTCGTGCTTGGTCCCAATTTGAAGCTCTTGTTCTTCTCAATGTGTTTCAGAAATATCGTTGTTTGGTCTTTCCTCTGTGAAACGCTGCGACAGTTGGGGTTATGTTCCATCAACAATTTCTTGTCTATCAACTTCCCAATGAGCATAAACTTAAATGGGAGATTACAGAAGGTCGTGCTTGGTCCCTCTTTGAAGCTCTTTTTCTCGTTAATGTGTCCGATAAATATCTTTTTAATGTTTTGAATAGGAGAAAGGAAAAAGCGATGAGAGTATATAGAATGTTCCATCAACAATTTCTTGTCTATCAACTTCCCAATGAGCATAAACTTCATTGGGAGATTACAGAAGGTCGTGCTTGGTCCCAGTTTGAAGCTCTTGTTCTTCTCAATGTGTTTCAGAAATATCGTTGTTTGGTCTTTCCTCTGTGAAACGCTGGGACAGTTGGGGTTATGTTCCATCAACAATTTCTTGTCTATCAACTTCCCAATGAGCATAAACTTCAATGGGAGATTACAGAAGGTCGTGCTTGGTCCCAATTTGAAGCCCTTGTAATTTTGAATGTGTCCAATAAATATCTTTTTAATGTTTTGCATAGGAGAAAGGAAAAAGCGATGAGAGTATAGAGAATGTTCCATCAACAATTTCTTGTGTATCAACTTCCCAAATAGCAGAAACTTAAATGGGAGATTACAGAAGGTCGTGCTTGGTCCCAAATTGAAGCTCTTGTTCTCCTCAATGTGTTTCATAAATATCGTTGTTTGGTCTTCCCTCTGTGAAACGCTGGGACAGTTGGGGTTATGTTCCATCAACAATTTCTTGTCTATCAACTTCCCAATGAGCATAAACTTAAATGGGAGATTACAGAAGGTTGTGCTTGTTCCCAATTTGAAGCCCTTGTAATCTTGAATGTGTCCCATAAATATCTTTTTAATGTTTTGCATAGGAGAAAGGAAAAAGCGATGAGAGTATAGAGAATGTTCCATCAACAATTCATTGTCTATCAACTTCCCAATGAGCATAAACTTAAATGGGAGATTACAGAAGGTCGTGCTTGGTCTCAATTTGAAGCCCTTGTTCTCATGAATGTGTCCCATAAATATCTTTTTAATGTTTTGCATAGGAGAAAGGAAAAAGCGATAAGAGTATAGAGAATGTTCCATCAACAATTTCTTGTCTTTTAACTTCCCAATGAGCATAAACTTCATTGGGAGATTACAGAAGGTCGTTCTTGGTCCCAATTTGAAGCTCTTGTTCTCCTCAATGTGTTTCAGAAATATCGTTGTTTGGTCTTTCCTCTGTGAAACGCTCGGACAGTTGGGGTTATGTTCCATCAACAATTTCTTGTCTATCAATTTCCCAATGAGCATAAACTTCATTGGGAGATTACAGAAGGTCGTTCTTGGTCCCAATTTGAAGCTCTTGTTCTCCTCAATGTGTTTCAGAAATATCGTTGTTTGGTCTTTCCTCTGTGAAACGCTCGGACAGTTGGGGTTATGTTCCATCAACAATTTCTTGTCTATCAATTTCCCAATGAGTTTAAAAAAAGGGAGTTTACAGAAGGTCGTGCTTGGTCCCAATTTGAAGCCCTTGTTCTCTTGAATGTGTCCCATAAATATTTTTTTAATGTTTTGCATAGGAGAAAGGAAAAAGCGATGAGAGTATAGAGAATGTTCCATCAACAATTTCTTGTCTATCAACTTCCCAGTGAGCAGAAACTTCAATTTGAGATTACAGAAGGTCGTGCTTCCCAGTTAAAAATCTCCTATAGAGTGGTCGAAAATATTATAGTTTTTTCTATAGTTTTACATGTAATACTATAGAAAATATTATAGTTTTACATGTAATACTATAGAAAATATTATAGTTTTACATGTAATACTATAGAAAAAACTATAATATTTTCGACCACTCTATAGGAGATTTTTAACTGGGTTGGTCCCAATTTGAAGCCCTTGTCCTCGTGAATGTGTCCCATAAATATCTTTTTAATGTTTTGCATAGGAGAAAGGAAAAAGCGATGAGAGTATAGAGAATGTTCCATAAACAATTTCTTGTCTATCAACTTCCCAATTAGCAAAAACTTAAATGGGAGATTACAGAAGGTCGTGCTTGGTCCAAATTTGAAGCCCTTGTCCTCGTGAATGTGTCCGATAAATATCTTTTTAATGTTTTGCATAGGAATAAGGAAAAAGCGATGAGAGTATAGAGAATGTTCCATCAACAATTTCTTGTCTATAAATTTCCCAATGAGCATAAAGTTAAATGGGAGATTACAGAAGGTCGTGCTTGGTACCAATTTGAAGCCCTTGTTTTCCTTAATGTGTTTCATAAATATCTTTGTTTGGTCTTCCGTCTGTGAAACGCTGGGACAGTTGGGGTTATGTTCCATCAACAATTTCTTGTCTATCAATTTCCCAATGAGCATAAACTTAAATGGGAGATTACAGAAGGTCGTGCTTGGTCCCAGTTTTAAGCCCTTGTTCTCTTGAATGTGTCCCATAAATATTTTTTTAATGTTTTGCATAGGAGAAAGAAAAAAGCGATGAGAGTATAGAGAATGTTCCATCAACAATTTCTTGTCTATCAACTTCCAAATGAGCCTAAACTTCAATGGGAGATTACAGAAGGTCGTGCTTCGTCCCTCTTTGAAGCCCTTGTCCTCGTGAATGTGTCCGATAAATATCTTTTTAATGTTTTGAATAGGAGAAAGGAAAAAGCGATGAGAGTATATAGAATGTTCCATCAACAATTTCTTGTCTATCAACTTCCCAATGAGCCTAAACTTCATTGGGTGATTACAGAAGGTCGTGCTTGGTCCCAATTTGAAGCTCTTGTTCTCGTTAATGTGTCCGATAAATATCTTTCTAATGTTTTGCATAGGAGAAAGGAAAAAGCGATGAGAGTATAGAGAATGTTCCATCAACAATTTCTTGTCTATCAACTTCCCAATTAGCAAAAACTTAAATGGGAGATTACAGAAGGTCGTGCTTGGTCCCAATTTGAAGCCCTTGTTCTCTTGAATGTGTCCCATAATATCTTTTTAATGTTTTGCATAGGAGAAAGGAAAAAGCGATGAGAGTATAGAGAATGTTCCATCAACAATTTCTTGTCTATCAACTTCCCAATGAGCATAAACTTCAATGGGAGATTACAGAAGGTCGTGCTTGGTCCCTCTTTGAAGCTCTTTTTCTCGTTAATGGGTCCGATAAATATCTTTTTAATGTTTTGAATAGGAGAAAGGAAAAAGCGATGAGAGTATATAGAATGTTCCATCAACAATTTCTTGTCTATCAACTTCCCAATGAGCATAAACTTCATTGGGAGATTACAGAAGGTCGTGCTTGGTCCCAATTTGAAGCCCTTGTTCTCCTTAACGTGTTTCGGAAATATCGTTGTTTGGTCTTTCCTCTGTGAAACGCTCGGACAGTTGGGGTTATGTTCCATCAACAATTTCTTGTCTATCAACTTCCCAATGAGCATAAACTTCATTGGGAGATTACAGAAGGTCGTGCTTGGTCCCAATTTGAAGCCCTTGTTCTCCTAAACGTGTTTCGGAAATATCGTTGTTTGGTCTTTCCTCTGTGAAACGCTCGGACAGTTGGGGTTATGTTCCATCAACAATTTCTTGTCTATCAATTTCCCAATGAGCATAAACTTAAATGGGAGATTACAGAAGGTCGTGCTTGGTCCCAATTTGAAGCCCTTGTAATCTTGAATGTGTCCAATAAATATCTTTTTAATGTTTTGCATAGGAGAAAGGAAAAAGCGATGAGAGTATAGAGAATGTTCCATCAACAATTTCTTGTGTATCAACTTCCCAAATAGCATAAACTTAAATGGGAGATTACAGAAAGTAGTGCTTGGTCCCAAATTGAAGCTCTTGTTCTCCTCAATGTGTTCCATAAATATCGTTGTTTGGTCTTCCCTCTGTGAAACGCTGGGACAGTTGGGGTTATGTTCCATCAACAATTTCTTGTCTATCAACTTCCCAATGAGCATAAACTTAAATGGGAGATTACAGAAGGTTGTGCTTGGTCCCAATTTGAAGCCCTTGTAATCTTAAATGTGTCCCATAAATATCTTTTTAATGTTTTGCATAGGAGAAAGGAAAAAGCGATGAGAGTATAGAGAATGTTCCATCAACAATTCATTGTCTATCAACTTCCCAATGAGCATAAACTTAAATGGGAGATTACAGAAGGTCGTGCTTGGTCTCAATTTGAAGCCCTTGTTCTCATGAATGTGTCCCATAAATATCTTTTTAATGTTTTGCATAGGAGAAAGGAAAAAGCGATGAGAGTATAGAGAATGTTCCATAAACAATTTCTTGTCTATCAACTTCCCAGTTAGCATAAACTTAAATGGGAGATTACAGAAGGTCGTGCTTGGTCCCAATTTGAAGCCCTTGTCCTCGTGAATGTGTCCGATAAATATCTTTTTAATGTTTTGCATAGGAGAAAGGAAAACGCGATGAGAGTATAGAGAATGTTCCATCAACAATTTCTTGTGTATCAACTTCCCAAATAGCATAAACTTAAATGGGAGATTACAGAAAGTAGTGCTTGGTCCCAAATTGAAGCTCTTGTTCTCCTCAATGTGTTCCATAAATATCGTTGTTTGGTCTTCCCTCTGTGAAACGCTGGGACAGTTGGGGTTATGTTCCATCAACAATTTCTTGTCTATCAACTTCCCAATGAGCATAAACTTAAATGGGAGATTACAGAAGGTTGTGCTTGGTCCCAATTTGAAGCCCTTGTAATCTTAAATGTGTCCCATAAATATCTTTTTAATGTTTTGCATAGGAGAAAGGAAAAAGCGATGAGAGTATAGAGAATGTTCCATCAACAATTCATTGTCTATCAACTTCCCAATGAGCATAAACTTAAATGGGAGATTACAGAAGGTCGTGCTTGGTCTCAATTTGAAGCCCTTGTTCTCATGAATGTGTCCCATAAATATCTTTTTAATGTTTTGCATAGGAGAAAGGAAAAAGCGATGAGAGTATAGAGAATGTTCCATAAACAATTTCTTGTCTATCAACTTCCCAGTTAGCATAAACTTAAATGGGAGATTACAGAAGGTCGTGCTTGGTCCCAATTTGAAGCCCTTGTCCTCGTGAATGTGTCCGATAAATATCTTTTTAATGTTTTGCATAGGAGAAAGGAAAACGCGATGAGAGTATAGAGAATGTTCCATCAACAATTTCTTGTCTATCAACTTCCCAGTGAGCATAAACTTCAATTTGAGATTACAGAAGGTCGTGCTTCCCAGTTAAAAATCTCCTATAGAGTGGTCGAAAATATTATAGTTTTTTCAATAGTTTTACATGTAATACTATAGAAAATATTATAGTTTTACATGTAATACTATAGAAAAAACTATAATATTTTCGACCACTCTATAGGAGATTTTTAACTGGGTTGGTCCCAATTTGAAGCCCTTGTCCTCGTGAATGTGTCCCATAAATATCTTTTTAATGTTTTGCATAGGAGAAAGGAAAAAGCGATGAGAGTATAGAGAATGTTCCATCAACAATTTCTTGTCTATTAATTTCCCAATGAGCATTAACTTGAATGGGAGATTACGGAAGGTCGTGCATGGTCCCAATTCAAAGCCCTTGTTCTCTGGAATGTGTCCCATAAATATTTGTTTAATGTTTTGCATAGGAGAAAGGAAAAAGCGATGAAAGTATAGAGAATGTTCCATCATCAATTTCTTGTCTATCAACTTCCCAGTGAGCATAAACTTCAATTTGAGATTACAGAAGGTCGTGCTTCCCAGTTAAAAATCTCCTATAGAGTGGTCGAAAATATTATAGTTTTTTCTATAGTTTTACATGTAATACTATAGAAAATATTATAGTTTTACATGTAATACTATAGAAAATATTATAGTTTTACATGTAATACTATAGAAAAAACTATAATATTTTCGACCACTCTATAGGAGATTTTTAACTGGGTTGGTCCCAATTTGAAGCCCTTGTCCTCGTGAATGTGTCCCATAAATATCTTTTTAATGTTTTGCATAGGAGAAAGGAAAAAGCGATGAGAGTATAGAGAATGTTCCATCAACAATTTCTTGTCTATCAACTTCCCAGTGAGCATAAACTTCAATTTGAGATTACAGAAGGTCGTGCTTCCCAGTTAAAAATCTCCTATAGAGTGGTCGAAAATATTATAGTTTTTTCAATAGTTTTACATGTAATACTATAGAAAATATTATAGTTTTACATGTAATACTATAGAAAAAACTATAATATTTTCGACCACTCTATAGGAGATTTTTAACTGGGTTGGTCCCAATTTGAAGCCCTTGTCCTCGTGAATGTGTCCCATAAATATCTTTTTAATGTTTTGCATAGGAGAAAGGAAAAAGCGATGAGAGTATAGAGAATGTTCCATCAACAATTTCTTGTCTATTAATTTCCCAATGAGCATTAACTTGAATGGGAGATTACGGAAGGTCGTGCATGGTCCCAATTCAAAGCCCTTGTTCTCTGGAATGTGTCCCATAAATATTTTTTTAATGTTTTGCATAGGAGAAAGAAAAAAGCGATGAAAGTATAGAGAATGTTCCATCATCAATTTCTTGTCTATCAACTTCCCAGTGAGCATAAACTTCAATTTGAGATTACAGAAGGTCGTGCTTCCCAGTTAAAAATCTCCTATAGAGTGGTCGAAAATATTATAGTTTTTTCTATAGTTTTACATGTAATACTATAGAAAATATTATAGTTTTACATGTAATACTATAGAAAAAATTATAGTTTTACATGTAAAACTATAGAAAAAACTATAATATTTTCGACCACTCTATAGGAGATTTTTAACTGGGTTGGTCCCAATTTGAAGCCCTTGTCCTCGTGAATGTGTCCCATAAATATCTTTTTAATGTTTTGCATAGGAGAAAGGAAAAAGCGATGAGAGTATAGAGAATGTTCCATCAACAATTTCTTATCTATAAATTTCCCAATGAGCATAAAGTTAAATGGGAGATTACAGAAGGTCGTGCTTGGTCCCAATTTGAAGCCCTTGTCCTCGTGAATGTGTCCGATAAATATCTTTTTAATGTTTTGCATAGGAGAAAGGAAAAAGCGATGAGAGTATAGAGAATGTTCCATCAACAATTTCTTGTCTATCAACTTCCCAATTAGCAAAAACTTAAATGGGAGATTACAGAAGGTCGTGCTTGGTCCCAATTTGAAGCCCTTGTCCTCGTGAATGTGTCCGATAAATATCTTTTTAATGTTTTGCATAGGAGAAAGGAAAAAGCGATGAGAGTATAGAGAATGTTCCATCAACAATTTCTTGTAAATTTCCCAATGAGCATAAAGTTAAATGGGAGATTACAGAAGGTCGTGCTTGGTACCAATTTAAGCCCTTAATTTCCTTAATGTGTTTCATAAATATCTTTGTTTGGTCTTCCGTCTGTGAAACGCTGGGACAGTTGGGGTTATGTTCCATCAACAATTTCTTGTCTATCAATTTCCCAATGAGCATAAACTTAAATGGGAGATTACAGAAGGTCGTGCTTGGTCCCAGTTTTAAGCCCTTGTTCTCTTGAATGTGTCCCATAAATATTTTTTAAATGTTTTGCATAGGAGAAAGAAAAAAGCGATGAGAGTATAGACAATGTTCCATCAACAATTTCTTGTCTATCAATTTTCCAATGAGCATTAACTTGAATGGGAGATTACAGAAGGTCGTGCTTGGTCCCAGTTTTAAGCCCTTGTTCTCTTGAATGTGTCCCATAAATATTTTTTTAATGTTTTGCATAGGAGAAAGAAAAAAGCGATGAGAGTATAGACAATGTTCCATCAACAATTTCTTGTCTATTAATTTCCCAATGAGCATTAACTTGAATGGGAGATTACGGAAGGTCGTGCATGGTCCCAATTCAAAGCTCTTGTTCTCATGAATGTGTCCCATAAATATCTTTTTAATGTTTTGAATAGGAGAAAGGAAAAAGCGATGAGAGTATATAGAATGTTCCATCAACAATTTCTTGTCTATCAACTTCCCAATGAGCATTAACTTCATTGGGAGATTACAGATGGTCGTGCTTGGTCCCAATTTGAAGCTCTTGTTCTCCTCAATGTGTTTCAGAAATATCGTTGTTTGGTCTTTCCTCTGTGAAACGCTGGGACAGTTGGGGTTATGTTCCATGAACAATTTCTTGTCTATCAACTTCCCAATGAGCATAAACTTAAATGGGAGATTACAGAAGGTCGTGCTTGGTCCCAATTTGAAGTCCCTGTCCTCGTGAATGTGTCCGATAAATATCTTTTTAATGTTTTGCATAGGAGAAGGGAAAAAACGATGAGAGTATAGAGAATGTTCCATCAACAATTTCTTGTCTATCAACTTCCCAATGAGCATAAACTTCAATGGGAGATTACAGAAGGTCGTGCTTGGTCCCAATTTGAAGCCCTTGTCCTCGTGAATGTGTCCGATAAATATCTTTTTAACGTTTTGCATAGGAGAAAAGAAAAAGCGATGAGAGTATAGAGAATGTTCCATCAACAATTTCTTGTCTATCGATTTCCCAATGAGCATTAACTTGAATGGGAGATTACGGAAGGTCGTGCATGGTCCCAATTCAAAGCTCTTGTTCTCATGAATGTGTCCCATAAATATCTTTTTAATGTTTTGAATAGGAGAAAGGAAAAAGCGATGAGAGTATATAGAATGTTCCATCAACAATTTCTTGTCTATCTACTTCCCAATGAGCATAAACTTCATTGGGAGATTACAGATGGTCGTGCTTGGTCCTAATTTGAAGCTCTTGTTCTCCTCAATGTGTTTCAGAAATATCGTTGTTTGTTCTTTCCTCTGTGAAACGCTGGGACAGTTGGGGTTATGTTCCATCAACAATTTCTTGTCTATCAACTTCCCAATGAGCATAAACTTCAATGGGAGATTACAGAAGGTCGTGCTTGGTCCCAATTTGAAGCCCTTGTCCTCGTGAATGTGTCCGATAAATATCTTTTTAACGTTTTGCATAGGAGAAAAGAAAAAGCGATGAGAGTATAGCTTTTTAATGTTTTGCATAGGAGAAAGGAAAAAGCGATGAGAGTATAGAGAATGTTCCATCAACAATTACTTGTCTATCAACTTCCCAGTGAGCATAAACTTCAATAGGAGATTACAGAAGGTCGTGCTTGGTCCCAATTTAAAGCTCTTGTTCTCATGAATGGGTCCCATAAATATCTTTTTAATGTTTTGCATAGAAGAAAGGAAAAAGCGATGAGAGTATAGAGAATGTTCCATCAACAATTTCTTGTCTATCAACTTCCCAATTAGCATAAACTCAAATGGGAGATTACAGAAAGTCGTGCTTGGTTCCAATTTAAAGCTCTTGTTCTCATGAATGTGTCCCATAAATATCTTTTTAATGTTTTGCATAGGAGAAAGGAAAAGGCGATGAGAGTATAGAGATTGTTCCATCAACAATTTCTTGTCTATAAATTTCCCAATGAGCATAAACTAAAATGGGAGATTACAGAAGGTCGTGCTTGGTTTCAAATTGAAGCTCTTGTTTTCCTCAATGTGTTTCAGAAATATCGTTGTTTGGTCTTTCCTCTGTGAAACGCTGGGACAGTTGGGGTTATGTTCCATCAACAATTTCTTGTCTATCAACTTCCCAATGCGCAAAAACTTGACTGGGAGATTACAGAAGGTCGTGCATGGTTCCAATTTGAAGCCCTTGTTCTCTTGAATGTGTCCCAAAAATATCTTTTTAATGTTTTGCATAGGAGAAAGGAAAAAGCGATGAGAGTATTGAGAATGTTCCATCAACAATTCCTTGTCTATCAATTTCCCAATGAGCATAAACTTAAATGGGAGATTACAGAAGGTCGTGCTTGGTCCCTCTTTGAAGCCCTTGTTCTCATGAATGTGTCCGATAAATATCTTTTTAATGTTTTGCATAGGAGAAAGGAAAAAGCGATGAGAGTATATAGAATGTTCCATCAACAATTTCTTGTCTATCAACTTCCAAATGAGCAACAACTTCAATGGGAGATTATAGAAGGTCGTGCTTGGTCCCTCTTTGAAGCCCTTGTTCTCATGAATGTGCCCGATAAATATCTTTTTAATGTTTTGCATAGGAAAAAGGAAAAAGTGATGAGAGTATAGAGAATGTTCCATCAACAATTTCTTATCTATTAACTTCCCAATAAGCATAAACTTAAATGGGAGATTACAGAAGGTCGTGCATGGTCCCAAATTGAAGCTCTTGTTCTCCTCAATGTGTTTCATAAATATCGTTGTTTGGTCTTCCATCTGTGAAACGCTGGGACAGTTGGGGTTATGTTCCATCAACAATTTCTTGTCTATCAACTTCCCAATGAGCATAAACTTCATTGGGAGATTACAGAAGGTCGTGCTTGGTCCAAATTTAAAGCTCTTGTTCTCATGAATGTGTCCCATAAATATCTTTTTAATGTTTTGCATAAGAGAAAGGAAAAAGCGATGAGAGTATATAGAATGTTCCATCAACAATTTCTTGTCTATCAACTTCCCAATGAGCATAAACTTCATTGGGATATTACAGAAGGTCGTGCTTGGTCCCAATTTGAAGCCCTTGTCCTCGTGAATGTGTCCGATAAATATTTTTTTAATGTTTCGCATAGGAGAAAGGAAAAAGCGATGAGAGTATAGAGAATGTTCCATCAACAATTTCTTGTCTATAAATTTCCCAATGAGCATAAAGTTAAATGGGAGATTACAGAAGGTCGTGCTTGGTCCCAATTTGAAGCCCTTGTCCTCGTGAATGTGTCCAATAAATATCTTTTTAATGTTTTGCATAGGAGAAAGGAAAAAGCGATGAGAGAATAGAGAATGTTCCATCAATAATTTCTTGTTTATCAACTTCCCAATTAGCATAAACTTAAATGAGAGATTACAGAAGGTCGTGCATGGTCCCAAATTGAAGCTCTTGTTCTCCTCAATGTGTTTCATAAATATCGTTGTTTGGTCTTCCATCTGTGAAACGCTGGGACAGTTGGGGTTATGTTCCATCAACGATTTCTTGTCTATCAACTTCCCAATGAGCATAAACTTCATTGGGAGATTACAGAAGGTCGTGCTTGGTCCCAATTTGAAGCCCTTGTTCTCCTTAATGTGTTTCATAAATATCTTTGTTTGGTCTTCCGTCTGTGAAACGCTGGGACAGTTGGGGTTATGTTCCATCAACAATTTCTTGTCTATCAATTTCCCAATGAGCATAAACTTAAATGGGAGATTACAGAAGGTCGTGCTTGGTCCCAAATTGAAGCTCTTGTTCTCCTCAATGTGTTTCAGAAATATCGTTGTTGGTCTTCCGTCTGTGAAACGCTGGGACAGTTGGGGTTATGTTCCATCAACAATTTCTTGTCTATCAACTTCCCAATGAGCATAAACTTAAATGGGAGATTACAGAAGGTCGTGCTTGGTCCCAACTTAAAGCTCTTGTTCTCATGAATGTGTCCCATAAATATCTTTTTAATGTTTTGCATAGGAGAAAGGAAAAAGCGATGAGAGTATATAGAATGTTCCATCACCAATTTCTTGTCTATCAACTTCCCAATTAGCATAAACTTCATTGGGAGATTACAGAAGGTCGTGCTTGGTCCCAATTTACAGCCCTTGTCCTCGTGAATGTGTCCCATAAATATCTTTTTAATGTTTTGCATAGGAGAAAGGAAAAAGCGATGAGAGTATATAGAATGTTCCATCAACAATTACTTGTCTATCAACTTCCCAATGAGCACAAACTTAAATGGGAGATTACAGAAGGTCGTTCTTGGTCCCAATTTGAAGCCCTTGTTTTCTTGAATGTGTTTCATACATATCGTTGTTTAGGCTTCCGTCTGTGAAACGCTGGGACAGTTGGGGTTATGTTCCATCAACAATTTCTTGTCTATCAACTTCCCAATGAGCATAAACTTCAATGGGAGATTACAGAAGGTCGTGCTTGGTCCCAATTTGAAGCCCTTGTTCTCATGAATGTGTCCCATAAATATCTTTTTAATGTTTTGAATAGGAGAAAGGAAAAAGCGATGAGAGTATATAGAATGTTCCATCAACAATTTCTTGTCTATCAACTTCACAATGAGCATAAACTTCATTGGGAGATTACAGAAGGTCGTGCCTGGTCCCAATTTGAAGCCCTTGTTTTCATGAATGTGTCCGATAAATATCTTTTTAATGTTTTGCATAAGAGAAAGGAAAAAGCGATGAGAGTATAGAGAATGTTCCATCATTAATTTCTTGTCTATCAACTTCCAAATGAGCATAAACTTCAATGGGAGATTACAGAAGGTCGTGCTTGGTTCCAATTTGAAGCTCTTGTTCTCCTCAATGTGTGTCAAACATATCGTTGTTTGGTCTTCCGTCTGTGAAACGCTGGGACAGTTGGGGTTATGTTCCATCAACAATTTCTTGTCTATCAACTTCCAAATGAGCATAAACTTCAATGGGAGATTACAGAAGGTCGTGCTTGGTCCCAATTTGAAGCCCTTGTTCTCATGAATGTGTCCCATAAATATCTTTTTAATGTTTTGAATAGGAGAAAGGAAAAAGCGATGAGAGTATATAGAATGTTCCATCAACAATTTCTTGTCTATCAACTTCCCAATGAGCATAAACTTCATTGGGAGATTACAGAAGGTCGTGCCTGGTCCCAATTTGAAGCCCTTGTTCTCCTTAATGTGTTTCAGAAATATCTTTGTTTGGTCTTTCCTCTGTGAAACGCTGGGACAGTTTGGGTTATATTCCATCAATAATTTCTTGTCTATCAACTTCCCAATGAGCATAAACTTCATTGGGAGATTACAGAAGGTCGTGCTTGGTCCCAATTTGAAGCCCTTGTTCTCCTTAATGTGTTTCAGAAATATCTTTGTTTGGTCTTTCCTCTGTGAAACGCTGGGACAGTTGGGGTTATGTTCCATCAACAATTTCTTGTCTATCAACTTCCTAGTGAGCATAAACGTAAATGGGAGATTGCAGTAGGTCGTGCTTGGTCCCAATTTGAAGCCTTTATCCTCGTGAATGGGCCCGATAAATATCTTTTTAATGTTTTGCATAGGAGAAAGGAAAAAGCGATTAGAGTATAGAGAATGTTCCATCAACAATTTCTTGTCTATCAACTTCACAATGAGCATAAACTTCATTGGGAGATTACAGAAGGTCGTGCCTGGTCCCAATTTGAAGCCCTTGTTTTCATGAATGTGTCCGATAAATATCTTTTTAATGTTTTGCATAAGAGAAAGGAAAAAGCGATGAGAGTATAGAGAATGTTCCATCATTAATTTCTTGTCTATCAACTTCCAAATGAGCATAAACTTCAATGGGAGATTACAGAAGGTCGTGCTTGGTTCCAATTTGAAGCTCTTGTTCTCCTCAATGTGTGTCGAACATATCGTTGTTTGGTCTTCCGTCTGTGAAACGCTGGGACAGTTGGGGTTATGTTCCATCAACAATTTCTTGTCTATCAACTTCCAAATGAGCATAAACTTCAATGGGAGATTACAGAAGGTCGTGCTTGGTCCCAATTTGAAGCCCTTGTTCTCATGAATGTGTCCCATAAATATCTTTTTAATGTTTTGAATAGGAGAAAGGAAAAAGCGATGAGAGTATATAGAATGTTCCATCAACAATTTCTTGTCTATCAACTTCCCAATGAGCATAAACTTAAATGGGAGATTACAGAAGGTCGTGCTTGGTCCCAATTTGAAGCCCTTGTTCTCCTTAATGTGTTTCATAAATATCTTTGTTTGGTCTTCCGTCTGTGAAACGCTGGGACAGTTGGGGTTATGTTCCATCAACAATTTCTTGTCTATCAACTTCCAAATGAGCATAAACTTCAATGGGAGATTACAGAAGGTCGTGCTTGGTCCCAATTTGAAGCCCTTGTTCTCATGAATGTGTCCCATAAATATCTTTTTAATGTTTTGAATAGGAGAAAGGAAAAAGCGATGAGAGTATATAGAATGTTCCATCAACAATTTCTTGTCTATCAACTTCACAATGAGCATAAACTTCATTGGGAGATTACAGAAGGTCGTGCCTGGTCCCAATTTGAAGCCCTTGTTCTCCTTAATGTGTTTCAGAAATATCGTTGTTTGGTCTTTCCTCTGTGAAACGCTTGGTCCCTCTTTGAAGCCCTTGTTTTCATGAATGTGTCCGATAAATATCTTTTTAATGTTTTGCACAAGAGAAAGGAAAAAGCGATGAGAGTATATAGAATGTTCCATCAACAATTTCTTGTCTATCAACTTCCCAATGAGCATAAACTTCATTGGGAGATTACAGAAGGTCGTGCCTGGTCCCAATTTGAAGCCCTTGTTCTCCTTAATGTGTTTCAGAAATATCTTTGTTTGGTCTTTCCTCTGTGAAACGCTGGGACAGTTTGGGTTATATTCCATCAATAATTTCTTGTCTATCAACTTCCCAATGAGCATAAACTTAAATGGGAGATTACAGAAGGTCGTGCTTGGTCCCAATTTGAAGCCCTTGTTCTCCTCAATGTGTTTCAGAAATATCGTTGTTTGGTCTTCCCTCTGTGAAACGCTGGGACAGTTGGGGTTATGTTCCATCAACAATTTCTTGTCTATCAACTTCCCAATGAGCATAAACTTAAATGGGAGATTACAGAAGGTCGTGCTTGGTCCCAATTTGAAGCCCTTGTTCTTCTTAATGTGTTTCATAAATATCGTTGTTTGGTCTTCGGTCTGTGAAACGCTGGGACAGTTGGGGTTATGTTCCATCAACAATTTCTTGTCTATCAACTTCCTAGTGAGCATAAACGTAAATGGGAGATTGCAGTAGGTCGTGCTTGGTCCCAATTTGAAGCCTTTATCCTCGTGAATGGGCCCGATAAATATCTTTTTAATGTTTTGCATAGGAGAAAGGAAAAAGCGATTAGAGTATAGAGAATGTTCCATCAACAATTTCTTGTCTATCAACTTCCAAATGAGCATAAACTTCAATGGGAGATTACAGAAGGTCGTGCTTGGTCCCTCTTTGAAGCCCTTGTTTTCATGAATGTGTCCGATAAATATCTTTTTAATGTTTTGCATAAGAGAAAGGAAAAAGCGATGAGAGTATAGAGAATGTTCCATCATTAATTTCTTGTCTATCAACTTCCAAATGAGCATAAACTTCAATGGGAGATTACAGAAGGTCGTGCTTGGTTCCAATTTGAAGCTCTTGTTCTCCTCAATGTGTGTCAAACATATCGTTGTTTGGTCTTCCGTCTGTGAAACGCTGGGACAGTTGGGGTTATGTTCCATCAACAATTTCTTGTCTATCAACTTCCAAATGAGCATAAACTTCAATGGGAGATTACAGAAGGTCGTGCTTGGTCCCAATTTGAAGCCCTTGTTCTCATGAATGTGTCCCATAAATATCTTTTTAATGTTTTGAATAGGAGAAAGGAAAAAGCGATGAGAGTATATAGAATGTTCCATCAACAATTTCTTGTCTATCAACTTCCCAATGAGCATAAACTTCATTGGGAGATTACAGAAGGTCGTGCCTGGTCCCAATTTGAAGCCCTTGTTCTCCTTAATGTGTTTCAGAAATATCTTTGTTTGGTCTTTCCTCTGTGAAACGCTGGGACAGTTGGGGTTATGTTCCATCAATAATTTCTTGTCTATCAACTTCCCAATGAGCATAAACTTAAATGGGAGATTACAGAAGGTCGTGCTTGGTCCCAATTTGAAGCCCTTGTTCTCCTTAATGTGTTTCATAAATATCTTTGTTTGGTCTTCCGTCTGTGAAACGCTGGGACAGTTGGGGTTATGTTCCATCAACAATTTCTTGTCTATCAACTTCCAAATGAGCATAAACTTCAATGGGAGATTACAGAAGGTCGTGCTTGGTCCCAATTTGAAGCCCTTGTTCTCATGAATGTGTCCCATAAATATCTTTTTAATGTTTTGAATAGGAGAAAGGAAAAAGCGATGAGAGTATATAGAATGTTCCATCAACAATTTCTTGTCTATCAACTTCACAATGAGCATAAACTTCATTGGGAGATTACAGAAGGTCGTGCCTGGTCCCAATTTGAAGCCCTTGTTCTCCTTAATGTGTTTCAGAAATATCGTTGTTTGGTCTTTCCTCTGTGAAACGCTGGGACAGTTGGGGTTATGTTCCATCAACAATTTCTTGTCTATCAACTTCCAAATGAGCATAAACTTCAATGGGAGATTACAGAAGGTCGTGCTTGGTCCCAATTTGAAGCCCTTGTCCTCGTGAATGTGTCCCATTAATATCTTTTTAATGTTTTGCATAGGAGAAAGGAAAAAGCGATGAGAGTATAGAGAATGTTCCATAAACAATTTCTTGTTTATAAATTTCCCAATGAGCATAAAGTTAAATGGGAGATTACGGAAGGTCGTGCTTGGTCTCTCTTTGAAGCCCTTGTTCTCATGAATGTGTCCCATAAATATCTTTTTAATGTTTTGCATAGGAGAAAGGAAAAAGCGATGAGAGTATAGAGAATGTTCCATCAACAATTTGTAGTGATGGGATTTTTTTTTCTTGCCGAAAAAAAATAAAAACTACCAAAATGACGTTTTTGCTACGACGTCATTTTTTTCCTCTCGCAAGCCCTACCCCACCAACCGAAATGGGGTCGGAAATCGAAAAATGTTTTTTTTATTTTTTTTTTGGCAAGAAAAAAAAATCCCATCACTACGCTCCTGGCATTATCATGTAGCAGAGTTTGTTTCTTAAATCTTGTGAAACTTACAAAGCTGAAATAGTTATCGCTAATTTTTTATAAATTTTCAACGGCTGGGTCTTTTCGTTCCCATTTACACGGGATTAAATGGCGGTTCCCCCCTTTTTCACAAGTCGTGTTCGAGACATGTGAATCCACCCTTTCCAGCTAGACCTCTAGCTTTTTGGAATCGAAAAAAATTCAGCAGTTAAAACTGTAATGAGTTTGCTGAATTTTTTTCATTAACATTCAACAACTTACTTGCCCGGAGGCATGATTTTGTTCCACCATTTGCTCCCATGTTAAAACCGGGAAAAAAGGGGGGTCGTCCAACCTTCCGTGGTGGGTACTGTACTCTCTCCCGGATCTTCAGTAGTATAAAAACCCCCCTCTGCCTACTTGTAGGCAGAGTCGTCCAGCACATCTACCTTGTAAGTTCTCTCTGTTTTCTATGCCTTAAATGCATTGTGTTTAAAACGTAAATTCGTGTTCGTGTTTTATTCTACGTCAATCCGCACTTTACAATTTTGTGTAAATGAATATTTGGATATTGTCTATTCCATTTACCGTCCATGGACGAGAAGGTAAGTCCATTTAGATTAACGAAATGACCATTCCAAAAACATTCGGAGAACGGATGTAGTGACCATCCATCTTTACCGACTGTAAAAGATTCATTGTGTTCATTAACATAATACGGCTGAGGGCCGCAACGTGTCTCTTTTGCGGTTATATTGATAGTGCGTGAGCTACATCTCTGAAGAATCAGAGACATACCACTGTTCTCAATACGATCGCGTTGAGGTCATTCTAAAGCTCTTGCGGCCAGTAGGCCGTTGGTTTGAGCCAAAAGAAATACCTGGTGGTGTTGTAATTCAGACACTTGACAATAAACTTCCTTGAGTTCTTCCGCAAGGACATTTATGTGTCTGTTTATTGTATGGTCGAGAAATATTCTGTGTTCTGCGGCTAATTGCTCGGCATCTTCGTCCGTTAGATTTTTTTAATTTTTGGTACATTAGTTCGGCTTGGTTGTTTGTTTTTGTAACTTGTGTTTTGGGGGTTCTTTGTTCTTGTACACCTTTGGGGTATTCTATGGACTCTGTTGCTTCTGCGTCTAAAGGGAAATCGGACATTGTTTTTACTGGGCCGACTACTTTTGTTTCAAAAATCTATTCTTGTGCTACGTTTCCGTCTACACATGGTTGAAGGGATAGTTTATGGTTAGATGGGTTATTAGTAATGTCAGTAGTCAAACACAGATTATTTTCTCGAAATTGTAACTTGTTATTGTTGTAATTCCAACGCGAATCCTTAGGTTCCATAGTTTGGGTATAGAAGCAATAAATAAGCGTGGTTCTCTTAATACAGTGTTTTTCTCCGTTGTTTGTGGCCAACATACCCTCCTCCACATACCCATGGCCAACATACATATTTTCTAAGTAAGCAAATTCTTGGGTGGAGTGATTAGCTACTTTTCTTTGAATCTCCTCGTCGTAGGCCCATGTTATTTTGATTCGTCCGTAATAAGTTGTTAAACAATAGTTGGTATTGGCCTTTGTTCGTACTCTTCCATAGTTTAACAAAGGGATCTTGTACAAGGGATGGATAGGTTTTTCTTTTTCTGGGTCTGTTTCTTCGTAGGCTTCGCTTTCTCTTTTTGTTCTGTTTCCGCTGAACCGTGGTGGTCCGTCGGCAGTGGTATTTAACGGTAGTACGGTAATATATGTATCTTCCAATCCATATACTTTGTGTGCTTCGTCTGTGGTGCACAGTTTTGTTTTTACTTTTGTGCAAAACATGAACTCTAGTTGAGCTGCTTTATCAACTGGTCGTAAGTCACCTAGGGCTGATTCTGTCAATCTCCGACGCCAGAATAGATTAGTCTTGTGTTGCATGTTGTAACGTGAGAATCTTGTTTCTGCCACACTATTGTTAGGTCGTTATGGATAGCGTGGTCTGTAGACGAGTCATTTGTCAATTGACCAAAAGGGGAGTAAATAAGGCAACTATAACAGTCTTTGGTCAACGTGATCTCTCTTGAAATGCAATTTAATAGGGCATTTCGATGTGTTGTGAGCCATTGCCATGGGCTGCTGGATGAATTTGTATGTACCTCTATAGATTAGCATCGGCTGTCGTCCACATTGTTGCTGGTATGTAATAGTTCTTCTACATTCCTCGGGGCTTACTTTCACTACTGTTTTCCGAAAAATTGTATCGTGGCTTTGAAAGAAGTATATAGAGATTTATTTTTGAACTAGCAGCTGGTCACAAGGGTATCCTGTCCATTGGGTAGCTCTTTTTCTGATAAAAACGTTGTATCTAACCTTTTGTCGTTTGTCTACTACGGCCGTTGTGGTGCAGTAGTGTGGTTTTGATAAGTCTATCAGTCCGCGTATGACAGGTTTCGTACAGTTACACACTTTTATGGTCAGTGAGGATGCTATGGTGGTGTTGAGTAGGTAGATGAAGATTCCGAAAAGAAGAATTTTTGTGTTGAGGTTCATCTGTAAATATTAATAAGTAAGTTTAACAGGGCTTCTGATTGATTTTCGAAGGCTTTATTTGGATGAAGGTTGGGCAAGTTGTCTGTTTCTTCGTCGTCTGCCTTTCTCTGTTGTTCTGTTTTTCTCGGTCTCCCCTTTTTGTTCACAAAAATTGGAAGTCTATAGAATGGAAAAGAGTGCAATATTTGTCAAAGAATGAAATTCTTTGATAGAGAGCTTCCAACTGGATTATATGACGAACAGAGGACGCTAGAAGGTCGTACAAAGTCTTCAAATCATCCTATTGACTCCCACTTCAATTATATTGTAACAGACCTTGGTGGTATTTTCGATTTAAAAGATATGGCCATAAGAAGACTATGGTATTTTACTAAAACTGATTGAGAGCTTCCAACTGGATAATCTGACAAACGGAGGACGCTAGAAGGTCGTACAAAGTCTCAAAATGATCCCATTGACTCCCTCTTCCATTATTTTGTAACAGACTTTGGTGATATTTTCGATTGAAAAAGTTATGCTCAATAGAAAAACTGTGATAGCCTATTTTTGAAAAACAAAACAATTTCTCGTTTTTTCACCCCTTAATAGGCATCTCTCTTAAAAATAATGACAGTTTTCATAATCTACGGGACATTTTCCATCAAAATCTCGTATTTCTGTGAAAATTTCAAAAATCGACAAAATTCACAAAAATAGGAAGTCTATATTAATGGAAAAGTGCAATTTTTGTCAAAAAATGAAATTCTTTAGAAACAGTACGACTAAGTACAGTTTTTATGCAGATTCTCGTGCTGCATTCGCATTTCCGCTCTTTACTACCTTTTCTCTGTATTTGAGAATAAACTGTTTAAGAGAGCTCAAACTGATAGAAGGCTTCCATCTGGATAATCTGACGAACCGAGGACGCTAGAAGGTCGTACAAAGTCTCAAAATGATCCTATTGACTCCCTCCCTGTTATTTTATAACAGAACTTGGTGGTATTTCCGATAAAAAGTTTTGGCCATAAGAGGAATACGGTATTCTACTTAAACTGATAGAGAGCTTGCAACTGGATAATCTTACGAACCGAGGACGCTAGAAGGTCGTACAAAGTCTCAAAATGATCCTATTGATTCCCTATTCAATTATTTGACTTAGACTTTGGTGGTATATTCGATTTAAAAAGTTATGGCCATTAGAAAAACTGTGATAGCTTATTCTTGAAAAACTACACAATTTCTCGTTTTTTCAACCCGTATAATTAAAATGAAGGCAATTTTCTACCAAAATCTTATTTCTCGAAACATTTCTAAAATCGACAAAATTTTTGACAAATTTTATAAGTTTTTGCCTTTACAAGCCATTGATCTCGTCACCTGACGCTTCGTAAAGCGTGAAGAGTTTGTTGAAGCCCACACGACACGATTTCTTAACCGACCGGCGGGGACTCAAGAAGTCCGTTTGGGAGTGCTGTTGCCGCCCTAAGGCGCCTGTACGTCGAAGCCGTAGTCAACATTCGTGAGTTTTAGACCATGGGAGAAGACACCAATTACGGACTTTTTAAACGAGAATTAGTGAAAAAAACTCAACGAAACGAATGCAAACAGTAATTGGATTCCTAGATACTCAGGTATATTTTGCGAGCAGATTGGGCGGACCATTCAATTCCTGATGCGCCATCGCGCACCCCAATCGACGACCCCACACCAGACGACCTTGAAGACGAAATTCAGGTATAAAAACAGGCCCGCGCCATCACTATCCCCGCGGTCGCAAATGTACAAGTACCATCTGGTGACGACTCATTATAACAACCGAACCTTGACGACGCGCTAGTCGAGAACTTGCGATCAGCAGCTAAATCAGACCCAGCGTATACGGAACTGGTTGCAATGTGCAAATCAGGATTCCCAAAGGCACCAGAAGAAATGAGTCCAAAAATACGGTTTTTCTGGAAAATACAAAATGAGATATACTCAGAAGGCGACATAGTGCTTTATGGAGCCAAAATTGTCGTGCCGGAGGGGATGAGGGGAGAGATACTAAAGAACCTTCATGCTTCTCACGAGGGAATTTAGCGAACCAATCAAAGAGCTCGTCAGGCCGTTTTTTGGCCGGGAATATCGAGCGACATCACAAACACTGTCCGCTCGTGCCCATTATGCCAGGAAGCCAACCGAGCATAGCCCGGGAACCGATGATATTAGAGAACTTGCCCACCCGGGTATTTGAAGACGTGGCTACGGACTTGTTTGTCCACTCGAACAACCACTATCTCGTCTACGTTGACCGCTTATCTGGTTGGCCGACTGTTGACGCATGGATCGGGAAAGATCCGTGCACGAAAGATGTCACCAAGGCATTAATTAAGAGAAACTTTTCAGACCTTGGGATTCCTGTCAGACTCAGATCAGACGGAGGTCCCCAATTCAAGTCAGCTGAGTTCGCAGAATTTATGACGAAATGGGGAGTTCGTCACGTTTTCTCGACCCTCATTACCCACATTCTAACGGAGTAGCAGAGGCTGCGGTCAAAGCTATGAAGAGTCTTGTCTTGAAAACAGCCCCTACAGGTAGACTAGATGACGACGCTTTCCGTCAGGGTATACTGGAGTGGCGGAATATGCCTAAGGCCTATGGGCTGTCACCAGCAGAAATAGTTTTTGGACACCCACTCAGGTCTATCATCCCCGCCCACTATTCCTCATTTGCAAAGAAATGGTCGGATGATAAACAATTGGAAAACGCTAGGGAAGAGGGGAGGATTAAGGCAAAGAAAACATATGACAAACACAGCCGAACTATCAAACCCAGTCCAATCGGAGATTCAGTTAGAGTTCAAGATCCCGTCACTAAACTATGGGACAAAAAGGGGGTAATAATCTTCGCAGGAGAAAATCGTGACTATAAAATCAGACTAACAAACGGACGAGTCTACTGGAGAAACCGTCGCTTTGTTTGGACTAATTATTCCACAGATTACCATACAATAAAGGACGCAGCGCCGGAAAGGGCAGCGCACGGGCGGGCGGTCGAGAGAGCTAAAGGACCAGATCCAGTAAAAAAAAAAACATCAGCCAAGCCCGGCCAAGATCCAGCGACGCATCCAGCGAAAGAAGCGCACCCCATCGAGGCTAACCCTCTAGAGATTTGATCCAGTTCAACATTTGATTTCCTTAAATTGATTCATGTTGTATCACCGTAGTATAAACTTCCAATGAATTGGAAGCTTAGTGGGGAGATGTGGAGAGTGAGAAGCCTCTTCACTATCCCAATAACCGGACACCGTCAGGCCTACAGCGCTTGGCAGCCCGAAGAGAGAAGAACTGTAACTCTCAACGGGCAGCCAGTCGCGAGCTACGTACGGCTCTAGACGACCCGAATACACAGTAATACCAAAACTTGTCGTATTCTCGTGTACTCACTACACCGGACCAATGCCAGATATTTTCAATTCTCAAGTTATTCGGCAAAAATTTTCGACCCTTTAGGCCTTCTCATTCCTCTTATCCTGCTGGTCTAAATGCAGTTCCATGACCAATGGAAAACCAAACTTGGATGGGACGACTTGATGTCCGAATCTCAGAGAATCAGACGGGAAAAGTTTAAGAACTCTATCTGCTCACTGTATTCGAGATTTTCATGGAACCTGGCCCGTATTGAAGACAAGATGTGGACGGACGGTCTGCATCTCATATCGTTTTTTGTTCTGAACTGTATGAATTTGTGAAACGCCCTCTTTCCCCGAATTTCCCTTCATCAATCACCTTCCTTTCACACCATAGACGACACCTTTGCAGATATTTGTTTTCGATCATCGAACTCTTTTGCACTTGGCTACTCCCGTGTTCTTGTTTCTCCCCTTGAATACCTTAAAAGAACCTTTCCTCCGAGAAAGGGTTAGTCGCTCTATACTTGCTTTTCGCATCTGTCACTATTCTGTTCGACCCCAAGCCGAAACTTGCGCTTCCTTCAAATAAACTCTTTTTGAACCCCAAGTCAAACTTTTGAATTGTTTTATTCCCAAACACACTGAAAGGACTGAAAATCCCACGCTGGTGTTTGGGAGAATCCTCTAACCCGAATAAGTATCGGCTTCACATATTTTGCGATGCGTAAAAACACTCACATTGCTTCGTCGCCTCCTTACAAATTACCAATGGATACGTACCAACCTGTCGCCTGATCTCCAGAAACACGTGAGTCGCGTCTCTGGAATACACGACGATTCCACAACTCAATGGAGCTCTCTTAGCAGTCCAGTTAGCCGAGTACACATCAAAGGCTTCTAAGGCCTGCAGTCGGACCTATTTATCAACGACGAGAACAAGCCACGTCTCTTCTGGTGATACGTTATAAGTTGTTATGCAGCTGTTGCCAGGACGAGACTGTCGAATACGCTTTGCAATATCAGAAAGGAAATATAGTTTGATTCGTGTTCACCGCGTTTAGTGTCTGACCAGATGTGGCCGTAGGCTATCCTCTGTCCCAACTATAAGAGTGCAACAACTTCTGTGTTGCGATGGGAAATACATATGCAGAAAGGGAAACTGTCCTGTTATTGAATTATGCGGAAGAGCAAGCTCATTATAAAAAGAAGTTAGACAAGACTCCGAATCCGGTGGAAGAGAACCGTTGGACCGAAATATGATACGGGAAAACGCATTTTAAAGGAACATGTCTTTATGAGACAAAATAAAGAGTACGTACAGAAGGTACATTTTTCGTCAGACGAAACAAACAAACGAAAAATACCTTGATCAATATCATACAACATTCTGCAAACCAGCCGAGGGATGTTATCAAAATCTAGAAAGAGAGAATGAGGATGTTTTATCGAAAGAGAGAGAGTGCAACAGATCATTGCATGTTGCCAGTCGCATAAACTAAATCCCAACAAGAATTTGTGTTGTTACTCCTGTGCCTTGATGGATGAGTTTAAGGGAACAAGGTTTGACATTCTATGACGGACATAGTTTGTATGCTCATGGAGTCGACTGTGTCGTATGACCAGAAGAAATAACCGGTAACTTTTCGTTCTTTTAACCATGCAATGCAAAGGTGGCCCTTCCAAGTGACGTGTGGCTTCTCGATTATGTAAAATTCGTACTTGTCTACAACCGGTAATTGACTTTTAAGATTTGAATCGCAGTACGTTGGCGGTTGTCCTCTACAATTACCAAGTCGGGGAAATTTAAGGCGACGCCAAATCACCCCTTTCTTCATTTTAACAGCCAGCCCCATCTCAGAAAAAAACGAAAAAGTAATAAAAAGGTGCGAAAAATGTGTTGCAGCTGTCGTCCTTCATTTTTCTCCCCCTCTAATTTCAAGAAACAGTCAGACAGAAATAGTCAGTCATCAACCAGCTCTCACGAACAATGTTGAAAGTTTTGCGCAACAAGAGCGTCAGTCGCAACGTTGAAACAGCCAAACAAAGTCCTAGGAGCCTTATCGTGCTAGACTTAGACAAACAAGAAATAATGCCACAGTGTACGGAAGTAGTGTTTAAAAGCCGTGCGGTGCGGTCACCAAGAAAAGAACAGTGGATGGATCACTTGAGATCCATCAAAGTTCACTATGTTAAGTGTCGTGCGCGGGAAAAAGCCAAATGTGACAGTGAAAAAACCAGCGGCTCAACAAGCCGTGCGCGTTTGTCAGTCTCTGACTGACTTGGAGCTTGTGACTGACTTCTCTGGGCCAGAGAAACAGATATTTTGTCATCATCCTCATCCTCCGGCTATTGGTTTACCAGTGAAAACTGGGAAGACCAGGTGGACTCAGCAGAGTTCAAAAAGTAAGATAGATTTAGTTTTCAACGCACTCGCGAAGAAAACGAGAAAGCAATAGAAAGACAAAGGGAACAATATAATAAGAGAGCCAAATTGCATAATTATAATGTCGACGATAGAATTTTATTAGATATTCGTGTAGTACAGAAAGGAAATAGCCGTAAATTCACATCCAAATTTCAAGGCCCATGGTGCGTAATTCAGGTCTATCCGAACCGCACAGCCGACATTACTGATAATTCATATAAAGTTAAGACTGTACATGTAAATAGATTAAAACCGTTGTATGAAACGATGCTTTGGAGAGACGAGCCGGAACCAAAAATGTTGCCGACTATTGAAGAAAGAGATCATTTTCGGAAACACATGTCTACGCAGACTGGTGTTGAGGAAGAAGCAGAAACTGTAGTTGAGAACGAGTTAGAAATTAGGCCTACTAGCCCAATCTCTCTTGATATCGATACCCCCCATGAAAACGATCCATTGTTAGACCAAGCTTCACAAACAGACCAGTTAAATCCCCATAAAGATACTGATACTGCTCAGGTTACACCTGACCCTCCAGCCGAAATGACCCAAGATAAGTTCTAAGCTTCTTAATAAGATAAGCTTCTACTTCAAACGTCAAACTTTGAACATCACAGAACCGCTCAAGAAAAAAAAAAAAGTAAACTGCCATGGACAATCAAGAAATTCCCGATTTCAGTCCGATCGTCATCTCAGCTGACGACCTCGGTCAGCTGATGTCTGATGACGATCTCGACGCATACCTGGCGGGTTTCAACCCAATGACATGGTTTATGGAGGTCGACGGAGAAACCAACTGGACCAACATCTTCGACTTCAGTCGTTATCTGGAGAAGATCCGCAGCTCCGATGGCTACAACGGCAGGCGATACTCGACAGCACCCTGGGTTGCTGAGGCGAACGCCGCACGGGCAGCCCCAACTTCAACACCATTCTCAAACCTTGACGACGAGCTGGAAGACAGTTGGCTACCAACAGCCAACGTCTCTTGGGGTTTAGCGGTGGAAACCTCGTGGACGACTGGATCGTGAATCCAACTCCAACCCCGGAAATCGGAAATGATGATATTTTGTCATCTTCATCATCCTCCGGCTATTGGTTTACCAGTGAAAACTGGGAGGACCAGGTGGACTCAGCAGAGTTCAAAAAGTAAGAACAAAAAATCAACTAAGAAATTCAAAGTTAAACGTAAAAAACAAAAAAACACGCAAGCCCTATTTTTCCCTTTTCTATAGCTAAGCTCTATCTTCGCCCCAGTTTCCCCTCGTATAATGTGCCACGGTTCCCCCATGTTGACCTTCTAGGCCTAAGCCTAAGACGAAAAAAAATTGGTACTTTCTTTTTCTCGTTCAAATTTTGTTCATCAAGATCTGTCGATATTCGGATGAGGCCTAAGCCCCCTCCACCAGTTCATTTTCCGACGGCTAATTTTTGTCTCAAAAATTTCCGTAGCAACGTTAAGTTTTGATGAAACAACGACTGTAGCCATTCGGCATCTTGAGCCGCCTCGATCGGTAACAAAATGTCTTTGATAAGTTTTAAGGACAAAAACAAAACAAAATACCATTCGGCATCCTGAGCTGCCTTACGAATTTTCCTTTAATTGTAAGAATTTACTAAGCTTAAAAGAAACATTTCAATAAACTCTGTCCCGCTGGCGGCCCCTTCACATCTCTATGCGTCTCTTCATTTTCTTTAACACGACCCGGCGTGTTACATTACACATTTATTTTAATATATATTCTCAATGAATGCGGATGGATTAAATCAATGCAGCCAATTTGAAAAAAACACAAGGTTCTTTTCATGCGTTGTGATTATTGAATAAAATAGAAATTTCGTCCTGCTGTATAATTTTGAACAACAATATAACTCATTAATACGTTGACATTGTTGTTCAAAAAGATAAAAGCCGAAAATTTTGAAATTACCTACATTTTCTTAGAAAAAGTCTCTAGCCATTCTACTTTGAAAGTACGGCGGAAAAAATAGAATATTTCTGTGACCGATTTCCACCACATCAGAATGCCTACTGGCCCATGACATACAGGCATCTGTACTTTTATAAGAGACGTCTCTAAGAAGAAAAAAGACTGAAATTGGAGGAAATATTTAGGTAGCCAACTCCTCCGTCGAAACGAGACCAAAACGTGCTCTCATGTATGCCTATTGGGACGGGCCAGGTGTTAAGCCTTAGAGCGTGCGCCCCCGCCCGCGCCTCCTCCCCCAAGGTCCAGTCTCCTTCTCACCTGAATTTCTGACTAAATGCTAAGTATGTCCAATGGGAATACTGGAATCTAGCAGCTCACTTTTACAGTATTATTGTAGTGTATACTTCTTTCAAGGTTCGTTCAAGGTTTTAGCGGAAAGAGAGGAGAGGTCAAACTTATTCTGGGAATAAATTTGTAAAGGAGTTGGGTGGCATGAAACCAATAGTTCTTTAGAAAACATAGGTGCATCAACAATCTAAATCAAGATTTTATATAAGGATTTGTCAAGTATGATGTAGAAACATGATTTAAAAATTTCATACCACGTAAAGAGATTAGATAACATGATTCTTGAGCTTAGAAGTTAGTTTAGTAGCTATTAGTAGTTTAAAAAAATTAAAACAAAATACCATTTCAATTTGCATACCAATGCAGCCCAATTGTACTAAATTCCCATTTATTCTTGGCTGGCGTAGTCATACAAGACAAATAAGATTCCTTAAAGAAATATTTACTGGACACCCTTTTAGATAATACCTAAGTAAAATCACAATCCAAGGAACTGCACGCCATTCAACACCAAACTTCGCGCCTTTAGACAAATTAAATGATAAATTGATCTAAAATCTACGGACGGCTACATCGAGCATAAATCACTTTTGGAAACGAGCCCTCACTCCACGGCGATCCATCTGGTCCTGGCTCAGTGGCTCTCTTGAATCGATTACCCTACAGGAATAGAATTAAATCAGTCCGGTGCTGACTAGGTCAAAGGAAACTGCAAAACACCTTGCCAAAAACTAAAATTGTTTATAGATCATTTCCCATCTAATCAAATTGTAATAAAATTCTACCTTTTGCCTAAGTTTAGTTAGGTAAGCGACGGAGAAGCTTTTGCCTTGGAAGCTCACGACCGGTTTACTTTCATGTTGTAAGTTTTCACATTATAAATCCATGGTTCATATGTGCAGATCCAGCCACTTGTTTATGGAGTGATTTCAGAATCAGGACATATTTCGATTTATGAAAAGTGCCGAAAAGTTTCCATGTAAGGAATAAGGATTGCCGTTTCTACTGGTGATACTATTAGGAAGCTCTATTCTTTTATTTCTATCTTCGCGATCGCAATACGGCGGCATATTTATCAATATGTAGAATTTATTGTATCCCTATTTTGCATACTATCACTTACACTTACTGGTATTTTTGTGTTTGGTTCCTAAACTAGCTTTAACTGAAAAAAAAAATGAACTAACCAGTAAACTTGGTATAACTTTGCGTTTTATGCTGTGCAATGTATAACCCAAATAACAGAATGCTCCTCTTGACAGATTATACAACTTCCTATTTAAACTGAACCCAACCTATTTCAGAACACTTGAATTTTGAGCTGGAAATTAATTTAAGATATTGTCTTAGCAAAACTTGGCAATTATGGGAAACCAGTAATCTTATGTTGGCACGAGTTGTAAGGAAACTGTAAGGAAGGTGTTTGCAAGTGCTATATAAAATAAGCATAAATCTTAGCGACACTATTACTAGTAAAGAAAAATTTCAAACAGTAAATGAATGATCAAAGGAGTGAGTTTTTTTTTCTGTATTGGAAATCCTTTCTCAGAAGATAATGGTCTAAAACTTCCTGAAGGACTTCTTGGCTCCAGCAGCCTTGTTGACCTTCAGCACGTTGAAACGAACTGTCTTGGACAATGGCCGGCATTCGCCAATGGTAACAACATCATTGAGAGCAACGTCCCTGTTTTAGAAATAGTAATCAGCAAATAAGTACTCCAACAATTTTAACACTGATTAATTACCTGAAGCAGGGAGACAAATGCACCGACATGTTACGATGCCTCTTCTCGAAACGGTTGTACTTCTTGACGTAGTGCAAGTAGTCACGGCGGATGACAATAGTCCTTTGCATCTTCATCTTCTGGACAACTCCGGTAAGAATTCGACCACGAATGGAGACATCACCAGTGAAGGGGCACTTCTTGTCAATATAGGTTCCCTCAATAGCCTGGAATCAAATTATAATGTCAATAAAATGAAAACAAAATGGTTTCCATGCATTGGGTTGCAAAGCAAACAAATCTAGAAGTGCACAAGCTACAGTACCTCACGGGGGGTCTTAAATCCAAGACCAACATTCCTGCTGTACCTAAGGTTCTTAAGCTTCTTGTTACCCTTCTTGTTCAAGAAGACAGTTGGCTGCTTCTGAAAGGATTTCTCGTTCTACAAGGAAAAAGTGCAATAGGGAAAGATACTATGGATCAAACAGTTCATGCATCATTCCAAGTAACAGTGTTACAATCATACACAATCCCAAAAGCAGGCAGCAGACTAACGATGAGTGCAAATATGCATTCCTGAATGTTGCTGCTTGCTTTTACCTCCCGTGGAGTCTTGAACCCCAAACCAACAGCTCGAGTGTAGCGCTCAAGCTTACTTTTCTTATTAGCACCTGTTTTCTTGTTCAAGAAAATGGTTGGCTGTCGCTGAAACGATCGCTCTCCCTGTTATGAAATCAATTTAAATTCCTCTGTTTAAAATCCCAAGAATTTATCAAGATATTGACAGGACGAATTTGACACATCAAGCCCCTTCCCTTCCCAGAACAGCAGTAACATAAAAGCAACTTATTAATGAAAAAATTTCTCATCGCCATGTACATCGCTTCAATGTAAAGCAACATGTTAATCCATTTTGAGCCCATTGCATATCGAGCTGGAGAGAGAAACCATGTGGCCGGAGAGACCGGCTACTTTCACACATCCATCGTAGCACTTGAAACTTTGTAAGACCGTTTAAGCGTTTGACAACTAAATCACTGTGGTTGATGCTTCAACTTTGAGTCGTAATAAAAAGTTATCCAGTTTAAATGTTACAAAATAAAAGAGAAATATCCATTGATTCTTTACCTGATCCGCCATGTTGGAACGAAATGGACTCTTGAAGTGAACGAGGAGAATGGCGACGCTGGCTTGTTGAATCCCTAAACAAAAGTACCAGGATATATTCTACTTCCCTAAACACTTTATCAGTTAACCATCTACACGTGAAAAATATTCATTTTAAACATAAAATGAACTGATGTTACAAATAATAGTCTAAAATAACATTTTACGACAAACTAAAAGTTTTATTCTTAAAATTTTCAACTATTTAAGCAAATTTGAAATGTTTACAGAATTTCAATTGAGATAACTTGTGTCCGTAACTCTGTATTGTCCGTGCGTTTAGCACTGTTTCGTAGCGATTTAAAAATTAATTTTGAAATCAAATTAAAAAGCTTCGTATGTTTTTAGATGGAGTAGCCTAATTGTTTCAAGTCGAAGATGATTCTGGTAAAATGATTTACCGCTGCTTTTGCAATAAGAATTAATTAAATTATGCAAGATGTTCCGTTGCAAAATAATGTACGAATGTGACTTGTACTTGATTATTCAAATTACACAATTCGTATACAGTTGCATATGTTTAGCAAGACGGAAGTTTGCAGTACTTGGCAGAGAAAGATGAATTGTTTTTTCATTCAGATGACCATCATAAGTTGCTCTTATGATGGCAATGCTGACGCAGTGCACCACGGGGAGTTTAATGAATTATCGAGCTTGTGAATGGTTTCATTTTGGGTGACGGCTGCATCCTGGTCATTAAAAATTCAAAATTCTGTGGTGTATTTTATTAACACACTTACCATTCTGGAACTTATCTGAATATTGATAATAACAAGAATTTTTAATTTAAAATGTCGGTGCCATGGTCTCCTCACGCCATCCTCGCCCACTAGGAGCTCGACAGAATCATGGAATATGGCACCGTCCTCATCACAATTAAGGTGAAGAGTACTCTACTACGATCTGGCTAGGAATAGGTTACATTGAGGTAACTCCCGTGCCACAAGGCCCCAACAGCCCGAGGAGAGTGTTGGGACAACCGTAGATGACGGGAGAGGGATTCGAACCACCGTCCTTGCAGTTGTGATGACGACGCGCTAACCATCACACCACAACCGCCTTGCGTCAATTAACAATGAAGTTGACTAATATCAAATCGAGTTGATACAGAATTATTCTTATCAACTCATCCTCTACGATAGAGAACACATTTTTGACTCGGGTTTTTTCTTGATTTATTTATAAATTTCAGATAATTGGAAAAGCCATCTAGCGAGTGTTTTTTACACTCTATCCTTTTCAAATCGAAATCAGTGGCGCGACACCACAAGGTTAGGGTTGGTTGGCATCGCGCGGCAACACGAAAAGGCAGACCGAGAACAGTTTCTAGCGTTTCATAGTGCAATGTTTAGTTTGCATGTATGTGGTTTTCTAGCAAGTTAAAAAAAACGCATTTTTAAAAAATTTTCATGACTAGATTTGAGGGTTTCCGTATTCGTGAGATGTGTATGGTGTATGTCCTACTGCTTTCGTAATTGCTGGTAATGTTGTTAACTGGTTCTTAACCTGTGTAGCATACCTAATTAATGTCAACTCAAAGGAAAATAATAACATTTTAACCCAGCAAGTTATTATAACAGTCTAAATATTCCCGCTGAGTAGTGCAGCAATACATATGCGAAAAGGATATTATTTCCATTTCAATGTTGACTTGACAAATATTTTAACAGGTGAGCTGTTATTTTCCATGAAAATTTATGGACATAACCAAAACCACTGACGAATATATTCCGCCAGTTCCAAGATTGATGGGTTGCATTTGTTTTATATGTGAGTGAGTTATATGTGTTTTATACGTGAGTTTTATATAGCGACCAATCTTTTTCATTTCAGCGAAACCAGCTTTCGTACAATTGATATAAATTACATATACAAATCTACACATCATCAACATTTTCAGGTATCTCGAGTGTACCGCGCAAATATTTGACAATAAGTGCAATATCAATAATAGTAACTGTTGCTAGCGACCTAATTTAATAGTGGGCTAATTTTTAAAAGCCTTACTTCGGTCGGGAAGAAAATGTATCACGTGCAACAAAAATTCACGTCTTTTAGGAAGTATACGTACATTCTGCTGAGACTAATACACGTATTCTACAACTCATCACCCCAATGCCAAGTTCATCAAACAACTTTTAATAAGCTTCCAACTTTTTACAGTGTACTCTTGTTATTATTCACTGACAAAAGAAGACAATAGACGAGAGAAACGACTGGATTTTGATGCTCCGGAACTTTATTCGCAGAAGCAGTCACGAACAATGGAATGACAGGATAGAAGCACCTGCCAATTAAACTTATTGTCAAATAAACGACTAGGCGGTTCCGAAAGTTTTTGGGGTGAATCATTTCTCACGTGGTGTATAATCTTAAGCTACTGACTAGGCCAGTTGGTTAACGCAAGTGTTTTGATTTTCTGCTCGACAAAATTCCACCGAAATGTAGAGCAACTCGTAGCTTTAACTACGTACTAACAAAGACATAAAAAAATGGCGTATTTCAACCAAAAATGTCAGTGAGTTGCTGCGGGAAAGGACGTCGTAACCAGCTGTAAAGCCACCTGCCAAAAAAAAATTAGATTGGTAAATATGGTGGGACGAAAGAATGGATGCGACTGAAAGGGGTGAATGATCCCATATGTAGATCACGATTAATTGCCCGACAGAAGCTAGCATCAGTAGCAGCAGTTGGAGGTATAATACAACACAAGTGAACAATAAGGATGCATAGGGGTATCGGGGTAGCTCATCGGCTCTTGGAGGTGACTTCCTCAATCGCGACGTTGCTGACTGCTGACGTCGTCTTCTATTTCTGGAAACAAAAAGGAGAACAAAGGGAAAATCCAGAACTTTATTTTGTGACAATAGTCATTAAGAAACGGTTGCCGATGAGGACGATGAAGAGCTCGCGCAACGGGAACCATCCATCAAATTTCACTCCAGAGTAGAACCGAGTAGGGAAAAACAAGGGTTGGCTTAATGGATTTTAGATTGTTGACGACGTGAATAAGCCGGCCCTACTAGTTCAAACAATGCTGCTATCCATCACCCTCGACACGGCGTTGTCATTAAGAAATCGCGAGTTAGTTGAAGACGACTGGGTGGTGGTGGTGGTGGGAGTGAAAGTCGCGACGAAATCGCCCCGCGCTTCTCGGCTTCTCGTTTTTTTTTCATGGCGCACTCAGCGACGAGAAAGCACGGCATCACGAACTCGGCTTCCGCTGCACTCCGACCAAAACATATCACAGACAGAGAGAGACACCCATCCCACCAAGGCCACTCTCATCCTGTCATTCTCTCTCTCTGCTGCTGCCTCTGCCATTTTTATGATGATTAGACGACGATGCCAAGAATAGGCTACCTGTACAACAAGACAAGAAGAAGGCGAAGAAACAGCAGCGACGCGAGTCTACTTAAAGGCCCAGCGGCAACGGCTCGTCCGTTTTAGTATTGTATCTCCGGTCGTCGCCAGAAGATGCACCATAGAAGCGAAATGTTGATTTTCATGTTGTCAGGTGTGGTCGTTGCTGTCACGGCGCTCATCCCGCATCCTCGCCCGTCTTCCCTCGGACCCATCGCCGAGATGAATCCACCTGTGGCCATGGACTCGATGGACTCGATGGAGCCGCATCTACTGGCCAATAGCTTCGACGGCTCGGATTACCGACCGCTCGACTTCGGTTATTTGCCCGGAACTACGCGATACATGGGCAACCGGATCAAGGGCAGCGGCTACACGTCGCTGCACGGTCTCAACTACGAGAGTGTCGGCTACCGCGATGATTACTACACCAACGAGGCCTACCCGCAGTTGGTCGGTCAGGGACAGGTTCGAGTCAACGGCCAGGAGGCAGAACTCACCTGCCAGTTTCCCCCCACATTCGACATCATCTCGGTAAACTTGCACTCTGACGAGCCTATTTAATATTTCACCTCCTCAACCCCAAAAACTAATCCATATATTGATGTGCACGACGTAGAATATCGTCTGGGAAAAACTGGAGAGGAACGGCGTCGACAGCTGGGCGCTGGATCGGCAAGATCCACGGTTCGTCATCCGCCAACAGTCGTCGACTGGATCGCGACTCGTCATCGGGGAATACGCAGCCCGCGATGAAGGTGTCTACCGTTGCATAGCCACCCGTCGCGATAACACCCACTTCCGTCAAACCAGGACCGTTTACCAGGATATCCCTTTCCTCCTTGTTAAATAACAAGCGCTCGACTCCGATCAAAGGGTCCTATAAGAAGAGAAGAGAAGAGTTAAAGAAAACAAAAAACTAACAAATATATTACTAGATTCGACACATTTGCGTGCTTGCACTTAGAATGCTCGATTTTTTTTACTTAGATGAAATAAGTTAAACATTTTGGATTGTGTGTTGTATACGATCATTGAGCAATACAAAAAAGATAAAACACAAAAAAAAGGCCCGGGCAGCTGCAGTATAGCGGCGGCGGAGTGATGATTATTTAAAAATGCACTACACCTGCTTTCACCGCCAGTATAATACCAATCGGCGAGTATATAAGGTACCGGTCCATTGGTGCAGAAGCATCAGTTGTTGCATCTACATCGACAGCGATATGAAGTGGATTTTGTTCCTGTCTGCCGTCATCGGCTTGGCGTCGTCCGCTGTGCTCCAACAGCCGTCAGAGGTATTCCCCTTTCAAAAAAATAACTGCAATTTAGGATGTCGTTTTCTGAAAGAGAGAGAGGCCGCCTTTCTAGTTGTTGCGCACTCTGCACACGTTCATGAACGGAGACGAATTGGGTCGGACATTTGGCGTTGACAATTCGTCACAAGTGGACGATTACGAGGTGATTTACATCCGCCGTCATCGCATCTTCAAACACGAAGACCCTCTCGAACACGACGAGGTCAGCCCCAGAAAGCGAAGCGGCCCGCACGACAATCACGCTCACTTCTCTTTCTCCGCCAGTGGAAAGTATGATTTTTTAAAGAGTTGAGACATTCAGTAAAAAGAAAAACAGGATAACATTCAATCCATTTGGCAGGGATTACAACCTTAGAGTGAAACCCAACAAATTCCTGATGGCGCCCAAAATGAAAACTGTAGTCAGGCACGAAGGCAAAGAGATTGTGCAAGACCATCCACCGGCGCTCGAATGCCATTTCCTCCAGATCGACGGTGAAACCATCGCTGCCATCAGCCACTGCGACGAAGACGACATCGTATGGATCGCCTAAATTACCAATGTCAGCGACGGATTAACATTGTTTTTCTTTTATCAGCGAGGTTTCGTCATCGACCAAGGAAGGGCTATGGAGATCCGCCCGATCCCTGAGCGACTCCGCCAGATGCTCCGCCCGCCCGTTGCGGATGACAACGACGAAATTGTTATGATCGGAGCTCACATTCTCCGCGCTGTCGATCCTCTGCCCCACTTAAAAGCGCATCAGGCTGCCTGTGATGGTAATCAATTTTGAACTCAAATCAAAATCTAGCGCTTTCTTATCAATCGTTTTCGTGGAAACAGTCGACAGCCGAGAGATACCTAATGGATCCGCGCACGCTCAACCAGTTTTAGTAAGAACCGAACAAACGTACAGTGCAAGAGGCAAATTTAAATGTAATTTAATCATTTGTCGAAACAGATGAAAAAAGTTGATAAGCGCAGCAAAAGCAAACACCCAGAAAAGACCAGCCCTGCTGGTAAAAATGCCGCTGCGGGCTCAAGCAAAAACGCCCTGGAAAAGTCGACCACGGCAAGAAATGCTGCGCCCAACAAAGTAATTGAATTAGGCATCTTCGTCGATCAAGCGGCAATGGGTCTGTTCATGCCGTACGTAGGAGACAAGGAATACGAAAAACTTCGCGAATTAGTCCTTGCCTTTGTCAACGCCGTAAGTCTATTAGTTGTAGTCGACAGTTATTGCGAGTTAAATTTAGCGAGGCGTGCTTCTATTTAGATGCAAGCGCTGTACCATCTGCCTAGTTTGGGCCAACGTGTCGACTTGTCTATTGTTTACATGGAATTTCACGCCAAGGCGCCAGCTAATTTGCTCAACAATGGCGAACGCGGTAAACTACTGGATTCCTTCTGTGCCTACCAGACAAAATTGAACAAACCTGCTGACACGGATCCTGAGCATTGGGACATGGCTCTCTTGCTATCTGGATTAGATTTTTACGCAGTTGAAGGAGGCAAAAACAATTATGTCACGATGGGTATGAAAATGAAAACAGCAAATATGTGAACTAAACAATGCAGTAGACTGACCAGAGAATATTTGAACTTGCAGGTTTGTCCACGGTAACTGGAGTTTGCACAAATATTTACAATTGTGTTATTGGAGAATTCGGTATCACCAACCAGCAGGGGCAGCCATATCCTTCCACTGGATTCACATCAGTTTATGTGATGGCCCATGAAATTGGTCACAAGTAAGTCAAATCCTACTGTGCACATTAAAATTTATATTGGATATGACAGCTATCAAACTTTATGTATTTTACCAGTTTGGGTATGTCCCACGACAGTTCGGGCAATACCTGCACCACGGAAGGTATTCAAATTGTTGACATTCATGAAATATTCATAAAGGTCGTTAGCACAAGCCAATATTTATCTTTCTCCACTGTTGACAGGTTTCATTATGAGTCCATCTCGTGGTGTGGTGGGAGAAACTACGTGGTCTACTTGCAGCGCTGCGACTTTAGCTTCCATCTCGTAATTTAAAAAATACAGAATTTCAAGTGGTATCAAACATTGAAGTTTATATTTTTACGCAGGGTTACGTGCATGAACGATCTACCCACTGGAAACTTCCCCAACTACAATCACAACAAGTATGGGAATAGACCCGGTCAACTCTGGTCAGCTGATGAGCAATGCCGAATTCTGTTGCGAGACAAGGCCGCTACGGCATTTTTCGGCAGCGATCTCCCCGTAACTGATATTGAAGCTCAATTCATTATACCGCCCATAACTAATTGGTCCCGTCGAAATTGTTCCAGGGAATTTGTAACTCGATGAGATGCAGAACGCCCAGCCGAGACGGTTTCTTTACGTCTGGTCCAGCTTTGCCCGGAACGGTCTGCGGAAGCTCGCTGGTGAACTTACGACCGACAAGACGGCCCTATTCTGTTGCAAGTCCGTGACCTGTTGTTTTCTTTCTTTCTTTCAGTGGTGCGACGCTGGCAAATGCGTACCGAGCGGCCGCTCCCGTACCGTTCTAGAAGTTCAGGGCGGCTGGTCTGACTGGAAAAACAAACCTTGCGGCTCTGGCTGTTTGTTGAAATCCAAAGGTAACGCGTTTTTCTTGTTTATAGTCCCAGTGATGATTCACGGCTGTCGTGTAAACGTAAACCCCCCTCTATTTTCTCTGATGACGTCAATGGAATATACGAAACAACAGGAGCTGTCGTGAGTGAGAGAGAGTGCGACAACCCCAAGCCGAGCGACGTGCTCAAACGATGCGAAGGTGCCAGCGTCAAAGTAGCTCTTTGCGATGACGCTCAGGTTTGCAAGTCACGCCTGGCGCCCGCCGAATTTGCCGGTCAGCAGTGCGCCAAGTTTAGTCAACACGTCCCAATGATCGACCCGAAGGGACCTGGAATGCAAGCCGCCTACTCGGCCAGTACGATGATTTTTTAAATCACAAGTTCAAGGTTGCCATTAAGTTGAAATGACGTCAACAAATCTTTTGGCAGATCGTCCGTGGCAATCGTGCGCCATTTTCTGCAAACGCAGCGACCGAGACGGGTTTTACACTCCTCGTCTGGAGCTGAACAGTTTGGCCAATGTCTCGGCCTATTTCCCCGACGGCACTTGGTGCGGTAACGACGGACAGAAGGATCTTTACTGCCTGCAACGATCCTGCGTCTCCCAAGATGTTGCCGAAGGATTGGTCCGCAGCGGCGCCGCCGGGACCAAGCCTTACGACTTGGAGATGTCGAATAACGCTCCGATGACGGCCGGAAACCACAAATTGCCGACAGCTCTAGAGGTTGTATTTTAGATCGAAACTTTAGCCTTCGATTTTTAGTTAATGAACAAAATAGTCGAGCACGATTATGAATGATGGCCTATTTTGATGGCGGAACCGGGGAACAAAAGGATTACTTTATGCTGGACAAAGATGGCAAACCGATGAAAGAGGAGATGGACGCCGAGACGCTCAAAGCGGCCGAGCGCAGCAGTAACAGCCATTCCGGTTACGAAGACCACGATTTCATCACATTGAAGCCATCAAAGCAGTAAAAAACAATAGTACGCACCATAAGACAAAAAAAGGGGGATACAAAGTTTGGAATTAACAAGACAATCGCTGATTGGACAATCCAATCGCGTCTTCTAAAGAAACCGGTGATGGTTGTTGGTGTAATACGAATTCAATTAACCGGGAAGGGAACACTACGGTCATTATTGTGCGCACGGGCCATTATATAAATCGAATTGAAAAAAAAATATTTACAAAATATACTATTTGCTTATTGACAGTGTCTTGTGGCTTTTACATTCGATCCATTTTCCCGCACGTACACATAGTAGTAGTAGCACGTGTAGTACCGTAGTAGGCAGCGTTTCACGTGTTTTGGCAATTAGATGTTGCCCTTGCCCCGTTGGTCTATGATCGATATAGTTTTGCGAGCTGCTTGTGGTACGGTAGTAGCAGCGCAGAAACTGTATTGTGTGCTAGTAAAAACGTGCAACTCTTGAACGAGGCAGGTATATATATGCGTATGGGGCTGTTGTTGTTGACTCACGGAAGGTAGTTACGGTCCGGTCGAATGACGTCATTCCGCCAAAAAGTATAGACGGCGATATGGCCTGCGTGTTGCAAAGAACGGCCGCATAGGAAGGAGGTGGGCAGCCGTCAAGTCGGCGATCAACTCGGCTGGCCCCTTTCGGAGTTTCCCACCTTAATTGTCTCACAAATGACCGGGCTCCACTCCCTGTAGCTCCTCGATCCTTTTAGGATCCCCTCGAGGAAACTGCCGTCCAGCTGCTGCTGCTGGATCGATTCGCTCCGAGGTGGCAGGTCGCAACTACCGTACCACGTCCTTTCGTGAAAAGACAATTTTTTTCTTAGAATGGATCCGCTAGTTTTATAGAGTCCGTCGTAAAACACATGGCGATTTAGCGACGTCTGGACAAAACCCTCTACAAGCTAGCCGGCCCAAATTCAATCATCATCTAGTACTAAGAAATAACTTCATTAAAGATAAAACAAGTGTCGACCTTCTTCCAAACTCACGCCATATCACGACCGCCAAAAAATACCCTCCTTTGACCCCCTTCAATTTTTTAGCGTTTTCAACGAAAAGTATATAGTAGGTACGGCCAGCTGGGCGAAAGTAGTCGACATGTCCAGTTTATCCGCCTCTTTTTGGCCATTTCGCTACTACAAACTTTTTGAGTCAAAAAAAGAGTCAAAAGGAGATCGAGTCGCTTCATTTTTGTTTTCCTTTTGTCTTGTTTTGAAAATGGATGGTGAATAATGGCACATTTGCCTGACTCGACGATACCCCTTGCGTGTTTTTTGTTGTTCATCTCTGCGTAGAAAAAAACAAAAGAGAAGGAGAAGAGCCTTTTAAATGTACAGTCCCCGGTGGATGCGCACACGAAATCGTTCCGTCTCTCCCAGCTCTACGCACACGGAGGCATTGTTGTTTGACGTTACGGACGACGATTCACGTCAAACTTGTAGTAACACAAGTTGCCACGTGACACTAGATACCCTGTCAAATAATACAAGAAGACGTTTCGATTCCGACGAGTTCTTTCCTCGGGAAAAAAAACTTAACTGAAGAACAGATGTTACGACTGAGATTAGACAGATTATTGCGTGCGGCGGATTTATGCCAAAGGAAAATAAAAGTCCAGCATCAACGGCTTGTATTGGCCCGTCGAAAGACAAAAAAATCCAGTCAAATTTGGGGTTTAACAGGAAAAAGGGTAGGAATCGCAGACCGGATACATATGGTAGTCATAATAATAATTGAATAATGTCAATATTTATAGAGAGCGACGATATTATAATACGGCGATGGATCATTTTTTATCTTTGAAATATTTGAAAAAGTGGAAGAACGAAGAAAACTTGTTAAGAAATATAGACGCCAGTTGGTAGAAATGGTATTTTTTTGTTTGAAATTCCCCTCGAAAATTGGTACGGCAGTGGATGTTGGTGCGATCGTCCATCAGAGAACGGCGACTCGGTTGTGAGCGGCCGCCATGTCGGCTCTGGCCCGCCTTCTCTCGCCCAGCAAGTTCTCGTTGAGGTCGCACAACTGCTGCAAGAATCCGCTGTTGGGACGGATCGAGCGCCGAGATCTGTTGACGCGCATTTTTTTTTCAAGGATAAGACAAGAAGAAAATAGGTTTTAGCAAAAAGCTCCGGGGCTATTTATAAAAGAAGATGGCCATCCGGAAGAGAGGAACTCTCTCTCTCTGGCCTCGTGTTTGTTGCCGTTAAAATCCCCGTAAGGAGGGACGGCGATAACAACACGCGCTGGCCGAGCTGTTTAGCATTGTAACGACAATAACAGCAGCATCATCATCATCATCCACGCCAACGAGATGTATAAGAGTCAAAGAAACGGACCTGATGAGTCTGATGGCCTCTTGGGCTGTCATGTTGCGCTTGATCATGAGGAAGGCGGCAACAACCGTTGCGCTGCGAGAAATTCCAGCGTGACAGTGAACCAACACCGTGCCTGCACGTTTTCAAACGGCGTCGTTAATAAATCCGACAATCCAATTGCGTCATACAAATCATTGAGTCGACTATTTCCTAATAATACCTCCAGAGCGAAGGGCTTCGTCGATGAAGCAGGCGGCTTCATAGAAATATCTGGATAAATTAAAAGTGATGGTGTCGTAGGCCGGAATTCCCAGGAATTCCATGCCGACGTGCTTGTAGTAAGCCTAATTTTTTAAAATTAGCGCGTTACATAGAATCGGATCAGTGGAAATTGGCTGAGAAATTGAATTACCTCCGAGGTGCGCACAAATCCGCCAACGGCTCCCCAATCTTGCCATTTGTAGTTTTTGGTATTGTTGCTGTTGGATGGCGGATAAAGCGAAATGGTTGGTGCTTGGGCCACGTTGACGACGTGAGTCACGCCGAGTTGATTCAGTTTGTACGTACTCAAAGCCGTCGGTCTGTATAGACGACGGCAACAAAAGAGAAAAAAGGCGACGGATATACATCAGACGGCTGTTAAATACTTAAAATTACGGTTTTACGAAGGTATCATGGAAAAAAAGAGAGAAATACTCACGCATCTCCGAGGAGAACGCCCGGGTAAACTTCATTGGCCGGCTCAGTGGGGAGCGTGAAACCCGTAACGCCGTCGGCAATGTCCTGAAGTTCGGCCACACTGCACGACGGAAGGAAATGCGAACGCCAACTCGTCGACGGCATTTTTTTCTGCTGAATTTCGGGAAGGACGCAATCAAAAAGAGGATCGTCCGGCGGGAAGAGCGATTGCTGGACTGAGAGCGACTCGGTTCCGACAAGCCCGTTTGAATGATCGCACAAGACCCAGTCCAGTCCGTCGGGCGATAGGGGAGGGCTTGGCGGGTTCCGTCCTCGTCTGAAATATCAAACGCGTGCGCAGCAGCGGCAAGCGAGAACCACCCAATTCCGGCTTTTTGGTGTTTGTCACTTTTTTTTTTGTTTTTAGCCGAGTGAGTGGTATTTTCTTGTTTTCTTTTCCCGACTCTAGTCCTAATGCGTCATCACGTTAAATATAGAACTATGGCGACTGTGGCGATGGAAAGTACCACCAGCACCCGTCATGGAACAGCCCGTTAATGGACAACGAATATCCGGCCGGCGCAGAGAAATGCAATTTGTTTTCACGGCCGCTCGACGTCGAGTCTCTAGCTATCGCTGTTTCACAGTACGGTAGGCTATTTCTAAAATGCGCCTCCAAACAGCCGATATATACTACAGGGCTCGTCAGAGTGAAAAAATTTCAATTTATTTTTAGACAAATGTTCCGTGGCTCTTTTGTTGTTTCCAATGCGTTTATTTCGTTCGCGCTCTGATCTCGTCTGACTTAATTAGAAACAAAACAAACGGCGACATGTGGTTAGAAACGAGGACTGACTGCGGCGGCAGATGACACACAACATGACAAGAATCGCTAAAAAAAGAGAGAGAGAGAATTCGGGACATATCCCGGATGACACTGATTTTGCTGTCTAATATATTTATATTTATATCGGTGAGAGTGTGGAATGTTGTTGTTGTTGTTTTCGGGGTTTGGGTTTGGTTTGTTTTTTTCAGGACGCCCCCTTTGCTGGAATGCAATTGCAGTTATTTGGTTATTAGCGTGGTTGGTCGAATACTTGACGACAACGTCGAAGATGAGGAAAGCTGGGGATCGCCCGGTACAGGGAAAAGACGGGCCTGGTCGAGTGCCCGATGGAGAGCCGCCCGGATCTGGCGAGCTCGTCCCAGCTCGCTCCTCGCCAACTGTGTCAGATTCGATCGCATCTCTTGCACCCGCTGTTTCTGGAAAGCCTTGATCTACATCAATAAAAACATGAATGAAAGAACAGGAAAAATATATAAGGAGAACAACCGTCGCACATCATCAGCTGGCAATCGACTAAGCTACTATACTATAGCGGTACAGTCTTTTTTTCTTCCGGCTGGAACAATAACGATAACCCAGTATGCTATAAGACTGGATTAGTTTAACTGTTGTGCGGCTTGGCCCAGTCTTCCTTACGACGACTTGTCTCGAGATGCTGCTGCTGTTGGTTCAATAGCATTTAATACACTGGGCGGATGATGCGGCGCCAATCTTCCGCCTTTGTTGTTGAACTGCTGCCAGCAACACAACGTCAGATGCTATTACAGAGATAATCGAACAAGGAAAAAGAAAAAAAGAAAAATGGCGGGCACGCGAAATTAACTACGCTCTACGGTCTCGCAAACACGACAGAACGGGCGGCGGCGGACTAAATGGAATTAAAGTGCGCGCCCGGATCGAATCGGTCCCCCCCGAAAAGTTTTCTCTCTGGGGTCCAGTGAACACACAAACTAGCGGCAAAAGTTGACCCTATAGAGAGCCATATCGTCGTCTGTGTAGAGACAGAACAGCTGGGCAAAGTTCCGGGTTTTCTAGTAGAACAGGATTCGGCGAAATGAATAAGAGAGATGGGCGAGAGAAGTGACCACCTCTTTGCGTCACGGGATCATCGATTCCGATCCGGCAACGAAGGTTAATGTTTTTTTTTTCCCCAAATCGATGGGGCACGGAGAAACTTTTGGCCGGTTTCCGGATGGTCGTAGTAGTAGTAGTAGTAGCTGGACGGCCTAAGGAGAGAGACAAGGTCGGGCTCGTTAGCCGTCCCGCCATCCGCTCGTCGATCGACAAGGCCAACGACTTTCGGGATGGCCGCCATCGATTAGGTCTTCAAGCACAAAAAGGGGGAACGGGGGGCCTATCCAATCCGCTTAGTTACTACTCACCTCGTGACGGGCAGCGTCCGAACACTCCTCGAACGCCAATTCGGCCGCTTTCTTGGCCGCTTCCGCCTGCGACAAACAGAAATTAATGAGGCTGCGCGACATTGTTAGACTTGGTAACAAACTGTATTCGTATAACGAAATTCGGGATTTCTCTTGGGGATAGGCGGGGTTGGTTATTTTCTACACAACGGCATCAAATAATATCCCCCCGACGCAATAACGAAAAAAACAACGGTCATAAGTGAGTGAAAATTATTGGATAAAAACCGCCACCGAGTGGAGCCGCACACCTGTTTCGAGAGGGGGGTGAAAAAAAAGAGCCCTTGGTATTTTTGGGGTTGCTATGGTGACAACCTCAACGAAGCCCAACAAAAACAACAACAATAAACAACAAAAGAGGTTTCATATTATCACGTATTGGAATATATAGTTGAAATGGGCGGGATAACTGAGAGATAGTGAGTAAAGAAGTGGAAGAAATTGCGGATGTTTTTTGTGTTTCGTTTAGATGAGCCTGTCTTCTTTTGTTCCCCAATTGCTAGCGACGGACGCTTCCGTCTGGATGGTCAAGTGGGAGCCCATGGGATCGACGCCCGACATGGAATCGCCCATGGAAAAGCGCTGCTGTCGCTTCGGCGGCAAATCGGGCGGAGTGGCGTCGATCGAGTCCAAATCCTCGCTCGAGCGGAAGTGATGGAGTGGAGAGCGGACCGTGGCGCTGGTGGATCGTGGCCGTTCTCCGTCCGAGGAAGCCGCATCCGCCTGAGTGATGCAATAAAAGGAAGAGTCGCGCAACTCGGACAAAGAATTGCCGCGGTCCTTGTACGACGTGTGCAGCCAAGAGTTGCGGTCGGGCGGATGAGGCGATCCGGGCGAATGGACCGGAGTTTCCGCTCCGGAAGAATCGGCAGACGAGCCGGCCGTGGACGTGATAAGGTCGCGAGTGGATCCGGTCCGGCCGTCGGTAAAGTAAGCGCGCGTCGTGACGACTTTGCGACCGGACGCCCGGCCCGGAGTGTTGGGCGTCGTCCGGGGCAAGGCCACCTCGGTCCGCAGTTTCCGCGTTCCGCTGACTTGCGATCCGCCGTGGAGGCTGCTCATGGAATTGCGGCCGGTGAACCAAGAGCCGAGTTTGTGAGTAGCGACGTCGCCGGAATCTTTGCCGGCAGTTCCGGCCGCCAGCTGCTGGTTGGCCAGACGCCGTCCGGAGAGGACGTTGGGACTTCCGGATTGGCTCTCCTCGTCGCCGACTCTTCTCTGATCCGATCGGCGCATCAAGGTCGTCGCGAACGTGCTGAACATGAAACGCCTCTTCCGGCAGCGGATGGTGATTCCCACGGCGCAGAGGAAGAGCAAACTCAATCCGCCAAAAGTGCCGATCAGGATGTAGGTCAGGGCGGCTCCGCTCAGTTCGCCGCTGCTCCCGGAGCTCACAGACTCGTCGTCCGGAATCGTCGTCGTGTTGATGGGCAAATCGGCGTTGACTTCAACCGTCCGGAATTTCTTGTCGAAAGCGTCGATCGCCTGCTCAGTATGGAACACTTCGGGCCGTCTCTCTTCGACGTCCAAGTAATGCTGCCGTGGAGGCTGCGTCATCTGTTGTCCGCCTTTCGACGGAGTCGCCGGAGCGGCTGGGACTCCGACTCGACGCACCGAATTGATGACTTCCGGGAAAGCGGCGCCGAAACCTTCCAGCTCTTCTGAACTCGACGCTCCAGCGGCCGCATTGGATGGCTGATCTTCGTCCGTGATGTCGCCCAAATTGACGCCGTAAGGGAACGGAGGCGCCTTGGATGGCGAAGACTCCAGGGCCAGCTTTCTCCTATCGAACGACGTCGTCGTCGATGTCGACGAAGTAGCGGACGTCGTCCTGTTGGTCACCGGCTCTTCGGCGTAGTCCTCGTAATCTTCGTACGAAACGTAATCGGAGGCGCCTCCGGCCGGAGCCTTTTGGATTTCCACCGGACGGGTGGATTTCAATCCGGCGCCGGACGCCGTTTTCGGCTCGTCGTAATCGATGGCAACGCCCAATCTCGATGGAGAATCTTGGTGCTGGAGTAGGCCGTCGCTTCCGGCCGTTATCAATTCCGGACTGTCGGCGGTTTCGACTTCGTCGACGATGTAGCCGTGACGATGCGACAGCGAAGACGCCGGAACTGGAACTGGAACTCGGCTCTCCGGTTTCTTCTGGCCTGACGACTGCAGACTGGACGAAACGATCAGGTTCCACTGGGACGGTGCCGTGATGACGTCGACTTCTCCGGGGCTTTCCGTCACGCGGGAAAATCCGGTCAAAGGGCTGGAATAAAGCGAAATGAGGGCGTCGGTATTCGGGGTAGTGTGGTGGCCGATTTCATCGGTGCGGGCGTATTTGCTGTGCTCGACGGGCCGTCTCGTCAGATGCTGTCCGCCGCTGCTCTTGGGATGGGCCGGCATTTGGGCCGGCGGCGGTTGATTCAAAGCGGAGAAGAGATTGGGCCGGTTGAGATTGTGGACGCTGCCTCGTTGCGGCTGCGTCGGAGGTTGCAGATTGCCCGTCAGCGGAGAATCCGGCCGGCTCGGACGGGCAACTTCCGGTCCGTCTTTGCGTTTCTTGTCCGGGGAGAACAAGGTACCAAAAATGGAGCTGTCAATCGCCGACGGTGGGTTGCGATCCGGCGATGGACCCGACGGTTCCAGCAGAATTTCTCCGGTGTCTCCGGCGACGCGGACGAGGAAATCGGACAGTTCAAACGGTTCGGCCGTTGTGGTCGTTTTGGTCGTCGTCGGTGGCGTCGTCTTGGTCGTCGTCGAAGTACTAACAGGATCTGTTTTCGTCACCAAACTGCTGCTGCTGACGTGACCGCTTTGACCGAGATGGACGGACGAAACGCCCGTCTTGATCGTGTACTCTGGAAGTCTGGCCGGCGGAATGGTGGCGTTCATCTTGGCCAGTGTCAAGATTCCGTTCTTGTTCTTCAATCCAGAATTCAACGGGATGTAACTGATGCCGACCGGAGATGTCGTCGGCCTCCGAGACGACGGAACGGTGCTGCTACTTATCGGCTTGATGGCTTTGTTGGTGGCCGGAATCGTCGACGGACGACTGGTGACTCTCGTGCTCGAAGTGCGTAGAGTCGACGTCGTTTCCGGCTCTTCCTCGTACTCTTCGTATTCCGTTTCGTCGTAGAGTTCTTGCTCCTCTTCCGGCGATTGATTGATTCTCCTCAAATTGGGATCTTCCACCCGTCTGGTCGTCGTCGACGGCGTCGTTGAAGGAGCTGTGACTTTTTTAATTGTCGTCGATGGAGGAGTCGTCTTCCTAGTCGTCGTCGTCGTCCGGAGCGGAGTCGTCGGGACGGTGCGGTGAGTCGTCGCCGCCGTGGAAGCCGGACGAGCCTTGACGAGGGAAGACGGAATCAGCTGTTCCGGCTTGTGGGCATTGACCAAGGGGGCCAGAAGCGGGTAGTGATGCTGGGCAGAGACACGATTGGTAGCGGCGTGAAAGACTTTGTGGGTGACATCTTCGACGCTGATGGCGTCGCCGTTGTGGACGACCCACTCCGTGTCTCGGGATTCGGCCGGCGGAGTCGACGACGATTTATCCGAATTGATATTATGCAATAAGGCTTCCAAGAGGAGTTTGCTGGCCGGACTGGCGCTGGCCGTCGTCTGATAAGGCGCCGCACGACCGGCGTCCACTTCATCGGCCAGTCCGGTCACGTTGTAAAAGAAAGACGTGCTGTTGGCTTTGGGACCCATGAGAAGAGCCTCGGCTTCCAGACGGCTCAAATCCGGATGGATGATGTAGGAAGAGCCTTTCTGATCGACGCGGATCGTAAAAATGGCCCGATCGTTCCGTTCTGTCGCCGGTTCCGGCTCGGCGCTGCCCAGTCCACCCGTTACCACACAAATAACCAGTACGACAATCACTCTCAACATATCGAACGACCGCATTTTCGAATCAACGACAATAACCCGACGGAATATCAATTCATTCCGGCAGAAATTTTCACTCAAAGTTTTTCTTAATTCTTCTCCTTCTTTCTTCGCGCACAATTCCGAGTTTTTTTCTTCCAAAGACACTTGGCGCAAGATATTGTACAACTTCACGAGTCGACGGTGTAGGACGTTCTGAGGCTGACCGATTGGTAGCTGGCCAGTGTCTTCAGGTAGCAAGGTACGCCAGCAGTTGTACTAGTGGCTGTTCCAGGCCGCTAACCCTGTGATTCTCTCTTCTCTCTTCTTCTTCTTCCTTTTTTTTCTTTCTCTCTTTCTACTCTATGCTACTACTCTTCCGCCCTTGAGGTACGTGGCATTTTTTTTGGTGTGTGTTGTTGTCGGTTGTGGGTCCATCACAACAGCCGGCGTTTGGAAGAAACGGGACTGCTGGCAGGCAATGACGACGGTTCGAGAGTGGAGAAAAAGAAAGAGAGAGCGCCGCGAGAGATGGAGAAGAGATATTGGCTGGAATCAGTGCGGTCGGGCAAAAGACCTCATTGCTCCTCCTACTCTTCTTCTTCTTCTTCTTCTCTTTTTTTTCTGTCCGACTATTTCAGAGGAGGAAGTCAACCCCCGCGGATGAGAAAGCATTGAAAGAATCCTAGCCAGCCGTGACCAGAAAACATTTTTATCTTTTCTCTCTCTCTCTCTCTCGGCGCAAAGAGCAGACCAACGACCCCCTCGAAAACTTCTTTTTCCTTCCGTAACACAATGCCGACCCCCTCGCCTCCATTCCATAATAAAAAGAAAATAACAATCATCGAAAGAAGAAGAAGAGATGGATCTATCTGGAACGCGATTTCACTGAACTAAATGGCGCGGCTCGTTTCAATTTCTCCTGGGTCGTCAATCTCTCCGACAAGACATTTACGGCGTTCTTTGGCCAGAAAAGCAAGTCCGAACGAGGCGTTTGGTTAACTCGTGTGTTAACTGATCGTCATTTTGTGCAGAGGACAAGTTTTCCCACAGGCTTTCAAATAAGCGAGTAGCGTGATCGCTCGTTTGGAGCCGAAAACGGTGAGAAAAACATTACGAGAAGGTAGCGACGATTTCCCGGTTTTGTACGTTGAAGATCAACGACTCTCTCTCTTTCGTCCGTTTTTATATTTTTGTATGTTGCTGTTGATCTCGGATTCATTTCCGCGGGGCAGCTGGCGTACGGATCACAGCAGATATTCATTGACTAATCATATAACAACAAACGGTGGTGGGAGTGAAGAAAACTTCGCACGGAGAGAAGACAACGTCCCCCCAGCTCGCGCGCGCGCGCTCAGAGAGAGAGTCTTCCGGTCGGAACTTCCGAGTGCTCGTTAAGTGGCGGACAAATGGATTGGACGATAGATATAAGAACCGAGTGGAAAAGGTGTGAATTCTCACGGTGCCATTGCCACCGCTTCTTTTTTGGCGAAGGAAGAAAAAGTCGGAGGAGAAAATTGGAAATCAATCGGGCGAGTAGAGAAGAAGAAACAGCAGCAGCAGCAGTCAGGGATGAAATCAAAATGTCTATAAATATGCTAGCCGTCACCATCCGGCAAGTGCAAGTTGAAGCGTAACGGTAAACATCCATTTACGGGAGTTGGGCGCTAGGGAGAGAAATGAAGGAATCTTCGTCTCTTTGCCTAAACAAGAAAAATAAAAACACCTATGGCGCAAGTTAACTGAAGAAGAAGAAGAAAAAGAAGAAGAAGAGAGTAGGGTTGATAACCTTGGCTAGGGCCGTGCAGCTGACGGTTCCACACCAGTGCAAGTGGTGATGCTCCGTTATTTAACTAACAACCCCCGCCGGGGCCGAGAAAAAGAAGAAGAAAAAGAAGAAAAAAACATTCTTCTTCTTCTTCTTCTTCTTTCCTCTTGAGTTTGCCTCTCTATTCCAGATGACTCGCGCGCTCCGACACATGGCTGATGCGGCCCTAAACGGAGGAAACAAAAGGAGCGCGCGCAACGGCACTTCACGTCATCCGATTATGATCTCAGCATTCATCCGGGTATGGTATCACTAGCGTCGCCGTCCCAAATAAAAAGGGAGGGCGAAAGTGACGCGTCTCGACAAAACGGGAATTCCTTTTTTGGAAAAAGAAAAAGAAAAAGAAACGGTCGCAGTCGACGAGGGGACCTTCTCCTTTCATATTCACAACAAAAGTGCCGTTGAGACGGTGACCTAACGGAGATGAATGAGGGGAGGAAAAATAAGAAGAAGACGACGAGGGACCGAAATAGAAATGCTTTTTGTGAAACGGTGGATGTCGTTTCTTTCTTTCTTTCGAGTGTTGTAGCTGAAGCTATTAGGTGTGCGGCGCTAATCACGCGAATGAACCGGGCGTTGAAGGGTAGGTGGTAATAATGATGAAAAATGGTCGTCGGGTACCTCGTCTCTTTTATGGGCTTTGGCCTTATCCCAGTTGCGGTTGGCGTTTTCGTAGTTGACGAGCAACGCGGTCCGTCGGTTGAGCATCAGCTGCTCGTTGGCCAAATACTGGTGGTACAGGTCCCAAATGCAGTAGAAATCGCACAAGCCACGCTGCAGCCCGTCTTCTGTCAAATCCTGGGGCAGAAAGAGCCAAAAAAGAAAAAAACACACAGACAATCTATTGACCGACTTACTTCCCGCATGTAATTCGTAGCGGTAACGACCGACGTCTAATACCTGAATATTGAGAAAGGTATCGGCCATCTTGGAATGCAGCCGATGATGGATGAGGCCCGTCTCTTGTTGATGATAGGAAGGGGCGTTCATCGACAGCGCCGTGCACAGATGTTTCAACTGGCCGATGATTTCTATACATAAGAATCGACCGCAGGCGGCCAATATGAGAATGACACACATGATCTACTTTCCAACTCGATGATTTTCTGTTACTTTTCTCTGAATGAATCACGGTCAGTACAGCGTCAAGAGTCGTCTTCAGGTGCACAGAATAGTTCGTCGACCAATCTCGTTCATTCTGGAAAAATTCCTCAATGTCTCGGAGAGGTACTTTGGCCGGTTGGGACGGGCCGCTGAAACTCTCGGCTAGCTTGGCGAAGATGCCTTTGCGGTGGCTTCTGTCAGGCGTTACGTACGCTGGTGACAAGAAATCGGCCAGCGTTTGGGCTCTGCCCAGTGTTGGATGCGAACACAGTAACTGGAGGTACCTGCAGGAAGTAATGATATATGTATTTAACAATATAGTGGTTTTGGAGGAAAACCAGACAGCAGAATGTGATGTACCTCTCAATCTGTTTACGGTGGATGATGGGGGCTTCAGCAAAGCTCTCTTCATATTTGATTACCATTGGTGGTGGCAGGGGAGGGAATATTGTCCCACCAAATTTCTGGCAATCAAATAACAATCGGTTGAAGGCCTCGAAATCATCATAACTCCTCGTCACCTCCCAGCAAGACTCTCTGTTTTCTGGGTCATCCAATCTGGAGATTCTGAAAGTGAGTACTGAAGAATCTACAGCTGCCCTGATACCCTTGGCTTCAAAAACTGGCCCCAAATCGTCGACTGGCATCGGACTAGAGGATGAAGTGCTGCTCGACAGACTGGTCCCAGTGTTTTCGTCATTGTCTTCATCTGACCCAGCCTCATTGGCTGGGCAGGATTTTTCTTTAGAAGGTTCTTCTTTGGACTTTGACTTTGCATCCATGTTGTGGCTATTGCCTCCAAAGAAAATGGGCATCCAAAAAACTTCGTTGTTTACACCGATAGGCTGCGCGAGCATGCAGTCACGAGAATTAGTAAAGAACTTACACAACAAAAAATGGCAGAATTTTACCCAAAGATCCTCTTGTGATTGCAAATTATTGTGTAACGTATTTTCATCACGTTTTCATCCCAATGTCAAGTCAATATCCTTGGAATCGGCCCTGAAGGTCCTAACCGCTTTGTATATTTTATGGACAAGCAGACGACATTTCAATGGCGTCTGGCTTGGCGGCTGATTCGAAAATGAGTAGACGTTAAATGTCAAGGTAAAATCGAAATAAATGATGCTGTTCGAGAGATTCGTTTACGTAAGATTCAAGATTGTATTTTGAATAGATTTACAGAGAGAATTTCCTCTGCTCAACTATACAGACAAAAGGGGGGTATAAATCACGACGTACGTTGTACGGTTGGGAGGAGGGGAGGTGCGGTTTTTTAGGGACGGGAGTATGTTGTGCGCGGGGCTAAATGGGAAGGGTATGGGTCGACCATAGACCACTGTGTTAATAAACATTCAACCCAATAATCAACATTGATGAGACACACATCACATCATGGATGTAACATATCGAAATCGCATGGCAGTAGCGAAATATATATATATATATATATACTGTATGAATGTATGAAACAATATACACTGGCCAGCTCCTAGAACAAAAACGATGAATATAATAATAAATTTTCCAAAACGGATATCGTTTTTTTTTTCTCTTTTTTAAAACTGCTATAATTATAGAATGACAAAATCAAATCTTGGTTGAAGAAAAAGAACACGACTTCTTCTTATCTTATACAGAATACATTCAAAATAACAAAAGAAAAAAGAACGACCAACATTCGTTCGTTTTTTCTTTCCTTTTTCTTTCGACGATAAAAACAACAGCGAGAATGACAAGTCGTTGATTGCGCACATTATAGAGAGATTGAACAAGAAAAGGAAAAAGAAAAACAAACAAAATTTCAGAAAAAAAAACTTTGGTGTTTTTGGAATGTGGTTAAACGGCCATTTGATTGCCCTAAAAATCGTCTGGCCGAGCCGAGACGTGACGGTAGTTGTCCAACAATCAACACGGATAGGGCTATAATATACCCAAATAATTGAAGAAGAGAGCGTATAAAAAAACGAGAATTATTAAATAGAGAATGAGGAACACTGATTGTTAAGTTTCTCTTTTCGTCGTTTTTTGTTGTTGTTGTTGTAGCATTAAAAAAAATTGATTTCCTTTTATTTGTGGATGTGGGGCGATACGTTCTATAAGGTAACGATGAAGAAAGAGAGAACATTTCCCAATATTTTTTTCGCCATTCAGACGAATCTTGGAACACGTTCGCCGGCCCTCTTGACGCTGCTGGGACTGGTGCCGCTGCTGCTGCTACTACTACTGCTGCTGGTGCTTTCCAGCGTCGTCGTCATCGTCGTCGACGCCGAAGAACTGTAGGTTGTTGTGGTTGTGGAGACGCTCTTGACGACCGACGACCTGCCGAAGACGTGAGCAAATTCGTGAGTGAGTCCGAACGGAACGGCCGCCAGATCCGAGACCACCAGAGCCGCCGCTGCACCGCCAGCCATATTAGTAGTAGAAGTGCACCGTCCTCCACCCATCATCAGCACACTCTGTTATTAATCAATCAAACGTGTCCACCTTGAACCTTGATTCATTAACCGCCCAAAAAGCTAAAAGCTACCAACAGATTTCAAGAGAGAGAGAGAGAGAGAAAGACGAAGAGAATTTTCGTGTTAGTGAACAGGAAACGGAACTTTTAATTTTGAGGTTAACTGGAAAAAAGGGGGAAAAAATGAGATTGTTGAATTTGTTTGATCGTGTTTTAGCGTGAAAGAAGAGAAGCGGTGCTTTATGCGGAAGGTGGTACATATGGGAAATGGACGAGCATCTTACCTTGACGGGCTCGCCGGAGAGGGATTCGACCAGCGTGGTGCCGCTCTGCGGGCCTTCCAGCACTGTGACGACGCCCCGCGACGAGGAAGATGATGAAGACGATGAGGATTCGACCGAGGCGATAGATGCCGGGCCGCAGCTACCAGTGGCTTGGTTCCAGGTGGGGCAAGAGGCCGCCGAGGGAACTTGGATTTTCACCCGGTTCTCGTCGCACTGCGAGACTCTGTGACTGGATATCGAAGTGAACGACATGTCCAGCCGACCTGCAAATATCGAATGACAAGTCAGCAATGCCACGAGACGGAATGTTTGGCCATTTTTGTTGTCTACTACCGTCCGTTTCGTCGTGACTGCCGGGCAAGAGTACAGCTCGCTGGGCCGAGCCCAAAGACCCTTGGTCGCTGTGCTGAGTACCACGCCCACTCGATCCGGTCGAATGCGACTCCCAGCTGTGATCCGAATCGATGGAACTGTCCATGAACGGATTGACGCCACTTGTTTTCACCTGGAAAAGGGCCATCGGTCATAAAACAAACTGCCAAACCTCAGAAAGAAAAAAACAACCGTTGACTCTCCAAATACTCACCAGCGATGACGCCTGAACCACAGACGCGTGATGAGTGCTCAAAGCGTCCGATTCGCAAAGTTGGCCGCTGGCCAGGCCGCTACTACAGTCGCTGACGGATTTCTTCGTTTTCACCGGAGTCACCGGGTGCACTTCTTGATCCTGGCTGCTGAGCAAGTTCAAATCGACCTGGGAAAGATCGAAAAAACAAATGAGATACAACTGTCATTTTGAAATGATTTGATGCCAAATCTTACGCCTTCCAAGCCGTGATAGTCTTTGAGCGAACTCTTGAAGATTTTAGGTGCCGATCCACTTCGTAGGTATCCGGGCAGTTTTCGTGTTTTGCTCGAATCGTCCGGAAGGAGGAAATCCGGCAAATCATCATCGGAGCCGGGCCCTAGCAGGCCTTCTTCTGTCAATTGGCAATCAGAAGAAAAAAGTAGAAAATGATAGTAATTGAATCATCATCAGCAAAAGTGGAAAAAAACGTGTTAGAGTGTCAAATTTTCAAATGTTTTTTTTTTCTCTGACTGCTGTGCGCGTGACTCGACCTCTTACACGGAGGTTCACGGAACAAGGCATTTTCTCCCATGAAACAAATTGCGAATTCCAACCGCAAATCGCAGTTAGGAAAAGAAATCAAATAGAGGAACCCCAGCAAAAGGAAAAAAAGGAAAGATAGAGAGACCGTTAGAGACAGAGAGAGAGAGCCAAAGTCGATGGTTATCACGCAATTGAAGACCGTTAGATTGCACTCGTGTCTCCCGTTTGGCATCGGCAATTATCACCCCCCGTTTCCGCATCGTGATTTTCTCATCGTGATACGGAAATTGCCCTCCCCCACCAGCCAGAAAATATTTAAAAAAAAAAGAAAAAAGAGTTGTTCCGTGTGTTGTCGACGTCGAATTAGCTGGAGCTTACCCGACAGGGGGTCGATGTCTAGTGAATTGTTGGGCGTTTTGTCTGCCACGAAGCCGGGCAAGAGGACTTCCTCGCGCAGTTCTCCAACGTGTTGACTGCGCCGATCGGCCGGCGTCGAAATGATGGCCGCGTTGCCGGCCGCGTGGTCGCGATCGGCGGCGTCTCGCGATTTTGAGCGGTGTTTCTCCAGAAAGGAGATGGAGCGGACGACGGGCACTTTGGACAGCAACGACGATGACGACAGCGACGAGGAATTCTCCAGTTCCACTTTGGGCGATTGAGCGGAGCGGTGAGCTGGACTGCTGGGCAGTTGTGACGTCGCGGCCGATGAGGAGGCGACGGCTGCTGCCGCCACCACCACCAGCGACGACGGTTCCGGCGGTCCGAAAATGGCGTCGGCGTGTTCGATGAGCAGTTCGATCACTTTGGTCTGGTGCACCGTGTCGACGAGAGAGGAGAGAGTCGCCGAGCCCTCCGACGTCCGCAGCAGCGTCGGACCAAAGACGATGCCCAGGTTGGACGCCGGCATGTTGTTCGCCTCCTGCTCGCCCGCCACCCGTTTCAGGTGGTGCATCAAAAAGGCCAGCGTGGCGTAGTGGTGCCGGGGCAGTTTGTGCACCAGCTCGTTGAGCTCCTCGAAACCGGGAGCCGTCGCGTCCGCCGACGGGCACGTCCACTCTCGAGCCACACGGATAAAGTCCGGATAGAGTCGCGACGTCAGCAGCGGCTCCGGCAACTGGCGCAAATAGAGTTTCAACACGTTGGCCACGACGTTCGGGTGAATGTCCGTCAGATCGACAAGATCGGCCCCGTTCTCAAACGACTGGCACAGTTTTTCCACTTTGGACTTGACGCCAGACACTCGATACAGTCCCTACGTCAACAAAACAAAAACAATTAAAAAGAGAACCGTCAAAAAATAATGGAAAATTAAATTGAAAGGGACTTGCTTTTATCTGGATGCCTCGTGTGTCGATCTCGTTGATGCATTTGGCCAACAGATGCGGCACTTGCGTGCCGGTCTCGGCCAGATGCTGGCTCAAATCGACGCCAAAGGTGGTCATTTTGCGCGGCAGCCGCTTGTGGCCGCATTGGATCGTCAAACTTTCTAGACACTTCTTGTGGCAGCCGAGCCCGCACTGGAGAAAAGAGAGAAAAGACGAGGAAGAGGTTAGAGAAATTCCGCATCAATAGTCGATTTCACAGGCAGAACAAATTTCTACCTCGATGCATTCGGCACCCTGGAAATAGACGTACGAATCGCATTCGCGGCACCGAGACGGTGTCTTGAGTTTGCGAAAAGTATGCGTGACGGCCGCTTTGGACATGCAATGACGTCGGGTGGCGGTGTAGCCCATGTAGGTGGCGTCCACTTCTGCTAAGGGAAAAAAGAGACGGGCCCATGAATGCAATTAAACGCGTCTGCTTATTTTTGGGTGTTATTTTTGGGTAAAGCCAACGTACCTGGGTCAGGTTCATTTTCGAGTTCGTCACCGGAAGAGGCGGGCACGAGTCGCCTTGCGGGCATCATGGGGCTGGCGGTAGGCGAAGTTTCCCGGCTCTTGGCACTGGGACTCGATTCGACACTTTCCGTGTCGCTGCTGACCTGGGTGACGACATTGCCGGTGGACTGGCCACCCGACACGGCCGAGGCGCTCCACGCTTTCATTGGACCTCCACTTTGGACTCTTTCTTTGCCTGTTTTGGGTTGGAAATATCATTCAATGATCATCAAATCCTTGGTGAGTGTGTGTGAGGGACAAAATGTACCTGCACTTTCACTGCTGTCTGCACTCAGGGAACCATTGGACTTTCTCTCCTTCTCCAAAACGGTTGACTCTTCAGAGTAGGGTTCAAAGGTGTACGGACCAGGGCTGGTGCCACCAGGGCTGCCTGTGGAGGCAGTTGTGGGGGTGCTGTCTCGACTGGGCTTGCTGGGTAGGGGCATCCTCCTGATGAACTCCATATACTGCGAGCCTGGCTCGTACAATCTGCTACTTTCGCACAACGTCTGAAACTGAGTGGGAGAGGCAAAAGTCATTAACTCGTCTGTCTGGCATGATTGATGAGAGTTGGTGGTGGCTTACCTGAACAGGTGCAGGAGCGGAAACAGTGTGTTGAAGTTGGAAATAAGAAACAGTGACCGCCTTCATGGTCTGATCACACTGCAGCATCAATTCGCGAACCTGCTGCAGCACTTGACTTTTGACGCGCAACAACTGGCCGTGCCTCTCGTTCGCCTCGCAAACGCTGGCCTTGTAAGTGGTCTCAGCTTCCATTGCCTGAAAATAACAAACGAAACAAAGAAGCGGTTTGAGAATCGACCGGTGGCGAGTCAACACCGAACAACACGAAAGAAGATGAGCGGGATCGAGAGCTGTCTACCTCGAAAGAAACATGATGATGAGCAAAAAATGGGGCAGCGTCGAAGCAGTTTTGTGTACAACCTACATCTCTACCGAAGATGCACTCTACATCTTTGCTGACTTTTGACAAGTGTAGAAGATGGGGTTGCTGCTAAACAGCGTCCTTGGCTCTGACGGCGCCCGAATAACTGTGTGTACATTATATACTGCCTCCTCCCCTGTCTGGCTGTCCCTTTGGGCTGCCTTCCTAGTAGTTTCTACTATTTACGTTTGTAATTCAATCAAATAGAAAGCCACACGGGGTCCAATAAATGACGGTGCACGGCTCGTAGGATATTTCGAGGCTCCGCACACGCTCAGGAAGTGGTCGCGACCATGGCGACATTGTTTATTTCTCGTCGTCGGTCGTAGTAGTACTAGCTGTTGGTGGTGGTGTGTGTGGGCGAAGCGAAAAAGAACGACGATGGTCATTACTTCACGCTCGATGTGTGTTTTGTTGTTGGTGCGTGTTTGTGCGTGTGTATGTGTGTGTGTGTTTTTGGCAGGGCAAATGCCCGTGAAATTGTCGAGGAGGGAAGAAAATTCCAACCTACGCGTGACTTTGAGCAGAAACAGCAACAACAAAAGAGGCGAAAAAAAATAATAAAAGGTTGAAAAAAAATTCACCTTTTGGAGGGCATCCTCTTCCGTTTTCTTCCTCTTGTCCAGCTTGGAGGCCTGCTCTGTGGAAGACTCTGCCGCGTTTTCGGCTCTTTGTGCTGCCTCCTTGGCCCGCTCCCACTCTTGCTGCCGCTGGACGTAGAGCGCCTTGGCCTTGCGCAAGTTGCCGACTGATTCCTGCATGCGTTTCAGCTCGCGATGCCATGTCTCTTTGATCTGTTTTCGGCAGCGTTCGTGCTCGTTCCGTCTCGCCGACAATGGCTGTGTTGGCGTGATGGACACAAAAGAGACCGCAAAAATCGTCAGTGTAAGTTTTGTTGTTGTGGGAATCATCATCGCTCTAGATATATTCTTTATTATTCTTATTATTAGCTCGCCAGATAGTGTGAGACAGAGATTTCTCTCCTCCACATCTGCTAGTGGTAGATAACGGACCTCGAGGAATTTGTGGCCGGTCAGTAGAGAAGTGGTCGACTGCGCCGAATTGCTATTGTCAATCTCTCGGTCCATGGCCGTAATGTAGATCGATTGGAACGGCAAATAACACTGACGATAGAAACAAACACGCTCGTTTTAGGACCGTTAGTCAACAACAACAACAGCAGGTAGGTGCGTCGTCCGCTTTCTCACCTCTTCTTTGAGAGCCGATCGCATCGTCTGCGCCAATTTGGCCACGTTCTTGGCGAACTCGATCTCCAGATTGCAGCGTTTCTCCACGTAGGTCATGATGTCTTTGGCGTACTTGGACCAGAGTTTGGCCCGGTGTAGGGCCACCTCGACGCCTTGCTCCAGCTGCAAGAGGACGGCGTCCATTTGGATGCCCGTCAGGTTGGCTTGTTGCTGCTGCAGATGGTCGGTGATGGCCGTCGAGGAGGACGAGGCGCCCGAAACGACGGATGTCACCGACTCGGATTTACTGGTCGTCGTGCCGGTGCCTTGTTCGGCCAAATGGGCGACGACCATCCCACCACCGCCATTCTCCGCGTCCGAGGGAATATTTTCGCACGACTTGGTCTTGCTGGAAACGGAGCTGGCCAGCGAAATGTTGCTGTCCAGGTCGCCCATTAAGTATTCCGAAACCCTGACAAGCCGAAAGAAAGAAAGAACCGTTTGATTTGCCAACAATTTTCATTCACGTCGCGTCGTTTTGAGAGACGGACGCTCTTGACATCTGCTGGACATCATTCAAATAAATAAAAAAGGAGGCGATAAAACCGGAGTCTTTATCGATATCACAAAAAACTGGAAGTCAACTGGGCCATCGGGTCAGTATGCTGGCGGAACGATGGCCAGGAACAACCTGTTTTGTCGTGGAGAATGAAACAGTTCTCCGTCTAGGCGACGCAAATTGCTAAATTTGGGGAAAGGGAGAAATGTTTGGCGACGAGACGGATTGGAAGGCGCAGATGTCTCTCATTCTTACCCAACGAGGATAAACATTTCGAGTCGGTTCGTATTGGCTGTCAACAAAATAAAAAGAAAGAAAGAACCCGATGGCAGGGCTCCAGATATTACGACACGTATTGCTTATCTTTTTTACACGGTGGAAGAGAGGAGAGAGAGAGAACGTCGAAACCTTGAGTAACCCGTGGGCGACTCGATCCATCTCCATCCTCGTTTTTTTCTTTCTCCAAAAGAGAGTTAACGATCTTCTCACGCAGCTGCTGCGTCCAATTAAAAACAACAACAACAAAAAAATCTTCTCTATTCCCTATAGTATATACTACGGTACACATTTTGCTATTGCTTAACCTCTGGAAGAAGAAGAAGAAGAGGGGGGAGGAAGGAAGAATCAACAGCCCGCAACACACACACGGCAATAAAAAAAAATGTTTCCAATTTTTCTCTGTTGTTATTTCCAGCCCAAAAGGTCAGTGAACTGTTTATTAAAGAAACAAAGTTTATTGATTTCTTAATTCTCCCTTTTTCCTGCCTTCGCTTGATCGTATAGAGAGAAAACTATATAATCCGGAGCCATACCATACCAGCTCCACATGTGATCCGGCATAGTAATAACTTCCTGTTCTCGCTTCAATGATAGCGAGCGACGAACGACGAGCAACTCCGGCTCGGTCGTGATTGTTGTGTGCGTTGTACTCCTACGATTCCCCCCGTAACGCGCCAGAATAAAACTCTTGACTCGGTCCCGCACGACCGCTATTTACCACCGAGGTTTCCTATTGGGCCATTCATTGCCCCAGCGACTAGTAAATCACACAACTACGAGTGGAATCACGTAAGTATATCTGGCCGCCAGCATATTCCAATCGTTCGTCGTTTCGACATTTCCGGATAGGCCGGAAATGTAATTGAGAGCTAGTTCTCTCTCACGGTCTCTCTCTCACTAATCTGTCACGAAACTCCATTTTTTTTCTTCTTCTTACTTCCGAACGGCAACGGCGCGCGCGCTACGGAATCGAATAAAGAAGGAACACAACACGGAGGCAAAAGAGAGAGAAAAGAAAAAAGGAAGAAGAAGAAAAAGAAAGAAATAGATCGCGTCGCTGTCTAAATTTAAAAAAGGGCGGACGGGGAACGTCTGGGGAGGAACGAGGGATTCAATATTTAGAGAGAGAGTCGGAGGCAGCGCGGCAGCAGCGACGGTGGCAGCTGGAATGTTTGAAACTTTATTTCGGGATCGGGCGTCGGCCCCGTCGACGAGTGGCGCGCGGCGCACAGACGCAACCGGCGTCCCGCAACAATCACAAAGACAACAACTAGAAGAAGAAGTCTAAAGAGGAGAAAAGAACTGAAAGAAAAGAACCAAAATTCTTTCTTCGGCTATCGTTTTTCTCTCTCTGGAGCGGCCCGTCCCGGCCCCGCGTGATTCCCAAGGTTAAATGCCGACACATCCTTGACATTCTGACGCGTCCAGCTGCCTGCCTTGCGCTTTTTGCTTCTGCTGCTCCCAAAAACTTCGATCCTTATTATTACGATGATGTCGGGTTTTTCGGTCTACGTTTTCGTCATAGTCTTACCTGCTGCTAAACGCCAGCGCCAGCTGGTCGATCGACTCCATGAATTCTCTGACGTCGCTCTTCTCGTCCTCGTACGGATGTTCTGCATGTCGTGAATCAACCGGCAGCCGGGGCAGAGTTTTGATAAGGATAAAGAACCGAGAGAGAGAGAGAGAAAAGGCAAAAATCAGAAAGAGGAAGTTGGCGGATGATCACAAGGTAAATAATGATGATGATGATGATGATGATGATGGGTTCCAGCACTAGTACTGGTACCTTTGACTTGATGGATTAAGGAGCCCGCTGCGACCAAAAGTTCAGTGGACTGCAGGGCCGGATAGCGCTCCAGGATGATCCGCAGGATGCGCAACACTTCGCCGAGCCGCTCGTGAGCGGCCACCCGTAGAGCGTCGCACTTGTCTGCGCACAAGAAAAAGAAGAAGAAGAAAAAAAAATCAGTCATTCTCTTTTTCTGTCAGAATTCCTTTCGACACTTTTAAAACCGACTCCATTTTTTTTTTCCTCGTCATTTTTCGTCAAGACGAATAAAAGAAATATATATCTCTTTCTCTCTCTATGGAGAGGGACAATAAACAATGTTTCTACTAGATAACAACAACACACGGAGAGGAGAGAAAAAAATAGAGTGTCACGAATGGCCAGCAGGAGATTTCGATCGTGACGCCATCAGCCAAGCATTAAATCGAAGGTTTTCCCTTTCATTGGCGCGAGGCCCCGCCGGCCCGGCTATCAATCCGATTGCGACCTCAATGAGATTTTCAATTTTTTCCAGTTAAGAAATTTCGGGAGAACTGGCCGTGAACGGGCCATTGGAAATCGGCTGTTGACATGGAATCTTCTTCTTCTTCTTCCTGGTCGGGCACCTGTCAATCCGGCTACAGACCCTTCTCCAAACAAGGCAAAGAAAAAAAAAGACGAGTTGCGTGCCATCCCGGGGACTCTAATTGGAGCAACGGCCTCCAATCAGGTGCTGCTGCTTCTGCGTGAGTGTCGACAATTACAGTAAACGGTGTAGTAGTGTAGATGGCCATTGGCGATGGAAATCCCTCCCTGAAGGGGAAAACTCAAACTCAAAGAAAGAAAAAAACTGTTTGCAAATTCCAGGGCCTGTTGCATACTGATTACTCCCCAGGTAAATGGTAGTGCATCTTTTGTGTTGATAATCATCCCTAATACAAAAGGGCCGCCCGTCTCGGTAGCAGCAGCAGATGGTTTCGGGGAAAAGAGCAACCGAATGATCGGGAGAAAAATATCTCCACAACGTCAGATGGCCGGCCCGAACTGAGAGGAGCGGGCCAAACAAGCGAATAACGACTAGACTAAAAATATAACGCTCCATATTCATGTCAATAGAGAAGAAAAACACGGACGATTGTCGAAGAAATCCCGTTAGAAACCGACACAAGGAAGATTGGCCGGCCCTAGTGATTGGTGATGTCGAGAGTTCATTATCACCGCGGTAGGAGCATCCGTCAGAGTGCGGACGGAATGGAAGACGAAGAAAAACAGAGAAGATAGAGAAGAGACGGAACGTACCTTTGTCATTGGGGTGGAAGAGCCGTCGGAGTTTGCCCAGGGCTTCTTTGAAGGCGCGGACCTCTTGCGTCAGGGCCACAATGTCTTCCTGCTCCACCAGGTGACTCTCGGAGCTGCTGCCGTCGGAGCTGACGCTGGCCAGCGAAACGGATCGCGAACCGGATGCCGAGCCCACGCCGCGTCCGCTTTTGCCGCCGACCGTCGGAGCGGCAACGGCCGACGCTTCCATCGTCGTCGAATTCTCTTCCGTCGTCGTCGTCGAAGGCGCTCCTCCGTTCATCAGCTGAACCGGCGGCGGCACCTGTCATCAGTAAAGAAGGCGCATATGAGAAAAGGGCGGAAAGTCGTCGTCGTCGTCGTCGACGGCGTCCGTCATTAAAAATGGATATAGAACATGATCCGAGCCCCCAAGGTTTCTTCTTCCACTCGGAGTAATTCCTTCCCGTCTCTAGGAAATGCGCCGCTGCCGCTTTTCCTCTTTTTTTTCTATTTTTCTTCAATCATTTAGCTCGGCTGATTATTCTCTTTCGGTCGGCGAACGCACAAGAGGATGACATTAAACTCCCAAAGGTAGAGAGAGAGAGACAATCGATACTTGTATATATCATCTTTTGTGGATGTCCGTCGATGGAGCGGAGCGCAACTCGAGACGGCGGACACAACATCATCGCAGGCGGCCAGCCGGTGACGCAACACACGGAGCTGTTTGGCGTGTGCCCCAACAACCCAGTCTGGGGGCCTCCCCCCTTTACTCCCGATTGCCACCGCTGAAAAACATACAAACTCCTCCAGCATCTCCTTCTTTTCTCTCTCCGGAGCTGTTGCTGCTGGGCCCCCAGAAGAAAAAAGTAAGAGTTGCACATACGGCAGTGACAACAAACGGGCTTCGAGAGAGAGCGCGCGCGCGCCGAGCCCAGGCGTCGAGCCAAATGGTCGTCGAGGTTGTCTAAACTTAGAACGGGCCCCCGCCAGAAACACCAGAGACCCGTTTTATACATTTTCTACCGTTTTTTTTTCTTTTTTCTTTCTTGTCTGTGTGTATGTGTTGCTCCGTTTTCTCTCCTTCTTCTTTGGAAACGAAATAATTTTTTTACCTAGTTTTCGAGAAACGTCGGAGGGATGGTAATCCACGGGACTCACTTGATATCGGCTGGATGAGACTAATTCCCTGGTGAATCTCTCGACTGCATGAAACAACGATTGGCGTCGATCGGAGCGAGCGCGGAGGAAACGGCCCGGCTGCAAATAATTCCAGGGTGGGCCGAATGGTGGAAAGCAACGGGAATCTCATCCATCCATGATGGTCTTTTTCCCTACACAATCCACAGTTGTCTCGGCCAACGAGTTGCAGCACGGAACAGCACGACACTATACACGGGTAAACAACAACGGCCGTCCCTCCCACCCACTCGGCTGCTCTCCTGCTCACTAAACAACATCCGCACTCGGCGTCGACTCGACTCTGATTGAGCCAAGCAGTCGGCGACGGCGTCGGAGGTCTCGCAGCCAAGGCTCCGTCGACCGGCGATACTTTTTTCCGGCGGGCGGCGACTGCGCAGTGGCCGACAAACGGAGAAAACAATTGGGAATCGGTCGGTCGGTTGGTCGGATTATTGGCACGCAACTGTAGATCATCATCATCATCATCATTTGAATGCGTCAAAAAATATATAAGAAGATGGGCCAGAAGAATGAGCGCGTGCAGACCAACGACCGATTCGGCACCGCAGCACGATGAATTCATCACGCGGCGGAGGCGGCGGTGCGCGCGCGTTTCCCCGTGACCGCACACAAAGAGACTTTTTTCTCTCCAACAGGTGCTGCTGCTGCTGGATCATCTTCAATGCGTAAGCGGAGCGTGAAACGAAGATGCAGAAAAAGAAGAAGAAGAAGAAGAGCTGCATGATGTGCCAGAGCGGATCAGTTACGATAGAATAACGCAGGCAGCAGAAGTCAGATCGATAGAACGGGAGTATTAAAACCGCCGTTACGGGGCGACGCGCGTGTACATGTCGCTCGCTGGCGACCTTCATTGCCGAATCAAAAACACGGCCGCCGCCGCCGAGGATCGTGAGATAGGTGGGTGGTGGTGGTGTGTACGTGCATCATCAGAGTAGAGAGAGCCGGGAAGCGGGCAAAGTGTCGTTCCCGTTATCGTTTGGATTATGAAAACACCGAAAGGGAAAGAACAGACGCGACCGGGGCTGCACATCGGCGGTGACGTCAGGACGCACAACACAACGAAATCAGGAGGAGACACGCTCAATAGAGCAAGCCCGGCAGCACGCACACAAGTTCAACCCATTCGAAAAAATCTAATATTATATCGCATGAAATAATGTCTGCGCTGCAGAGAGAAAGAAAAAGAATAAGGGGTTTTCATTGTTTCAACAGAGAGCAGCGCACCCTATGCACATTTCCTCTTCTCGTTTCGTAATCAGCCCCGCAATCGTCGTGATGATAAACTTCGCCCTTTCGCTTTTTGCCGACGAACTAATTAAGGATGTTGAGAGCAGCACAACGACCGTTTCCATAGAAATCCGTCCATCTCTCTCGTCGAGTAATACGGAAAGAGAAACATTGTTGTAAGAGCACATGTATATAACATTGATCCGATAGTTTTAGCGTCGACAGAGGTCATCTGAAGAATTGTTGGGAGCAGAGAGGAAACATCAGACCGCAGCAGTGGATCACCGCCGCATCGTGAGCCGGTCCAAAATGACCTTGCTCGCTTAAATTCCTCAACTGTGTTTTTTTCTCTCTGTGTCTCGGTTTCAACCCCCCATTAAAGCAAAGAAAAAATAAGACAAACAGAGAATTTTTCTGTGTACAACGCTGCGAGTCAAAAATATATAAAAAAAACTGTACCGATGGCTTCTGGGCATTGGATTCTTTTATGATTTTCCTCCGACGCGCCAGCACGACGAAACCGCAACGGGAAAAGGCGGTTGAAAGAGAGAATCAGGTGACCTGCAACGCTTTCCCAATCAAGCCTGAAAAAATATACTACACAACATTTCCCCCAACTTTGTACGATAGCTAAGGCTATAGAGTAATTAACGAACCCGGTCCACACCCCCATAAGCTTCCAATAATAATATCGGCCCAGTGAACTTTCAAGATCAAGAGTTCACCGGATAGTCTCTTGATTAGCGTCGTTTGCGCCACTCCGTATATAGCGAGTTCCGTAATTAGAGGGACGATTATTTCGAAATAAAATAATAAGCTTTCTTTTTGGCTGCTGCTCTCCACGCTGTTGACGAAATGAGGGGAAATTTGTTACGACGAACGATGGACCGAGGAAATGGCGTCCGACATTTTCGGGGTCCGACCAAAACGACCGCATAATGAGTCTAACTCTCTTTCTTCGAGTCGAAAATAATGCCGACGACTTTGTGTCGAGTTTAAAAAGAAATCAAAGTGAAAGAAGACAACAACAACAACAAGTATACTATATATTCGCCGCTTTTTTTCCCTTCTCTCCTTTTCACGGACCTCCCCCGCCAGCTCAGAAAACCCAAGAATGGACGGGTTCTCCTCCCCCTATAACCTTTAACGATATTCAACAGAAAAACCGCCCGGAATCTTTTGTTGTAAACAACAACACCCCTCGTGACTCGAAACTATTTCTTCCATCATCGACTCAAAAGAATGTCTACTAGCTGTACAGTATATATACACACCTGGCGTCGGCTGGAGTAATCCTTATTGACGATCGGCCACTTCATTTTTTTTTTTTCGGGAGATTTTTTTTTCCCTCCAAGAACTTTTAAATGCGTTTCACTCGTTGGATTTTTAGGTTAATGAACGGAATAACTCGGCGGCGTCTGAGTGTGCGAAAGCATCGACGACGCCGTTGCTTCGCCACACCTGTGTGACGGCGCGGTTCGTGGCGACGCGAGCACGCTTGCAAAACAGCACGGGGAAAAGACTAGCACACGCTGCACTACTCACCGACGTGTCTCACCGATAACTGACTGGGCGACTCGCGAGCGCGCTCCTATAGTCTAGTAGTCCCTTGTGTTTTTTCTCTGCTCCCCCCCTGTATAACTCGCGAGTCTCACCTGCGGTTATCTACACGCACGCAACGCAGACACACCTGAGGGAAAGAAGGAATTCGACGCGGCATTGCCGCTTTGAAATATATAGAGACTCGGCGCGAGTCGGTAGCCCGAAAAAAAGAAGAAGTCGAAGAAGAAGAAGAAGCCCCTTTTTTTTGGCAGTCGGGTTCATTGGGCTAAACTTTTTCTTTTTCTCTCTCTCTCTCTTTGGGTGTTTGGTTACAACAGTCGGCAGAAAAAGAAGAAAGAAGCTAGGGACTGAAGCGTGGGATTCGATTGAGAAACAACGTCATCGACAGGTGGAATCGGCTGGAAGTGTGTCGAGCGAATCCTGTTTCCATTCAAAACAAAAATCGACTTGACATTGGAGAGAGAGCATCTTTTTTTTCTCACAGACGACGAAGACGTTGTGTCATCGCTTCTAAACAAAACAAATCCGGGATTTTAATTAGAGCCAGGAAACAGCAGCAGTCGGCTGTATTAAAAAGACCGACTCGAGTTCAAAATGGTCGTGCGAGCGGGAAAGAAAAGTGGGAAAAGGTCAACGGCGTGAGCCCTTGAGAGAGAAACTGAGAACTCTACACTTCGTAATTAGATGACAAGCCCCTTCCTTTTCCTCTCTGTTGAGGCGCACAACAGGAACAACAAAATGTAGGACGACTTTGTAATGTAAAAACAACAATCGATATTTACCAACAACAACAACAATTCCTGCCCAGTGATTACGCCACCTGTTTGGAATGTGTCAAAACGGGCGTCGGTTATCAATCAGAAACATGTGGTAATAAACATTCGTAGACTTGGTACGTCACTAAAAGGGAAAAAATGCTGCTGCTAGGGTTCTTTTTACGATATATTCGAATTTGGCGCTTTTTTTTAGAATGCGCAATACGGGGTGACGTAGTCTAATAGCTTCTCTAGAATAATGTAATTTCCCGGGCCCGCATCTGTCGAAATGCGCGTGCGATAGTAGACGAGACATTTCGAATCGTCGAAAAATTTCCGTTGTGGAAGAAAAAAGATGAGCGAATATAAATATACGACGCGACATTGGGAGCCTCATTTCATATTCGACAATTGTCTGAGTTTTAGAAGAAAAAGAAAAAAAAACATCTCCTACGTCGTCTTCGTTCTCTTTTTGGAAATGTTCCAAATGGTCCGACTGGCGAGATTCGTCTCTATACGGTCACGCGGGCCAGCAGCACATTGTTTCTGACGTGATACTGGAATGATCAGAATGAACAGCATTCGGAGAACAAGTGGACCGACTGTTTTGTGTTTTTTTCTCGGCGCTGGCCGTCAGCTGTCTCTCTCTTTTTCTTCACTGTGAAAATCTCCACCAGCTAAAAGAGCGCTAGATCCTGGTGCAGCAGGCGGCTGCACAGGGCAAGACAACAACAACCTTGACTATGGGGCTATTGGAAATGAGCGAACCTTGGGGTCGTCCAATTATGGTCATCTTAGACTCTCGTGAGCTACGGTGCTGCTCCAGCGGCCGCCACTTTCTCCTCCATCGCGCCTTATCTCCCCAAACCCCCCACGACCACCTGCTTGGCTATGCCACTCACGCGCCATTGTTTCTTCTCTCTCTCTCTCTCTTTCTATACTAGACGCGCTACTACTATATACTACCACCATTTGTGATTTCTTCTCTCTCTGTGAAAAAAAAGAAAGAAAGAGAAGAAGAGAATCAAAATGCTCAATTGGCGCGCGCTTCTATACTTATTGCGGAATGGACGTTTCACGACTGCCGGGGCCGTGTATAGGATTTTCAATCAAAAAGAGCCGGGCAACGTATAGCTATCGCCTCACTCTCCACTCGAGCCTCAAAACGGTTTCACGATTTTCTGTTCACATCGTCATAGACACAAATTCTTTTCAAATGGGATAGTAAATGACGTCGTTAAGCGTGCGATAAATCACACCCAGCAGAGCTCCAGCTCTGTTCCACCGCTCCGATGGCAACTCGATCCGTAAAAAATGTCTTTTTTCTTTAACTCTCTCCGATGGAATATCAAATGGAACACACGAACATACTACACATCGACCTTTCGACCTACTTGTTCTTTGGGGGTTAAATGCCTTATTCGCATGCTGCTGCTAAATCAGAAAACGAGCGGGGCCTATCGACCCTAATCTGATTCGTCGTGTTTTCTTGTCTCTTGTTCTTCTTCTTGGTTCTTTTCATTTACCTTCGTTCGACGGATAAGATCTTGGCTGGCCCTGAAGAAGCGTCGGGCCATCGGTATCGATGCCATCTCAGCTAGTCGTGTTTGTAGTACTCCTCTAACAAGTTAACGTCGCGTCCTTGCCAACGACTACTGAAACAAACTCGATTGTCAAAAACAAAAAAAAAAAGCGCAAACGATGAAACGCGCGGTGTATAAAAACGTCGGTGCCAGGGCCCTACCGCAAAACCGTCAGATAAGAAAGAAAACGGGCGACAAATATGCGTTGTTGCTGCTGCTGCAGCTACCCGAAAATCCGTTTGGGCTGGCGGATGTTTTACAACATATATACACAGAGCAAGCATCAAGGCGACCTTCAGAGATAATCGTATGAATATTGCATCAGCAACATCAATCCAGGTCATAAAAGATTCACTCGTCGCTATCGACCCCTCTCTAGCTAGCTCGCTGTTGTTGTTGGTTGGTTCCACGACGCGTCGCTATTTTTGGTCAAATGCAAATTGTTTAGACGACCGTGAATGTTATGACACGGCGAAAAGGAGACAAAAAAAGAAATGGCCGATATGTCCCTATAGCCGTTCGACGACGTCGCCCGTCGTCGGACATATCGTCGGCCTTCCTGAAAGTGACACCCCTGTCAGCTCAGAGTGCACTGGGTATCTACCAAGTGAGTCGTGAAAGTGTGCGACCGAGCGAAACTTAACTCTTTGTCAATAATAGGCAAGACGAAATTTAGACTCAGTTCTCTCTCTCTCTCTCTAGACCAACTGGTTTAGAAAGCGACCGCGGTCACAACGGCGGACCGAAGGGGATTCTTAAAAAAAAAAAGGCGGGCCTGATGGATCGCCATCCGCACTAGTTTTTTTTTCTGGTTGGAAAGAAAAAGATGGCGCTAGAAAGACTTAAAAAAAGTAACTGGTTATCTTTTCGAAGACAATGACGCTCTTCCGTTCTCAATTCGGAGCAGACAAAGTAGCGTCATCTCCCGCTGCGTGCGCGTGTGTGCGGATGCGGCCGCGTGACACGTGCTGATTAGGTGGTGGTGGTAGGTAGGTAGTGGCTAGCGCGCACCTGCACAAGACAAGATGGGCTCGGCTCACGGAATTCCAATTTTCATCTCGGCTCGCAGCACACAGTCGATTGAATTTAATAGCGCTCGTAAAATTTAATCAAATATATATGAGCAGAGAGCAGCATCTTTCGTCCGTTGTTTGCGCTCCATTTCGGCGGTAGCGTCAATTACCTTCGTTGTTTTTCTCCTGTCGGCGGAGGGAGGTCCTGAAAATGGCGACCCGGCGGCGGCGTTTGAAAGTCGCGCCTCTTTTGTTCCTTTTCCCACTGATTGATGGTGCCAAAAAGGAGAGTTAGCAAAGAGAGGGAAAAAAAACCCTAGAAAAGTATCGTACACCGCAGTGACGTCAGACAAACGACGCGGCAAAATGAAGAAATCGCCAATATGTCGAAATGGGTCACAGGCCGCGCGACGGTTATTGGGAATCTTTTTTCGTGTCGAACAAATGAGGATTGGATGTAAATGAACAAGGAAGAGAAGAAAGCTCATCCGACCAGTTTTGAGTTTGGTCTCATTTTCCGAAAGTGTCGCCAAGTTCATTCACTCAAGTCCTCAATTTTTAGATTTTTACTCCATAGAAAGAAATTCCAGTTTTCTCATTTAGGAAATGTAGCGCGAGTAGCGCGCGCGCGCTCGTTCGCGTTCGGGCTCCGCGAGTCGATGACCATCCATCACACTGTGCGGTGGCGGTCGTTTTCTCACGACGGGCCGGGCAAAAATTGACGATGGGAAAAAGTTCTTCTTCTTTCTTTATTTTTTTGAGGAGAAAAGTGGAACCGCATAATAGATGATGACCCTCTCTTCAAACTCCATTGTTTCCCCCTTTGCCTACTTGTTTTCGTTGTCGCCCGTCTCTTTCTCTCTCTTTATCTATATATATAAATATATATTTTTTGGTTCAACATTGGCCGGCGGCAGCGGGAGCCAGACCGCGGGATCGCATTCAAATTTTTTCTCTGTTTTGACTCGATATGGTCAGGTGAAATCGTCCTTGGCGGCGGCAACAAACATAATTTCTTCTCTCTCTCTCTCTCTGTGCGAGTACGACTGCTGCTGTGGCGGTGACGTCGCAGATCCGCCAAAATGGACTTGCAAAGGGAAATGGGGTCAAGGGTCACAACCAAAAAAAAAACACACACAAAAAATAAATAAATGTGACCAGGCGAAATGAAATAAAACGACCGCCAAAAACAATCTAACCGAAAACGACGACGATTCAAATTTTCCCCTCGGATGGGCACCACTTGATGGAATTTCATTTTTAGCTGCGATACGCGTCGGCAGACATGTCCCTTTTTAAATACCCAATTGTTTAGACTATAAAAAGAGAGAGAGAGAGAAGACGACAGGGCAATATCAGATAGCGGTAAAGGGAGAGAGAAACACTCGACTTTTAGTCACGGTGGGGTTTCCGCGTCTTTGACATCATTCGAATTTGTAATCGCTCGCCGTGTTATTTCATCGGCAGGTCATTGATTCCATGCATCAAAATTATTAGACGGAGGAAGAAAAAAACGGAATGAATGAATTGACGGTTTTACCTGTTGTCTTTCGTCGATCCGCTAGTTGTGAGCCTACGATTAACACGTCAGACACTTGCTTGAGCCTCTTTCAAACAAAGGAAAGGACCTTGCGCATTTGTTGTTTTATCTCTGGCTTGTATATTTTGTAACGTTAGTCACTTTGGTGATAACGAGAGTTAAAAACGCAACAGTTTGAAATCATTTCCTCGGTGGGTTTTCTGTTTCCTTATCGAGTCAGACGCGGATGCGCACGCGCCACGGAATGTCATTCTCTTTTTTTTATTTTTAAAGGGACGGCTCTTTTGCTGACCCACGCCCAAATGGATATTTTTTCAGAAATGATCAAGGCGCGCCAAATTCAAATCAGAAAACTTTGCCGTCATTTCCACCATTTTAGGAGGAGGAGGAGGGTATAAGGTCAATCGTCGGTTTTTTGTGTCTGTCGGGCGTGGTGACGCTCGCGCGCCCATTGTCGAAAAAGAATCCGTTTAGAAACAACTGAAAGGCATCCTGTTCAATCCGGTAATCTGGTGGCGGTATTTAGAAAAACCCGAAACAACAAAGTCGCATACGTGGACGATGGACGTCATTGCCTATAATCTAACCAGGAACCGATTTCTCAAATAGAAAGCAGCTAGCGCGCCCAGTGCTGTTTCTCTTCTCTCCAACTCGTCGTCGTTAAAGGTAACACGCGCACCCACAACTCCGGTCATTTGTTTTCTCCGAGAGAGAAAACGAACAACTCACGCAGCAGACTACAATACAATATCGCTAGGGAGAAAAGAACTTGCCGTGGATGATTGCCGGAGTAGTTTCAATTTACTGCGATTTTTAATGGCCAGGAATCCACTGGCCCGTTGATGAGGCGGCGGCGGTGGCAGCGGCGGATGTTCCATCAGGTGATGATGATCGTGATGGTGGTGGTGGTGTAACATGTTGGCCAGCATATTGCTCTTCCTTTTCGGTTGATTGGTTATACGAGGCGCGGTAGGCATTAATAAGGTCATCAAGTCGTGTGGCTGGGTGGTAGCTATCGGTGACGTCATCCTTTCCCCACTACAGCATTTTCAACGCCAGCCTGATGAACCGATAACAACATAATCAATCAAGACAATCCCCATTAGTTCTATTTTGAGAAACTCGGAATTGAAAATTCCCCCTCCGACGTCAATAAAAAACAAAAAAAAAAGGAAAACCTGTTATTTTTATTTTTATTTTTACTACATATGTATATACCTCTGCCGGTTCGAAATCCTCTTTACGGTTTTTCTATATATGTTGATTTATTTCCTCGCTAGAATTCAGAAAAGACTTTCACTCAAGGTTTTTTTTTTCTTCCATTTCCCAAAAGGATTTCTCCTTTGGCCGTTTTCACTTTCAGTATGCCGCACGCCGACAACACCTCGCCCGAGACGCCGATGACCAAAACTCGACCAAAATTCACTGGAAATCAACTGGAAATCGGGCACTTGATCTCGACACTTATTTTCCGACACTGCGACTACGTCACTGTATTTAAATAGCAATCCAATGGCGTAGAAGTGGCCTTTTTTCAATGCGCAACAGACAGCAGGTGTTTGTCTGATCCATCGAAGGTGGCCAATCCAACTGGCTGCCTTGATGGCCATGTGAGGCTATACCTTCTCTCTCTCTCTCTCTTTACCTGTCCCTTCCAGGTGAATGCGTGTGTGTGTCGAGTTGTACGAGCGTACACAAACACTCGGCGCCAAGCCAACGGCGCGGCCATTGACCAACCGATGAATTTACACATTTCTTTTTTTTCTTCTTTTCGATATCGTTTTCTTGATTCAACGCCGGATATCATGCGAGTTAATAAGCGCCGAGATAGAACTAATCGAAGCTTCTTCATTAATGGCCACAGAATTCCCTACAAGGCCTATTGGAATATTTCTTCTGTCTTTTTTTTTCGAAGAGCAGCAGAAGAAGAGACGCTGGTTGAATGGTTGATGAACTCCAAAGAGAATGGATAAAGAAAAACAAGAAAAATAAGGTTCCAACCAGCGGCGAAAGGGAAAGTTTTGATATTTTTTCTTTTCTTCTAATCCAGCAGCAGCAAAAGTTGTTGTCTCTGGCAATGAAGGACATTCCATCAAGTGCTGTTTGGTGCTTTTTTGACACGGTGTGCGGATGGACATTGGAAGGCACTTTCCACCACCACCACTACTAGCAACACTAGCATCGCCAACGAGTCGTCGTTATTACATTCACGTGCCGTGAATCCCGGACTGCGCTGTTGTTGTAGCTGTCCTCGGGCATCCTCATCACTTTCTCACTCGTCTACAAAACCCCAAAAAAGTACTAGTCTCGGTTGTTGCCGAGCCAAACAACTAGAAATGACGAGTCTTGTCTCTCATTCTCTCTTGACTCTCACACTTTAGCGATGACGGCGACGGAACTAATCATCTGGTTGTTGATCCCGACGAGCAAAACACCCCCAAATTGAATAGCTGCTGCCGCTGCCTCTGCTGTTGTTGACTCAAATCAACCGAAATGCGTAGGCTACCAGCCAGCCTCTTTTTTTCTTAGCTTCCCAATTCCACTTAGTGGAAAATTGATTCCATCCGTCATTTACTCCGGAGGGAAAAGCCTCAAAACGATGCGGTCGGAGATGCGAGAATTCGGGCGGGCGTGAAATGGGAAGAAATAGCGGACGGTTCATGACGCGCCGTTCGCACGGCTCGGACGCAATTTTCGGCGACGGTGGCGCGCGCTAACGGGTCCCCTTCATTTCACACCGGCAGCAGGAGCGAGACAACATCTCATTATCCCACCTACCTCATTAGAGTCTCGATGGGAAACGGATAACTTTCCTCCAGCGTCGTCGTCATCGCTCGTCTCATCAGCTCCAGTTTAAAACTCGATCCGACTCGAAGGTGACAATTTTCCCAGTAAAAAATAAGAGACGGAGGGGATGAAACAAAAAAGGCAAAGTAATACGGCCATCCCTAGTTGCTAAGCTTTATAGACAATGTAATCTCCATTGAACTCGATTGGCACCGACGACGACAAAACAACCTTTCATTCCGTTTTCTAAAAGCGAAAGCTGCAAACCGGACTGCCGGTCTGCACAACATTGCAATAGTCGACGCCACCTATCCGTCGAGCGGGCAACTCGGTGATTAGTTTTCGAATGTCGTGACACGACACACTCTGTCGTGATTTTCTATTGGGGGGAAGAAAAAATGTCGTTACGGTCATCATCAACGGCGAGGAGGAAAACAAGTTGAAAGGGGAGTTAATAAAAAAGAAATGTCTTGTAAGAGATAGATGGTGCCAGCGGGCAGATACATTCTTGGCCTTTAGAAAAAATCTTTCGACGAAGAAAAGACGGGGGCTTCAGCAACAGGCTCAACAGACAAAAGAAAAGAGGCAGGGATATATACTTATTATAAATAGACCGAAAGACGTCACAGGGCGTGCATTATACAAACACCTGATCATCTCGATGGGAAGACGGTCCGAGGAGGCACGTTAGCTCGCTAATTGAGTGGATTTATTTTGGTAACCGCATGAGCGGCGGCAGCAGCAACAACTTAGAGCTCGTCCTCCGTGTTAGCAGCAGCAAGCAGCATCGGATGAATCAACAAACTGTTGATGTCCGCTGTATTATAAACAACCCAACTGTTTGAATTCCGCGCCATATCCGGCGACGTGATGACCTCCCTTTTAACGGCGCTTTCGGCGAGGCTTTCCGATATAACGTGAAAATTTTGATCATCGTCCAGTCTGTGTATATACATAACAGGTTAACAGCGCTCGACTGGAACCGGTTTTTATCTCTAAGGCCGACAGCAACGACAACAACAACTTACAAAATATATTTTAGAAAAAAACAGCGGCCGAGTATATATAACTGGGTCTGGTGATTAGTTGATTACTTCCATCACCATTTAATGAGTAATTGACACACGAGTTGTTCACGGTGTGTGCACAAGGGCCGCCCGTTTTTTCTTTCTCGTTTTGGCCAAACAATTTCAAACGTGTCGATTCAGGTCGCGTTGCCTATAGCAGCCAATTTCTCAAGCATCAGGCCTTGGGGTTGTTGTTGTTATGATTGTTTTGTTTTTTCTTCTTTTCTCTTATACACCACTCTTGTTTTTTTGTTTTTTCTCCCCAATCCGCCGACCTTATAGGGGCCGCACATTCAAGGAGGGGAGTAGGCGGCTAGGTTACAAAGGTAATTAACATTTCTAACTCGACGGAGGACTTGTATCAGCAGACCTGGCCTCAGACCAAGAAATCCGCTCTGGCTCTCTCATACACGTCGCCTTTTCCTCATCTCTCGACCTTATAAGCACCAACTCGGCCGATCGGACTCGCACTGTACTTTTGTGAAAGCTCCAATCGAGCAAGATCTCTCTCTCTTCAAATCTTGAGCAACACCTTAAAGCTCAACTCGCCTGCCTGACCCATCCGAAAAGGTAAGTTTTGACACGAGTTCATTAGTGTCGGAGCGGCACGAGAAACAATTCGGGACCTAATCAGATTGAAATGTCACGAGGGATCGCGAAGCCGTAAATCAAATGCACCGTTTATCGGGGATTTCGGCATCGTCGCTCCGGGTGGTCGGTATGAAAATGGGAAAGACTCATTTCTAACCAAATTTCTCAATCCTCTACGCCCCGCTAGTCTAACTAACTAACTGTTATGTACCCACTGCAATCTTAATAAAAGCGAGGACTCGAAGAAAGAAAGAAAAAAAAAGTTCAATTACAGGGCACGGCCTCCTATTCCTCTATTTCTTAATCAAAGTCCGTTTAGAGACAAGTTTGGAGGACGTGGAATTTCAGCGAAAGTATCGCCGTCGTTAAAACGGTTCCACACGTCTTTTCCCTTTTGTTATTTAACCCTCGTCCACGCAACTTCTCCAGACTATGAAGTTAACTGTCGGTAATTTACGACGAGATCACGAGACACGCCCTCCGCGCAGTTGCTTGCCTCTAGTCTTCGATAAGAATAACGAACTATCTCGAGAACCGTCGGGCCGTTTAAATTTACGACGAGAAATGAAAACTTTTTCGGACATCATAAAAGAAACTCGAGGCAAGCTACAGATGGCGTTGATTTGATGTCAATATCAAAGAAGAAAAAGAAAAAGAAGACAGAGAGTCCCAGACAGGTGTACAACTACTCTACGCGGCTGTGTCCGGAATTCCTTGAATCGATTAAGTCAGTATAGGCCTAGAGCCAAAAATAATGGGAAGAAAATAGCCAAGGTTGCGATGGTAATAGCATCGAGTCGACTCGACTACTAGAGCCAAGGCCAACCGACCCAATGTGACTTTTGGTGAATCAACCCTTTTTGGCTGGAGACAGACGACGGGCTTTGGGCCAAAGAAACTGGTGATAATCATTTTCCGAAATAGACACCACGCTTCGTCACTGAGTCTCGAGTGCGCCACCGGGCTTTGTTGTGACTATTGGGGGTCCCGACGAGCGTCCAGTCGACGCAGCCAACGAGGTGTTTGTCGAGTAAGGTAGTACCACAGCAGCACACAACTTCCATGATCTGTTTTTAGAAGGCCAAACCCATCAACACCCGTAAATCAAACAAAAGCAGACAGTTCCAAACTATTCCAATCTCACAGCGGCGCAAACTTGTCAGTGTGCCTTCCGACAGCAAGATCGACAGTCTCGTCGTTCAGGTGCCTTTTTCATCTTTGACGTAGCGTGACCGTCACACGACGACGGCACACACCAAAAAAGTTTATCAGTCGTTAAATTTTTCGGGAAAAAGATTGACGACCGTTCTGACAAGGGCAGTGTGACGAAAATGAGCAGCCACATGTCGAGCAAGGATCGGCGTCAGTATTTCGTCTCACACGTGACCACCTCTCATAAGGTGTCGATTATTATGTTTACAATTTCACTTTTCAAAATGTTACAGTGGACGCCATTTTGAAAAATATTTTGCTTTTCCACTGTCGATAGGGTTCGACTTTGTTTTGGCTTTCAGCTGCACGATAATAGACTATTTGGCATTTGCCAATAAAAAAAGGGACGATGAATAATTAATGGACATTTTTTTTGCAGAGCGTGGACTTTTCGGATTACGACGCGTCGGCAATAGCTGACGTTCCAGTTGAAAGTGGATTGAAGCCAAGTTCGTCGCCAACGTCAGAACTCGACGGGGACTCCATTTCCTCATCACCGGCTATCGATACCGAGCCCATACGTCCCATCTCGCAGTCTCCATTTTTTGTGGCGCAGCAGGTTGTAGCAGCACAGTCTCCGGCTCTCAAATCCATCATCAAGTATCCGCAATCGCAGCAGAGGATCGAGATCGAGCTGATTCAACCTCAACAACCCAGTGCCCAACTCAATTGCGAAGTTGTTTTTACCAGCGAGCCGCCCCAAACTACCAACGACGTTAACGAAATGTCTTCAGAAACCCCAACGATCGCCATTAACGGATCGAACGATCCCTCTGATCTTTTCGATCCTTGGTGCGATCCCAAGAATCCCAAAATCGTCCAGTTCCAGGACATTAGCGCGGCGGCTTTTAAAATCAAGAGCGGCATTATGGTGACGCCGTGCACCCGTTCCCATTTGTCTAACCTGACTGGAACTCAAATCTTTTTCAAGAAAGATTTCCTCCAATACACTGGCAGCTTTAAGGTAACGCAAAAACAAAACTCAATTATTTTGACAAACGAGCCCGTCTGATTAAGAGAAAAAACGCGATAGGAAAGAGGCGCCCGTTATACGTTGCTGATGTTACCCGAAGCTAGCCAGAAACAAGGAGTGGCGACCGCCTCGGCCGGCAATCACGCACTGGCTCTCTCCTACCACGGCCAAGAGCTAGGTACATATATTTTCAATTTCAATGGAGATTTGGCACGCTCTTCAATTGGCTTGACCCAAAGACTCTTGACAAATTGTTATGATTAACAATTTGCAGGTATTCCCGTAACGGTCGTCATGCCGATTGTGGCCCCGATTATGAAAGTCCAATCTTGTCGCCAATTTGGCGCCAACATAATCATTCACGTAATTACCATTTTGCCTACTAGATCTCCTAGTTTCTTTTTTTTGTCTACTTTTCTTGTTACTTTCCGTCGCCAAGAAAAATGTTCAAGAGTATTTCGATGATTAGGGCCGTGATATTGGCGAGTCACGCGAGTACGCCATGCGCCTGGCCAAGGAAAAGGGCCTAACGTACATTAATGGTTACGACCACCCGCACATTATCGCTGGCCAAGGGACCATGGGACTGGAAATCGTCGAACAGGTGAAATAATGATTAGGCCCGCTTCACCCATAGCTATCTAGACTCAAACTTTCTAAGCTGGTTGTGCTCGTCGTTATGTAGGTGAAGAACGTTGACGCTGTCGTGGTACCTGTGGGAGGAGGCGGACTCATAGCCGGAGTGGCCCTGGCCGTCAAATCCCTCTACCCACACATTCAAGGTAAGAAATGACTATCATCAAACGCAAAGATCAAACACAGCAACGCGCGTTATATACTTGGATATCTTTTCAAATGATAGTCATCGGTGTCGAGTCGGAGCGTTGCGCCAGCTTCAGCAGTGCGCTTAAAGTCGGCCAGCCTATTTACACCAAAGCCGATTCGACGCTAGCCGACGGTCTGGCCGTCCCCAAAGTCGGTATCAACTCACTGGCAACGGCCGCTCCGCTTGTCGACAAGTGTGTCGTCGTCAAGGAAGAATACATCGCTATGGCTATCTTGAGGTTTGTTGGAGAGAGAGGAGCTCCAGGCGAATTTGAATCGATTAGCCCTAATACGAATTGTCCTCGATCTTAAAGATTGGTGGAGATTGAAAAAGCCGTTGTGGAAGGAGCGGGAGCCTGCGGACTGGCGGCTATTCTGGCGGGTCTTTTGCCCGAATTAAAAGGCAAACGAGTTGTCATTCCCTTGTGCGGTGGCAATATCGATACGACCGTCTTGGGTCGTTGTCTCGAGCGCGGTCTGGCCGTCGATGGCCGTTTGGTCAAGTTCAGCGTAACCGTCTCTGACCGTCCAGGCGGAATTGCAGAACTCTGTCGCTTGATGGCAAACTTGGGCGTTTCCATTAAAGATATTTTACACGAACGCGCTTGGCTCAAGAGCGACATCTTTAGCGTCGAGGTAAAAATTGCTTGTTTTTTAATTAAATAAAAGTAATTAGTTGTGGCTCATCAATTTTGGGGAATTTAGGTCCGAGTGATGTGCGAAACGAGGGATGTGGAACACGCTGTCGAATTGGAACGGGCGTTGAAGGAGCACTACAACAACGTCCACTTTGGAAAAATGGCCGATGCTCTGGGTGAGGGCGGACTTGCGGCCGATGAAGTGATGGACTCGCGTTCGCCACTAATCTAAACGCACTAGAGAGAGACGGAATCTACACGTTCGAAAAAGCGGACATTGTTTTCGTTGATTTTTTGTTGCCACGTCATAGTTTACTTGTACGGTTTGAAGAGTTAAAATATTCACGGCGATTTCAATAAATATCTATGTCCAACCAACTCTGTACCCGTATCGCGAATGACAAACAGATGGCGAAAGCTTACCTTAGCGCGGTGACATCCCCTAGCACCAAGTCGATAGGGCCTATATTCTGCGAAATGGAAAAGAATTTTAAAAAATTTGAATATTCAAAAGTTGGTGTTATAAATACCGATGCGGGTTGAGGAAAAACTATGGACAGATTGACCTGGAGGTTTCTGCGGGTGTCGTTCAAAATAATGTAGCTGATTGCCCAAAACTCAATACTTTACTCCTGTTTAAAGTGCAGTTATTATTGAAAACGAGATTCCAATGTTATCGGAGTACAAACAAACTTGATAGTTGAACAAACGCAAACACATATCTCCTTGTTACAGAAAAAAAAACAACAGAAACTGACAATTAGTCGTAGTGAAAATCCTTCTTATGTTTACAACAACCCACAAAAAAAAGGCAATCCAATTTAGGGAAGGGAGCACGGCCCGCGTTCTGAACAACAAAATTCTAAGGGACGATCAGAGACGATAAGAGGAGGGGCAGAAAGGGGAAAGAAACTGATGGATGCGTATTGCCGTATTCTGTTGGGGCGTGTAATCTCTTTCGCTTTTTTTGAGAGAACCTTACCGTCTACGTCGTTTGGGTTGCGGTTGCCGGTTCATGGCCATAATTTCTTCGATGAGTGCGTTTCGTTCCAATTCTTCTTCCTCATCTGGATTGGATACAGCCGAACTTACGGGGTCTTGAGGAACAGGTGGACGAACCACTTCCAATACCTCCCCATCTTCATCATGTGGCGCTTCAACAGGAACATTCGCTGGAGCAGGTTCGTTCCTTATTGGGCTCTCTGGGATATCGACAACAGGTTCAGGCACACGAGTACCGATGCGAAACCTTATTCCGATGGAGCGTCCAGAAGCCGTCTGAACAAAGGCCCGATTCGGCTCCGGATCTCCTTCACTTTCGAACTCTAAAACTGCTTGCTGGTTTATATAAAAGTAAATGTTAAAATCGATGGCAATTTGCGAACATTTTAGAATTTTAACTATTACTGGAGGACTCATAAAGCGAAACCCGACTAACATAACACGCTGGACGTCACTTCCGTAATGATCCGCTATAAACGACGCTGCCAAGTGAAGTATCTGAGGCAAAATTCCAGTTGTAGTTTCTTGGGACTCTGGAATTGGTACCTCATACTCTTCATACTTGTTATTTGGTTTAACACTATGAAGGATGGAACTAAATCCTTGTTTACATAGTGGGCATTCTCTTTTAACCTATAAACAGACATTTTAAAACATGAGTTGAATTTAACTGATTTCGATCAATTTGAAAAACTACATACTAGAGACCAACTTTTCAGACAAGGAAAACAGAACTCGTGAAGGCAATTGTTAGGAAATGCTTTGGCCTCTTTGTCAATAGGTTCAATAAGGCAAATTGCACATTTAGAATCTGCCGTAAAGGTAGGAGTTTTATCCAAATGATCAGTTGGAGGGCCTAAGGGCAGAATTGTACATTTTTTTGTAAATTATTAAAGCATCAATTTTAGTCAATAACCATACCATTTGAAGCCATTATCGAGTAAATTCGCTGACTATGTAGAGTATATACAACCGTTTGTCACCCTAGTAGAATAAGAATCGGATTCTTGTACGTCGTGTTTACTATACGTTTTCTATCGTCCATATGACTGAAACGAAAATCGATAACATTTTTTATAGACACACAAGACACACTTATGAACGACAAAACGATGAAACTTGAATACTTGTTCCAAGGAAGTAGTTCACTTTGCAAAACGAAGATATTTAAAAACACCAAAAACTCCAAACAAACTTCACGTGGATGAAACGAACCAAGAATGCATTAGGAATGTACCACCCCGTATTCATGCCTCAAACCACGTGCTTTTAAATCAGTGGGCGCCTTGAGCTATACAGTGGAAAATATAGCGGAATCCCCAAAACAAAGAAGATAGAGGCGCTTTACAGTGGGCAAAATCAGCAAAACGGGGCCATACTTAATCGTGTCAATTATTAGTAAAGGTAATATAAAATAGGATTTTGAAATAGCTTTCAAACTTTACTGCAGATAATTTCCGGGGGAGGGGGGAGAAAGTAAAAGCACGTAGAATAGAAAGCGAAAGTGCGTGGTGGCGGAACACGGTTGGTGGTGGATGCTAATAGGTTATATTCCTATTCCTCTATTCTTAATTCAACATAAACCTAAACATTCTCACCGAGTTAAGGTAGGTAGTTAGTCATGTTTTCAAAAAGATTTACAAAACCGCACCAACACAAAAAATCTATCTATTTCGGGAAAAAGAGCGCACTGCCGCACTCACGTACTAAGCAGATTTAAAGGGAAAAGAATAGCCAATGTCAGATAGGGCACTCTACAGCTTCATCATATCCTTGGCTCAATTTCATAACAGAGCTAGAGCTAGCTATCAGGACTCGATGTATTCTTCTCGCACACCGCATGCAAAACAAACGGCCGTCTGCTTCGTGAATCGTGAGTTGTGTCCCGCTCAAGACGAGTTACTGAATAAGAAAAGCATTATAATGGCCTCTAGTGTATTCATACACATTTTCCAATGGTCCATATACAAGAAAATGAGGCTATAGTAGCACTGGTGTTAGTTACTATGTTAGAATGACATATGATTCTGTACATTTAATTTAAAGAACAAACGAAAATCTATGGAATAGAAAGAAAAAAGGAATCCTTGAATCTAAAAATTTTGAACGAAATTTCTACAATTGTTCGTTGAATGGCTCTGCTTCACATTTAAAGGAAAACACATTTAGGATGGTATGGCATCTTGATGACTCAACAGGGAGCAAAATATTGCCGTGATCGGTTTGTTAGAATTGGATTAATGACCCGTCGTTTCTTTTTTTTCCCCTTAAAGTTTGGTATCTTCGTACTGGGTTTTCAAGTGACTGGGCTGACCGTGAGACGGGGCATCATCGTAAGGGACCACCCACACGTCGTCATCCGCATGGATGTGCGATGAATGTTTCATAAGTTGTTCCTCACCGTCACGGCATTGCTCATCAGAGGCCAAATGATGGCCAACAGATTCCGATTTACCTCCTGTACACCCCAATGGATCTTCTCTGTTTTCCTTTTTAATACTAGTCTGTAAATTTTAGAAAAAATCATTCGTTACACGTACGAACATAAAGTCATTTGAAGATAGTAAAAAAGAACCTTTCCAAAAACCACTCCAGCGGGAGGATCCCAGGTTGCCATGGATTTCGTTTTGGCGCGGATGCAAACTAAACTGACGGCCAGGACCATAAAACAGATGGCCGCAACCAAGATTAATGGAATGAAGATATCCAAACGTCGCTCGAAGAGCGAAGCGCTAGTAAACTGCTCTAGCGAGTAAAGCTGATGAGGGACGACACCGCCATAAAGTGACGAAATTGTCTGATTCAGCTGTTTAACAAAGAAAAAAAAAACACTATGAGAAGTTCTTTCAACACAAAATGACTTTCGAATTTTTTACCGCCACTTCCAAGTGGTGTTGCCTGTTGCGAAGTGCCGTAATAATCCACACGGAAGGCAGATAACCAGTAGTAATATTTTCGGTAGAATTTGCGTCTCTCTTGTGCCGTGCGATAATTCCACCAAGAGGTGAATGATGCCTTGGAGTGACTCCTTCTTTGTCTTGGACAAGAAAGGACACCAGCAGGCCATCTTTAGTTAGCTGAGGTGATGGTGCCACATATAAGACCTGGTCTGCAGTGACATTAATGGTCTTTGATGTTTCAGACTCCTCAATTAACTGATGTAATTCAAGAAAGAAAATTAGCTTTGCTATTTATCATGGATATGTCAACAGGTTGTTTTATACTGTAAAGTTGGTGGAGGTCAGGATTCTTGCAATGGCTTCACGGAATGGAAGGTCCTGCTCAAGTAACCACTCAACAACACTGGTGGCAGGCAAAAGTGACATGGACACTACATCCTTCTTTTCGTACTTGTTCAACTCCGAAGCTTTTCGAACCACGTTCTTCTGCAAAGTTCAAAAGCATAAAGTTTATTCGAGAGTCCAGCAACATATTTCATTTACAAATGTGTTTGAGCTCATCTAGAAAATTAAACATTTCTGCTGACGTGAAGACTCGTGTTTCATAACTCGTAAACTATTTGAATTGCATTCTTTTTTTTACTACGTAATAACGGTGATGTGTAAAAGAGAACGAAGTGCTGAAAAAACGAGTTCAAAATATCTAATGTTGACAGCGGGGAGAGACATCTAGCGATGGAAACAAATAGTTCTTACCTTTACAGGTACCGGGAGCGGCTCGGGTGTCGTAGGCAAAGGTGAGGTAACGTTCTCTTTCAACGGAGATGACGTCGTGGTCGTCGTTGCTGGAATAATAGACAGGCACTTGCCGTTTGGCGAGTTTCTTAGGAATCCGATGCGACATTGGCAAGTATTGCGTCCTGCTCGATTGACGCAATGGGCGTTGGGATCGACGCAAGGCGCCGAAGTCACGCATTCATGAGAAGGTTGCGTCGTCGACGGCGATCTCCTCGTCGTTGTTGCAGGACTTATTGTCGTAACCCGCCTTTCCGTTGTAGTTTCAGGATTGGCTGATGTTGTTGGCTGTGCGGTTGTTGCAGGACTTGTAGTCGTTGGCGCATTAGTTGAGGAACTCGTTGATTCGGATGGCGCAATCGTTGTAGAATTCAATGTTCCAGTTGTCGAAACATCGGAGACTTCTGTAATGTTCGTCGAGTTGGTCTCGGCCGATGTAGTAATGATGGCTCTTAAAGTCGTCGTGGAACCAGGCTGGATGGTAGTGGTCGTCGTCGTTCCAGGCGTTTCCTGCTGGCTCGTTGAACTCGTTCCATTTGAAGTAGTAGTGTTAGTTTGAGGTAATACAGTCGTCGTAAGATCTGGTTCACTGGTTGTTGCAACTACTCCAGGAGTCGTAGCGTTCTCCGATTGTTCCAGAGCGGAAACTGGAAGATTGGCCGTGGTGAGAGCTGCTGGTGGTGGTGATGAATCAGTTTGCGTCTGATTCTCTGGTTGTTGGGGATCGGTTGAAGAAACATTCGAGACATCACCTAGTGTTTCGAGCGATGTCGTCCCGATGGTTCCAGCTGTTCCAGTGCTATCCTCGGTCACCGGAGTCGTCGTTTCAGAAGGTGGTTCGCTTCCCGTTACATCCTGAGCCCAACCTGTATCACATAACGTTGTATTCTCACTTTCTCAGCCAATAAAAAACCAAATAGTTTTCGCTTTGGTTTCAACGACCAGTTGATTCATGAAACTACAGTCCGAATAGCAGGTTGCCTATTGATGTTTGATCACCACCAACCTCAACACCAATTCCTTTACACGGGCAATTAAAAGCGGAATAATAGCTGTTGCCGATGAAAAATGAACCATCACAAAGAAATGGAAACCGGATCATACATATATAAAACCTAGTCCGGATCGGGGTTGATTGTATGTGAGTAACTCGAGATGCGCAAGTGGGCGTCGAGCACGTCAACCTTACTCTACCTCTTTCTCTGTTTTTTTTTCCTTTTTATGATTTCACACCTTGCCTTATAAATTTAAAAAAAATTGTGTCGAGAAACTGTAGACTAGTTTTCCGTTTCGCGTTCGTCACCCAAGTTCCATCCTTATTTTTATTTTATTTTTCTTACATTAAAAATGATGGCATAAATCGACTGAATAATATCCGCGTTTCTCAAGAGTCTTCTCTCACGCCTGTTGCTTCGCGTTAAAACGTTCTCAAGTGGCCAGCGGATGGAAATGGAAAAAAATGTTTTGGCTTTTTTTTTTCTTAATCATAAAAACATGGTAGGATGTTTGGCGCCTGCTCGGCGTTCGCCGAGAATCAACGTCGTACTACCGAGCGATCAAAAAAAATGAGTGCTGGGAGATGATTGGAACTAACCTGAGGCTGGAATGAGGCCGATGATGACAATAACGAAACGGACGGCGCCAAACTGCATTTTTCTTTCGAGATCTTCTGAAAACTTCTTCGTTATTTTCAGGAGATGTAATAATAATAATAATGAGAAAGAATATAATGCGGATATTGTCGAGTGGCTGGAACAGAGCAAGGCTGGACACTGACTGGGCGCCACGGCTTTTGTGTTATTACCGCTCCGCGCCAGCCGCCCGGCTCTTGTGTATATAAGTCCATGCCGTCGTCATGGTAACCGTGTTTCATACAGGGATGGGGGAGGACGACGACGAAGCTGAAGAAGAAGAGGGGGCCGGCACTTTTTGGACTTGTACAGGACCCAGGACCTTTGGAGCCGGAGTTGGGGTGTATATGCACACGGATCCTACTAGAATTTCATCAAGCATAAGAACACATTCATGTGGTCTGGCTTTTACACGTTCCGTCGATTTATCAAATGTCCAGACCAGCGACTCTCACCCTCTCTAACATGTAGAGCTACTCTACCCTCTCACTCTCTTTCTCCAGCCGAATAAAAACACTTTGGTTATTTTTTTCTCCCAAAATTAATAATCCAAGCACGTATCTCGCCATCAGGAATGTTGAACAGGATACACTGGCGACGAAATCATTTCGAATGTATAACCCGCAGTAGATTTTTACCCCGTGTCAAGATCGACTGATCGAGTGAGACAGTTCATCCTTGACCCTCTTGAAAATGGGCTACTTCTACAAACTGCTCTTTTTCTGCGGGTTTTTTGTAAATATCCCCTTTATTTTTCCTTCGTTGAAATCATCAAAATAAATCATAGAGGCCTGTTGGGTATCGATTTTCTCTTTTTTTCTTTACTTCTCTCTCTTTCGGATAAGAACACGGTACGGATACACATTGAGAAACACAGCACACACTTCAAAATATATGAGAGACAGAGATACACAACACGCACACATATATATCGGAGACGGCAGAGACTGTATAAGAAGAACGATTGATGATCTCGGGAAGTGTAAAAATAGCCATTAAGTTAAAAGGGCGAAGACGACGAATGATTCTTTCACTTTTTCTTTTTTTTATCAAATCTTAAAGCTGCTAATTTCTTTCATTTTTTCTTTTTCTTTTTTTGTATTACTCGTTCGCAAGAATCCGGCCGCATGATATCATTCCCCCGCCATTGAAACAGGAAGAATATATTAAGTAGAAACAGATTTCATTTCACTGGCTTGTAAAAATAAAAAAGAGTGAAGAAAGAGAGGTAAGAAAATTACGACAAATATAGATCGAGCGCTATACTAAATAGTGATGGATAAGTTTTTGTTTCATGTACAAGTGGGTCTCGGTAAAGGGGTAATCGCTTTTTTTTATCGTATGTACAAAAGGTTTCTTGTTGAGTAACAATTATGTATAATAAGCCGGAAATAAGGTAAAAGGACGATCGGCAAAAGTAACTATTTTTGTTGTTGTTTGTTAGCAGGGGACACGACGAAGACAATTCTTTTCGCTTTCCTTCGAAATATGTTTTTGATGTAATACTGATGACGTGGCGGGGGTAATTTAGTTTCTTTTTTTTCCTTTCGTACTCGAATTACAAAAATATAATGATAATAACACGCTAATTCGAAGGTTAAAACGGGGAGGAGGACGTCTGATGAGAGACACGACAATCGGTTGATGTTGTTTTGTTTTTAAACGTTACCGTTGTGACCTCGCCGTAATTATTTGCACGTGTGGACGTCCAACATGGTCACGCAGGTCTTGCACTTGACTTGACAGCACCAGACGAATCGGCAGAAACAGCGTTCAACGTGTCTGACCACCTGTGGTAACGAGTGAAAGGGAAAATTTAGCTTTGAAAATAAATCGATTCAACTGGTTCGTTGTTTCAGCTTGACGTCTCGGTCCCTTCAAAAACTAATTTACGTTACGATTCTGCCGAGAGAGAAAAAAAAAGAGAAACAGAAGGTCTCGCTCTTTTTTTTTTAAAGATTTTGGCCTAAATTTCACTTGTAATGGGCTTTGCTGAATCTACGCCTATAAAAAACGAAAAGGCAAAAGGGCTTCGACTGTCTAACAGACAATTTGATGCTTTACCTGGGTGTTATAGCCCCTGCCGCAGCAGAGTAGATCGCAGCTGTCGGAGCCCGTTGAATTCTTGTTGCAAACTCGTCCAGACGTGCCCAAGATGCCCTTCTTCGGGTCTTCGACGCAGTAATTGGGCGATTTGTGGATGTGGATCAAGTCCGTCTTGCCCAGAGGAGCCTGTCGCTTCGTCTTGATGGAAGATTGGTACTTTAACTCTTTAGACGAAACCTTGTCCTGCATCATCTTTGGATACACATGAAAAATCGGATATTTTAGTACAAAGCGTTTTTCGAAAGTAGCGCGCCTCGTTTCATAGAGTCTATAAAACTCGAGATAGATGGCGCTGACTGTTGGCGGCCAACTTTGAAAAACCAAAAATCACGACTAGAAAGGGAGTTCTTACCGTTCTCACGAATTTTGTGGGTTTCATCTGTGAAGGGCAGCAGCGACATGAAAAGTGAGAGAAAAAAACAGGTTAATCGATTGATGAATAACGACCGGGAACGTGATTGACAACGCTGCTACTTTCACAGAAAATCGTTCGACCAACTCATTAGAAAATGTTCCCTTCCAGGAAGGTAATCGTCGGAGACGTATTGGAATTTGATAAAAACCAGCGGGAGCCAGCTGGGAACGAAAAAACACAACAACTCGGATCATTAAAAAAAGCGTCGAGACCAGACAGCTGACAGCCCGATTCCAGCATATACTGTATATTATTCTTCTATTGTTTTTTTTTTCTATGGTAAAATTTACAGATGTGAATAAGAAAATGTTCTTATTCATTCAACTGTCAGAAAGCATTCGTCCGGACAATGCGGGACTGGTTTGTCCAGTTCAAGAGAAATATTTCCTCTCATTTATCTATTTGAGAATTGAATCGGTCGACAGTCAGTGAACGCACGATCTGCAACGTTTCGACGACTTGATGAACGGCGGGAATGTCGACATGCTTTCCCCGCCCTTCGCTCAACAAGTGATTAGAGAGTAGCAGGGTCGCCCTGACAACTACAACTTTGACGGTTGGCGAACGAGAAGAAGAATTTTGACGTTTGAAAATCTGGACATGGACGCCCAATTATACCACCCTATGCATCAATCAACTCTCGGCTCGGCTACGAACTTACAATCTGTACCAGTCTCTTAACATTGTTGATACAATTCATTTTCGATCCGAAAACCAATTCCATAACCAGTTTCAGTCTATCGATTCTTGTCTGATGACGTTGACAGCGCGCGGTTAACCCGACTGTGTCAAAAGCGTTCACAAAAATGAATTCAAAGTTGATTGAGTTTTACCTGAACGGCGTTTTCGTATTTCTGTTTCAGGTAGTCGCCCACCTGGGCAAAAGTGGGCATGGTCCTCCAGCACGTCTTCAACTCGCAAGAGCCTGTCGGAGGAACACAAACAACATCCCATCAAATTAGACTCTGCGTTGGCCTTGCAGGAAATGTATAACAGGGGGAGGGACTCGGTTTCTCACCTGACACGCCGTGGCAGCGGCACTGCATCCGCATCAGAGTCGCTATGGCCTGCCAAACACAATCCGAAAGAAGAAAAAAAAACATCCGTTCCTCATTAGTTTGGTGGTTTTCAACGGGGTGGAGAGAGGAAAAACAAAGACTGAGGGCACTTCCGACATGTCGTTATTAATTATTACATCATCTGAAGGGGTTATTACTAGCTTCAAATGGAATTAACATTCTGTTTGCTGGACGGCTACTATATCCAGCAGATGTCCGCGATTCCCTCCACTCTTTTTTGTTCCTCTCTTCTTCTTCTTCTTTTTTTCAATAAACTCGATCGTAAAATTATTCACGGTGGAGCTCAAGTCAAAGACGGATGCATCCAGCAGGGAGGAGGGTCCTGAAGGGGGTGGAAGGAACCCCGAAAAAATCGACAAGGGGAAAAGAGAAAAAAAGAGCCCGAATTCGATCCGGTTTATTTTCTTCGAGGGGTGCGCGTACCTTTGCTCCGGATGGCCCCTTCATCTAGGTATGCGGCTCTCTTCTTTCTTTTATTCACTTGTTTGCTAGAGAGAATCTTTTCTCTTTTTTTTTTTCTTCCTCTGTCTCCTATTTGCTGTAACGGGGCGAAAAACGCGTTCCAGTCAATCAACATTTCCCTTCTCCTTGTTGTTTTTTTGCTCTACTGTTCTTCTTGGGTTCTCTTTTTTTCATGTTTTGTATTCGGTTTAACCGCAAAGTGAAACAAGATGGACTCGTTGAAGTGAGCCAATCATCATTTGAACAATGGGGTTATCTCACCCGTTACTTGGTGCTGGATATATATAACCCGGATGCGCCGACCCATCGGTTCTCTAATCATATTTCGTCATGGAGTTCCACACATTTCCCGACGGAAGAAAATGGAATGGCATCATAGGGGACACTTAATAGCTGTCATCTAAAAGGCGAAGCTTTTTGTTGTTGTTATTTTTTTTCTGTTTTCCCAGACGGGAGATATCTGGGGAATGCTATGCCATCCATTGAGATTCAAACCGGACAAAGTTACCCCAAAACCGAAAGGAATTTTCTTTCTCTCTTAGTACGATCGCATAGGGGATGGACGGAATTTTCACTCCATTTTTGATGTATGTATATACCTTACGACCGGCTTCGTTATTGTGGAGGTTCATCAAGTTACGGACGTTCTTCGGCTTTTTCTGGACGGCCTTTTCGGGAGCGTCGACGAATTGCCGGGCAAATTGGATCCCGTAGCGGATGTTGTCTCTGTGTGGAAAAGAAAAATGTTCGATATATATATTTATTTGAAAATGTATATATCAGCACATTTAAGGTTTATGAGAGACGGGCCGCCGACAAAAAAAAAAACATTTTTTTCACCGCTGCTTTCGACAGCAGCCAAAAAGGCGAAATAATAAACACATAAAATCAAAAAGAAGAGGGGAAAAAGGAGAAGCCGTTGACAGTTTCACACTTTGTGCCAGTGTTCAAACAGCCACCGAAGCTTCTGCTTGCTCCCCTCGAGGTGTCAATGATTTCGCTAGACGGAGAGAGACCGACAAAACCAGAAAAAAAGAAACAAGTATATTTTTTTTCTCGGGTTCGCTATTTCTCACGTTTGTTCCAATTTTATTTTTATGGATTTACGGCTTGTTTATTAATAACCCAATTGCCCTGGCGCTACACTACTACTACGCATTTAATTCTCCGATCGAGAATGGAAGCATGCGCTGGATTGTGTGCAGAATAAAGAGAAGGCGACTTACGAGCATCCGCCCCATTTCCATCCGTCGGGCGCTGGTAGACCTTGCCGTTCCATATCGCAGCTGCACTCGGTGAGGTTGCCCAGCGAACAGGCCTGCGTGACGGCGTGAACGACTCCGGCGGACGTGACGGCGTAGATGAAAGCCGTTTCTCGACTGCCTGGAAATGCGAAAAAAAAGGAGAAAAAAGAAGAAGAGACGGTTAATATTTATCATCATTCTCTTTTGTGCTGCTGGCCAGCAACAAACAAGAGAAAATCGAAATTTCTTCTACATTAGATTTCATGGAACGAAAGCGACACAGAGTCTTATTGACATGTTCCAGTGACGGCTTTTGTTGAATAGAGAATTCTTTTTATTTTTTATATATCCAGTGAGGGCGCCGAGTTCTCTTTTCTCTTATTCTTTCATCTTTTGAATATTTGACAAGGCAGCAAGAGGGTTGTGGAGAGACCACCCCTGATTGCTGGCCGGTTCCATCAAGCGTGATTGGTCACGGCCGCGATGAATGGGGTCGCAGAGTCCGATGGGGGGTCACGCCATCGTCTAGCAGATGATAATCTATTCAAGATTCTCAATCAATGACGAAGGCTCGGGCCTATTGATTCCTCTTTTTCCCCCCACCGTTCCGCATCGGTTCCAAAAGAGTCCAATGACTAATTATATAGGCAGACAACATTCCATGTGCTGGGGGCAGCCTTCGCTTTGGATCTCATCTCTGGTGGTCAGAGGAGGACGGCGTTCTGAAACAAGAGGAATTTCACTGACAGGACGACAGGTGAAAAACGGTGCGAAATGATGGATCATGCCCGTGTAGACACCTCCGAGTGTAGTCGGCAGCGGCTCGAGACAAGGTGTTGATTAGAACATCACACATACGGCGGAGGCCTCCCCATGTGTGAAACTAGTCAAAGACACACCAACCTACTCTCCTACCTGGAACCACTTGAACAGTCTCTAGGACTCTTCTCTTTCTTCTCTTATTATTCATTCTGATTGACTGCAATTTTCTCCGGTTAAAAAAAAAAAAAATGAAAAAGATGGCGGCTAGGAGGGGGGAAGAAAGTTGGTCAAAACCCAATTGACACGTCGAGCCCCCGACCGAAAAGTGTTGGATAATTACATCCGAACTTGACGTGAGAGGATGAGACCACGCTCCGGGCCATCTCCGATCCTACCTCTCTCTCTCTCTCTGTGTTAATGATGTCTGAAAATGTCAGACCACACGCACACACACACACGGGAGAGAACGGAGGAAAGAAAAATCGGGGCGCGCTAGAGGCGCCACTGGCGTCCAGCCGGACACAGTCAGTGGGAAACGGTTGTCTTTTTCTGTTCTTTCTGGTAAGAGAGATTTTTCTCTCTTTTAAAAAGAACGAGTGGAGCATGTATGTGAGAGATGGAAAGTGGGCGGCGACCGACTCCTCCCCTGCCATCATCATCATCTTCTTCAACGTCAATCTCATTACCAGGTACCAGAGAGAGAGAGAGAGACCGGGTGGAGAGAAGAGAAAGGAGTAAACCGCCTTCTCACCTAGACACTAGAGCTCACAGCTCTGTGGTCCACGTCTTTTGACCTCTAAAGGGCGGCCGCGCTGCTGCGGCGCTAAAAAAGGACGTGAGAAAACGTTTTTCTTTTCCTTCAAAAGACGCGGTCACGATCGGACAGCGACGCGCACTACTCCTGATGGGGAGAAATATGAAATATCGAAACTGGAAGAAGAAGAAGAAGTTGTAGTGTACTGGATTTTGTTGAATAAAGAGAAGGAGAAAAGAGCGCGGCAGGGCGATGAATGCGGCCAATAGGGACGCGGCCTGAAGACACCTGAAAGGTAAAGAAGAAGAGGGCCGACTCTGTTCTGTTGGATAAAGGGGGAGAGCGTGTCTAATGGAGGGGGCGCTCTTTTCTTCTCCGCAGTCCTCGAGGACATGCGGCTGCGTAATAAAGCAAAGGCTCTCCTATTGTGCGTGTGGAGAGAGACCTAGACAAAGCTGTCAACTCTTGGTATCTATTTATACGACGACGGTGGAGGCCGACCTCGGATCAGGAGGGAGAAGAAGAGGAAAAAAAAAGAAGAGAGAAACATTTTCTCGTCGTGTCACGATGCGCAGGTAACATGCAACGACCCGTCGACAAGATTGTGTGAATTCTTTCATCGTTTCTTATTCTTCTTGTTGTTGTTGTTGACCGGCTGGCTAGCGTCTGCCCACCCAACATGATTCCGGACGCTAGGTGTCGTCCGGATTCTCCCCCCCTCTCTTTCTCGGTAGAGAAAAAATATGAAAAAAGAAAAAAAAAGAGAATTCTGAGAGAAGAAGAAGAACCGACATTCCTCCGAGAGCCAATCTCCCCTCCTCCTCCTCACACACTCTCTCGACATGTGTAATAAAATATATACATAACAAAAGGAAAACGGCGACCTCCCATGGAGATGCTGTGTGTTGTACAACAACTCAATCCCGACTAATTAACTCTCTCTCTCTAGTCTACCAGCCGGCCCTAGCGCAGAGATACCTCCGGGCTATCTCCTTCTTCTTTTCTCGATATAATGATTACCACACAAAACTTTTTTTTTTCTTTTTTTCATATTTTCTCTCCCCCCTCTTCCATTTGAGAATGTAATGATGTTATTCGGCGATGATGATGAGCCTCTCTACCAGCGAAAAAAAGAAAAAAAGAAATAGATGTGTAAGAATTCCTTGACACGAGGATTTGCTGCTTGATTGGGTCGCGGCGGATGCAGTTACAAGAGTTACGACGATAGCAAAACTTTTAGGTCGTAATTCACCCCTAGAGTTGATGTATACTACGGGAGATTTCAACGTCCGTATACGCTCGATGACAAGGAATTTCTCATTTTTTGTTTCTATCTTTTTCGTTTTGGAGAAAAAAAATAAGTTTCATGTCGCGCGCCATCTGGCCGAGCACGCAAGTCCTTTTGTTTTGTTTTTTGGAACTACCTGGACCACCCCGTATTGTCGTGCACCAACAACGCTGCGTTGTTTGATTTACATTCATGGTGTAGGCCTACATCGGTATTTTGCCGATACTCTCCCGCTAAGCGTCGAAAAACAGAGAGAGACCACCTGGCAGACAGCGAAGACAAAAAGTTCACTTTTTTTTTTAATGGTTGTTGATATCAAAAAGCGATGATTTGAGTTGGCTCCCAACAGCCCGAGACTTTGGTTTTGTTATTACGTAGCGGACGGTGGTTGTCGCGCGTTAAGAAACCGTTTTGGCAACGGCTGTTTGTTTTTTTGGGGTCGCCAACATTCTAAACTTGGTTTGATTTAGCACTTGGATGAAAACGGGCGGAATCGACAATCGGCGCCGTTGGTCGTGATTGAAATACGCAGAGGGTTCTTTCATGTGTTTTTGATTGAATCCCTCGTTCCATCAGGACGACGACGACGACTGTGCATGGAGGAGACGGAGTGAAATGATTTTTTACGACGGTTGGATTCTCTGCTATAGCGACGAGTTATCTGCTGTAGACAGAAGAAGAAACGATTGTTTACGACTCTTTTTATGATCTTAATTCACCATCTTCTATAAGCGCAGGCCGTCTGCCTCGCTCGGACGTCTCGACAGAGATTCTCTTTTTCGATTCGCTTTTCTTCTTCTTCCTCCTCCGTCGTTTTATGATGAAGATATGGACACGATCCTTGACCAATTTTGGGCATTTCCTCCCAATACATTAGAGAGGACGTGTACATTTAACCCAATCTAATAGACGACATCAGAGAAGATGACGGATAGGGCGGAATAAAAGACTCACCTCTCTCCAGAGTGGCACCAAAGACATTTTGATCGTCCTTGGTGGTGCAGTTCCATCGCTCGTTGCGGAATTGGTGCTGGCACTGTTGTATCCCCTGTCGCGAATCAGATAACACAGAAACAAACACGAGACAATCAGGTACAATAGAAAACGATTCACATTCAAATTAGCAGGCAACAGGAAAAGACTAAGACGTTATTCCACTCGGATCGCCTAGATCAACGATATACCACCCTCGACCGATGAAATGCTTTAGTAGGTAATGTCTTATTTTGAAAGCTATCTACATAAGAGGCTTAACGAAAGAAAAACAAAAAAGTCTCCCTCTTTTTTTCTTCGTCCCCCCATTTCACCGACACAAGAAAAAAGGTAACGATCCGATTAGTTCCGATTCGGCGCACCGCATGTTTTTTCCCTTTATTTTAAGCTGATTATCTTTTATTCGACTTGGGCTCTCGGCCAAGCAGTAAAATATATATTTTTTAAGAAAAAGGTGGTGTATAGAGGGTGAAAATATGATGATAAAAAACAATAGAGAGAGAGACGAGGTGGATATATATACCTTTCTAGCTCCATCAGAGACGGATTGGATGGTGTTTGGATGGGCCTGGCAGACTTGGATCTGGCGCGAGACGAGTCCGGGCAGGGCGGCGCAGATGGCCCGCGCCGACCCCGGGGTCAGTTGTTGGTCCATCTGCTGCTGGTCGGGACCCGTCGTCAGGGCCGTCGGGTCCAGAGACAGAGACGGCTGCATCAGCAACGGTGGAGAAGAGCCCGACAGTCCCAAGTGCCTTTTATTTCAATCAAAATGTAAAAGAAGAAGACGAAGATAAGCATTGGAGTTTACGACATTTCTTTCTTTCTCTCTTTTTTTCCACATCTCTAATTGAGCACATCACTTAACGGTAAATAGCTAAACTGGAAAAATATTGATGTTGATAAAAAAGGAAAGAAGGAGCTGTGTGCGCCGGGCGATGAAAGCTGTTTGTTTATTGATTTAAACAAGTGTTGTCGAGTGATGAAGAGCGGCGCGTCTTTTGAAGGCAAACTTTTCAACGCCTCTCTGTATTCATCACCATCTCGTGTCAGTCCTTAACTAAGAGTTTGACTCGACCAAATACGACTAGGCCAACAGTTGCTATATAGAGGAGGGCGATTTCTTTCTTCTGGAACAAAACAAAAGCTCAGAAAGAAGAAGAAGAAAAATAAATTTAAAAAAACAACAAAAAACAAAAATAGAAAAGTTATCGACGGCAGAGATTAATTCCGCGCGGCGGCCGATCCATCGATCCGTTGTTTCTCCCTCTGTCTCTGTCGACGATAAGCATCGTCACAGACGTTGCAGCCGTCAACTTGGAGGAATAACCTCAAAAAGTTCAAACGACATTTTCCCAGGCTTCTTCTTCTTCTTCTTTTGCCTTTCTCTCTATACTACGACTACGACTACTACAAGTGTGATGTCTCCGAGTCATGCCACTGACACAACTTTTTTCTTCTTCTTCTTCTCCAGTTAAAAGATAACGACAAAACTGGAAATGAGGGAGACAAAGTCGACTATTGTCTTTTCTTTTCGTTCCCCGAGTTTATATATTATAGACAACTGTAAAACTTGTATACAGCCTACTTGCGGGCTTGTATGTTTTTCGCCTCTTCTTCCCCTTTTTATATGCGAAAGGAAACGAGCAATGTTTTTGTTGTTGTTTGTTTGTTGGTTTATATTCATTTTTACGAGGCTCCGCTGTGCGTTGTGGGAGTGGTCTCTGTGCGGATATCCTCTTGTGCGGATGATGAAGAGCCGCGCAGTCAATGTAATCGGAGAACTGCCTTCAAAAATTTTCCCTTTTTTTGATTGTCTTTTTCGACGACGACGACGACGGAACACATGTAGCTTATGGCTTTAAGCCCTTTTCGCTTCTAATATTACATTTCGGCTTCTGCTGAGTCGACCGCCGCCGCTCCGTTTTCATTGATACTCCGTGTCGGACATGGGGAACCTTATTAGGTCTCTCGCCAACAACCCTTTTTTCATCGTTCGTTTGGCTTTGGAGTTTGTCTTGGTGACCCATTTCGCAGTGTATATACGCAGTCAACAACTTGGCTAACAATAATCTCATTTGAATTCAATCCCCAAAACAGGGTGCATCGCCTGTCAAAATGGCTAATACTCTTCTTCGTCGTGTCCGTCCTAGAAAAAAGGAACGAAAATTCCCGGCGACTACCGCACGAAGAAATACTTTAGCACATGAAGTTCCAGATTGATATCGCCCGCTCCTGTTTTCCCGTCTTCTTTCGATCGGGGACGAGAACTCGTGTTGATATTTCCCACGGAACCAGCAGCAGCAAAGAGAACATTCAAGGTTTTTTCTAGACTACTTGTTCCATATTTCTTGTTTTCTACCAACAAGAAAAAAAAGAAGAAATGGTTTTTTCTTTCTTTTTTTTTTGGTGGAAAAATCTCAGGTTGCAGCGGTCGTGTGTCTACAATGTTTCGAGTGTGTCTAAACAAGAGCCGGTGTGTTTTTGCACGCGTTTTTACCCGCGCACTCACACAGAGTGGTTGGTTTCATTCTCGACGATGACAAAACACAAAAATTTCATGGAACAAAATTTAGAAAAAAAAAACCTATTAATCCAATTCCCCTTTCTCTTTTTTTTCTTTGTTGTTGTTGTTTCTGGGGGGAGACGAGAATGCTGGCGAGTTCCCTTGAAGAAAAAGGAAAAGAAAAAGAGACTTTGTGCCATTTAAGGAGTCGGTTGGAGAGGGGCTGGAGGAAGGTGCACATCCGTGATGAATGACCGCCGGTCCCGATGATAAATTGACGTCTAATGTGACCTCACCTTATTCACGGTCACCATCTCCCTCTGTTGTCTGCTGCCTCTTATTTCCCCCCAATAAGAAAATCTTTCGTCTTTCTTTTTTCTTATTTTCTCTCTCGTCTCCTTCACGTGACTAGGCAACAATATCGTCGATATCGGCAGGCGACATATCCCGGATCATCATCCGCCCGTTATTCTCGGAAATGCTCCATCGCCAACTATTGGCCAATGCCATTTCAGAGACTAATGGAAAACGGACTTTTTGGCGATTTCTTATCGCATTGTCTACCGTATGTAAATTGATATAGCAAACAAACAAACTTACATCCAGTTGGAAGCCACAGGCCGGAGGAGCAGGAAGAGGAGACTGGACAGTAGAAGCGATGAAATCCGATCGGGTCGCATCTTCGATCCTTTTTAGCGACGCAAAAATAAGTTGCTTCAGTCGTCCGAACAAATAATTGTCAGGGCACTCGGAATAAAAAGGCGACACGTAAAACGGGCGCGCACGGAGGTCTTTGAAAAGTTTTTTTTTTTTTTTGTTCGTTCGGAAAGTGAACAAACAAATCAGTGAGAAGAGAATCCGATAGAAAGTCAAAAGTCACTGTGTAGTGCCAGCGGGTATCACGGCACTCGATGTAAATATCCGGCGGGTAGCATTATCCAAAAGTTTTCTTTTATATTTTCTCTCTCTCTCCAAAAGAGCTCGTCCTTCATCTACCGCCACCTGAGACAAAAAAAAGAAGAAAAAAGAGAAAGATAAGACGAAATGAAATGGTAACAAGTCGGATCGCATTATCCGATGATAACATAATATTGATATATATAATATATATAAAGGCTAATGGGGCGCGTTGAACAAGATGTTGTTTGTTGAAAGAGGAGGCCCAACCACTTTTGGCGGTCAAGTGGAGCCGGAGAGATCGTATGATGGATGGGGACGAGAGGATCTCCCACTAGCGAATGTAATTCAATAGCCTCAAACCGCCGAGCTTAAAGCCAATAGATCAAATCGGCTTTCAAAAAATGGACACGGCTCGGTGGGAAATGAATTATTCATTCGTTCCCATATCGGGTCAGTGAATCGTTTAACTTTTTTTTTTCTTTCTTTATTTCAAAATGTTCGCGGCCAATCCAATTCATCTGATTCTTAAGATCAGGTGGAAATTATACGGAGACGATATGATACCTGGCGATTGTGCAAACAAATCCGTCTCTCGGAGATCGGTAGCCGAGGTCGCAAACTAATTCTTCTTCTTCTGATTTCGAGGGGGGAGACACACACTTTAGATGGAAATGACAGCGGGTAATGGGCCAGTGGATGGTACAGATAAGAGACTTCTTTTTCTTTGGACTTGAGAAGTAGTAGTAAGTTGGGGTTCACTTTTGAGGCGCGTCTTTCTCCGACGGTGCCGACACAGAGACTCACGAGGGGGGATTTACGGATCGGATTTCCAACAGACAGACCGACCTGCGCCTCTTTCTAAGCTCCGCCTACAACTTGGACTTAGGCTCCTCCTCCTTGCTGGAAGTCCAGCAGGGAAGCTTGTCTACACCTTCTCTTTTTTTTTCTTATTTCGGTTCGCGCGGTTGTTGTTTGCAGCCGTGGTGGTGGTGGTCAATGCCCCCTGGTGGCGCGGTGACCACCTCCGAGGAGGAAGCCGGCCGGCCAGCAGCAGCAGGACCCACCAAAAAAAAAAAATACAATAAATGTCAATTGTTTGTTACTGGCACCGGCTGCGGTTTTTCTTTCAACAGTACCGCTTCTTCCTCCCATATTTTAATAGCTGCTAGGCAAGATGTGATGTCATTCATTGAAAGTCAAGGAAAAAAAAGTACGTTTTTCCCATCTGTCGACAACAAGAAAAAATCCCCGCCGCGAGTTCACCGAGATCCGCCGCGCTCCACAAAAAAAAAGAAACGGAAAAATCCCAAAAGGAAGGAATTAAGTTTGTTGAATTAGTCATAGCAACGCGCATCTATATTCTTTGTGTTCCCGGTAACACGTTCGTGAACTCCCTCACCCCCACTACTACTACTACTATAGCCGCGATCTCATCAAGTCATTGATCAATGTTCAACAACAATAGACAACATCCCCTCTAATTAAGGATCGCCACGACTATGACACGAGTCTGTTTTCTTATTGGTTTTTTTTCTTTCTTTTTCTTCTTCTTCTCCAGTCGTGGATGAGCGAGTCTCTGTGTATACATGGTGATCGATCTTTTCGGCGTGTCTATTCCGCTCTCTTTGAGCATCATTTACACAGAGGAAGAGAATAGAAGAAGAGGTAAAAAGGGGAGAGAAGAAAAAGAAAGTCCCCACCATCATCTGTTGAGGAGAGAACACAAAACACATCAAAGAAAATGTTAACGAGGATATTCGGGGGGTTTCAAGTGGTGGCCCACTTGACTTCGGTCGGGTCGTTTCGTAGATATACAGTATACCTATATACTATACTATGTACCGGACCTACACATTGGAGAGAAGACATTGTAGGCTGCAATATGTACATATATACGACCTTGATTGAGGGAAAGCCCTTGACCCTGTTTGACCCCCTGGGTGCTGTTTGGTAGAGATTGTCGATGACCAAAAAGAGAATCTTCCACCTCTTTTGTGGAAGCGGTGTCCGATAAAACACCAAAGAGAGGCTAGAGCTATACACTCCCAAAGTGTACAACAGGTAAAACACCTCCAAAGAAGCAGCGGCGGCGGGCGGTGGTGATGGCGGCGGCGGCGACCCCGATAGATTCAATTTTGATGGACATACATTTCCTTCCCCTACGCGGATTAATTCGTTTTTTTTTTCTTCTTCCTTCGAAGAAACAAGAAAACCGGAATTGGGGAGAGGAAAAAAACAAATATCTCATCATTGACTCTGAAATCCATTAGTGTAAAGAGGAGTTTATCGATCGTTGAACCCTAAGAAAACATTCCAATGGTGGAGGAGCTCAGCGGTGTCCAGGTGGGTACTACCTAATTGGATGTTGTGACATCGGGCAGGTTTCGGTCCCGAAAACAACCAAGTGAAAACATTGACTTTGTACTATAGTTATAGGAAAGAAGAAGAAGAAGAGGGGGGCTGCTGCTGCTGCCCAGTCATAAAAAACGGTGGAAAGTCTCGAGATGTTGTGAGCAGCGTGTGAGAGAGAAAAAACACAGCCACCTTCTAATTTTAGACGACACAAAAGAGGGTCAAAATAATAAAATGGCCAACAAGTTGTGGGCCCTAGAAAAAGAGAGAAAAAAAAAGGTATATCGGTGGTGCATCCTTAACGACCGCCTTTCACCCCTCCTATGGACAACGAGAAGTGTAGACTACAGAGAGAGAGAGAAAAAAAAAGAGAATTTTTTTCAATTACAAGAACTTGAGGGAGTTAATTACAAGGACGGGCCGCTCACCGAGATAGCGCGAGAAACTGGACAGAGAAAGAAAAGAGGGAAGAAAAGTACCGAAAATAACCCAAAAAAGCGGACCCACAGGTGTCGGGTTTTTGTTTTCTCGCCGGACGTGGCGAATTCATCACTCGGACGCCAAAACGGCGATGAGGGAGCGAGAAAAATGTTGTGTCGGATTGCGCGGTGAGAATCCGCTACACCACGAATCCGAGAAGAAGGAGAAGAAGAAGAGATGAAAAATGTTTCGTCTCGATCGGTTAATTAATCTCTCGTCAGAGAAAAGAAGAAGAAGAAGAAGAAAAAGATTAGAGAATGGCCGGAATGCGGTTGGCTTCCTGGTTGCATCGGTTGCTGCTGTCGCGCAGTTGTTGGCCGTTCCATCCATCAAGTCGACTGAATGCGTCGCTTAATGAGACGGACGGTTTTGAATAATCGCTCTTCAAAGAGATGTCGTGACCTTCTTTCTTTCTCCGAAGAGAGCCAGAGAAAGAGAATTACGGTAAAGAGCCAGCGATCCATCATTCAAAAAAATATTTGAAAAAAAGAAAAGAAAATCTTTGGCCCGCGCAGTTCATCCGTTGAGGTCATCGGCATCTCTCTGTCGGCCGCTCTGAGCAGAGCAGCATCCAGCGTGATAACCTCCGCACGCGCTTTATAGATCGAGGAGCCACGTGGGCCCCATCTGGCGCGTTCTCTGTTAAACGGGTCAACTTGAAAGGTCAATTTCCGTCGAGCCTGCAGTATCATCCGCTCTTGTGCCGCCCAGTTAAGCCAAGATACAATTTTTAATAGATACTACAGTGTGATTTCATTACGGCAGAGCTGATCGGCGAGGATCCCGGTGTAGGCTTGATTGATGGGTCCGTCCGTCCGGAATCGGCGAGGGGAGCTGGCAGCGCTCATCGCATCCGCAATCGAGTCGGGATCACTTTCGCCGACTTCCGTGATCTAATACAATACAAGAAGGATTGTTTGTTTTAGGAGAAACGAGAATCGATAAGAATGCTGCGAGCAACATACAGAGAAGACAAGATAGATGCGAGCCCAGTGACACAACTAGCTAATCCGCATTCTTTACCATCTCGAAACATTCCAAATAACGTCATTACAACCCTGGAACATTCCAGCCTTGCTGCGCGCATTCTTAGCTACAAGTCAAAGCAGAAGCAGCCAAGAAGAAGAAGGAGCTTTACAAGAAGTAATAAAATAAAAAATGACCTGATGGAAATGGCAGCGACACCGTCCCGGCAGAAAATCGCGGAATTTGGCGACCGTCATGTTCCACGTGTCCACAGTGCGGAAACCGTAGTGGAGACGGGCCGTCTGCGACAATCGACCCAGTCGTCGAGCGGTCGAGACTGGGCCTTCGCGACGGCCTGATTGAAATCCGGCGCCCGACATTTTGATCACCACCGCCATGCCCGATAATCCCTCCCTGTTTATTTCCAACAATTAAATTGCGGCCCGTTAGTCGACCAAGAGATGGACGAAATACCTGGTCAGGACTTGCCGGATCGTGTCGAAATGTTGCGTCGACATCCAATCCAATCCGCCGATGATCAACGTCGTGTCGTTTTCCCTGGCCTCGGCCCTATACAATAAAAAATTGAGGAAATAATACAAGTTAAAAACATTTAAATACGACACTATTGGAGGAGCTGTTTTCGGGGGGTAGAGAAATGGGAGAAAATCCGCTGGCAGTGCATCACGCTATATGCACAGCTTTTAGGCGATAACAAGCGACGCGGATGATTCCGGGGGGCGGCTTTTCTCTATTCCGCATGAGGGCCGTCGAAGAAAAGAGACTTTTTCTCTTTTTTTTCTTCTTCTCTCGTGTATTATCAGGGTCACTCTTCCTTTCTCGGTGTATGGCTTTTTTCTTCTTTCTTTATCCGGCGCGCTTGTCTCCTTCCATCAAGATGATGCTCCCCTGATTCTCAAAGGGAACCTGTCAACATCCGCCTTTCTTCTCTCCTTCATCCGATTCATAGTGCGTAGTGTTCTATTATGGACGCCCTTTGTTGTGCGACTCGAAACCCTTTTTTTATTATTATTATTTCTTCCCTTCTTGTTATGATCGCCTTGGCCAACAACACATGGAAAATCCACTGTCGCTACGGATCAGGCCAGAAGAGCGAAAAAGAGATGTTTCATTCCGCGTCTCCTTCCGTAATGCACTACTGATTGCCGCTAGGCTCTAGCTATAGTGTAACGTACCTATGGAGGATGTGCACCAGCGTTTGTTCCAGCGTCGTCCTCGTAGACATCCAGAATTTCGGATAGTAATCAAAGTGCAATTGTGTCTGTCCGCCAATGTTGGCGAGTCGGTGGCGATAACTATGCCACTTTGTACTAGGGAGGAGACGAACGGACAAAGGAGAAACGACCAATTAACCACGAGAGGAGGCCGGAATGATATACTACGGAGAGAACAATACCTGTCGGACGTCGTTAGCCAACCGTCTAGCCGTTCCAGCAGCGATTCCATCATTCCACGGTTCGTCGAGTCACCAACAAATATCAACTGTGATGGATATATACAGTGGATATCACCGCTGGATGCGATAAAAACATAACAGGACACACCTTGCGATGGAGTAGGCACTGCTGCAGCTTGGACGGACTGTACAATGGATAGCGGCATTCAAACGGTTGCCACCGGGCCCGGCTCCAGTAACAGGATCGCTCCACGAGGCAAGACGAACACGGGACCATCCAGGCGCCTTCATGGAAAATAAATTGAAAAAAAAAAAAATAGAATTAACTTTAAGTCGAGAGGAGGAGCGGTGACGTCATTGAGGGTAATTTATACATTTTTTAGGGGCCGAGTCTAATTGGGGGGTCTGTGTACGTCGCGGCGGGCTGCCCAGTCAAAATGGCCGCCTTTGTCGTCCCCTCTCAATTTTCGCATTTTCACACGAGAGGCGAAAGGAGGAGGAGGAGTTAACTATCGATATATCTCCACAACTGATCCCGCCCACAAGGAGAGAGGCAAAAAAAAAAAGTTCCAAAAGGGAAAGAGAAAGAATTCCATGACAGTTCCATGGCAAATTGCAGGGGGGACCTGAGGTTTTTCTTTCTTATTTTCTTTTCTATTTTGTTATTTTTTTTCTGCTCTTTTTCTCTCTTCTGTTTAGGGGTGGGGGCGGAGAATGAACGGAAATGACGTCATAAATTTGTCAAATTGTTCCGAGTCTCTTTTTTCTCACACGCACAGTCTAATTGGTTGTCGGAATTCACGCGCGTTCCATGACGACATTTAACACTGCGTAAAAAGCCAAAAAGTGACGGGTTTGAAATAACTTCGCCCTCGCTTCTGTTGTGCTTCTTTTTTTCTCTCTTTACGAGCGATGAAAATCCGTTCCAGAATGAAAAGAAGAAGAACGACAACCAAGTTCCATAAAAAGACAAGAGAGATAAAACTTTACTTGATTTATGTCCGATAATTTGTTCAAAAGAGGAGGAAAAAAACCTATAGGTATATAAAGGTCTGTTTTCCCTACTAGGATTGATGACTGCGCAATTTGGCTCCTTGTTGTGCCGACTGCGCACTAAAATATACCTTCTTCTGTGTTGCCAAACGGGCAAGTCGGCAGCCGGTCCCAATCGGTCAAAGCCGAGTTCCAGTTGCCGAAGGGTGATGCCTGCAATCCGCATTCTGCCTTCTCCTTAAACTTGAGACTGCATTCCTTTATTTGGGAATATAAAGGGAAAAGTCTTTTTGCAATATTTTTACAACTTGCTATTGAATCTGGTTGACAAATTATACCTGTTCCAGGATGCAAACAGAAACGTTGCCATGAAATGTTTGTGGATTATCTGGTCTATGCAGCCGTTTGATCCTGAGAATGTAAACAATGGGTCTGATCTGTGCATCTTTGTTGTTGACTTTGATTCGGAAATCATTCCAGCCCAAGCCAATGCTGACATTAAAGTCCCTGGCACTGTTACAAGTTAAAAATAAAGTTGGCTTCGCAGCTCAGCATTGTTTCAACAAATATACCTTTCAGATTCCAAAAGAATGCCAGATGCTGCATCATTTAATACTAATTGGATGTTTAACAAGGTTATTTCATAAGGGACAATTGCAGTGTAGTGAGTCCATCTTTGCTGGAATGTAGGCTCTAATTCGACTAATGGAGTGATGATGAGACTCGAGATCAAACCGAATATTTCTTCATAATACGTCCCATTCAGGATATTGCGGATCTGGCCGGCGTGCGGAGAGGAATGTCTTATCGAAAGATATTGAACGCTAGTGCTCGCGATCTTGTGTAGAAGGAGATGAAGTGAATGTGGCGTGGATTTCGAGCGCAGATGTTGCACGTTGTCGTGAATTCTCAACAGTTGCATCCCGTTAGGTGTCGGGTAAAAGTCGGCCGACAGAATTTGCGATACCTCGTCGTACCTTTTAATTAGATGAGTCAGTGTAACAGTCGGTTTCCTCTAGTCCCTAAATTTATTATTGTTTACTTGTATTCAAACTGGTTTGCCGCCTTCAACAACAGTTTCACGTGTTCCAGATACAGACGAAGCCATCTGACGGCAGAGCTGTATAACGCTTGGCCGTGGGAAGACGGGCCAAATTCGAATGGAAGCAGCCGGTTCTCCTATAATCATTGCCATTAACTTTTGAATATAGAAAATGCCGAGTCAGCAAATGATTAAAAAAGACTACCTGGTCAAGTAAAACCACGCCCTCCTGGAAAATGAAAAACCTCAGGGGATGCAGAGATTCAATCAGGACAAAAATACGGAAGATGAATGTGGAATTTCTCAAATGGATTGCATCTTCTGGCATTGGAGAAATAATTGTGGGTTTGCTAGACAACCTGCGAATGACCCAGAAATATCTAATATGATTTGCTGACACATTTGTAAAAATTTACCGTTTTAATCGAATAGCTTTGTAAACTTGAAGTGTTGTCAAAATCCGACTGGTAACTTCCGGCGGATGAAAAGAGCGCCACGTCTCGTTCAGTCCGTGTTCCTCATTGAGAAATTCGTTTAGATCAGAATCCAGATTAAAGCAAGATTCTGCGCGATCAGTCAGGTTACGTAACGTCTGACACAAAAGATTTGGATTTGAAGACATCTCTTTCAACATTTTCTTGAAAGTTAGCTATCATAAGAAAAGCCTTAATTTAGTTTTAATAAATTTTAAAGAATTTTAACCCATTACTTGAGATTTGATTCGGTCTTGATACCCGTGGCATCTTGGTTTGCCTATCGACATTTACAGTTTATATAAATCTTACGATAATAACCCAGAGACTGGAAATAATGAAAATGGGTACTTTGGTATACGGTCGGGGATATCCGAGAGCCATTATTGACGCCGTGTGACGTCCTGGGAGCCAATAAGCCCAAGCTTAGCAGCAACGATACATTCCATTTGGCGTGATTTGATGACTGCATAGCCGGGTCGTGAAGCATCTTCCACTCGCATTCGGCATCCTAATTCATTTGGTATACTAGGCCGTTTAGATTCAAATGAAAATCAGCGATTGTATATTAGCTATACGCACCTCTTCATGGCCAAGTTTGCTGGAAATCAGCTGCGCTTCTTTTATTGTTACAATTAATATTGTTAATAAACTAGAAATCGTTAAAACTACAAACAGCGGGTAGCATCTTTTTCTCATTCCTCCAGCACACTTCCAAAATCTGAAATATAATAATAAAGAAAATGAAGATTTCGAGAAGGAATTTTAGAGGTTGCCTTTTTCGTTGTATCTCTGTAATGACGTCATTTCAAGTGGCGTCGGGAGATTGTTCCCGTTTGCTACGTCTACCACTTGAACAGATTGAAGGAAATCTTTAACTTTTTGTTTCGACATCCTTTAATTGAATTCAACAAATGTAGGGCAACACTGGCATTCCTACCTTGAAACATAAATAAACTTTCCTTCAAGACACCGTATAATCCTACTACCCTTCAGTGTAGTCAACAGATCTTGTTAATTATAAATAATGCGTTTGGAAACATGCGGCGGGTGCAACCGGTTCCAAAAAGGACGCCATATATTCTCGAGCACGCATCTTTTCCCGCACATACGCTATAAGTAATACTGTGCGCGCGATGGAATGTGAACTTTTTTGCCATGGCCATAAAAATCTTGATCAAATAGCTTTACTATTGTGATTTGTTTAAAAAAAAAAGGTAGACAATTTAGCCAAAATAACAAAGCCACAAATCTTGAAATGTTACTGTACTTGTCTCTGGCTTTGATCATGTAGTCAAAACACATCAAAAGTAAGTAAACTTAATAAAAAGGAATAGATGATAACACAACTGAAATTGAACGAATGACGAAAAACGTGCTTCGTTGAACGTTGAATTAACAATTAAATACCTCTTTAAATGACGTCCGTTGAAGTCCAGTAGCGGGAGCGGGACGCAGGATATTCTTGGATCGAGATGCGCTCTGTGTAGTGTATCGACTTGAACTGACGGAGCGGCGTGTCAGATCTCTTTTTTCGAAGCGAGCGCCGTCACAAAATGTAACGCAACCAAATGAAAGCAGTTGAAGAAACATAATTGCCATTCTTTTACAGTCTCAATAGCTACAGTTAGATGATTGGAAAGTTCAGGCGAAATGAGAGACCACCATAATCTGTATTTTTACTGATTCCGTCAGTTTGCCCATAACAATAAATGTGGCTTATGCCCAACCATTGAGCTACCACAACTGCTAAATCAAAGTAAATACATGGTCTTCCCATGGAGCGCATCCAGGCCAGCGAAGGTTACTGGTTGCAATTTCCCCTCGGCAGACGACAGCTTCTTCGACGTGCCGTAAATGGCCCCAACTTGCCTCTGCATATGTTCTGCTGAAGTGAAAAGTTGGCATCCGGCTGGATTTTCCAGCAGAACAGTTCCTACTTTGCCGTCCAATTTGACATTCACAAATCTACAAAAATAAATTTAAGAAAATTTGATCCAAGTTGCCGTTGACGAATATTAAGCTACAAAATATACCTGCAGGCAGATCCATTGATGCTGGATGCCGGTGAAGCTGAAACTCCATCCAGAGTTCGTACAACGGTCAACGTTGTACCGTCAAGCTTAGACGGATCAGTGGACGCATCTAGCGCGACTCCAGCATTCGTCAAAACGTACGGGCGACCATGGAGGCCGAAAACCGTACCCACCTAGAGCACCAACAGTTAGCAAAACAAATAATTTGGGGAATAACAAGTGAAAATACCTCATGCACTAATTTTTCCAACGAGATGGGTGAACCCCTATTGCACAATAAAACGGTTCCATAACTTCCAGTGCTTCCATAGCCAGGTAGCAGGCCGTCTAGGCGTAGGTTTACAAAACTGCAATGACAAGTACAAGTTAGCTTTGAAGCATAATTATGGCTTCATGTCATGGGGCAATCGGATAAGTTGTAAAGCAATTAAGATGAGCATGTACGAAAACTTATCACATGACCAGGCTTAACCTAAGTTGTACTACTTTAATTGTATTAAGTCCATCATTATTGATTTTATTTTATTACGGGACGGAAGGTTTCCCATGTCCTGCAGGGGGTTTCTCAGCAAGGTGAACTTTTTTGGCCGGTGGCGCACCGGTTTTCCCAGCTGCAACCCAGTCGGCAGTGTAACCTTCTTGAATGGTGAGTACTAGCTCGGCACCTTGCAACTGCAATGAAGAGTTTTATATTGTCAAAGCTAAGTTTTGAAGAAAGTCTGTGGATGTTACCTTTTGGGATTTGCTGATGAGAACTTTTGCACCAGAAGTCTTGGTAGCGGCCGCTCTCCAAGGAACTTTAATGGCAGTTTCGACGAAATTTGAGAAAGCATTCACCACATCAGCTACGTATCCGCTGGAAGGAACAACCTGAAGTGAAGGAAATAAATGACACATTAAAATTACAAGAATTTCAAAAGTATAAAACCATCCAGGGAATCGAGTCCAACCTCATAGTAGACTGAAACAGCATCCGACGGAGTAACGTGGGCTTCCTTGCGCAATTTTTGGACCAAATTGATTGCTTCTCGAGCCAGGCCTTCGTCCTTCATGCTCTGGTCTTGCAAGACGTTCAACAATACCAATACCTATTGAAACACACAATTTACAGTTACAAAGTCGAAATGTTGAAATTTATCGATGGGTGCGTACGTCTTTCTCAGCTTGAGTTTCGTATTGCTGTGCCAATTCAGCAGCTCGGTCACCAGTAAACTGGTAGAAAAGGCGCAAGTCTTCCTGACCCAAAGTATTACCCAACACGTCCAGTTGACCATCAGCTAAGAAGCGCTGCAGTTGCTCATCAGTTAGAGTCTAAAAAATTTCAATAATTTTAGACAACTGTGATACTAAAAAGAAGAAAAGAATACCTTAATTGCAGCCATGACAGGTTTAAACTGTCCTTTAAGTCGTGCTCCGATACGATGATCCGGCTCGGCACGCAAACTGACTCCAAAGCTATCTTTGTCGGTGGTCAATTTGAGGGCACGGACATTCAGTTCTTCGAGAATATAACGCTCCATGGTTCTCAGTTCATCACACGACTCTTGATCGCGAAGAATAACAATCACCTCCGGCAAAGGATACTGCAAACAAAATCAGATAAAAATACAGAACATCCGAAGGAGACTAGATTGAATCCTACCTTGATGGGCAGGGTACGACGATCACGAAGAACGCGGCCCAATTCAATCACAACCTGCATCCGACTAACTGCATTTTCAATCTTGATATCAATCAAGTGTTTCCTTAATACACAAAAAAATTTAAATAAAATCAGCAAAGAAATTTTAAGAACAAAGACGAAATGGGAATTACTTTGGTTCAGGGGTCATAAGGAAGTGAACAGATTCGGTAGCTTCGGCTTTCTGGTTGACCACCAAGTGGCGCAAGTTGCGATACATAAGTTCAGTTAAGAAGGGCGTGAATGGAGCCATAACGCGGATCATTGAAAACAAAACACTAAATAGCGTCTGCAAGGCGTGATGACAATCGTCCTTCCCACCATCACCCTATTAACAAGCATTTGTTAGCGAATACTTTTCATTTCACTCTATGAACCTGTAACTATGAACCTTCTGATGCTAGTACCTTTAGTCGTTTACGGTTCATCCGGACGTACCAGTTGGTTAAGTAGTCTACAAACCGAACGAGGCGTGGAACGACAGTGTATAGCCGATAAGCAGCCATCTCCTGGTGAACAAACACCAGCAATGACTGAGTGTAAGAAAGAATCCAACGATCCATCACATTAGTCGACAAATTCGACTTTTCTTCTTCATAAACAAATTTAATTCCATCTTCCTGAATGCGATAAAAAAATTTCCATTAAATTCGTAAAAAATTCGATCTCAATTTTTCAAAGAACACTTACGCGCTCAAGTCGTTCCAAGTTTTGCACGAAGAAACGATAAGCATTGTACCACGGGAGGAACACGTCTTTGATAATGTCACGGACACCTTCCTCCTTAAAGCGTAGATTTTCAGCACGTACGACAGGGGAGTTGATCAAGTAAAGACGGAGGGCATCAGCTCCGAACTTGTTCACAACCAACATGGGGTCGGGGTAATTCTTCTTTTTCTTTGACATCTTCTGGCCGTCTGAGGCTAGGACCAATCCGTTGACGATCAAATTCTTGAAGGGTGGTTTATTGAACAGAGCAGTGGACAGTACCAACAGTGTGTAGAACCTTTGGAAAAAGAAAAATCGACAGTCATTTCAAAGTCAAACTACCACGAATGAATGTATAAGTGTACCAGCCGCGAGTTTGATCGATGCCTTCAGCGATGAAATCGGCAGGGAAAGCATCTTCAAATTCTTTCCTGTTCTCGAAAGGATAGTGGACCTGAGCGTAAGGCATGGATCCTGATTCGAACCAACAGTCGAAAACTTCTGTGACACGTCGCAGAGGTGGACGGCCGGGTATCTTGGACGGAATGGTGATTCCATCAACATTCTCGCGATGCAGATCAGTAAGTTCAATGCCCGTTAGTTCTTTGAGCTCGGCAATCGATCCGACGCACACCACTTCCTCACCATCCTCGGACGTCCAAATAGGAATAGGTGTCCCCCAATAGCGATTACGACTGACGGCCCAATCTCTGGCGTCACGCAACCAGTTACCAAACCGCTTTTCCTTCACAAAATCTGGCACCCTGTTAATGAAAGCAATCAATTAGTTTACCAAGTTCAAAATTTGACGATGACGCAATTTAGTTTTACCAGTAAGTCTTCTGGTTGTTGTCCAAAAGCTGTTGCGACATTTGCTCAACTCGAATAAACCACGAAGGCACGGCGCGGTAAATTAGAGGCGTCTCAGATCGCCAACAGAATGGATAACTATGTTTGACTGTTCCGGAATGAACAAGTCGGCCGCAGTCTTTCAACATTTTGATTATGTTCTTGTCAGCGTCTTTTACATGTTGGCCAATGAAATCGGACACAGGGAGGATGAAACGCCCTCCGTCATCAACGGGACAGATCATCTCCTGATCTCGGGAGATAATGCCAGCTGCCAAGCAAACACGGTAATCGTCCTCACCAAAGTAAGGGGCTTGATGAACGATGCCGGTACCAGATTCGTCAGTAACATACGAATCAGTCAAAACTCGGAAAGCTCCCGAGCCAGAAGTCTTCAACTGTTATAGAATAAATAAATGTAACTTCCAGAGAAATTTAAAAACTGTTATAATTATTACACTGGCAAAGTAAGGGAATAAAGGCAGGTAAGTCTTTCCCTTGAGAGTTTCTCCTTTGAATTTTTCTAAAATTTCATATTCCTCTTCTGTTTTAAACAACGCACTGAGGCGAGCTTCCATCATGATATAAACCTTCTCTGTAGCCTTGTCTAAATTCCAGAACACACAAGACATTATTTTTCAAATGGCAAATGAAGCAATGATAATGAGTCAGTCATACAACCTTTAACTCGGACGTAGTCTAAAGCAGCGTTGACGCAAAGGGCCAAATTACTTGGCAGAGTCCAAGGAGTCGTAGTCCATGCAAGTAGAGAGACAGACGGTTCATCGTCCAGTGGGAAACTAACAATCACTGTTTTTTTTCAATCTTTTGATTTAGTTTGCATAAAGTGAATGAGGCAATTTCAATAAATTACCCGCTGGATCGACAACTTCTTTGTAATTCTGGCCTGACTCAAAGTTGGATAGGGGAGTGCTGCAAGCAGTTGAGAAAGGCATAACCTTGAAGCCACGGTAGACCAACCCTTTCTCAAAGAGTTGCTTGAAAACCCACCAAATTGATTCCATGAACCAAGGATAAAGAGTTTTGTAGTCATTTTTAAAATCTAGGAAAAAAACATTTTATTTCAGAACTAGAATGAATCAAACATGATTTAAATTATCAAAATTACCAATCCAGCGTCCCAGTCTGTTGACAATTGTTTCCCAATCTTCAGCATACCGCATGACAATCTTCCTGCACTCTGCATTGTAGTTTGCTATTCCCATTTTCATGACATCTTCTGGACCCTTGATTCCCAGAGTTTTGTCAATTTCGTATTCAACTGGAAGGCCATGAGTATCCCAACCAAAGCGCCTTTCAACATGGAAACCACTTTGATGAGCATAGCGAGTGACAATATCTTTGATAGTCCCAGCTAAAATGTGTCCATAATGAGGAAGACCTGTGGCAAATGGAGGTCCATCATAAAAGGTGTACCTGTCACAAAAAACGATGAATAGTGGATTTTTAATTTTTAATTAAAATTAAGTTTTGACTAATGCAAGTCCTCTGTTACCTAGGTTTTCCTTTGGATAATTTTAAGCTAGTTTTGAATGCATCGATTTGTTTCCAATATTCCAAAATTTTCCCTTCCTCCTGAGCAAAGTCAATATTCTCAGGAACGGGCTCCACCATTTCTAACTATGAATTTGATTCAAGAGACTAATTAGAGACACGCGATTTCAATAGAGTCGGCACTTTTCACCGCCACAGTGCCACATTAGACTTGCATCAGATTTTTGACAAATTCGTCTGCTGCTCTCCTACTCCTACTACTGTTAACCGTTGCCATGTACTGGAATTATTCGTACTGGATTTATCGGATTCCGATTAATTAAACACAGCTCAGTTCCATGATTTTAACGATACATTCGTCCCTTTAAAAGTCTTTCAAAGATTGAAAAAAAATGTGGAATGCGCAGCACGAAGGCCCCCTAGCTTTTGCATCTATGTACCACATAGCAGGAATCGTATAGTGATTAATGATATCATTGTGTGAACTCTGCCTTCTCCAGTGCATACAGTCAATTGCCCTAAGTCGCTGTGCAGTTCATATATTTCAGGCCTCGGTCCCTGCAACACATGACTAGGTACACAAAGCACAACCGTCCAATGTGACTTAATTGTGAAACACAACCGACTGATATGCCTGGTTACTGGAAACCCCGTCCGGGTGTACTTCTTCACATATAAATCACTGATATCCACATATCTCCACAGACAATGTATACACTTGATACCTTCAATCACTAAGCCATTCCTGTCCTAATGAACGCTAATGAAGGGTTGGTAATTATAGTTGTAGTTGCGAACCGTGACAAGCGTTTGTGGTCAGGTTTTGATTGTTTTTCAAAATATTTCAATCCTTAACTAAATTCTGAATTCAAACGAACATTGTGCCAGAATCATATATTTACATGTCAATAAGTTCATTTTAAAACTTAATGGAATAAGGAATGTTTAATTAAATAATTGACATTTTCTGCTTCATGTCCAAGATACCGCAAATGAAGCACTTTGAACTTTGCAGCCCCGCCCACGCAGTTCATTATGCTAGAACCCAGAATTTATTTTTTTTCAACGAACATAAAGCTGCCCGGTTTCAAATTCAAAATGAAAAAAAATTCTTGAACAAGAAATTTTTTTCCAGGTAAAATAAAATCTCCCAAATTTTGAAAAATCAACTAGTTTTTCTTGCCCTTTCTCCTCCCCGCCTTTCTCCTTCTAGAGCGGCGGCATTTTCTGAAGCCTGCATATTTTTTTCTATAAAAATCTCTAGCGATTACAAAAAAAACTCCCCGCGACTTGTTTTACAAAGTTTCGTTAAGCTTGAAAAGTTTCATATTCTTGCCATATAATTCGTGAATGTGAATTAATAAAACGCCAATACAACCTGCACCCTGCAGGCTACAATAGTTATGATATTATATTTACAATGGTCGCAAAGTCTTCAAAAAGAGCTAATCGCATATCCTTGTTATACCTGGCTTCCCTGAACGTGCCTGTCTCCTCCCCCAACCCAGCACAATATAGTAATTTAGCTAACCCTACTCCGTCTCACATTCAGGCCTAGATAACGAATCTTGCGCTTCGGAAGCTTACTTTGGTGATTCTTCAAAAGGTACTCACGTCCGTCAGCTGAATTTGGTTCTTTCGAATACTCGCTCTCGCTGCAAAAATACCTGTTGTTCAAGAGTAGCAAATTATTGAAATTTTTGCCCAATCTCGCTCCGAAAATGGGTAAGAAGTTGCACGCATTTTGACCATTTCAACACAGGTATACTGATGAACGAAAGTTGAAAGCTTACATATTAGTTAAGCGTTAATTATATTTTGTAAGCCCTATTATTGATTCCCCTTCATGGCCGTCTTTAAAATATCACTCCGTCAACGAGTCCCCGGTTTAAAAGTGTTCACACTGCTGCATGAAAGTGATGAAAAATTAAAACGAAACTTCTTTTCTCAAATCTCAGTCTATATACGTACTTAATAAAATTATTCCAGTTCCCTAATTTGTCAAGAGAGTATATCGACTGGATTTGAACCTGGCGGGCCATTAACATTTTTAAAGTGCTAGTACAGTAGAATTTTTAATTGTAACCGTTTTGATCAGTCATTAAATGAAGAAATCTGTGTTATTTAAGTTTATTTAGACTAATTTTGTAAATGCGGATATGCGCGAAGACGTACTGTTAGTGTTTATCGGTTAATTGTGGTTTCAACTTTCAAGTTGATACGCGCATACTTTCAGCAGCGGAAACGTTTCCTTTCTGTAAAGGACCAAATACCACAACATCCGTGGTTTCTACAATGATCGTGTAGTATTTCCCGAGTAATTTTTTTTCGGTGTCTTTGGGGAACGATTCCGAAATTGCCCAGCCAAAGACACCGACAAAAATTTGCTCGGGCATTGCCTTTTGAGAGAAGCGATTCATTATAACGAAATTGGAACGACGCGAGTTTAGTCAATGTGAGACTAGAGTCTTGTGGTGGTTTTTTGTAGATGTATCGCGAAACTATGCTATGATATGGTCTGGAATCATTCTCTGGCCAAGTGACGAAGCGTTAGAATCTGCACAATTATAGCGGATGGTAATAAGAATGGCGGAAATTATATTCTGCTCTCGAGCCTAAACCACCGCCAATTTTAAATTTCCTCAATTGATTTTGGTCGAATTATTGCTCGCAAATAAAATAAACCCAACAACTCATTCACTTGCCGTAATTTAAATTGCGCTCGACATCAAATCGTTTGTTACCATGACAATGTGCTATCGTAAAGTTTTACTAGGATGTAACTCACTTTTTGTCTCCATTCCAGTCGCCATTCGATTGACTGGCATTCTACTAAGCAATCACAGATGTATCTAGAGTTCACCTTATTTGAGTCACGCAACCGTTTCTTTATATCACTAGTGCTTAACCAGCTAATGTCATAAAGGGTCGCCTACAAACTTTACATCCAAGGCCTACCGGTAGTAACAAACGGCCTATTTATCGTTTCATTTTATTTCCGTGATTTTCCATCACACTTTGGGCTGCTGGGTGTAATATAACCACTCGTAAAAGGATTTATCTTATGTATCTAAGAAGGAAGATAAACAAGTTTGGTAGATATTACGACGTTGAGATTGTGGATGAATTATTGATCAAACCATGGCCACTAAGAGACTTATTACGCAAGGGTTAGAAAAATATATCTCGAACAGTGGTTACGTTTTTGGGGAGGGCGAATCGCGGGCGTGTTATGTCAAATTAGCATGCTTGTGTTTCTGTTGTATTTTTAGAGCTGTAGTGGAAAAGTAAAACTAGCCGCGGCGAATCTTTTTCGTCGCTGTCCCTCTGGGTCTATATTCTCAGTCACTGTCACTCTAGTGACAACAGGGAAATGAGTTGGGTCAGACGAGTGCTATCGATTCAACAATCGCTATGGTGACTGGTACGGATTCAACCGGGGAGACTAACAGCCACTTGCAAGACAAAGGTTACCAAGACTGTTAGGTGGGTGGCGCATCGGAATGGAAGACGATGCCGATTCTTCCAAGTCCTTCAGCATCGCCCAGGACGACGACGCCGTCCGATATAGTGGAAAGTTGGGTCCAGCTTCAGAAGGAGATGAATCACTTAAATCGTACTCCGTCGTCCGTCGGCTCTTCATCCGTAGGCCTACCGTCAACTCGACCAACAGTCAAGCCTTCACGTCGGACTAAAAGTGCCACTAGTCCCTATCGACAGCAGCCAGTCGAGAGTTTATCTGTAAGTTTCGCCAAGTTACTAGTTAATCAAATCAACGGGGCTACACCTTCTACATCGACAACGCCTAAACGAAGCAAGAAGAACAAGAACAAGAAAAAACAACCTCGTTTCAATGACCCCCCTGTCAGAATCACGATCCGCAATAACAAACCCGTCACTGAGGTAAGGCAACTCGATATATTGATATTTGTTTCAATTTTCAATTTTTACAACTTGTTTGTGTTGATTGATCGCATACATAGATTGATCATGTGGAAGAATGGCTTCAACACCGCAGTGCTCATTATGCCTGGTGGCGCAAGTTGGCCCCGTCTACTACCTATACTCCCAGTAGCAGAGACCCGACGGCCTACAATCGGCCTTGTTGTGACCCGGTTATTAGCAAAAGTATCATGGTCAATCATTCGCAGCCTCAACATGTCAAGGCCCCGAGATGTATTTTGTGGTTTCAATTTACGGGCAATCCGTCCAAGCGTCCAAGTAGCTGCAACACTAAAATGCCGTCTTCATCCATCAGCCGGATTCATCGAATTCGAATCGAACAACAACCTTTAGGAGGTGCTAACGCTCTAGTGTTTGCTGCTGATTTGCACATCGGTGAAGATTTTGCCATCGTGTCAAGACGGCAACCGGGATTCACCTTTAGTCTAACTTTCTTCATCGACGGAGTACGGCACGCCCGACTGAGCGGATGCTGCGAAAATGCCCGCAATATTCACATTCCAACTCGAGTTGGGGGTCCAATTGGAGCATTCGTATTGCGAACTGTTCAAGGCGGAGAACAATGCCAAATATGTGAAAAATCTGCTCCATTTGCCGATCCAGAGCTTTTTACTGTTTGGCCCAAAAGTCATCATAGATACATGAATTCGTCCCAGGAGTCTGGTAATTTCCCTTTCTATTCACATTTTTACCCATGAAATTGAGATTTGAACTGTTGCAATTTTGCAGAAAGAAGTCAGGATGCTCACCAGTATTCGTCGCGAAAGCGCAGCTCATTAAGACGGTCAAAGACAGCTGATAGTTCACCGGAACCAATAGCAATTCCCAATCAAGCAGAAGATGTTTCTACTTCCTACTCCAACGACGTCTACGAGCAACCATCGTCAGATCTCTTAGTGCCAGGGTTTACATCCGGCGAAGACACTTACGAAGAACATTTCTTCGCCGAAAACAACGCTCCTAGCACTTCATCGATCGAAGAGGAGGCATGCACGAACGAACAGTCTTCATATGAAGCCATTGGGCCCAGCTTTCCGTGCGTCGAAGAAGTCTATGAGGAACAAATCTTCAATAAGAACTTCGTTCCCGGTTCCGTTTCGATCGAAGAAGTCTACAGTATTACTAGCCCAATAAGAACGCCAGAATCAATTCCGAGCAGCTACGTCGCCCTCAACACGCAACACGATTTAGTTTGACCTGTGTTAATGTAATCAACATAGACGTTGTATTCGGTATTCTGTACAATAGGGCGAAGGAATAAAGGTCGATCTTAGTTAGATATTAATAAGTATTAGGCAGTTACAAGAATCTGATGGAGATGTCATTATACAACGATTTCAAAATTCACGTCGAAAATCGAAATTCAAAGGAATTCAAAGTCGTCGAGGTGGTTGTCGCCAACGGTAGATTGATCGCTACCTGACGATCTAGGAGGTAGATTATCATCTCCTTGATTGAACCAAGTATCGTCGACGTGTGGACTACTTCCACTACTAAAGGCAAAGATCGGATAGTCCCCTTTGCTTTGTGGTGGAACCAAGTAGTGCTGGACGTTGCGACGAAACTCGTCAAAGTCTCGCTGTGAACGCAAATAAAACCCAACGCAGCAAGAAGGATCCACTTGCTTGAGAGCTGTTTTACGGAGCTCACGGCAATGAAATGATTTAAGCGGAAAGCTAGGAATAAGAACATCTACCATCTCTTGGCAATGATGAGGATCTAAATGAAGTAAATAGTCATCTGTTGGGACAGCAGAAAAAACAAAAATGTTAGCTGGCCAAAGAAAACAATATGGCACACCCTCCATTACCTTGCCAGCCAATAAAGTACTGAGAGTGTTTGGGTTTCCCGCCGATTATGCCAATGCACTGTTCCAATGACAATAGTCCTTTGAGACAAGAATCATAAGTGGGGTTCATCCGTTCACCACCCAATCGTAAAGGGATGAGTAGCACCAGCGATTTCCATTGGTCATCGATCACTTCGTAGTCAGTCTCGTCGCAATCGTAATTGCAACTTTTTGAACAGGATTGCTTCAAGTCATCTAAGTACACTGTAAAAAAAAAAGACGGAAACAATTTAACACCCGATAATTATTTTTTTTGTTACTTGGTTCATACCTGTGCAGTCCTGTGCAATATAAACCCTTAATGTATCAAGCTCAGGATATGTGTCAGTGGCTCTTTGTAAAATTTGCCTGTTTAGAGAAAGTTAAAATATGCACGCATTTCACAATACTGTTAGGGAAAACACTTACTTGATAATATAGGAAACAGAAGATGGTCCATACCAGTCACCCGGCCTCTTTCCAGCTGATATGTGACCTTGCGAGACCATTTGATGAATTGATAGTGGACAAGCTGGAGAAGGCTTGTCACCAAACCATTGCACAATCATTCTATGGAGGGATTCCTGCAGAGTTTGTTCTTCTTGGACCCCACTCTCATTCCATCTCCAGTCCCGACCCAGAAAATGACAGACTAGTGCCTGGGCCAACAACATTTGTCCACTTCGTAACATGCATCCCCAACCACAATCACTAGTGTAGTAGGAACCATTTAATACAGGAAACTCCTTACGATATGTTAACCTAATAGAATTGAAGCATGAACAAGAGTGAATCAAAGGTTATGAAAGAAACAAAATGCTTTTGAAGTTACCATATCCTTGAGAAGAAATCACTTTTAAGGGCATCAAAGTTGTTTGTAGGTAGACTTGAACTATCATCCGTCTTCAACGACTGATGATAGATCCTGCCAAGCAACCAAATTGGGGAATCCTTAGCAAAGTGGGTTTTGGTCTTGAAATTCCAGCTGTAGCGTACATTGTTCCACATAGAAATCAACTTGGTTTTGACTCTGTCTCCATCTTCTGGTTCTTTCGTTTCTTCCGTTTTATTGCGTGAACAGTGATCAGCATCGTGATTTACGGGCGAATCTGTGCTACTTTGACTCTCGGTGAGGAGGTGGGTTTGTTCTGTTGACAAATTCTGATAGGAAAGCTTGTGACTCTCACATGCTGCAGATCGTCTCGATAACGAAGCCATTTATATTGCTACCGAAAAACTTCTGAAAGGTCGATCTACATATTAGCGCATGTTTACTATATTTTTCGGGGTCGCAACAGAAAGAGAAAGGAGTTTATAAGGACATGTGGAATAGGCGAATAGCTCAATGCTAAAGCAAGAAGCTGGGCGATGAAAACAACGTTTTTAACCCAGCGCCACCTACGATATGAATCTATCTTTTCGTTTTTGTTTCCATAAATTGAATTATAATTTCTTCTGTTTTTTGGAAAATATTTAAATTTTTATAGCATAATAAAGTATATTTAAAGACTTTAAAAAATGTAACTTAAAAAATTAAATTTTCATGACGGGTTGTCAACGTTGTATTTCATCTTGCAAAAGGAGCAAAAAAAAAAATTCCTCCTGACTTACGTGAATTTTGACACAAAGTTGGACTGTCTAATTCACCAGTTTCGCTCACTACAACGATATTACGACATTGGTGCCTAAATTTCGGCCTCTCCCTCAAGTAAGTAATCAAGACGCCTTGTGGAAGACACTTGTCACTCAAACCGCTTACCTTGTTTTGAACTCTGCAATAGGTGACAGTCTAGCAATCCTCTGAGAGAAATGGATCAAATTACGGCAACAAATCCAAATTGGGTAGTAGAGGTCGCCAGTCCAAGTATTGAAAATGTCCGAAAGGCAGAGGTAGAGCAATTGAGATCTGAAATGGAGAAAGAGGAACAGCCCCTCCCTGAAAATCTTGTTGTTGCCAGTCCCCTGAAAGTTGAGAAAGAGGAGACCAAAATTGAGCAAGAAGGTTTAGTCATTGAAGAAAACAGCTTGATGGAAGTTTCTTCATCAGCAGGAGAGCAGCTGGATGATCACGAAACAGAAGTAAGCTTTGATAAAACCCAACCATTAATTATAACCCAGCATGAAGAAGCAGAGATGGAACAAATTCCTGCAAGCAAGGAAGCTGAGAGAGAAAAAGAACATACTACATTCCAGCAGGATGGGCTTCAATGTGATGACAAACAAGAGATGAAGCCTGAGCCTGAGGTTGAACCTGAGTGTCATTCATTCCAAGAAAAGGATTCAGATCATCAAATCGTTCAAGAAGAATCTGTATTGGAGAAGGTTGAAAAACCAACTCAAGAAGAAGAAAAAACTCCTGAAAAGCCAACTGTTGAAGACCAAAAACCCCATGTGCCTGAGCAGGAGGTTGAAATAACCAAAGGAGAGACTGAGATGGAAGCAAATGAGGCCCTCCCACAATTCTCTTCTGGTGCTGAAGGTGAGCTTATCAATCTGTCTACTGAAATTGAAGAAACACCTGAGCCTGTCAAGGAAGAGAAGGATCAAGAGGTTTGTGAAGACCTTCCAATTGCTCCCGACACCGATCCAGTAGAAGAAGCTATTTTTTCAACAAGCCTTTCTCACAATGAGTCGGCGGGCCCTACAGTAAACACAGAAGACATAGAAATTTCGAGTCCTGCTCCCCCGACCCAACTTCCAGTTTCCTCGACTTCGCCTTCTTCCAGAGTGGACAATACTCCACCTGGGGATATGCTACATCATATCAAGAATATCCAGTTTAAGGACAAGAAAGTGGGAATTGTCACCCAAAATGAAAATGGCCCTTGTCCTCTTGTTGCTATCGTCAACGTCCTGCTTCTTCGCCGTCAGATCACGCTGCCCCCTCATTCGGAAATCGTTTCAGCCGCTAAACTTATGGAGTACATCGGCCACGCTATGTTGGAAAGTGTACCGAAGAACTTGAGCAGCGAGGTACAGCTGAACTACGAACAGAACATGAACGACGCGATGGCTGTTTTGCCTAAGTTGCAGACTGGTTTGGATGTCAACGTCAAGTTTACTGGTGTTAGGGATTTTGAGTACACCCCAGAATGCATCATTTTCGATCTGCTCCGGATTCCTCTCTTTCATGGATGGTTGGTCGATCCGCAGACTCCAGAGGTTGTTGCTGCCGTTGGTACGTTTTATTAATTGTAAGCCATTCTAGACCGTTTAATTATATCGCAGTTATCTTTCTAAGGTCAAGCCGGTTATAATCAGCTCGTTGAAAAGGTAATCAGCCAAAAATGTTCCAGTAACGAGGATGCCGTGACGGAAGCGTTGGTCATTGAAAACTTTTTGGAGCGGAGTGCCTCTCAACTGACCTATCACGGGCTAAGCGAGCTTACTACCTCCATGGAGGAAGATGAAATTGGTGTTCTGTTTCGCAACAATCACTTTAGCACTATTTACAAAGTAATATTTTCTTTAAATCTGCGGTAGAATTTTAAAAATCAAGTTTTCTATTTTTCGACCACAGCATCAAAAAGAGCTGATGCAATTGGTGACTGATCAAGGATTTCTTGGTGAATCGAATGTGGTGTGGGAAACACTGGGCAGTATTGATGGTGACGGTCAGTTTGTTGATAGTCACTTTCGTACTGTTCCCCCTAAACCGGAACTCGCACCTAGTGGCGGCTCTGGCTCACCAAATACATCAGCCACGTTGACCGCCGAGCAACAGATTGACCATGAGTAGTCTCAAATACAATTTTCGTGTTTGATTGGGGCCCGGTTTAATGTGTTCTTGAAATCTTTTGGTTTAGTTTCTTAGTGGCCTTGTCCCTGCAAGAGGAGCAGCAACAAGAGCAGCCAGCAGCTGCTGTTCAAGAAGAAATTATTGGAGATGTTGGCGAAGATGTAGCTAAATCACTGGCCGAGGATGAGAAGACTACACAAGAACTGATGGAGTAAGTTAATGATATAACATCAGCTGAATTATCGAAAGAAACTGTAAACATTTTTTGTTTTTAACAGTTTGGAGTTGGCTCGTCAATTGCAAGAAGAAGAGGAGCGGCAAGCAGCAGCAGAGGTTGAGACTGCCGAAAGAGAAGCTACAGGGGCTAGTCCGCCACCCCCACCAGCTGCAGGTTCTCGATCCCCACCTCAGCCCACAAAGAATAAGAAAGATAACGTAAGTTGTAAACTGATTAACTGTTTTGCATATGAAAGTACTAAAAGGATATGTTTTTATTTGCAGTGCACTTTCTTGTGATTTTCTCGTGATGGAGTTGAGTCTCCTTTGCAAACGCCCCAGATTTTTTTTTGTTTTGAGAGAAAGAGCTTGAAACTGGATTTACTTTCTAAAAATTTTCCTAATGTTAATGGGCGTTTTGTTTATTCCTTCTATAATGTCCTGCGCATCTGTCGGTTCACAAACTATTAATAGGTTCTTGTTTATTTTCCTGTGCTAGTCACATCGAGTTATTAAAATGACCATTTTGAACGCGTCAATCAAATTTCACGTGTACTTCTATCATAATGGATCAGTTGTTCACAAGTACACCTTTGATAATCAAGCTTTCCAACCATCGTCATCTGAAAGAAAACGCCGCTTCTTAGTAGTGTTCATGTATGGCCTGTATGCCCATTCTGTATCAGCCGCATCGGCCTGGTCGATAGTCCCCAGTTTAAGATCGTATACTAGAAGGCACAAATTATTTGCTAAATTCATTATAGTTTCCTTAGAAATAAGAAATGAAGTTATTACGTCGCAATTGGAAACGCGGTCCGACTTCTTTCAATTCAATGCCTTTTCCTCCCTCGCCTTTTTTATAGGTGTGATGACGATATGAAATAAAATCGTCATGATTGGCAAAGGTGATTACTCGTTTACTATCTTCCTTTGGAACCGGGAAAAGATACCTGCATAAACATTGAACAAAACTTATAAATAGTGCTAGCAATAGCAAACTAAAAAACGCTTTATACTTCAAAATGCTCATGACCCGTTGACCCAATTGAGTCTTCATGTTGTGGAAAATGAGATGAGGATACTGCTCAGACATGGGGGCTATATCGGGAATATCATGGCGCATGACTACATCCGAGAGGTTAAAGTACGCAGTTGGGCCGTATGGTAAATGGCTGATAATCATTGCATTTGGTTGACCTCTGTGCTCATGTACTACAATGAAGTCAGTTACACTGTTGGCTCTACAAGCATCCAAGAGCTGTTTCATTTCATAGTTGCCCCGATTGAGCCTTTGAGCATTGGGGAAAACCAGTTTGAGTTCCTTGACAAATTAAAAAATCTGAGTAAAACAACACTTAATAATGCTGATATGGAATCATTACTTTAACAAACATCTTTAAACGAGATGAGGGGTCATGGGATGTTGTAATCATGATTTTTGGATCTTCAACTCCAGCCCAACGGTACTCATCATCCATATGTGATGTTCCTCCACCACCTGATGAAAAACATGTTACATGTCTTTTATACAAATAAACGTAAACAAGGCACACCTGTATCTGTTCCAGCCAAAAGAGCTGCTCGTTCTGGTCCAGCATCTTCCCAATCTAAGGCTTTTTGAAGTTCAACAGCTTGTTTTCTGAGGTCAGTGTCAATAGGTCTTCCCTCTAGAAGGCATCAATTGTAATTTTTCCTGAAAAAAAATTGTATTGCAATTAAACGTACCTTCTAGTGCTTGCCTTAACCGATCTTTTTTGTCCTGAATGGCTTTCTTACGACCTTCAAGTGATTTTCGGTACAGATATTCTCGGCGCAACCGCGCTTGCCTGCGAAGCTGGTGAAATTAACTCTGTTAGTATTTTTAGATAAAATGATTTACCAAAACAAGTGATTACCATTTTGATGTCAAAATTAAAGAGAAAGAAAATAAGCGTTCCTCCGACACGGCAACACGTGATAAACTGACAAGTTGAGGATGGATTGTCGTCTGCTTTACTTTATTTTGAGCCTGTTGCCCCGATTGCCAAGTTTAAACATTTTAGTAGGTCCCAGGTCCGGACTGGTGGTCCGGTCTAGAGTGTTGACTCACTATCACCGTTAACTATTAACACAAAAAAAAACAATGGATTTTTTTAAATTTTAAAGGAGATTTTTTTTCTTTTTTAACGAAAGGTCAACTAAAATCAGTGGTTTATGAAGTTGGGGGAAGAGCGAATAGGAGAGCCCTTACATCATGAGAATCGTTTTTTTTTTTTAATTTTTCTTCGGCATGCTGCTTATCACACCCACAGTAACAACTGAAACAACAAAGTTGCTAATCGCGCCCACACGCGTCCGCGGCCGCGCCCACACTCAATCAATTTCACGCACTAACTCGTACGCACTTGAAGTGAACGAAGAGTAGGCCGCCAATTGGGCAGCGGCGGTTGCTATGTCGGCTTCGATCCTTTCTTTATTGTCGAAAAATGAAAACAATCACGTAGGTTATAAACATGAAAAACTTGCAAGTCCAAGTAAATGCTATTTCCGAAATAATGTCGTGGCCTTGTGAGAAAAATTAGAAATATATTTTTTGGAAGATGTATCAAGCGCGAGATCAAAAGTTTATATATATTTGACCATAATGTCGTGCGATTCCTATTTGCTGCGGTTATTGACTACGAACTAACGGAATCGAAGACCAAGTGACCGTAATTTTAATTCATGACATTCAAAAACATGATGTTAATCCATATCGACACGCAGGTTACGCACCAATTAAAAGGAATAAAGCTTGATATGCTCACCGTAAATTTATTTTTAGTGACTTGGCCCTTATAGCGCGTGTGGAGTCGTGGGCTAAAAACAGATTTCATCTGTTATTTGGCTGCACAGCGATATGCAATTGAATCAACAAAATCCATCTTTGTGATGATCATTTCAAATATGGAACAGAAAATTAATCTCGATAGTCATATATACGTATATGAGAAGCAGATGTTCCATTTCGAAATGATATCCTGTTGGCTTGTTGGTAAATGTGTATAAAAGCGCAATGTGAAAATTAGATTTTCACTGCTCGTTGATCATCGCGCAACCTCTTCCACTTTTGGTTTTCGCTTATTGGAGGTAAACTAAAAATTTTATTTTTGGTATCATACTAAGTTTCTTACACTAGTATATAGTTAAAATGTATATGTAAACTAAATCAAAAGAAAACAACAAGAACGACAATGCGGAAACTTTTCACATTTCTGGCGATTTGGAGCCTAATCGCTTCCATCAAAGCTCTCCCTTCCGGTGAGCCGTCCGACGTGAAATGGGAGGAATGGGATAAATTTCAGGTATTTAGTCTTAATTGTTGCGTTTTGTCTAATAATTTTAAGCTGCATATAGGCTAATAATTTTTATTTCGATTATTTATAGGAGGAGAATTTCGTAGCCGGAGACCCGTTGACAGAGGAAGAGTTTGAAGAAGCAAAGTCAGCAAAAGCAGGTAGACGAACAATGTATAAAGGCGGGTAATTTTAAGTTGAAATCTTTATAAAATGTCGTGAAATCTTGACATTTTTATTCTCCTGGGCCAGTCTGGGACGAGTAATTGAGCGTTGGAATACTGCTAGACGATATAGCTTCTGCATGGATTTCTGATGAACTAATTAAATCTCGAATTAAATTCACTCAATTTACTAGGTTTTGAGATCCCCAGCACAGACGGAGAAACGCTGCAAACTGGACTTGTTGGTGGTGACATGTTACTTTCCGGCTCTAAAAACTTCCTTGATTTCAGCGTATACAAATCATATAAGTGGCCGAATGGACAAGTTCCTTACGTTATTTCGGCGGCAATGAGTACGTTTTACTATGAAAAACATCACACAGTATTTGTACTATACTATAACTTACGTACTGTATATAATCCAACTACTCTTGTTTTTATACGATAAAACAGCTTCAACCCAGCGCACAATGATTGCTCAAGCAATGAGTAGATACCATAACAGCACATGCATCCGTTTCGTTCCAAGGACAACCCAAGCTGACTATGTTCGAATTGTAAAGGACAGTTCTGGGTATTCTAATGTTCGACAAAATGTTTGATTGATTGTGAGTAATATGACTCATTCTCATTGAAAATAAGGTGCTTCTCCAATGTTGGAAAAGTCGGTGGTGCTCAGACTTTGAATCTTCAAGATGGATGTAGTCTTGGCAACACACAACATGAGTTGATGCACACCCTAGGATATTTCCACGAACATTCGCGCCCAGACCAAAGCAAAAATGTCGTAATAAATTATAGCAACATTATTGCAGGTAAAACGGTTGTATAAAGCTAATCGTAAACAAAAAATTAAAATAATTTACGATACTTCATTTTCAGGGACGGAAGGCAATTTCAAGCCCGTGTCAGCAAGTTGGGTGAACATTCAAAATGTTCCATACGACTTCGGTACCTGTTTTCTGTTTGTTAGACTAACATATGTACTCTAACTTCATTTTTTTAAAGATTCAATCATGCACTACGGAGCTACATTTTTTGCCATAAACCCCAAAATCGCCACGATCAAGCCTGTCAGTTCATCCATCAACCCCAATCGAATGGGCCAACGCAATGGCTTCAGCGCTGTAAGCTATATTATATAGATTCGAATTTATATTATGTTTCACTTTCTAACTGCTGTGTTTACTTGAAAAAAAATTCGTGTCACAGTGGGACGTGAAGAAAATCAAAATCGCTTACTGTGGTGGCGTTTAATTTGTCGGCGATTTCCCGTGCGGCAGCAGACATTGAGCGTTTTACATGTAAATGGCGTACGCCTGCTTGTGCCACGCAAAACCTATGAACGATCTGCTGAATATAAAAATTACAAATAGCGATATTGGATTTGGTTACAGATTTGTTGTTGATTATATGTGCACTATTTTAAAACATATTATACGCATAAAATAACATTGACTGTTTCTTTTTCTTGTAACATAAACCACTTGAACTTCCAAATCACGGAAATTGCAATGCGGAAGCCGGAAGAAAAATAAATGACTGATTCAGTAATTTCACTTGAAATTTCACTTGATAAAATCTCGCTGCCTTTCGGTTTAATATATTCTATGTACGTACTGAGCACTTAAAGCGCACTCAATGAATTTGTGGAACCGGATATCACTTTACCCATGCAAGTGTTTCTTTCATGACCGAATTTATAAATAGGGTATAGCTACTGCTACTCTACCGTCTATATAAAATAACATGGCGTTAGAGAATAACCCGGAAATAAACAAGAAAATATGACATATACGGATAGTATCCATTTCATTAACATTTTCTTTTGTTGCTGGGGAAAAACTCGTGGAAAAACTATTTTTCTATTCATACTATCAATGCCAATGCGTGCATCGATGCTGGGCTGGAGGTCCAGAACAACAATGATTTTGGGTAGCTATAAAAGCGCAATATGAAACTGGATTTGAATTATTCTTCTCGAGTTCTTTCGGAACATTCCGCACTATTCGCAACGCTGCTTTGTCTTTTAGTAGGTCAGAAATATAATATGTATACCAATTTTGTAAAACTAGATAAAATCGGATAAAATGCTAATCCATATATCGAGTATATTTTATAAAATTTGTGTACTAACATAGAATATTAATGGCATCGTGGAAAATAATTTCGTTGTTGGCGATTTCCTCTGTGCTGATGTGCAGCTGGATCACTACCGCTAGCGCAAATCCAGCCGATTATTCTTCCGATGACAAATTGGAGGACTGGGAAACATTTCAGGTATCAGACTTTTCCAACCGTTTGCTAAAATGGTTTGCGATATCATTGGCTAATATTCTTATGTTTTATGCAATAGGATGAACTTTTTGGAACCGGAGACTCGCTGACTGAAGGATATTTTCTAGACGGTCATGAAGGAGAACCAGGTACTGGGACCAACCAAACCATATAGAAATAGGATTATAGTCTAATGCGTCCGCACACTGGTATGAGTATAACATTCTGTCTAAAAATAATGGTACAAAAATAAGCTTATAGGTTATGAACATCTCTTGTTATGAAATTATTTAAACTTTTGAGGGAATATGCTTCCGTATGCTATCAAAATTCGCTTGCTAAGAATGTTCTTCTGCTTTCAGCTCGATTCGAAGACGCGGACGGACAAGATACGACAGGCCATTTGCCTAATATTGGAATGCAAAATGCTCCCGATTTCCTATTTTGAAGGCTTTCTAGCATAATTCCGCAATTCAAATGGATTATGATCATATTTTGACTACATACCCTGTATTTGTCCTTATGTAAATGTAATCGAATAAGGAATATTGTTGTTTTCAAAAGACTGCAGCAAAACGACTATCAAAATTTTAGATTTTCATGATTCTCGGATCGCTTATAAAATCTTAGTGAAATAAAATCGCGTCCGTTTTCTTATTATCCCTTTGGGACCCTCTCAGCGAGCGACGAAAGTCGGCGCGAGAGCCCATAATAGAAGCTTCATAGGGTGCGTCAAAATTAAATCCGGATTGAGTTGAAACAGTCACGTGATTCCTTTTCGACCAATTGGGTTTTTATTCCTGTTTGTTTATTGGTTGAGAAGGGATCACGTGATTGTTTTCAACTCAATCCGGATTGAATTTTGACGCACTCATAGAGATATGGTTGCCAATCTCCTGTGTTATAAGCTAGCATAGGGGCTGGCACACTTTCCGTGACTTTGGTCCACATCGATCGACCTGCCGCCACGCGGCCTAATGGCGGAACTATATGTTACTTCCCCGAATGAAAAAAGCATCAAGTTACGGTGTGAACCGCTAGACGGCAGATCAGTTGGTCTGGCCCAAGTCGCTGATTGGCTCTCTCGCAAAGTAAGGGATGGGAAAGGCTTCGCCTACCGTCCACCTTTCATTAAATTTCCCTTTTAAGTTGTAGACAAATTCGTTCAAGAATAGAACAAATCAGTCATGGAGTCGACTAACGACGTCGTGAGAAATATGACTTTTTGATGAAATGAATTACTTTTCTTTCAAGAACGATTGATGGAACGGGCTCAGCCGTGACAGCTTCAAGAGCTCAGCCGTCAATTTCACGGTGGTGTCTATTGCACCGAAAGGTTTCGGTGCACTAAGGACCTTTTTGGCTATTCAACCGAACTTCGAACAGCAGTTAAAAAATATTTCAAGTTACACCGTTTGTCGATGCTAAGATTAAAGAAAGGTTTGTCGTGAAGAAATACAGAGTTACATAATAGCTTAATAGATAGAATAATTTAGTTTACAGATTCCCAACATAAAGTATCGTTTAAACTTAAAAAAAAATTAAATTTAGGACTTGGGCCGGAATCGAAACTTTTATTTTCTGATTCATGTCCAATCGCGCTATCAACTTAGCTACAGATCACTCGCATTGCTAAGAGTTGTTTTCCTATAAAATAGAAATTCTCCTAAATAAATATGTTCTTTTAGTTTTAGATTGTAAATTAAGTTAGCTCTTGGTTAAAGGAAGTTTGGAAAGATTGAACACGAAAATACTGCCAATATTTCAGACAAAAATTTAAATTTACATTTCGGTGCAATAGCCAAAAAAGGTGTTAGTGCACGCAAAAATGCTCCTTGGAGCACCAAAATCTTTCGGTGCAATAGATTTACATTACAACATTACAAAAGATTTACACTTACATGGCTGTGTTATTAGGGGAACGAATCAGTTCTGCGTTGAAAATTGTTTGTTCCACTACTGTTCGTAACGCCATTACTTTTGTGAATTCGATTAGGGTGTCTCTTGGGAGAGCTATTGTTTATGAAAGCTTTACTCGAATTATAAACAAGACACACAGATCTGGACGAGGACATGCCCTTGAAAGTCTGTGGTCTGGTTTGTGACCTGCTGGCCTTAGTTCAACTTTGGACTCAACGCCAAAAACTTTAGTAGTAGTCGCATTTGGTTTTGGCGAAGGGACGGTTAGTGCGACAAGATCCATGTATTCCAATGGTCTCCATGTTGTGGAAACCGGAATATGTAGCCCGGAATCACGGCCGTTACATACGGCGATGCCGGACACTAACCCCGACTGTAGATCCGTAACTTTTTGTGTACAAATGCCAGATGTTCTATCCGTACAAGGAAATCATCCTTTTTACAAGTCCAACAATAACATCAGAATTTCCTGTACCTGATAGAAATTTACAATTATTGTGTTTTAAAATATGATAAAGACAAGAAACTTACCTGGCATTTTCTACCAAACGATTAGATTGAAGAACTATTAACCAAATCAGCTTATGCATTGACTGATACTAAATATTTTTAAAGCAAATTCTTGAGATGCCCACCTTAACAGTATTCTTTACCCAAAGAGGTAAAGGAGGTATGCCATTCTGAGGTACCAATATACAAACAATGAACCAAAAAATAACAATTAGCTTTTCAAAACCAAGCGGGTGAATACGGTTAAACTGCCGGAGACTCGTGGGTCCTGACTGTAGTTACGAGACCCGACTCAAACTTAGTGGAATGAGACGGCGTCTGAACCGGCACTCTCGGTGGAGATACCTGCTGTCGGCGATGAGAGTAGAGCTCAGTGCCAACTACAAGGTTCAGGCGGGCCACTTAGCAACCCGCCGGCTCGTCAACTCACAACACAAGAAGTGGCAAAATTCCTCCAGAATTTACAAGTTCAAATTCCAAATAAATTACGGCGAGATGTATTTCCTGTCACGAACAATGTACCCGAAATATTTGGACTTGGATTCGTCCTTTTGAGCGTGCACCAAGGTAATCCAATTAACGGGAGGATTAGAGGTCACCTCTCTGCAGATAGTGGCCATGTTTTCCTTGGTATACGAGACTCAAAGTAGTCCAAGCATCAATGATAGAAATATATGATTGTAGTTCCAATTACACACCCTTAGCAGAAAGTCATCACTTGTTTCAGCAGAAGAAATCTTATTTAGCGTTGGATTCCTTTGTGTGCGAGACTCAGAGTACTCATGGTCTGGCTCTTCCAGGTGGGTCTTCAACTTCTGCAGGCTGTTCGTTGTTTTTTGGTTTGTTCGTTCTTAAGTACTATTAGAAGAATTTTAAGGATAACGCGAGACATTTTAAGTTTCTTCCTAGCAGCTAAGATTCATCCCTTGGAGATGTTGGTGTTTTGATTTGTTAGAAGTGGCGGAATTGTTAGAAGTGGCGGAATTGTTAGAAATGGTGGAAGTGGTTGTTATTGTGGTTTGAAGTGGTGATGGAGCATTACTAGTTTTTCGCGCCAACTGTATTACAGTTAATATGCTTGGTATTGGATTGGGTTCAAACGTGGATGGCCTTGTATAGGATCAACTGTTTTGAATTTGAACACTTTCCTACAAGCAGTTTGATTCAGAAACATTTCACACAGCAGTGATTGCTTTGGGTAAAAATTGAAACGAAATTGATTCACTACTACTCGTAACGGAATTATTATTTTAAAACTGATTATGCTGTCTGGTTTGGGAGCATAACATTGTTTTACTTCAATTTTGAAAGTGACACACTGATCTGGATGAGGACATGTCTGTCGATCTACTTGCTTTAGATCAACTTTCGACACAACGCCAAACACTTAAATACACTTATTTAGGCTTGGTGAAACTTTCAACACTACAAGATCCAGGCATTTCAATGGCAATGTGCTACATAGGGAATCAAAGTTTCACAACAAAGAAGAGGAAATCTCTCGGATACGTCCTTTTCGGCGTGCTTAAAGGTCAAGGTTGTCCAATCGGAGGATCGGAAAGGATCGGTGTTCACCTCTCTGTAGATCTAGGCCTAGTTACTTTCGTTCAACTTTCGACACAATGCCAAACACACTTATATACGTACTTAGGCTTGGTGAAACTTTTAACACTACAAGATCAAGGCATTTCAATGGCAATGAAGTACCATAGGGAATCAGTTTCACAACAAAGAAGAGGAAATCTCTCGGATACGGCCTTTTCGGCGTGCTTAAAGGTCAAGTTTTTGGTAACTGGGTAAGTGTCGCGTAGCACTTACTTCCAAGATAATTGAAGGTAGTCTAAGACCCATCCCATTCCAATTGGGTGTATTGTCCACCTTTGCTCTCTCGTAATTCTCCATACACTGACAATTAAATGGGGGTACAATAACACAGGAAACAGAGGGGGCTATTCGCCATCCAGCGGTAGCCCTCCAGGTTAGCTTGAGCCTTAGTTGACAGCTTGATAGTACGGGCTCCAGCCCGGCGGGAGTATATTTTCCCAACATCAAGGTTGTCCAATCGGAGGATCGGACAGGATCGGTGTTCACCTCTCTGTAGATAGTGGCCCGTATTTCTTGTACCATTAATGGTTGAAAGAAATTGTTGTAGACTCCAACGCTAGGGTAAGCCGACACAACGGGGCGAGGCGTGAGTTTGGGTAGCATACGGGGCATGCGGACATGTCTACCCCACGACACACCTACCCCACTCGATCCGACACTCCTACCCCGACATACCTACCCCACTCGATCCGACATACCTACCCCCGACAGACCTACCCCACTACGTTCAAAAGGACGACACACCTACCCCACCCCATATAAAATACCGACACACCTACCCCACTTCAAAATTTTTTTCTTGTTATTTACCCGACACACCTACCCCACTCCATTTTTTTTTAAATTACGCGACTTATGTACCCCACTTTAACCTTTTTGAAAAAGTTTCGCCATAATCTGCTTTGCTCGTCGAATGTACAATAGCTGTTATCGAATACAATGAATGCATAAACGTTCTGTCAATCTTTTAATGGTGTATCGGTTAGTCGTTGAACAATTGTTCAATCGGGTACCATCCCGAAACTGGTAAAAAGTTTGAGAATTTTTTAACATGGGCGATTAAGTTTTTTGGACATCAAGTTATATGCTTTAGATTAATTCAAGTTAGATAACTCCAAGTCTCAGTCTCACCAATGAATCATATACTATAATCGTCGGCCAAAACACACGCCGGGCGGCGATTTTGTTTTTCAATCGATCGGTAAGGGGAATATATGTTTTAAGACGGCATTGTTTGCGGATTATAAAGTTGGTGGGCTATTTTCTAGCTACTTGCTAGCGGTGCGCGGGGTATTATGTAATCATCAAGGGACCGTCCTTGAAGTCTTCTTCCGTGCCGAACGGAACCCCTTGTCCGCCTTTGTTCATCTGTCGGCGGCTCGGCGCTGACCTTGCTTCCGAAATTACGGAAAGGGTTACGTCTTCTTTCCTATTGGCGCTTCCGGACGTCTGAGAAGTGCAAAACAATATATAAAGCAATGCAATTTCACACTCAGCAATCATTTCCATTATTCAGCGCGAGCCTATTGACCACAAATTCCAGAATCTCCAGTCTAATTTTGATAGTGTTTCTTTTCAGTTTTCATTTTATTTTTTCTTATATTGCAATTTTTATTCGTGTTTTTTTTTTTACTTTCACACTTTCTTAAGTTCTAGTTTTTAAACTCGTTTATTTGTTTTTTTATTTGTCCGTTCATTGTTTTTTTTTGCGAGTCTTTCTCTGTCTTTATTATAGTTCTACCATGGAAGTTCTCCTCCGGAAGCTCCCAGGACAGAAAAAAGGAGGTTTCTTCTACGCTTCGAGTCAAAACTACACCTATCATCGATACAAGGCCACGTAAGCGTGACTTTTCTAATCATAATTTTAATTTATGCCTATATAAGTAATATATTCCTGAATTAGAACAAAAACTGTATCCTTCCGCTGTCGCCAGTACGAGTCGCTGAGTTGCATGGCTCGAGTGACGTTTAGCGACGGAAAATACATGACAAATGGCGTTCACCATGTACATCTCGATGAAGCTGAAGAAATAAAGAGGGTCGCTGCCGTTAATGAATGCGTCTTACAAGCTGGGCAACAACGGGGGCAGCTCAAAAGAATTTTTGAGAACGTCCGTGAAAAGTAAATATAATCTTGAACAAAGTTTGGTTGTTTTTCATTTTCGGTTCCATTTCTACAATATTTCCGTTTCTTAAGCCATCCGGATGCTGATGTCGTATATAACGCGGCCTTAGAAAGAAGAATGCAGCGGGAAAAGCGAGCTAACCAGCCAGCTATACCTCAATCCGTAGAAGAAGCCGAACAAATCCTACGCGAGTTTCCGGAATACAAGTATATAATTAAGGTTCAAATACAAATATTTTGATTGAGTTAATTAACTCATTATTTTAGAGTATGACACTGGATGGTTCGGCAACATTTTTTCGTGGGAGAGTTTCAACACCCACCGGATCGGCGCTCGTTTTTGTCTCGCCAACCGTCATAAGTCACATCCGTATTACGAAGACGGTTTTAGGCGACGGAACTTTCTTTGCTGTTCCTGGCCTATTCTATCAGATGTTTACTCTTCATTTAAAGGCCTTCACCCACGTAAGATCACTTTTTGCTATTGATGGTATTTTTTTATTATTATTGTCTAAATTGTTAACTTCTCTTAAACAGGCCTTCCCCGTAGCCTATGTGCTTATGACCGAAAAAACACAGGCCCTTTACAATCAGGTCATGCAGCGGATTCTGCAGATAGCGGAAGAAGAGGTTCCAGGCGATCAGTTCTCCATTACACTTATGATATCGGACTTTGAGGATGCGATTCTAAACTGTATGCAAGCATCATTTCCGACCGGTCGTTGCCGAGGATGTTGGTTTCATTATGGACAGGTAATTCATAGGCGTAGAGTATGGGGTGGCGAGCGGGCGGGCGCCCCACCCGAAGAGTTTTTCGCCCCACCGGAAATTTGTTGAAATTTTCTTAGTTTTCAAACAAAATTAAAAACTCGTAAAATATCACAATTTTCTTAAAATTTGAATTGCTGTTTGTATTTTAAAAGATTTTGGCAATGTGTCGATACAATATTTAAGTCTGCTGTTAAGCCTTAAACAACAAGTCGTCTGCAATTTGAAAACGAACACGTGATTTGGCTGTTTAGCCGATCGGAAGCTATTCCGCTATTGTTTAGTTATCTAGTTGTTTGTTTCTGTACTAGGCTACTAGCCTTGTTGTCTAGCTAATCTAGCATTCCCGAAGATAAATTACGTTTTGTTTAATAAATATGGATAAGTTTGTGATTCGTTCAAAGAAAAGAACTCTCGAGAGTACGAGTGTTGACGTAGAAGAAACAAGGTCCACTAAAGTTCCCCAAAACAGTGATCATACTGATAAAGCAGAAGCAGCAGGTAAAGTTACCACTTACCAGATAATCAGAGTGAGGGCTTGAGGCTTAAGCTACTTGGCTCAACAAACAAGATAATGTCTTATTTTATTGTTCAACGTAAGAATGTTATTTGAGTTTTTATGTGTAGGCTTAGCAAATCAAGTCGTGGAAATTGATGACGATGACGAATCGACACCAGTTTCGAGTAAGGATAAGAAAACTAAGAAAGAAGACAAACGCCGTTTCATTCCAGAATGGACCAAAACTTTCACTTGGATAACATACAACAAAGAAAAAGATAAGGTATTTTGCAACATTTGCTGCCAAGCTGTGACAATGAAAATGCCATTGCCAAATTCATCGCGAGACACGGAATCACTAGCAGCCTTTATGACAAACGGCTTTAATGGATGGAAAAATGCAATTGATCGATTTAAAGGTCACGAAAAATCAAGCGTTTATTTGGCTTCTGTGAACTCAATCGTCTTGGCGAATTCTGAATCAAATATTGCAACTCACATGAATATTCAGCACTTAAAGGATATGAACGAATCTCGGGAAGCATTAAAAAGCATCTTTTCCAGTATCCGTTATTTGGCCACCCAAGGCTTGGCAATTCGAGGTAAAACTGAGGAATCTTCAAATCTACGTACACTTTTGATTGAAAGATCGATGGACTTTCCCCCTTTGAAGAAATGGCTTGATCGGCCTGAGAAGTTTAAATGCTTGTCGCCAGAAATTTCGAATGAGATACTTCAAGTGTTTTCCTTGGCTATTCAACGTCATTTGGTGGAAGAAGTAAAAAGGATGAAACATTACGGCTTGATGCTAGACGAGTCAGCTGAAATTTCCGCAAAAGAACAAGTATCAATATGCCTCCGATCAGTTGATGACGACAACTTCATTGTCTACGAAACCTTTTTGGGATTTTATGAAACTTCTCGGACCACAGCAAAAGATTTGTTCGACATTGTTTTAGATGTCATGGCTCGGTTTGATTTGACCATGGTTGATTGTCGCGGCCAATGCTATGACGGAGCTGCTGCTATGTCTGGTGAGATAACGGGCTTACAAACTCGTATACGAAATCTAGAACCTCGTGCGCTGTTTGTTCACTGTCGCGCCCACACTTTAAACTTGATGGTGCAAGACGAGATAGGAAGAAATCTTGAAATTGCTAAAATAATGTCAACCGTGCAAAAATTTATTGCATTCGCTCGTGGTTCACCAAAAAGACTTGCTTGGCTAAAACATTTTCAAGAGAAGAGTGACTCTGAAAATGGTACGTCCCTTCGTCCGTTTTGTCCCACACGGTGGATTATGCGAAAAATAACTCTCATTTCAATTACAAGTAACTACTCCACTCTCCTTGACTGGTTACGAGATTTGGAAGACAACCCTGACTTCGTTCAATGTAGAGCTGAAGCTTCTGGATTTTTGGTGCAATTTGAGACATTCGATGCCTATTTTAAACTAGAAATGCTCCGTAAAGTGTTAACAGTACTAGAAGACGCAAGTACTCGACTTCAAGGATCCCAATTGAACTTTCGTCTTGCGGAATCATTGGTGGAGACACTTAAAGAGGTTTTTAAATCTGCAAGATCATCTGAGCGATTTGGAACCTTCTGGAAAGCCGCATTAGACTCTGCCAAAGCTATTGATCTACCTGAGCCTACGTTGCCAAGGCAACGCAGAGTCCCAACTAGACTAAATTCTGGTAATTCTGCTCATCACTTTCCTACTGCACCTGAAGATAAATATCGACAGCTATATTTTGATCTCTACGATGGAGTTATCATGGGCCTTACCAGCCGGTTTGAGCCAAGTGAAACTACCACCCATTTGAAAAAAGTTGAAAACTTTCTTATTGGCGGAAACGATTCTTCGGATTCTATCGACTTGGACTATTTAAAGAGTTTTTACAAAGAAGATTTTGATGATTACAGAAGACTTCTGATTCAAAGAGACATGGTTGTCGATGAAGCAAAAAGAAAGAATGTAAAACTGGTTGATTTCCAGTCTCTTCTCGATTTTCTTAAAGGAGCTGATCAGATCGGTCTTAAAAATTTAGTCCTTGAAATTGTAAAACTAGTCAAAATAATCTTAACAATGGCTATTTCTACTTTTACTGCAGAAAGGTCTTATTCTGGTCTCCGGCGTCTGAAAACTTATCTTCGTTCAACGTTGTCGCAAGAAAGATTAAATGCGGTAGCTTTAATAAATGCCAATCGAGAAGTTTTGCGGAATATGAATCTTGATCCAATGATCGACGATTTCATTCGTAGGTGTCCTGTTCGTACTAATACATTTTCATTGTCCGATTCCTACAAAACTCGCCGTCCGATTCCCCGGCAAACGGATAAAGAAGTTTCAAAATAAGGAATAGTGGTTCGATCTAACTTTCGCCTAACGGCTGATGCCCTCAATGCAAATTTAAATGTTACTGTTCAAAAATATGTGTTTTGTTCCTTTTTTATTTTTCAACATGTTGTGAGTTGTGATAATCTTAAACTACAATCCAGAAATCGTAATTCAGCGAAACCAAAATCAATGCCCATCCATGTCATTACACGCGAAAGTTTGAAACTTGAAAGTAAACATCTATTTTATTTTATATATTGTTATGAATGGAGGGGCTCAAACTACTAAAACTGAGGGAAAATCTACACGAAGCCAAGCGAAAAGGGTTCTAACTAGGCTGACTCAACTCTTAGGCTCAGAAGCAGACTGAAAATTCAAAGTCCTCCAATGAGTCGACCGACCATCGCCAGCGCCAAGCACCGACTTAGTCTTTTTCCAAACTCACTGCTTCGATCATCGCCTAGTCATCGTCACGTCAACGTCATTTCTTAGGGGTCAGTCAGGACACACTTTCTTTAGGAAAAAGGGGTAGCTTCAGGATTAATAGGAATTCTAAACTCGTATTCGACCCTCACCATAACAATTCGGCCTTTCCTGACATTACTTTTTCCTTACGTTTCTAAACGTTACAAAAAGTTCCCTCTCCCGACTTAGTTAACTACGCATCCTGATGATGAAAAATTTAACCCTAACGCACCTTAAACGCACCTAACGGGTCTAAATCTTTTCCCATTTCGTTCTGCTACCGCTCCTTCCTTCCACATTTTCCTAGTCGCGACTCGTTCTCTCATTCTCCCTTTTTCGATGTTCGCATTCTTTTAGCCGCGATCGGCCACAGATTGCCCTCCCACTCGCCAGCCTTAGAATCACCTTGAGATGCGCACAATTTACAGACTACGTCTTCCTTTCCTTCTTTCTCTTTTTTTTTCTAATGCCGACTTGCATCCTTCGGCCGTTAGCTAGACGCCGGCACGCCTCGTGAATCCGACTTTGAAACACGGCCACTTTTTTTCAACATTTCGCCTCAGCCACCCCTGGGTGCCGGCAATCTTTTTCTCTAAATTAAATTAACGCTATAACACGTCTTCCCGACATTAAATCGTACAGCCTCATCCACCACCTACTACGACTCAACAACACAAAATACTTGATGACTAATATAACAATAGAATAACACAGTTGCACACAAAGAGTCCAAAAGATCACTCAATCCACCAGTTAAGAAGAAGAAACACGACACTTTCTAGACCGCTTCGGCCATCCGTCAATCTAATTCTCTTTCCTCAAAGAGGGCCAAAGTGGAGACCTTTCTACTTATAGATTGAGAGAGGGATCTTAAGTATAAAAAAGTGCTATCCAATGGGATTTCAGATCCCACTTCTGACACCATGTTATGAATGGAGGGGCTCAAACTACTAAAACTGAGGGAAAATCTACACGAAGCCAAGCGAAAAGGGTTCTAACTAGGCTGACTCGACTCTTAGGCTCAGAAGCAGACTGAAAATTCAAAGTCCTCCAATGAGTCGACCGACCATCGCCAGCGCCAAGCACCGACTTAGTCTTTTTCCAAACTCACTGCTTCGATCATCGCCTAGTCATCGTCACGTCAACGTCATTTCTTAGGGGTCAGTCAGGACACACTTTCTTTAGGAAAAAGGGGTTGCTTCAGGATTAATAGGAATTCTAAACTCGTATTCGACCCTCACCATAACAATATATATATATGGAGGAGGAAAATATTTTTACAAGGGGAGGGGGTAAAAAGTAGAGGGATGGGAAATTCTTTTTCGCCTTTCGCCACACCCGGGAAAAACGGAACTCTACGCCTATGAGGTAATTAATTAATTAATACTTTTTTTTTCTTTTTCTCGATCTAACGCCTTGTTGTCTGTTAGGCTATTTATAGATACGCATGTAAGGAGGGGCTTGGGGCAGCGTATCTAGCCGGCGGTGTTGTCCGGACGATTATAAAAATGCTGATCGCATTGGCGCTTTTACCTGCCCCACGTATTTATGAAGCGTTTCAGGTAGCTACAAGTAAATTGTAATAAGGTTGCAACTTTATAAAGCTTTCTTTCTTTAGATTATCAAGGAAGAAAATGCCGCCGCTCTCTTGCAGGAAACGCCAGAGGTTCAGAGAGGGATCGCTGCTTTATACACCTATTACGGCGGCTATTAGCTTGGCACACAAGGAGCAGAAAAAATCAGTGTATACGGCGACAAAGACCGCACTAACAATCTCGTGGAAGCCTTTAATCGGTGGTTCAATGCCAGATGTGTTATACCCAAAAATAACTTCTGGGATTTCGTTTGTAAGTCAAACATATTTTAAAATTTTTAAATAGTATTATAACTATTTTTGTTTTTAGCTCATTTGCAGCACACGGATTCCAACAATTCCAAAGATTTCCTGGCAGCGAAAAATGGACGGAGAATTAAACGACCTACACCGCCGAAACAGAAACGCCAAAATTCAGAAATCGCCCGCATTAAAGGTTTATTCGATTCTGGAGAAATCGGTATTTTTGAATTTCTCCAGATGACGTCTGGACATTTCGAGCCCGCGCGAGTACGTTTTAATTTATCAAACAATTCACACAATTTTTCTTTCCGATTCACAATAATTGTCATTTTTTAAAATTCAGGATGAACTAGTGCAAGAGCCACCAGTCGTCAACAATGAAAACGCTGACCCATTGGATGAGGCGCCCGTGTCACCCCCACGTAGACGAAGGAATGTAGCTGGGCGTCCGGCAGGCGTCGACATCAGAATAAGGCAACTCCCTGATCAAAATGTCGCTGTTCCACCGAATATAGCCGACGACCACGTAGCTGCTGTGATCGAGGCAGTTGCCACCTTTGGCTTCGTCCCTGAAGCTCATGAAAATCCGGCGGCTGATGAAGCTTTACCTCAGGCCCCCCCAATCGCGACGGCCGACGCTCTACCACCGATCGACCCAGTACCTATGGCGGACGTTCGACAACCAGTTGACCCAGTCGCCGCGGATCAGGAGCCTAACGCCAATCCACCGGGTGATGATGTCGAAGCTCTGGCCAACTTAGCGGACGTCGATCAGTTTGCCGATGCTGGTGTACTTGACGTCCAGCCTGAGCTTCCAGCCCCTGCAGAATCAGCCACGACTGATGATCAGCCTCAACAACGTCGTGGGCAACGCATTCGTCAGCTTCCACCTCTTTTGCGACCCGATGGTGATGCCCCTGCTCTGCCTATTGTATCTCAACGTGGTCGTCAACGTGGGCGGGGTCGTAGCGGCCAACGCCATTGATTTCTTTTCTCATACATGTGTTTAATTTTCCTTTTTTCTTATTTTCTTTATTTTCGTCCTTGTTTGACAGCTCTCTAAATCTCTTTGGCAGCCGTAGGCTGGAGGAGAGGTTTAGAGATGTTTATACGATTGTCAACTTAGTGTGAATAAAATTTTTTAAACTTTTCAACACTTAACTGATAATTTAATTTTTGGAGTGGGGTAGGTGTGTCGGGTAAATAACAAGAAAAAAATTTGAAGTGGGGTAGATGTGTCGGTATTTTATATGGGGTGGGGTAGGTGTGTCGTCCTTTTGAACGTAGTGGGGTAGGTCTGTCGGGGGTAGGTATGTCGGATCGAGTGGGGTAGGTATGTCGCGGTAGGAGTGTCGGATCGAGTGGGGTAGGTGTGTCGTGGGGTAGACATGTCCGCATGCCGCATACGGTTGTCAAACTTCACTTCTTCGAGTATAGGAGGTGGATCTCGGCCGCTGCCCTTTTTTTACCTCCTATATACAGTAAAAAGATCAATTTAAATGATGTTTTGTTGTTTTTCTCTCAATGATAATAACAAATTACCGAAATCCAATTGTAGCTCCAATTACACACCATTAGCAGAAAGTCATCACTTGTTTCAGCAGAAGAAATCTTATTTGAAGTTGAGTTGTTGGAGTTAAGAGTTGGAGTTGGCAACTTTTGCATGGTGTTTGTTGTAAGTCTATGCGTTGAACTGGGGTGCTGGGGTTAGCTCCCTCACTAGTTTTGAGTTTTAAGAATAAGAAGTGTCGGGTGTTAATTAAGAATCTAGAAGGACTGATTGCTAAGAACGGCGTAGAGCCAGCTCTATTACGAACGGTCGTTACTTTGAATGACGCAACACATAGCAGCGCCACTACACAAACGCGCCGTTGGGCTAAGACTATGTTGCCATATCGGGCGAATGCAACACTAGTAAGCGTCAGCAGAGTCATAGAGATATGGATGGTTGCCAACCTCCTGTGTTATAAGCTAGCATACAGGCTGGCCCCCCTTCCGTTACTTTGGGCCACATCGATCGACTTGCCGCCACGCAGCCTAGGGGGCGAACTACATGTTATTTCGCCGTTGAAATTTTTCGTGTGAAATTTTTCCCCTAGCTCGCATACCTTCCCCTTCTGCCATGTAAAAGGGTGCGATCTATGTGGCAGTACACTACGCACAAGCATCCATTGGGGTGGCGAGGGTGACACTGCAATGTGGCACCCCAACCGCTTCGCTTTTGACCTTGCTCCCCGCATACTAGTATGAATAACATCTATAGTGCCTACAAATTCAATTGCATTACCATAGTCTAGAAATAATTTTCTGAAATGACTGCGAGACCAGAAAGAGATGTGATTAGAGGTTGGAACTGTCTTCAAGTGAAAATACAGGTACATTTCCAGGGTTCAACACTTAGAACCTTAGAAGATAAAAACATTTGAAAATTGTGTATGTTGTGAATCGTAGTAAACAACTTCCAACCTTACTCAATGCTGACTATGAACTTCTAACTTATTAGAAGCTGAGTCCCCATCGAGAATTATGGAAAATCATTAGTGGTGCACATTATGGAAACACGAAAGAAAAAGAAGCAACATTCAGACCTAAAAAATGCTTTTGAATAGAGCTATCCTTCAATTTCTACTTTTTTAGTGGGTAAAAACATTCAATCTCCTTTCCCTTTACGGTGTCAACTGTCAACCTAGTCGTAATCGCGTTGCAGATTTTTGAAGAATCCAACAGGCCCGTTTTAGTGATAGCCTCTTGCCAACGCATTTTTCGAATAGAAAACATTAACAAACACTGATTTTCTTTGCTAGAACAACCCGTAATAAAGCACTGTTTGCGAGGCAGATCAGAGCCAGAGCCCATCGAAATCGTGTCCAGACCCTTTCAAAAACCGTTGCGAATGAAAAAAGAAAAAAGTTACGGTGTATACCAATAGACGGCAGATCAGTAGGTATGGCCCAAGTCGTCGATTGGCTTTCTCGCCAAGTACAGGGATGGGAAAGGCTCGGCCTACCGTCCACCACGGATTGGGGCAGTTTGGGATAGGGAAACTTTAACACAGAGGTTGGCAACCATATCTCTATGACTCTGGCCATCATGGCGGCTTGTGGGATTTCGGCTCACTTTGAGGGAAAATAAACTTTAAGTCTCACTTTTAGAACGTTTTCCCCAACGTTTCACATATCATTCGATAGCTTAGTTGACAGGCTATCGTATGATTATTTGTTTTGAGCTTCAAATTTTCTTAGTTTTTTGTAAATATCTTTTAATCCCTGAGGACTGGGGACGTAGTCCCCAGCCGAAGGCTTACCGGCCCTTATTTATAAGGGCCACGCCTACTTTCCTCGATAGCTTAGTTGACAGGCTATCGTATGATTATTTGTTTTGAGCTTCAAATTTTCTTAGTTTTTTGTAAATATCTTTTAATTGGTCCGTCGTCTACTTCGACGGACCTACCGTCATGAAAACGTCAAACAGTAAACGGAATTTGATGTTATTGGAATTCCAAAATACTTTCAACCTGTTTGTAACATTTAAAAATGCCATTTAAAGGAACTGGCCGTATTTTTAAATAGGTTTCAAATGTTTGTGATATAGCAAGTTTTCACTGCGCCATTCGCGTACGTTTCCGCGTTGCATGCGGAATGGTGTCACGTGACTGATTCCGCTGCTCTCATGTAGCCTTATGGGGATTCGATGATTTTTAACTTTTTGAACCTTTAAATTCAAATCTTTTCGTGTAATTTTTTCAGGGCTCAATTACGACATTTTCTAAATATTAATAATTTAGAACAAATTTATTTTCTATTTTAATTATTTTAAGATATGTGGCCCAGTGCCACAGATGAGCCCTAAAAAATTTTCACGAAAAAATTTGAATTTTGAATTTTTTAAATTTGATTGTAGTTGTGTTTGCATTCGGAAAAATGTGATATAGGATTTCCAATGTAAATGTAAGCCCCGCCTCCCCGTGTACTCTTATGGCGGAGTGACAAATTTGTAATTTCTCCGACCGTTTTTGCTTAGTTTACTGACTTAAAACTTTTACTTTATGGAATGTTATTTTCGACTAATACCATTACGAGAAACAAAGTTCACTTAAAGTTATTTCTGTTACAGAAATAAGCTGTTACAAAATTCATTTTTCTTAGGCCGACTGGGCTAAATGACCATGGGGCAGAGGCAGCTGCAAGTTTCTGGTGATGTTGTGAAATAGTACCATACGGCAACGTCGCTCTTCAATCCATTTTTCTCAACCCTATTTCTGCCCATTGGCTCTATTTACGTTTATGTTTGGTGTCTACAACTCCAGTACCATCATTAGATCGTCGATAATTCAATTTCATTTAGATTCTGTGACAATGTCGTGTCCAGTACAATTTTTTTAGTTTCAAGTAACGGTGACAACTTCTTGTCGTTATGTCATCGAACCCTAAATCAGCTAGACGTGGTGCGTCAAAGAAGAAGGTTAAAACTTCAGACAATGTGAACGACACGAAAAAGCCTCCACCTTCTCCTACTGATTCTGGAAGGTCTTCGCCAGATTCTTGCTGCCCAATCTGTCTTGGACGACATCAAAACAAAGCTTTTGCTAATGTGTAAGTAATTAATCTACATTCATAATATATATGTTCATGGATAACGATTTGATGACCCCTTCCAGGTGCCTCCACGAGTTTTGTTTTGCCTGCATCTGTGAATGGTCAAAGGTAATTATAGAAGCAGTACTTTTATTCCAGTTTAGTTTGAATGTAGCAGATTCCATTCTGTGAAGATATATTAAATCATAACTTGTTGTCCCTCTAGGTGAAACCTGAGTGCCCATTGTGCAAGCAATCATTCAGTTCAATCATTCACAATGTTAGATCAAACCAAGAGTATGATGAACACAAAATTCCTGTAATGGAACCAGAAGAACCCCTTGATTTTTCAGCTCTTGATTTGGTACCTCAACGGTTTCGCTACAGGTAACACCCTTCAACAAAAACCAGGCTTTTGTGCATCATCACTTTCTTTGTGTGTGGACGGAACAGAACAACTGTAACAACAGAAAGAAGAAGAGCTTTGGCATTGGAGCGACTACACAATATGAGGCAATACGCCCATGACGGCGTTCTGCCCTCAGCTCAACGTCGACCGACGAGAAGTCGTTTAACTGGGACGAGTACTTTCCGCCGTCGGACGTACCAAAGAGACCTATGGGTGCGTCCCCTTGCAGACATCACTGGCCGTTACAGAGAAACAACGCCCGAGTTTTTTCAGCTGAACCCCGCAATGACCCATCGACTTGTACCCTGGTTGAACCGCGAGTTGAATGTCCTGCTGGTCAATCACGCTAATCGATTGCCGTATGTTTTGGAATTAATTCTGCGACTTATCACGCAACTTCATATCCGAAGCCGAGCTTTTCGTGAAGCCCTTCAGCCTTACACTGGGTCATACACGGAGCACTTTGCTCACGAGTTCTTCCAATTCGCCCGCTCGCCATACGATATGTACGGGTTTGATGAAAACGCCGATTACGAGCCTAGGAACAACCTGCAACATGAGGAGGTGGCCGTCAGTGAATCCAGTGAGGACGAGGACGTACCTGGTACCCGCCCGATCGATACTCTTCAAAGCCGTGTGGTATACTACCTTTGAATATCCAATCGAGTTTAGCAATACGTTATATTTTCTTACTTTGTTGTTGCCTGTCGTAAACTTTAGGCCCCCCGCGATATTCCGTTGCCGCCGTCACCTCAGCCAGGACCAAGCGGAATCGGTCGAACTTCTGTTGCCGTCATGATTGACGACGGCCAAAGTTACGCTGCAACTCCGGGGCCTTCAACTGTTCGCCGAGCTTCTGACGAGGACGAGGAAGACGATGAAGAAGATGTGGAGATTGTACAAGAAGTCCGTCCTCCCTTACCTGAGGTGATTACACTATCCGACACGGAAGAGGACCAGGAAGAAGAAGTGGAGCGAGACGAAGAAGCCAACTCGTCTTCCTCTCGCGGCAAAGCCCTCAAAAAGAAGAAAGGTGCACCTCCGGGCAACCGCAGCTCGCGCAAAGAACAACGAATCAAGTCTTCCAAGAAGAAGAAGAGGAAGCGCGACCGATCTCCCACCCCTCCAGAACTCCCCTCCAGGTATTCCGTGGATGCTCAGCACATCCGATCGGCGAGATTCATGCCACCGTTTACTACTACCTTATAGACCCCGTTTAAGGGAGGCCGAAGACGACCATCTCGTTCCACCAGGTCCACCACAGCAGGCCGTTGTTCGCTATTGGGATATGGACCCCGTAGAAATCCAACGTCGATTACACAGAACACAACAGAATGGCGAGTCATCTGGAGGCGGCGAGAGGCGGCGTTGGCACAACAACAAGCGCAGAAGAACCAACAATTGAAACAAACACAAAATAGGAATTCAACCCAGCGGTTAAACAATATTTAACATTTTCATTTCAAAGTTGTCGTGAGTTTGTTTGTGTGTTTCATTTGCTGGGTGATCGTCGAGTGGTGGCCGATCACCTTGGAATTGCGATACGAGCGAAATTTACACATGCTTGAACAGTTTCCTTTTAAAAGATGGTGGTGTCAAATGATGTCTGTTTCCCCTCATTCTTCCTCATTTTGAATCTAGCCTTGGGGAGAGAAGAACACATTTGTCGTGTTGCCAATGTTCCTAGTCCGCGAGTTCCGGCCTTGCCCGTCCAAGGTCACCATGAAAATGCGAAATCTGCCGGAACCGGGTGGCAGTTTTATGTTGGTTTGCGCAGTGCATCTTCGTCTCTCGCTCGAGACTCTTTGGGAAGAGCCAGAGAAAATGTAGAAAGGAAAAAGGAAAACAAAGTCGGCAGCTGTTGTTGTTTTGGCCAGTCTGTACCCCCCTCTCGTCAAGGCTACTCCAAAGTTCGTCACCTGATCCGCTCTCGGGACTTCGTGGGGGCTCGTTATTATTGACATGTAGCTCGCGCCGTCTACTTCTGGCGCCCGTCTGACGAGAGAGAGTTTGGAATTGGAATGGCACTTGATGTGGTGTGTTTCAAAGGCAGCCAGTGCCCAGCTGTAGCTATTTAAAACAAAGGGCCCCGTTTATAACGCAAGGAATGGGTGTTAGTAGCTGCCTCTGCTGCTGCTGCTGCTAGTCTTGGTCTTAACGGGCAGAATTTCGTGGAATTGTTATTCGTCACATGTCGGACATGATTCACCGGAAGATGGTTACACACGTACTTGGGATGCGCAAGGCCAGGAGCAACATGAATAGTTCTGTACAGCGCATAACATTAGTTGCAGTGCTGTCCCTGATTGACGTAAATTGGTGGGGCATCCGAGGACGTCGTGCCCGTCTATAGATCGGCAAAAAGAAACTTGTTTTTCTCCTTTTTTTTTAGCTAGGACGGCCTTGAGATGGGCCTGCTGCCCTGCTGCAATTTTTCCCCCTTCTATTTGCACGCGTGACGTAATACGATAAGCGAATAAATGCCGCCACGGCATAGTACACTTGAGTTGGGCTCAAACATATTTTTGCGCACAGGGAAACGAGAAAAATGGCCTTGAATAAAGCCCAAGGCGATAGCCACAACACAATCCGCATATCGCTCGTCGTCTAGAGGAAAAGTATTTCGCGGAAGTGTTGTAGCGAGCCTGACGCCTCGAGAGACCCGACGGTAAAAAAAACACGACATCGACTATACATTTTCCTACATTGTTTGTTGCCAGGCATTTAGTTGGTCGGTTGGTCTGTTTTTAGTTCCTTGATCTTTTTGGTTCGCTGCTTTTTCCCCCATTGGAAAATCGGAACGACAACTCGACAAGGACACACATTTGGTGGTTAGTGGTATGTCGAATCGGCCGCTAGATGGTGTGGATGGTGGCGGAGCTGCCAATTTATTCGGGCCAGTAGTCTATAGCGACTCCCATGCGAAAGCGAGCAGACAGACTCAGTAAAGGAAAAGAGATTCGTGAGGGCAGGAGCACTTGGCTGTTTGCCTCTGTGAGAGAGACACAAGACGACCACACGACGAACGACGAGTGAGACAAGAAAAAGAGGCGGAGTTGTCGAGTTTTTGTGGTGGTATATATAATTTTTTTCCCGTCGTCACACACGCAAACGCGATCTGATAAATGGACCAGCTGGAGACACTGTGGGTAACAGTTTCGATGCCGTAATCCACGACGGAGGCGGTGGTATGAGTGCTTCCGTTCGCTAGTGAAACATTTGTTTGTGTTTTGACGTTTCCGTGGATCTCTGCCCACTTCCTTCCCACCGTAAAACTAGGAACTATGCGGATTGACCTCGAATTTACAACCAACTTTAACAGTCATTTGTCGTGTTGTTGATTTCTAGTGCACAGTGAGGAGAAGCCCAGTGCAGAGTGCCATCATGCCGAGGACTAAGGCCATCATTCCCAATCGGATGGCCACCAAGGCAAGAGAAGAGTCTGAAAAGGGGCTTGGAGAGATATTGGGCCCTTCGACCCACAGTCGGCAGATGAACAACACCATCAGGAGTGTCTTCCAGACTTGCCAGTATGAAGAGCCCAGCCCGAAGTTGGTTTTGGGTGTGAGGAGTCCCAGTCAGAGCCCTTCACGAGGAAGTGGCAGCTTTGTTCCCCGAAACTCTTCATCCAGGCCACCCAGTAAAGCCAACAGCAGAGAACACCTGGCTGCAGTCTCACCCAGGCCCTCCAACAACACCCAGCACAACAATCCTCCTCTCGGCAGAATGGAACAGTCGTGGCCACCAGCATCAGCCAATGCTGGCAAGCCGGGGACATCCAAGAGTGTGGAGGCCCTCAATCGACAAGTCAAAGGCATGACCAGCAGCGTCAGCAGCAACAAGGTCTCCAAAATCCCCTCACACAATGTGGCAGCCAGACCCAAACCCTCCATCACGAACAGGCTGAAGAAGCAGAGCAGCTTGGTAGAGACTGGTTCAACCTCATCCATCAAAGCAGAAGACGCAGCCAACAGTAAGCTGGCTACAGATCTGATCAACCTCTCCATCTCCCAAACGCTCTGCCAGTCGACGTCCTCTGAATTGGACTCTACAGAGACGGTCATCCCCAGTCAACCGAATAAAGCAGACAGTGAAGAAGAGCAGAAGAAGCCGCCCAGTCTGGAAACGGTTTCCACCAAAACAGAGCCGCCAGTTGGCCAACAAAACGGCCACGAAAAGGGAGAGGAAAGTGACGATACTCAAGCTGCCGAGGACAGCGAGGAGCAAGCTGTAGCCACATCGCCGGATGAGCGATTCCTCAAATTCGAGGAGGAAATCGGTCGAGGCAGTTTCAAGACCGTCTATCGAGGATTGGACACGCAAACGGGAGTCTCGGTTGCCTGGTGCGAACTTCAGGTAACGTACAAGAGAGTCCGAACGAGAGTGCCGCTGAGCTGTGTCTTATCGATATATAGCAGTGGGTTTATTGGCCAGGGGAGGAAACACGAAACGGGCCAGTAACGTGAAACTTTGGCCGTTGATGTTGTCGACCTTTGTCACGGCATCAGAATAGCACGCTGACGATCCATCACGAAAAGTCTCCCTCTGTCTCACTTCCGGCTCCTCCTCAATCCGTAACAGCCGCGTCTGATTCTTCCGTCTCGTTTGTGACGTAAATCGCTGGCATTAAAAAAAAGGGGGTTGGTCGTTTTTAAGTGTCTGCACTAACTGTCTGACGACCTTGGCTGCTGCTGGACGCCCTTCGCTTTTTCTCTCTCTCTCTCTCTTTTCCCGATTCCATTTAAGTTTACACGATTACATCTCTCTCTAGTCGATTAGCTTCCAGCTAAATCCATTAACATATGTTCTTCTCAATTCCATCTCGGAAAAAAAGAAAAAGAGAAAAACGAAGGAAGAGTTGACCTGGACGTCGATGCCCCGAAAACCCAGACTTTTTGTATGTGGTTCGGTAATTGCTGCGGCGATAAAACAACTGCTGAAGGCCCTCTCTTCTTCTTCTTTTCCTCTTTGTGTCGACGTTTCGGTTTTTTTCTTCTATCTTTTCATTCTATTCCTTTTCTCCATCCCAAGGTCGGCCTTGGCTGTTTGTTTTTTTTTTTTTCTCTCCTTTTCTGTCCGTTTTATTATGTCTCCGGCTGCGGTATGAGAGAGTACCGTTCGCCGCCCGATTGCTAGTACTGGAAGTATTATACTGCGCAAGCGAGTTAGGAAAGATAAAAAAAAAAAGAACCGGGACAAACTTGTTCCGCTCTCTCTCACTTTGAATCAAGTCTGCCAGCAGGATCAGAAGAAAAGGGGGCCATTCACTGTAATGTCGCGGGAGAGGGAGTCTAATCCGTCCGTGCAGGAGCGGCGGATCGATGCGGAGGAGGATGGCAGTTTTGTGACACCCACGCCATTTCTTGTTCAGCCGTATAAGAGTGGGAAGATATGAAATTACATCAGGAGTGGGAGTAGAAGAGAGCTCTCGAGGAATCGATTGAACCAGGAAAAGGATCAATGCTACTTTCGACTTTTCTTTTTCTCTCTCTATTTCTTTTTTGTTTCATTCTTTGATTTCGTGCGATCCATGGCGTGTCAGATGGCCGAGGATCTGTTTTAATTGAAGGAAACGGCTCGTTTGGACGCCGTGACGTCGTCGTCGCCAACTGCTCGTTTTCACATGCAGAAAGTCGAGGCGTAAGACGAAAATTTCCCAAACACATCAAAAGGCATGTCGGAGACTGGTACGACGTTTGCAGCGTAGTAAACCGGGAGAAAACCCGCCTCCGGTCGTGACATTGACCGCCTTTTCTTCAATTCTCTCCTTCCCTTCTCTCCTCCGTTCTCTGTTTTGTTTCACGAATCGTGTGCATAGAAAGAGAGAGAGAAACAAATCTTCATCTCGTTCATCAAAACAAGAGCGTAGTAGTAGCGTACTGGGGCGGAAACAGACGGAAGCTGCACACTGGGCTGAATTGTTTCACAGGATGTTTGGACACGTTGGTTGGGCTCATTCCGTGGTGACGTGTCGTTTCTACGACGTACGCGATTTTTATGGACGAGCGGTTGCATTGATGAGATTCTTCTTTGGGTTTTTTCGAAAACAAGGTGGGCGGTTTTTTTTTTCCATGTGCAATCGGAGCTCTCCGAGTCGCATTCCACAAACATCAACGTCGACCGTTCATCTTCTCCAAGGTGATACTTGCACTTTGGGTTGTTTGAGGAAGTCCGAGTCCCTGCATATGTTGTTTCTTTCAACGGTCCGTGTGTGTTGTTGTCCGTGAAACGCGACGGAAACTCGAGACACCTCTAGCGAATCTGACGCTTGGCTCGAAAACAACGTGACCTTTCTCACGTTTATGATGTATTATTGGATTATATTCATTTGTTGTTCCCTCCCAAACAAGGGCCAGCGCTGCTGCTGCTCCTGCTGCTGTTGCAACAACAACACGTTTTCTAAAGTCCCGTCCTTGTGAATTATCGAGCTTGGCTTTTTGCGGCGTCGCATCCGTTTCGGAGATAAAAAAATATTACAGCCCCGTGTGTTCAATCAATGAACTTTATCGGCTATGGCGCCGTGTATCTGCTCCATTCCGGTTTTTCCTCTTTTATTTCTATCGGAAAAAAATGTAGCACACAGCCAAAAAAAAAAGCCCTCCAAAAAATTGAGCATTCCTCGCGTTCAATTGCATTGACGTCAATCGGTTACGTAATGCCAAATTCCAGTTAAATTTGATGGGATTTGATCTTTTTTCCTTAATCCACCTCACGCCGCATTCCGTCATTGGTATCTTTCGTGTTCGGTAACCCGGTACCGGAGTTGTTGACGTCGACCTTGACCGTCGTCAATTTTTCGAGCCCGTTGTTTATTCAATTCGAGAAAAAAAAAATTCGCGATAAAGTCTAATCATTTGTCTACGTGACGCGGCAAGGGCATTCGGTTGGGCACCGCACATGTTTACAGTATTATGTACGCGACAACGTCATTTTCCTTTGAGCCCTCCCGTCGAGACCAGACGGGCGAAACCGGACAGAATCGGTTAGCAGAACTCTCTGAAAGTACACGAAGGATCGATTGCGCCAATGATGTCATATTCCATTTGGTCATCCAAGGCTTGTTTTACTTTGCTATAAACAGAGAGAGAGAGAGCTTGCATCTATTGTTTAATTAAGGAATGCGTGTCAAGGTGCTTTTGTTCTCTTTGACTAAATCGTCGTGTCGATGTGTTTTTTTTTTTTGAGTCAGGTGAGTTGACGCATCCGCGCTCTGCCGGATTGGATTTCGGCTTCCCTTTTTTTCTCTCTCTTTCTCTCTTTCCCTATTCGACGTCCAATGGGCCATTTCCTGTCGCGTGCACGGACGTGAGTGTGTGTGTGGTTTTTTCTCTCTTTCCCCGATTTGGCGAAGGGCATTCAGACGCGCCGTGCCCTTGTGTTTGAGTTTGCGCTTCGCCAGTGCGCACTTGATTGGTCGATGAACAAGCACGATAGAGGAGGATGTCTATTTTTTTTTTCTCCTACCCCGCACCATCGAAGAAACAATTGAACCCGTAAAACGTCGCCGTCCATTTTCTTCAATGACATTCCATTTATATAGTACAATTCTGATAAGATTCGAGACGCATTGGTGTCGTTATCTTAGTCAGGAGATGGAGAAAGCCAAAAAGTCGGTTTAGAAATTTCTGGGTTTGAATTCGTCATGTGTTGCGACAATGGCGCCCGTCTCGCCTTTCTCGCTGGATGAACTGGAATTGCGTTTAGAAATAGATGGTTATCGGAGCCGCAGAGCGAAAAGCGCACCTGTTGCGTCATCAATAGCAAACAAGATGGACGAGGCACTCTGCGAATAAGATCGTATGACGTCTTTCTTGACGACGGGCCAAGAACACTCACTTGGATCCATAAATAATCAAAAAACTTGACCTTTGTTTGTTTTCCAACTTTCGTTGCAGGAGAAAAAGTTGAACAAGAGCGAGAGGCAACGGTTCCGCGAAGAGGCCGAGATGCTTAAAGGCCTCCAACATCCCAACATCGTCCGATTCTACGACTATTGGGAAGTCGCCCTGACCAAACGCAAGTACATCGTCCTCGTCACGGAGCTCATGACGTCTGGCACACTCAAAACGTAAGCCGTATTGACAGACATCGACATAATAACCATCTGACGACTATCCTATTTCAAAAAAAGGTATTTACGGCGTTTCAAGAAGATCAATTTGAAGGTGCTCAAATCCTGGTGCCGTCAGATCCTGAAGGGTCTCTATTTCCTACACTCTCGCACGCCGTCCATCATCCACCGTGACTTGAAGGTATTGACCGTGTCTTAATGGCTTTGCCCTCGTTTTTCTTTTTTTTTTTTTCTAATCTTTCACTTCGTAAATCTTGTTTTTGTTTATATTTTTTGTTTTCTTTTTTATCTTTGCGACGACGCAGTGCGACAACATTTTCATCACCGGAACGACGGGCTGCGTGAAAATCGGAGACCTCGGTCTGGCTACGCTCAAAAATCGTTCATTCGCCAAATCGGTGATTGGCACGCCCGAATTCATGGCCCCCGAAATGTACGAGGAGCACTACGACGAAGGCGTCGACGTCTACGCCTTTGGCATGTGCATGCTGGAGATGGCAACTAGCGAGTACCCTTACAGCGAATGCATGGGGCCGGCTCAGATCTATAAGAAAGTCGTCAGCGTGAGTCAACCCATTGGGTTTTTCCATTCCGTGTCCCCCTTTTATATATTTTGCGCCCTCCGGGCGGATTCGCCATTTCGGCTTCCCTTAACAAGATTTTCCTCTACTACTAGTTCTGACGACATCTCTTGTTGTTGTTTCCTTCCCTTTTTATTTTATCTTTCGGCGAATAAACCAGGGCGTCAGGCCGCAGAGTTTCGAGAAGGTGGAGAATAACGAGATCCGCGACATTATCGACCGGTGCACGCGACTGCGCAAAGACGAAAGGTTTCTCGGCATCTTTTTTTTGTTTCAAGCCGATGACGCATTAGTGACTGACCAATCTGGTGTGTCATTTTTCCCCTTTTCGAATAGGCCGAGTGTCAAGGACTTGCTCAACCACGAATTCTTCGCCGAAGAAACCGGACTGAAGGTGGAAGTCGTCTCGCGAGACGAGGCGGTGGCCAGCAATGGCGAAAGCGTCCAGTTCCGGTTGCGAGTCCTTGATCCGAAGAAAAGGCGCGACAAGCACAAGGAGAACGAGGCCATCCAGTTCGAATTCAACGTTGTGACGGACGACGCTGACAAGCTCGCCCAGGATATGGTTCGTTCATTCACTTAAACCCCTTCTCGTAGTTTCGGGATATTTTTAGACCCGGTCGTGATGACGTCGGCTGACCAATTGTTTCCTTCCGACAGCACTCGGACGGCATCCTCATGGAAGAAGATGTCAAGGTGCTGGCCAAATTGCTCCGAAGCCAAGTTCAACTGCTCGTCAAGGAGCGGGAGGAACGCGAGGAGAGGCGGCTCAATCAATTGGCACCTCAGCAGCCACCACCGGTTCAGCAACCTCCTCCGGTCGTCGTCGTCGCCCAACCCGTTGCTCAGCAAGTCATCCAGCAGCAAGTCATCCAACAAGCGCCAGCTGCTCCCATGGTATAATCAACTAATCGCAAAAAGGCAATTGACAGATGATTAACTCGTTGGTTCATCCGTAACAGGAGCCAGTGAAATTGATCCAGCAACCGCCTCCAGCGCAGCCGCTGTTGCAACAGCAACAACAACAGCCAATAATGCAACAGCAGCCGCAGCAGCAGCAGCAAACCATGTTGCCCAGTCAGCAATTGCCGTTGTCCATGCCAGCGGCCGCCACTCCACCTCAGCAGCAGCAACAACAACAACAACAACAGCAGCACGTCATCCAGCAACAACACTTGATTCCGCAGCAAGTGGCGGCCAACCAGACGACTCAGCAACAGCTGACTGTCCAGGCGATTCAAAACCAGATCCACCAGCAACAGCAAACGCTGCACCAAGTCAACCAGCAGATCCAGCAACAACAACAAACACTGCAACAGGTGAACCAGCAAATCCAGCAGCAGCAGTCTGTCCAGCAGATCCAGCAACAGATAATGCAGCAACACCAACAGCAGCAACAATCCTGCATGATCGTTCCTCAGCAGCAGCAGCAACCCCAGTTGAACCCGATGGTTATCGCTCAACCGCAAGCGGCTGTCCAGCAAATGGACCACCAAGGATTTAGTCCGCAACAACAGCAGCAACAACACTATCAAGCTCCAGAAGTGCCTGCTCAGTATTTCGTTCCTGCGGAACTGCCCGTCGAGAAGGTTGTTCACAATGTTTCTGCGCAACAACAGCAGCCGGCCACCTACGCGGTCTTCCAACAGCCACAACAACAGCCCTATGCCCAGCCTGTATCTCAACCACAGGCCCAGCAGCAGCCGCCCGTCCGTCAGATGTTGAATTACGTTCAGCAACAGTCGCTGGATCAGGTCCATTGTGCTGCGCCGGATCCACTGGCATTCCCTGTCCAGCAGCAACAGCAATCGGCTCCCCAGTACGCCCAGCAGGTCGTCTATCTCCAACAGCCGATTCAGCAAATGGTCCAGCAACCCATTGACCAAACGGCTTACATCCATCTTCCTCCAGTTCAGCCAACGATCCAGCCGACGCCGGATCAGATGTCGTACATCCAGCAAACGACTGTCCAGCAGCAAGTGGTGGACCAGACCAACTACGCTCAGCAACCGCAAATCCAGCAGCAAACTCCAGAGCAGATGGCTTACATCCAGCAAGCCGTCCCTCAAGTTGTCCAGCAAATTGCTCAGCAAACCCAGGACCAGATGGCCTACATCCAGCAACAATCGGCGCAGGTTCAGCAAGTTGTCCAGCAACCCATCCAACAGAACCAAGACCAATTGTCGTACATTCAACAGCAGACTGCTGCAGTCCAGCAAGTCGCTCAGCAACCGATCCAGCCGACACAGGATCAGATGGCCTACATCCAGCAAACCACGGTCCAACAAGTTGTCCAGCAACCTATGCAACAAAGCCAGGAGCAAATGTTGTACAACCAGCAAACTGCGGTCCAACAAGTTGCCCAGCAAGTTGTCCAGCAACCGAGTCAGGAGCAGATGTTATACACTCAACAAACATCGGTCCAGCAAGTCGTCCAGCAACCCTTGCAGCAAAGCCAGGAGCAATTGTTGTACAACCAACAAGCTGCAGTCCAGCAAGCTGTACAACAACCGAATCAAGAGCAAATGTTGTACAGTCAACAAACGGTGGTCCAGCAGGTTGTTCAGCAACCCATGCAGCCAAGTCAGGAGCAGTTGTTGTACAGTCAACAAACGACGGCCCAACAGGTAGTCGATCCGTCAAACTACGTCCAGCAACAACCTGTGCCGGAACAAACAGTTTATCTTCCACCCCAACAAATTGGTCAGCCCGTCATTCAGTCAATGGTTCAACCGGTTGCCCAGTCTGTCCCCCAGCAAATGGTGGAACAAGCTGCCTACATCCAACAGCCGGTCCAGCCCGTCGAGCAGCAGCAATACGTTGCGCCGACCGAACAACCGTACTACCAACAACCCCTAGATCAGGCTGTCTATGTCCAGCAGGCTTTGGAGCAGCCGACGTACGCCCAGCCGCCCGTCGAACAACTACTCGTCCGGAAGCAGAGCTACATCCATCAGCAGCCCATCGAATCCATTTGCCAGCAACATGTTGAAGATGTCTCTTCCGAATTGCCGGAAGCGACCGTTTTGGCCGAAGTCCAGCTGCCCAATCCGGTTTTGCAAGCCGTCGCCGGCGACCATACCTTGAATCGTTCCGCCACTCCGGAGCCGTCCTGCGGCCAATGCTGTAGCGATGTCTACATGACAGATTCGTGCGGTGAGTCGTCCGCCGCGGAATCGGTCGACGCCGTTGCCGCCGCCGCCGCCGCGACCAACGCCACGGCTGGCGAGAAACGCCTTGCTCGACGACCGACGAACAAACGCCGCCGGACGACAGAACGCGGCCCCCGACTCTCTGTGCTGAGCGTCCAGGGCTCGGTCGTGGAATACCAGCTGGAAACGATGAAGCAGAAGACGGTGACGTTCAAATTCGACCAGACGGACACTGTCCCTGCCGACGTGGCCAATAATCTCATCAGGCACGGGCTGCTCAGCGAACAGCACGCTGACATCTTTATCGAACAGGTAAAACAGATTGTTGTCACCTCCCTTTAACGTCTCGTCCCTAACGCAAATTGTTCTGGGCAGGTGGAAGATATTCTGCGACAGTTGAAAGAGAATCCGGATATTCTTCCCGTGGTTTCTCTGCCTCAATCCGGAGGTACGAGACCGGCTACTGATTCCCTCTCGCCCAATCGATCGGAGACGAGTGGATCGACGGAGGAGCCGATCAAGTCTCCGCCAGATGCCCAACCGCAGGCAGCTACTTCAACACCACCCGCAGCAGCGTTGGCAACAGCTGCGACTCATTTACACTCGCGATCCGCCAGTTTGGACGGCGGGGATGTATGTCCACCAAGCGACTCGGCCGTCTCCGCGCCGCTTGCTACTCAAAATACTACCACCACCACCACCAGTCCACCAGCCCTTGTCCCGCTTAGTATTTCTAATAATCCTGTCGTGGCAGTCACCGTTGACGGTGCTACCCCGCCAGTCGTAGCCATTCCCGCACCTCAATTCCCCACAGTCGCTTCTCAATCGCCTCCTGCCGGAAGCTTAGAGCCAACGGTCGAACCCGAACCGCCCAAGGTATTTCTAATTGATGAACGTAGTTGCCTAAAACGCGTAAAGCTAATTCAACCGCTAACTTTTGTCGTACTTCCGCTTTCCCTCCTGGACTTGGCCGATTTTCATCGTTTTGATTTCTCGTTTTCCGCAGGTTCGCAGAGTATCGAGGTTCTTGGTCAAGACGATTTCCGCCCCTTTGCCCGTCGATCAAGTGCCTCCCGCTCAGTCATCCGTCGCCGATCCAACACTTCCTTCGATTCCAGCAACGACGCCGACGGAGCCGGCGATCCAGAGAGCGGAGACAGCCGTCGGGCTGCCAGAACAACCCCAGCCGATTGCTCAAATTCCACAGGGAAGTGACCTGGGCTCGGCTTTCGTCACGGTCGCCCTGAGTATCAATATCACTTCCAACGGGATTTACGCTACGAGCCGTTGCAGCAGCCCGGCTCGAGGTCCCAACGCCGCCAACGAACAAATGGCTCCAGTAGCCTCGGCTGCTCTTCCATTGAAACTTTCCCTGGGCGAAGCTGGAACGCGCAGCGCTGGAGGTTCCAGTCTACCCACATCGCAGCCTCCAACTCCACAAGCTTGCCCGGCCATGGACACTTACTTGATGGACCTGCAACACAAGCTGGCTTCGTTATCCATGGCCAGCAATCCGCAACAGCAACAACAACAACACGTCCAGCAACAGAGCTCACCCGACACGCAACTTCCGTCGCCGTCTTCCACCAAGGAAGGCACGCCATTCATGGAGCCTGTGCACGCGGTGGCCGACCAAGTGGACCAGGCGGCCGAGAGCAACCGGCCGCGAAAGGTTTTACCCTCCACCATCGACATCCACGACTTGGAGACGGAATTGTCCAAACTGCACTCGCAGGGCGGGCATCCGTCGCTGCTGAAAGTCAAGGAACCCACTTTGAATCCCTCGACGGCCGATCAACCGGTCACAACGAATCCGCCGGCTCAGACCACCCCCGCAGAGCCTGCTGACGATCCACAACCACTTCCGACGGAACCAGCACTACCACCACCACCACCTCCTAAAGCAACTCCGGCTCCACTGGTGATTGCTCCAGCGCCGGCCACCAAGGAACAGAAAAGCAGTCAAACCGAGCCTCAAGTGCCGCCGCAGCCCCGGAAGTTGTCGCTTCCTCCGACTACGCCCGGAAGGAAAGTGTCGCGCTTCTCCGTCAGCTTGGTAGACGAGCAGAGCGGGTCTGAAGAAGCGGCCAAAGATCCTGAATTGCGAGAGCTGCTCTTGAGACACGAACAGGAAAAGAAGGCGCTGCTCCGGAAGCACGAGGAAGAGTTGGCCGCTTTCCACGCCAGGCGGAAACAGCCGACTCCGCCGCAACAGCTTCATCATCATCAACCGCTGCAACGGCAAGAAGCTACCGAGATTGCCCGGACTCCATCGCCGGGAGCACGTGCCAGCCCGGACCACGGAGAAGGACGCGTTGGTGTGCCGATCCCCAACAGCAACACGCCTGGCGGCAATGGTGTCCCAGCCACTAATTCGACGCCCAGCTCATCCCCAGGGACGCCAACCCGACACGGACAGAGTAAGACGTTCACCGACGACTTGTTACGTCTCGTACAGGATTTTGGGAGTAAACCAAGTACGGAGAAGAGCGAAAAGGCTGGCAAAGGCGCCGAGAAAGCTCCGACATTGAATCAACTGAGGGCAGCCGCCCCCAACGCCAGTCTGCAGGCGCCACAACAGCAGCAACAACAGCAACACCATTCGCTGACCCAAACTGCTGGTATCATGACACCACAACCTTGATCCTTCGTTTCTTTTCATTTCTGTAAAGATTTTCGGTAGCCGATATGAACCCGATCCGGTTGCTTTTCTCTCATATTCTTTTTCTTTTTTTTTTTTTGACGGGGTTCATATTTTGTTTTTCGCCATCCAGCTGACTTTGCTTTGGGGCAAATTAACGAAAGTTAACCTAGCGCACGCATCCGCACGCAAAACAACCCAGCTTCCCTCCCCTTTCTATACTTTAATTTTTAAAATCCATATTAAATTCAGTTTCTCTTTTCTTTTTCTGAGTTGAATATTGCTGTTTAAGTTGGAATGTGGTGGTGTAAGGCAAGTCTTTTACGAGAAAAAAAAACCTCCTTGCATTGGCAGGATTGAGCCTGATGAGCAACTGCCGGCCTCGTGGTGTTTTGGCGCCGACAACGCCGACTAGCTTGATCTACGGCCCGCAGGCCATCTTCTCTCCCATCCATCCGTTTCCTTCTCCGCAAAGTGTCTACGGCAACAGCAGCCACATGGGCAGAGCTTCCAGCCACCCGATCAACATCCAGCCCATGAGTCCCACTCCGCCGCCTCAGGCCTCCGCACCTACAGCGACAATGGTCGGGTTCAATCCGGCCGGCAGCCCCATCCGTTCCCCACCGCTGAGACTCAACTCCAAAGATAGCAGATCCTCTTCACCTTAGGAGTAGTCGAGTCAGAAATTTTTCTATTTTTTCCAAGCCCGACAACTAAATCAGTTTTACACAACAAAAAATGAACAGGAAATGAACATCCTTATTCCCCACTCCCCCCCCCCCCCCCCCCCCCAAACTCTCCAAAAGTCCCTTTATTTTTTTGCTTGTTTCACCAAACTGTGTTTATCGATTCACGTAGCACAGGGTTTTTCGCTCGACTAGTGTTTGTTTCTGTTTTCTTCACACCCGTTTCCTCAAGATTCCGAAATTTTTTGGGTTTTTTTTTCACTCCATGTTTCGAAATTGTGTGTATTTGTTTGAGAAGAAAAAGTGTGCGCGGTACCAAGTCACTGCTGTGATATAACACGAAACAGAGAGAGAGAGAGAATGAAGATTTCTTGTGTCACGCGGGACAGAGAAAAAAAGAACACAAAACGAAGAAAAATGCCAGCTGAATTGTCCCTCCCCTTCGTCCTCACCTTGCCCCACCGTGATGGGTCTTTTCTTTCCAACTCGTTATTATTTCCCTTTTCTCTCTCTCCTTTTTTTCAAATGAATCAAACCATCCAACAATATTTTGATTATATTATACATTTTTTGATGCGATGGTCTTCTCCTAATCCCTCTTCTTGTCACAGTTGAATGATTTGAGGATTGAGAAAAAAAAACGAATAACCAATTTAACAAAGGAAAAACAAAAGCTCTTCGTTCCCCACTCGGATTACAACAATGCAACAGACTCTTGGATTTTATTTTTCATTATTATTGAGTAACGACAAGAAAAGAAAAATTCTATTCTTTCTCCCAAAACTTGAAATCGGTTATTTGATACGAGTTGAGACATTTTCGAGCAAAGAAATAAAGACAAACGCTTTCCACCAGGAAAAAAATTCGAGAAAGATAAACGCGCTTCCTCGCTTTTACGAAAATTAAACAAAAACAAGAAATTTGTGTCTATTTTTCCCCAAACAATTTTTTTTGTGCTACAATTGGCCCGTTCGCGTTATCGTTGGTGCCTTTTTCTTTTACAATTACTACATTGGCGGTATTTTGCAATCGAACGTGATAACTGTGTGTGTAGGGCGCCGAGAATTTGTGTATAACTTGATAGGAATAAGGTCTGTGAAGCAATCTCACATTTATTGTGCGTGTGGCCGTGTGTGGAATTGTGTCAAAAAGGAAAAAAGAAACAGTCTTCGATCTTGTTGTAATTTCTCTCTCTTCGCGGGGGGAAAAAACGAAACAAAAACCCGAATAACGGCGTTGATGGTATATCACTGGACTAGTCACGCGTGACCGACATTTTTGGAGGGCTGTTGAACTTTTTTTTCTTTTCCTTTTCCAAAAACATTTCGAAAAATACGCGTATCTACTAGTGTATATTACACACATCCACCCCCTTTCCCCCCATTTATTGCGAAATATTTGTGTTGTGCGATCCGCTTTGACTCTGTTTTTTTAGAAAAAAGTGACGTTTGAAAAATTTATGATTCAATAAGTGATTTGTGCCGCTTTTTACCAATTCTCTCTCTTTTTTTTTTGGTTGAATAAAAGTCTCTTTCCCCGGCCCCACACTACTTTTCCTCCCGCGAGCCTGTGCCTGTGCTCGTAGCCCCCTTTTTACTCGGTTGTGTAGAAAACACTCGTAAAACATTTGTTTTTCTTATTGCTATAGTGAACTATGCCTCTTTGCCCGTTCGTGATTTCTATAACATTCGAAATACATAGAACTGAAAACAGAATTATTCAAACGATCGCCAGACATTTTTAGACGAAAGAGTTTATTTTTACCGATGCAAGTGTCACGCACTCCCTAGCCTGCCCTTGGAATTATTTTGGAATTTTGTCATATGGCTGCCAAGCAGACGACGCCAGTTCCCATCGTTCCCGGGATTTGCAAACTTATCTCACCGTTGCTCACGTCAGTCTCTGCAGAGTCATATATAGATGGTTGCCACTCGCCGTGTTATAAGTCCCATAAGGATTTTGGGCTTCTGTTACAATTTGTTAGACAGCTTTTTCACTAGGTCTCGTTCGTTCAACGCCATCTGTTAGTGGCAGGTCGCACTATTTCCCTGTTTTCGTAGACCATCAATGGCGGCCATTCTAGTGTGCTCTTCATACTGTCAGTGGAACTCTTTTCCAAATTATGATTCAAAAGCGTTAATTATTAGTAATTTCCTCTCAAATTCCAGCAATTGCAAATGTTCTCGATTGTGAATATGATACTGTACCATTAAACATTGGGAAAATAGCAGCCAATACTTACAACTAACCTGTTCACACCACCATTCTTGTTTAGGGCACCCCTCACTTTTGTGATATTGTTTCAAGGTTGCATTATTCATAGAGCATTTCATGCCAACCAGATGGGGCGTTTAAAGAAATGCAAATCATTCATTATAACGTTCATATATGTTGTGTAAATCCAAATCAAAGGGAGTCTCAGCTAGGCTACATGGGTTAAGTACGTGTGTGACTATTCTTTTATTCATTCCCACCTTTATGTTCATTTAATTGTAGCAGTGATTATTTATACAAACTCTTACTACTAGAAAAATGCAAATTTTAGAAATATAACTTTGAAGTATCAAAATTATCTCTCAACACAACATGCACACCTTCCATTCAATGTTCACAATGGTTATTCTCACCCAGTACTCATAAGGTGTATGTAGGCCTAAATTCTGCTAATGCAGTTCTAATATGATTTATTTAAAAAAATATTAAAAGTCTGCATTTTCCAATGAAAATAATCAGTGAAAATACTAACGAGAAAAAGGATAGTTGCACGATCATTTAATTTAGTTAATCCCTTGAATTATTTCTTATAAAAATTAAAACAATCATGGTTATTATAACTATTCCTTTAAGTTATGAAATGGTCGTTCTCCCAGACAACCAAAAATGTCTCGAATCTGCACATACTTTTTGCTGAGTACTTGGATTATTTACGTTGAGGCTCGCGCCCACGTTTAAACTGTCAAGTAGTTCATACCAGTCCCCGCTTGGTGGCGCTGAACGAACGAGACCTGTCCAACGAAATACGACGACCCCCTTATGGGACTTATAACACGGCGAGTGGCAACCATCTATATATGACTCTGGTCTCTGTCATGTGCCAACAATTAAAACTAAGGTATTGGGGAAACTGCTTCCTTTTGAACATTTTGGTCCCGTGTGTGCATGTCAATTTCAAGTATGCGAAGAATCATGCCAACCACAAAAAAGGAGGAACTTTAAATAATGAATCAAAGATGACATACTTTCGTGTCCAATCTTGCCCGAATGGAATACTAGAAACTCTCAATAGATATTGAGGGACGCGTCTCCAAGGCAATCAAGCTCCAAGTCATACCTGAAGCATATCAAGTTTTCTGGAATTCATCTAACTTTCTCATATATCATGATATAAATTCCCAGACTTAGCTAGCCAAGTTATTTATACCCATATTTTGTCAATTAGGTAATGTTACTAATGTCAAAGGTTTTATTTGAAGGATAAATTATGTAAAGCTACTGCATTATTGATGACGCCCTCCGACGTTATGCCGATTAGCTGCAATAATAAGGCATGTGATGTTTTAAATAACTAATGTTACGGCCAGTCGGCCACCATTTGAGTCATGCTGCTCAAGTTTTACTTTCCATTTCAGATGGTGCTGCATCCTACTGAGCAGTTTTTTTTTCATCCGCCAACTGGACAGCAGACGTAATCACGGATGGAATGAATCATGTTTTATTATCACTAGTACTTTTTTACATTAATCTTTTTTATATTTTATTTTATGGATTTATGCAGAAACCATATTGGGACTGAATTTAGACAACCACACAGCATCGTTGTTTTCTGAGCTGAAATCCAAAATTCCTCATTTGTCAGCGCGAAGGTCAAAGGAATTCCTTAGTAGCTGAGTCAGCATGTGGTTTAAGGCTTTCGTGGCCATGCAAAAGGATAGAGCGCTCGACTTAACCAGACTGTATCACTCGATAGTTTTTTTTTTGCCGTGCCGTTCAGCTCGCGTGAAAAGCTTCTAATTGGCTGTTCATAAATGAGTCCTATTACCGCCTTCCTTGTCCGAGCGAAATATAGAAAACGGATTGTCTGGCAGCAGTTGCTGCACGATCAGCACGATATCCGCCTTTATCGTCGTCCCCCATCCAACGGTATTAATGAGCTTAACGCTTGTGAAACAAGGAAGCAATTTTGTCCAGATGTAAAACTTAATTAATGACATCTGTTGGAAAAGATTATTTGAATATTCTTATCACCTTCAACATTCAATGTAGGAGAACTGATTGGATGTTTTAAATTTATCTCTTCATAGAAATGTACCCCATCTGCATTTTTACGAAACCGGGTGGTTGGGTTGTGTTGTGGTTTCAAAATTCGAATTGTTCTAGTGAGCCGAGAAAATTTGTTGCAATTTTTGTTCTCAAACATTTAGAGGTTGAGTCATAGGGTTTCGTATATACCGGTCAAGTAGCGGTCTATTTCACTCACGTCGTCTCTCTGACCGTCATAAAAAAGTAAACGGAGGTATAGTTTTACAGCGATGGTATTGATTAGCTGTTTGAAACTTTCTGTTGGTCTCTTTAGCCCATTTCTCTACGGAGAGTTTAAATGACACACGACCACCATGTCGGAATTTAACAGTAACTAGCCGGGTTGAATGACCGAGCGGCAATATTTACCAATGGCGTCATTTAGCGAGATAAGTTTAATCCCCAACTGTATACTTTTATACTAATTTTTATACTTGATTAAAGAGAAATGTGGTAATTTAAATCCTATAGAATATTTGTATTATTATGAACACCCAAGTAACCTAGGTAAATTAGTGCCGATTTCTATGTTAAAGTTTTGTAATTTATATTTTGACTTTTCTTGTAGCTAGAAGTGAACCACTGAACGGATGCTAAACAAGAAATGAGAAAATTAAACATCAAGTTCTAATTTGAGAATTCTGCAAAGCGATTTAAATTACCTTTGGCCAGAATGCATCAAATGGAACGCCTTGTTAATTTCTTCGTAAGGCACGTCGTGAGAAACAAACTCGTCAACTTTGACTTTTTTGCTCAAATAATCCTCAACTAGACGAGGAACACTGTCGCGCGATTTCCAACCTATAAACCAATATTCAATTATATTTAACTTTTGACCACTCAGACGCAAGTAATTGTTTTTTTTGTACCTCCAAAAGCCGTCCCTTTCCAAACTCGTCCCGTAACCAATTGGAATGGTCGAGTCGAAATTTCCTGTCCGGATGCAGCGACACCAATAATAGTCGAAACTCCCCACCCACGATGACACGCCTCCAATGCAGCGCGCTGCAGTTTGCGATTGAATTGAAGGTCAGTTAACACTAGTCGAAGAATCAACATTAATAAACATTACCATGCAAGCGACATTTCCTATGCATTCGAATGAATAATCAACTCCACCATCAGTCATTTCGACCAGCACGTTTTGAATTGATTGCGAGTGGTCTTTGGGATTTACAAATTCAGTGACTCCAAACTTCTTGGCTATAAAGTATAAACGTAGCAAATAAAACAAAATAAACGAACATATCGGAAGTTGATCGTGAGTATGATTACCAAATTCAAACTTGTCTGGGTTAATATCGACACCAATAATTCGACTCGCACCAGCTTGTTGACATCCCATAGCAACAGCCAATCCTACAGCACCTATTAAAGCAAGTAAAAAATTAGATGGCTTCTTTAATGTCAGTTTGAGACTAACGAAATATTGCATTTTTTCCACTCTAATTACCTAAGCCCCAAATCGCTACAGTTGAACCGGCCTCCACTCCAGCAGTATTCAATGCTGCTCCGTATCCAGTTGAAATACCACACCCCAAGAGACACACTTTTCCTAGAGGTGCCGTGGCGTTTACCTAAACAGGAATAACTTGACATGAAAATTTGTTACTTTGTTTTTAATAAGCTTGACCATCACCTTAGCCACCGAAATTTCAGCGCAAACGGTGTATTCTGAAAATGTAGAGCATCCCATGAAATGGAAGATATCTTTTCCTTTACATTTGAAACGACTTGTTCCATCTGGCATCAATCCTTTACCCTTCAAATTAAATTGTTATTATTTAACACTACAGGAATGGACATTTTTGCATACCTGGGTAGCACGAATCTTTACACACAGATTGGTTTTAGGAGATTTGCAAAATTTGCATTCATAGCACTGTGGAGTGTAAAGTGGTATCACATGGTCACCTGCAAAAGCAAATTGAAATCATAAATATTTAAAATAATTACAGGCTCTTGGGTTACTTGCTAATATTTACCAGGAGAAACAGAAGTTACTCCTTCACCAACACTCTCCACAATTCCACCTCCTTCATGGCCAAGAATGCATGGGAAGAGCCCTTCAGGATCTAAACCATCTAACGTATAGGCATCAGTATGGCAGACACCAGTGGCCACTATCTTGATTCGAACTTCTCCAGCTTTAGGTGGGGCTACTTCAACAGTTTCAAGACTGAGTGGTTCCTTGGCCGACCACGCGACGGCGGCACGGCAATTGATTGGCTGAAAAATAATTATCATTCATTAATTACAGTTAATCAAACCGTCTAGGGAGAAATTGGGCACTCTTCGTTTACACGATGAATTCGCTTCCAGATTTCCTTGACATCGATTGTCATCCAAATTTAATTAGTACTTACTTTCCCAGCTGTTTCGGACATGTTAGAAATGGTGATGAGAATCCGACCAACCTAAGGTATCAGGTACGTTTGGAATATCGAGACAAATGTCCAAATTCCAATATTCTCGCCAGCATGTAAACAAATCCGACAGATGGACTTTGTATGGGAGGGGCTTAAAATCGGTTAAACAGTAGCCGTGTTTTTTAAGTTAATTAAATTGAAAATTCCCTTCCCTCACTGTAGAACACTATAGAGCTGCAGCGCTCACTGTTGATAATTAATATTTCGTTATATTACCACAGTAAAACCATTTGGCGCTGAATAGAACGTGTACGTACTAATAACTTGTGTGTGAACCAGACTTTGGTGTGAACTAATATATGTGAAGTACAAGTAGCGTAAACAATTATATAAATGTGCTAATTTCAAGGTTTATCACAATTTATCGTTGGAATAATTTATAACTTTCGAATCATTTTAATTTTTTGCTTATCAATTAATTCAATTTTACCCACAGCCACAAGGATAAGTACATCAAGGCTGGGCAAGGTAAAAATGAAAACCGGCATACGCCGGGCAAAAGATATCAAAAAAGTTCTGACGAATGGTCACTAGATAGCGTTTAATTATGTCGTGCTCGAAATTCAAACGAATGTTTGAATGACGAATGAATTTTGCTTGTCGTTTGTATTATTTAAATCCCATGTAAGAATGTTTTCCTTTCTTTCAAATTAGTTGGTACTATGTCAATTTGTTTAACAGTTATTCATTTGTCCTCGTAAATAACGTTTCAATCAAATCCCCGGAATCCCTCATACTCTTGTTGTTCCAGCAAGCAGTATCACAATTTCTTTAACCATTTCATGGAATTGGTGAAATTGACTGCAACTGCAAGTAAAGTTTGCTACACGGCTTGAAAAAATCCCCGAAGATCCGCAACGCTGCAGCCTCCAGTCGTTGTCAATTTGTCGCGAACCTACCATAAAGTTCCGTGAATGTAGTCCTGGAGAAGTATAGGGGAGGGTGGGGTTGGTTGGGACATGGGGTAGAGCGGGACAGGGGGATAAAAAATAGCAAATAATTTTAGAAAAATCTAGAAAAAATATATTTTATTCTTTACAATGACTTTTATTTGGGACAAAAATTTTGTTGATTTTCTTATTTAATTATTTTTTCTTTTCGAGATTATCGTTAATTTAAAAAGAAGTTTTTTTGGGGCAAAATTTTTGTTAAAAAAAAAAAATCCGCGGTGGATCGAATTCAGCACCCAGTTAACCGTTCAACACACTAACATGAGATTATTACTGATTGTAGCGCGTTCAATTAAATTAAGAGATACCTTCTTTTTAAACGAAAGATTAACATTTAGGTGGAAAATAAAAAAAAGCTATTTAAATAAGAAAAAACCATTGCATTGCAATTGCTTGGCAATTCAGTTGCGATTTTTTCAATTGCAAAACATTACGGTTTTAACGGGTTGAATTGGACACGGTCTGTTTACAAGGCCCATTGGATTGGGATTACGATTAAATTTCATTAAAAGTGATACGAACGGCTTGCCATAATTTGTCGCGAACCTACCATAAAGTTCCGTGAATGTAGTCCTGGAGTATATATAGTGTCTTTGAAGCTACTCGTCCATCATATCCTTTCCCTTGATCGTAAGATATAATAATAAAAGAAATTTTTTGGCGCTAATGAGTTGTTTAACTGTGAGATGAAAAAGAAAAACATCGCAAGAAAATCTTTTTTTCATAAATTTTTCATCCAAACCGCATCCAAAAAGTATTTGTGCCCCGTTCGTGTCCCATTCAATGGGCCCCCCGTAATCGTCATCCATTTTACCCCACGCTGTTTGCTCCGCCCCTAAATTTTGGCGCATTTTGAAAAATCGTAGCGGGCCCAATTTTGAAGCGACGAATTTGCAAAAAATTTTTTTTCCTTATTTAAATAGGGGGCAATCAAGAAAAATGATTAATCGTTAATATTTTTTAAAAGAAGTTTTGTTGATAAATACCCAAGTTATGAGGGAAAAACCAAAAGTGTCCCATCCAACCCCTTCAGCCCCAGTCCCCTATATACGTGCCATCTATGGTGGGAGGGAACCGCATGCGGTTTCGGCAAACGAAGAATTGCAATCCATCAATTAAGAGATCCTTTTTTGAACGAAAGATATAATAATAAAAGAAATTTAAATAAGAAAAAATGATTTGTTTAATTGAAGATGAAATAAGCAGGAGGAAATTGCATTGAGCATTACGTTGTCAAGAAAATCTGTATTTCTCACAAAGAATCATCATCCAAACCGCATCCAACGACGGAAGTCCAGTTTCTCATATCCTTATAATCTTTCCTATTCCATGCAGGGAAAATATTCAGCAATGTAAATTTCTGTTTGAATACCAGCAATGCAGCTCTTTCCTTTCGCTAGTAATATTACTGGTAACACGGCCTGCTCCTAAAATGCATGTCTTCTACTCAAGAAACTTGTTTCTCCTAGTCAATGATATCTAATAACATCACATTCGGACATGTGACCGCACACTATTTCTGTTGATTTAAAACACTGGAAAAGTCATTAATGTAAAAATCTCCTTTTATTGAGTATTCGCCTCGCGAACGATTAGCGGTGATGGGGAAGGAGAGACGATGGGAGGCTATGAAAACTTTTTTTTGGGAAAGCAGTACCATTATTTAGCTAATTACGGCTAATAACACAGCCAGTTCAAAGCAAAATCAATATGACAATATCTCAACGCTTTTTGACTTTTCATTTCAAACCGGAACTTGTTGATATTCCACGGTTGCCAGTTCAGTGTTTTCACAAGTGTTGCACAAGTCACAAGTTTTTGATTGGGAAAAATGTCTTCCTGAGCATGGTTTTTTTGCTAATCAATCCGGCCCCAATTTTTTTCGCTTTTGAGGGGCAGGAATGGTGCAGACTATTTTACCGTTCCGGCCCCAAATTCAAAAAAAAGTTCCAAAAAGACGTACATGGGGTAATTCATTCGGCTTATTTATTCATTGGAAGATTATGTATCGCAGCCGAGTGACTAATTGAATATTTTCCACTTGGACCATAGTGCTTCGACATTGCACATTACGATCGCCTCAGTACTGTCAAGTTCCTGAATAGTATGAGTAGTTTTGAACGAGGTTTTGAACAGAAGAGTTGCCCCCTGGTTGTCCCCTGCCCGCGGTTTAGTAACTCAAAATCCGTTCACGAAAGCGATCGGCTTTAGCCAGTATATATACAAAATAAGAGATTTTAGATTCAAGTAGCCTTAGTACTGTTACCAATTAACTGACGAAAAACTAATGCCTTGATGTAATTGGAAAAGCCAAGATCACCGACGGGTACAAAATGGCGGCACTTCACATTTTCAAAATAGACTAGGTAAGATTGTAAACAATTGGTGAAGATTAGACCAATTGTTTCAGAGTATCAAAGATGTAAATTAATAGGAATACTAAAAATGGAAAATGTGTCTTTTTCTCCCTCAATCCTAATGACAAAAGAAATTCAATGCAGTCGTTTCCTCTCTCCTCTTCCCCTCCTCTTCCTCATGAGAAAAACGGTCATCCTTTCGTCAGCTGATTGAGTCGGCTTCTTTAAACATCTAAAGTTAGGCGAGAAAGATGGACGCATCAGAGGGGGCCTCTTCAACTGCTTCCTCTAATCATCGATTATTGTGAGCTAATTGTGCATTTTAGTCTTTGATTTTCTTGTTGTTACAGTGTTATGGTCACTTACTCATCTTGTTCGTTTCGGAAAAATAAGGGCTAGCTCCTCACTTGACGACTGTAGATTTTGTGGTTCCAAGTTAAATCCAGCCAAACTAGTTGTTGATCTCAAAACGAGGGCTGTAACCGTTCGTTGCGACGAGTGTAAAGAAGTTAACGTGTCAGGTGAAATAAAGAAGGGAACGCTGCCTACAGAACCAGTCACTCAGCCGTTAGCCAGTAAAATTGAAAAACCTGTGTTTCAATGTTTGTTCTGTCCCAAGGTAAAATGCAAAAATATTTCTTTCCTTTTTTCATCAAATTAGTCTTACATACTTTTCAAAAAATAGACATTCTTCTTGAATTTTGGCTTGAAGAGACATGTACTGGCGACTCACTCGTCAATGGTTGACCCTCAGACAGTTGGCAATGTAGAGATATTGGAGGTAATGTGCCCTTATATTTTCTTTTCTATGATGTAGACTATGAATTCAACTGTTGTTTTACTGTGTTAAACTGCATGTTTTTTATTGCGACACCGCGTACTTTTCCATCTAAAATTGACTACAAATTAAGAGGGAAACACTGCCTACAGCATCATCAGTCATTCAACCATCAACCAGTACAAAGACCACTGGAAAATCTGTGTTTCATTGCCTTCTCTGTCCTAAGGTAAAATGCCAGCATCGAAAATGTTGTTCGTTTTTAACTAATATATCATACTTGCGTTGCTTAATTCAATTGCATTTCGAATTAGACATTCTTCTTGAATTCTCGCTTGAAGAAACACATATTGGCATCTCACTCGTTCGCAGTTATTCGTACGACAGATGGAAAGACAAAGAAAATGTTATCGGAGGTAAAATAACCTCGTTCGAAGTTGAAGTCATAATTTTGTGGTGTTTGCTGGGTTAAACACTTAAACACATCTTAATCGCAATTTCCTATTTTCAATTCATTAACCTTTGTTTTGGGTGACGAGTAACGGGGGTAAAGAGATTTTGCTTTCCCAAATTACAAAATATTTCACATTGGTTATTTTTTGCGTTATTTCGCTTATTGAATTTATCTTTAATATTTTTGCAGAAAGCGTGCAAGTTATGTGGTCGAGCATTCCGGCACAGAAATTCCCGCATCGTCCACATTCGGTTAAATCATCCTGAAAACAATCCGTCGGCTGGAAAAGTAACGAAAGATCGTAAAAAAAGGTTCAATAAATTCTAGATTTTTTATTTTTCTTGCTGTTTTAAATGGTACAACTTAACTTAAGTCCGCTTAAATCTATAAAAGGTAAAAAATACTTTCAGTGCGCTGAAGTATGATCGTAAACTTATTTGATCTCGTACTACTAATACAAGTAGCACTGAATAACAATGCAATATTGCGACGCGAGTTATGGAAAATTCCCATCAAATAACTTGACTATAATAAGTATTTAAACTTGAACCCTAACTTTTAAAAATATTTTTTACAGGATTCACACCGTCAAAAAACCTTTTGTACCATGTGGCATGGTGAGAAATTGTCCTTTTCTAAGCAGATTAATAATGTCAACTTATGTAACAATCAATTCATTATTTTATTTATCTTTCTCATAGTTGTGTAAAGTGTGTAAGTTGTGCGGTCGAACTTTTCGGCACAAGAATTCCCGCATCGTTCATATTCGTTTAAATCATCATGGATATTATCCCTCTGATCGAAAAGAAGCAGAAAATCGTAACAAAAGGTTCATCACATCTAGATTTCAATCAATTTTGCCAAATAAGTAAAATATGTGTAGTAGTTAATAGTTTTAACTGTTATTTGTTTGTTTGTTTTTTCTGAATAGAATGCACACGACCAACACGGGCGGAATTAGCCCTATCAAATTCCCATGCAATCAATGCGGCAAAAAATTTTCCCGGAAAGAAACCCTTTTTCGCCACAGTCTAAGGTAACCTATATTGATCATTTCATCTCCCACCTACTATTATTTTAACTTTTTTCTAATAAGGATGCACACGGAAGATGCCCCTTACAGATGTAAATACTGTGGGAAAAAATTTGGCGATAATAACGAACTCTCTCGTCATTTAATGTAACCTATTGATCTTTCCCTTATATATTTAAATTTGTTTATACAAATATTCCGCTGCAGGATTCATACTGGCGAAAAACCCTTTGGGTGCAAGGACTGCGGCATGAAATTTAGACGGAATTCTCATTTGAAGATGCACGTCACCAGGTTACAATCCTTAAAATTTCATAACTGACCTTCTAATATTGATCTCCCACCGATTATTATTTTAACTTTTTTTCTAATAAGGACGCACGAGGAAAAAAACCCTATCAAATGCAAATACTGTGGCAAAAAATGTGGCGCTAATTTCGAGCTCTCTCGTCATTTAATGTAACCTATTGTTTTCTCTCTTATATATTTAAATTTATTTATATAAATATTCCCCTGCAGGATTCATACTGGCGAAAAACCCTTTGGGTGCAAGGACTGCGGCATGAAATTTACACGGAATTCTTATTTGAAGATGCACGTCACCAGGTTACAATCCTTAAAATTTCCTAACAGACTAGATGTTTTTGTTACTCCAAGACTTATTGTAGGTTGCACAAGGATTGAGACCTTTTGCCTTCAACACTTGCAGAAAGTTCGTAACAAGTAAATCTTTTTTTCAATGATACATTTAAAATAAGTTGGCTGATAACATTTTTTCTCTTAATGATCTTAATTTCTATATCTAATCTATATCTTATCAAGATTGCATGACACAGGACATCGACATGGACCATGGAAAAAAAGAGCAAAAGAAATAAGCCAGTAATTACCTTAAAAGAAAAGCTGAAAAGTTTACTTGACCACTTAACCAAATTCATATTGTATAAGTACTATGGGTGTCGTCACTTTGTTTTCATGATTCGTTCTAAAAGTAGGACGCTTTTTTTCGCGAAGAAAGTTTAAAGTTTTGGCAGATTTCGGCCGGTTAATTGTATTCCGTCGTATTTGTAAACGTCGCATTTCCGTCGTACAAGTTAAGTGTCATTTAAAATTAAAATGTTCATATAACTGACGTGCATATAGTTTTTAAAATTTGTTTTGAATTTACGACTGTTTATCCTGCTTTGTATTTGAAAATCCACAAAAAAGTTCGATGAATTTTCAGTTCAGTTTATTTTACAGTTTGAAAACTGTTACCTTCAATACGGTTAAAAATCAGTAAAGACCTCCCCCTTCATGACCAATGGAAAACTAAATTCATTATGCAACTAAAATTGTGTTCTCTGCATCAATTAGGCCTTAAATTAGGCATCAAGGAATCGTAACCGATCTAACACGCATCAGGGCGGGATACAAAAATATGGCCAGTGTGGAGCAGTTGAAACTTCATGCGCTCAAAAAACTTCTGCGAAGCAAAGTTATCAGTAATAATGTTGACAAATGGAATAAAACCAGACTGAGCTACTCGTTTCGAAAGATACTGCGTGACTAGAGTTGCGTAACCTCGTCGTCGATGTTGTTCCATTGTATGGAGCCTGCTCATTCCATTAGGTGGATGGGACGTCATCCAAGAAACCATTTCGTTATTTTCCTTTAAAAAGACACCGGCAGTAGGTAGAAGGTCGATTCCGTAGGCAATGTGCTCTACCGTTGTAGTATGTTTTTGTGGCCAATAATCGTAAACCAACTGAGCGTGACAGCGTTCCAAGCTTTTAACATAAATGTCGTTCATTGTACTAAAATAGTTGTACTAGAATAATTCTAGAAATAAAGATAGTTGTTCTAATTGCATTTATAGGTACCTTACTTGGGTATTCAAAGCGTCTTTAATGGGTAAGAAATATTGATGAACCACATAGCAATTCTTATTTTCTTCTCTTGGACCATGTTTGCTAATTAGGAAATTATAAATAGCTGGTGAAGATGTATGTTTATGACAATGTATGATAACACTATCTTGTTTCCAATCTATTGTATCGATGTCGCTATAACCATTAGCTAGCATATTAGCATCCTCCGCCCAAGCAGTGGTCTTCCAGCATTTCTAGTACACAAAAAGGGTAATAAAAATTTTAACGTTTTGAAAGGAAGTAGGTTTCAGTAAAATGAAAAAGCAAAGAAAATCAGGTAGGCATGAGATGCACAATCTCACCCGATGTTGTTGGTTCGAATCCTTCAAACACTCAACTCTCAATCCGATAATAAGGGAGAAATCCTCATTAACCATCGTAAAAGAAGTACCAGCCGTAACACGTCGGCGAAAATAAATACGATATGATGGCTTGGTGGCTAGCAGTGCTGCTTTCACAAACGAATGAATCTGAAGATCAACTAAAAATTAAAATACTGTAAACTGATTATTTAAAAATAAATTTACAGCACAACATTCCGGTAGTTTTTTATCGAGAAAAGATAGTATGAGAAACAAAGTTTCTCGGGTTGCTAATATCACAGATTTCGTTGATTGCCGCTCCTGTTCCATTGTTTACGTTAAGCCCGCAGTCAGAAAATAAATCCAAATAAAAAAATTGACACTCGGAAACGTTCGGATCTCTTACTAAATAAAAGTACAAGTCAAATTGTTCTGTTTATGATGAATTGACAAAGCATAACAGACAGGGCATTAGATTCAGAGTTAAATTATCGCACGAAATTGACCCCTTATACCACATCAGCCACATCCGTATATTTATATGCATTTGAGCGGAAATGCGGAATACTTGAATGATAAATAGAATTTAACGACGTTACACAAAACATAAAATATTATTTATCACATCCTTATAAAAACGACACAAGTCTCACAACATGTAAAGCCAGTTTTTGTATAATAGCCACTTTTCGGGTAGAAGGAGCTTAATAGAAGCCGACCTGGTTACAAATGGATTATTACTGCTTTAATTTTGTCCAGGGAACTCTCGAAGTCGCATAGACTAAAGCTGTGGCACCTGACTATAGAACAGACAGAGGAGCATGATCACATTAAGGAACCAATTGTAAATTGCATCCCCGGATCCAGGAGCACGGTACGTACTGGCTTTTGGACTTCGGGCGTTTTTTTTTTTTTTGCATTTATCAACCAAGCTGAACCAAAGAGCAATTAAACCTTCATCGACTATTCCATCGCAGTGCTGGTCATGGCCGTTCTTCTATCTTACGCGAAGCCCAACGTTTTTCTCCTACCTTTCCTGGAACCCTACTCGTTCCGTCATATAATGTCATATTAGGCTACGAGTCCGCTACGCTGATCTATGGTTTTTCGTTTATCCCCGAGGGTGGCCCAAAATTGTAAAAGCGCCGCCGCAGACGGATTGAGACTCAGGAAAACGCTCTACTTGTGTATCTGTGTGTACTGACTGAAAGTAGGGATATTTAATTCGGCTCTTTTTAGAAGTTGAAATCGATTGCCTGCCATGTTGTAGTTGTTTTTTGTACAAATTGGCAAATTTTCCATCAATAACTTGGATGAGAAATGGTCTTTGCTGGCCTACTGGGCCCACAAGGCAACAAAGGTTTATCGCAATTCTTGACATTCATTATTTGTTCTCCTAAAATGTTAACCTAAATCCATTAACTTTGCCTACAGCCAAATTAGAATAGTTTCATGATGAATGTGATAAATTCTCTGTACATTGTTATTTCTTCGGTTATCTTGCCGAGCAATAGCCGATGAATAACCGACAGGTTACCAAAACGTAGACGTGACATGACGACGCGCGTGCTCCTAGACTCGTATGCAGCTAACGACACCAACAAAGGGAGGGAGGGGAAAAGAAATAGCAGACAGCACCAAACATGTAAGAAATACAAGAAATACATCCGGAAAGAACGGAAACACAGAAAGAAGAAGATGTAAGACGGTAAAACTGGGTCGGAATCTCACTCAGTGGGAGTCAGAAAGGTAGTACAATTCCGGCACTAAAGTTTTTGGGGCCGGAAGTGAAGGGGCCAAACTCCTAGCATACGACTTTTCATCGGATAGATGAAGGGCAAAAAATCCTTTTTGCAGCGCACGTATCAACAAGTAGCTCAAGTTTAGAACTTATTTTCTAATTGCATGGTACAACCGTTTTCAACTGTGAAAACGAGAAGTCGATACAAGGTTTTCACAATTTTCTCACCAAAATCTGTTGGAACGCAAATATAGCTGTAGGCCTATGTGAACGTATTGCGTTTTTTCGATACTATGCACAACCATCACGGAAAATGAGTTCCCACTTTTTACATGCATACCCGGTAATAATTAAAATAAAATGCCACACCTGCTGGCAGTTATAATGGCAGCGGCCCAACTAGTTCAAATAAGAGTCAGCATCCAACCGTATATCCCAGATAGCATGCTACTTCCAATAAGCTTGTTACCTTCGTATAGTTAGTATAATTTAACTGAGCAGTAGTTAGAACGACTCAAATATCCCTTACATTAAGTGTAAAAACGGTTCAATTTAGATACATAAACCTTTTAAAGTACGTGTACAGGGAAGAAAAAATTTTAATTTTGAAAATAAAGTATTCGCGTATGTTTTTGAATTATTAGAATTCCTTTTTGTTTTTGTCTGTTTCATTTTTACTTCACGCTAAAATAGTTTCTAGCTAGTATTTGTTTTTCTAGTTTTCTAAATGTTTTTAGCTAATTAAACACGATGCCACGACTATAAGGCCATGTTTCCGTCCGACCGTAAATTCTGAATTTGAACCATATCTTTTGTGCCTCGGTTAATATATAGAATATTATTGACTTATATACGAATATGAATGAATGATAAATATACGAGCTATAGCTCGTATATTTACTCACTTTTTATAAAAAGACTTTGTAAGCACCAACTACTGTCCAATAGAAAACGAGCAGTTGTTGAAAATTTGGCGTATTCACGGATGTTCCTTTTTGACAGCCGTGTCCGTAATGTCGCAACGCATGACGCATCAACATTTTTCGTCACGTTTGCCAGTCTCTCAGCAAACTGATTAATAACGTCACTGACAATACCAACCACGGCCGGAGTTGCCGAAAATGGTATGTAATATTTGAATATTGCTGTTGATTTTTTATGTAAAGGGCAAGAGTGGTTCAGTAGTACTTTCGAAGTACTAAGAGTGGGTTCGTATTTAATTTTCGCACGATCTTTAGGTTAGCCAGGGTATAAAACTGCGCCCGTTTTCATTGGATCTCACAGTTCTCCCGTCGACGTGACTACAAGAACCTCAGAAACTATAATGTAAGTTATTAATTTGAATATGTTGTCCTACTCAGGCGACATATAGTTATACTACCGTAAGCCAAGGTTTTAATTATTATTTTTCAATTGGACATTACTGTCTACAAACGATTATTACAGACTAAAATAGTAAAATGCTACCCATCACACGCGTATCAATTCTTCTTTTGGTATTTGTCTTCGCTCTTGTCAACTACCAACCCTGTTCCGCTGCCGCCATTGACAGTCAGCTTACTCAGTCCTTGGGCCAAGAAAATTTGAATTTCGGTTCTGCTGTTGCAACTATCAGCAGGGATCCCGATAACGATGCTAGCGATGGACCCATCTTCCTGGTAATGGATGGAGCTCGAGTCAAGCGTCAGAAAGGAACTTGCATCAATCAATGGTGGAACTGGGACAGCTTAAGGGAATCTAACTGTAGGGATGCTTGTAGAAACGACGGTTGTTATTCTGGTTATTGCCAAGGAGATAAATGCCGTTGTTTCCGTCGTAATTATAGTCGATGCTAAGATTACGCAGAAATTTTCATTTTCTATTTTCTACTCGATTGCTTAAGTGGATGCTTGGTGCAATGACAAACGTAATGTTTTCTTGGTACTTCAAAACACGCTAACAGTTTTGCTAGCGCTATTAGACCTCTCTCGATGCGACCTTTAATGTTAGTCCATTTTACGAACAGCTGATGTTTACAAATTTCTGTAACCGTCCAACATTTAATTATTTGTGAAATAAAAGACTATTTTAACGTCCACTACCTAGTCTATTTTTTAAATTTTCTCACAATAGTCACAAACCATGAGTTTTTCAAAAATATTGAGCTCAGTGCATTATTGTGTCTACTTTAAACAATCACTAACTAGAGGTCGAATATGGTAATTATGATATAACAGATACGATAGCTTATCGTAAAAATAGGCAAAGATCATACCACTAATTTTTGCGCTAACGCCTAGCAAATCTGCGACGCCGACGCGAAGGATTTCAATCCCTCTTAACCCCTCCCTCCTATGCGTTTTAATAACTTAGCTTTGTATTAATAATAACTTAACTTTATTTATACAATACCTTTAACTTTACATTTATTCAGTACATGCACTGAATGGCTGTTGCTGGAAGAATAACACGTTACGTTAACCTTATTAATTAAACATGGGACAAGGATTTTAGCGCTTAAGTATAGTTCACATAAGACATAAGGATTAAACCCTAAACAAAATTCGTTTTAGGCTAAACTCATTTCGTTTTTATAGCCTTTAAAACTTATGTCTGGCTTAAACGTATAAATTGATATCAGACGTATTTGGCCAAGTACATAAGTGCAGTTGTAATAAACGAAAGTAAATAACTGACTCGGTTATCTCTTAACGGCTTTAAGTTTACGAAACATTTCGAACAAAATCCCCAACCAAGCACGTCGTCGTCGATTGCTTGTAAAAATTGTATACATTTATGTGCCCTTTAACACACGGAATATAACGCACAGTCCACAGTTTTTCTGGTTACTAGCTGAATCGAGTTGCTTTCCTTTTCATTCCACGCAATGTCCTTAATGACCGGTAAGTTATTTTACGGTTTGCAAAGTTATTAGTGTGCAATCAAATAAAAAATTGCCTTTGTACCGCCAGCCAGTAGCGGTGGTAAAGTTGCCGAAGTGGATCCAGCCAATGAATATTTCCAGACGATAGTCGGAAAAGAAGGCGATGTCAACTGGGAACATCTTCTGGCTCCGGCTCCACTGGGCATCGCCATCATGAGTCAGCTGATGATTTGCGCTTCTCGAGTCGCTGACATCAAAATCGACAAGAAACCAGGGCCGCTAATGCGACATCCTGAGAGCTTCTGCACATCCTTGGTGCAAATCGGCAATGATGCTTATGTAGCCTTCAGTAAAGCGCACAGTAATATGGAGCAGATCCGTTTGGAGATGGTCCAGGTGCCAACACACGTCCGCGAATGCGTCAAAATTCTGAAATCGGAAAACAAAGCTGCACTGGAGAAATTTCTTCCGAGACGTCTAACTCGCATCCAAGAAGCGGCCGAAAATGGCCTGAAGCTGTCCAAGGAAGTCGCCGAAGGTTTTGACCAGTTGATGGCGCTAATTCGCCAAGTGCTGGAGGCTACTTCGGCCAGCAAAGGTGTCAAGGAGCAAAAGATTGAAGCTGAAATCCAAGCGGCCATCGAAGAAGAAAAGAAACGTCGTTTGGCAGCAAAAGAGTTGGAAAAGAACCATCTTGACAAAGAACGGCAAATCGCTCAAGAAGCTGTGAGAAAAACGCAAGATAGCCTACACGAAGCCCAAAATCGGAGACGAGGATTCTTTGAAGCTATTTTCTATCCAAGCCAAAAGGCGAGATCAATTGATGCAGCTCGTCAAATGTCTCAAGAAGCCGAGAGACGACTAGATGTCACCAAAAAACAATTCGACCAAGTGCAGAAGGACATGAAAAAGATCAACGAACAATACATAGGCAACTTGAAAAATATGCATATTGACGTGAAGAAGGCATTGACAGAGACCAGGCCATCAAACTGCTCCGGCAAGGATTGGAAAACTTGGCCACCCTTCAAGAACATTGGGCCGGAATGGCTCAGTACTTTCAATCGATACACAACATTATCAAGACCACCACGGCCAAGAGACTAATCGACTTCAAGGAAGAGGCTACTGAAGCTGCCAAGGTAGATTGCTTGATCGATTTTATGGCAAATTCGATCCTGGAATCATGTCAGTCATCCTACCTGACACACCGCATCGCTGACATGTACGTCAAAGTCTCTACCCGCTACATCATGAACAACGTATCTGGAATGCAGAAGATGATCGCGATCAAAGATGAGGATGTAGATGAAGCTCAAAATAAATTGATGGCGTCATGTACGGAAGCATCCAACGGCATCTTGGCCATGGTCAAAGAAGATAAGATGCAAATGATGCAGCAAATTCAAGAGCACAATGACAAGTTAAAGAACGAAATAGAACTGCTCGAGATCACCAATTAGTAACAAGCTTCAGCTATATAAATTGAAACCATCCGGTTTTTTTCTTTAACATTAAAAGACACAAATTTTCAATAACCGAAGTAGTCGCGCGTACAGTAACTCCTTAATGTAGGCTAGCCTAGTGAAATACATACATTCAAAAATTTTCTGTTTTTTCTCTTTAGTTGGAACTTGGGTTTCTTGTGATTGTTATATTCGTGTCAACCTCATATGATTATATGAAGACAAGTTGAAAAAGTAAATAAAGCCGAACATAGCAACAGATAACGATAAGGTCCAGCTTAGTCTTTTTTTTTACTGTTACGATGAGGGTTTATGACTTGTTTTGGTAGGTAGTGTTGGGTGTCAACATACTAAGTCAACGACAATAAGGATTTATATGAAACACCTAAATTTAAATTTTATTAATGCTGATAACGACTACAGCAAATATAACTTTCGTAGCTTAATAAAAGTTTAGATAAACTTATCCACGATAAGAGAGATATCAAAATATTTCAGAGACTTCATTTTGGGCGTGGAAAAATTAAATGTTACTCTTCAGTTTAGATTTGTTTAAGGACGATTCAGCAAGCGAAAATGGAATCATCAAATTCTTCCTGGGCGCAATTACAAGTTGCCGAGCGCGTGTTCGCCTACATGCCGTACATGAATTTCCAAGTGAAAATCTATCAGGGAAGCACAACACCATCGCAAACTACTCCCAGTAAATTTTTTTTCAGTCCACTTTGTCTGCTGGACCATCAGGGGGCCGAAAGCATCTTCAACCAGGTCACAAATCAAACGGAAGTTCGATTCCGAGTCCAGTTTCCCGATAGGGATTTTGTCGTTGTTCGCTTATGACTACAAAACCATACACAACCCACCCACCCACAACCCACCCACCCACCCACACAAAAAAAAATTTTTTACGGGCCAAAAGTAAAGACATTAATGTTTAATACGTTTTTTTCCCTTTTCTCTCCCGTGATTCTGCATGGCATTTTCATTTGTAGCGTTTGACGGCGGATGGCAACGTCAATGTTTGCACAAAATCGTGAGGGTGGAACTATTTTGAATTAATTATTTTCGATTTTTTTGGCCGATTTCACCAAAACTTTTTTATTTCCCCATTTGACATTTTCGTTAGCAGCGTTCATCAGCGGATTGAATCGTCTTTAAATGGGGAAAATCGTACGGTTTCAACTTTTTTAATGAATTATTTTCGTTTTGACAGATTAAAAAAAAAAATTTTCAGTCCAAAAATTGCTGCAAGACTCATTGAAACTGTCCAATTTGCACCTCATTTGCTATTTTCATTTACAGCGTTTATCAGCGGTTTCAAAAATAATTAAATGGGGAAAATCGTACGGCTGGAACTTTTTTAATCAATAATATTCGTTTTTTAAGGGTTTGAAAAAAAAATTGCAGTTCCAAAAATAGCCGATTTCCTCGCTTATTTTATCAAATAAAAAACTTATTTGACTTTTTCAGCAAGAAAGTTTATCAGCGGATCCGAAAATCGTTAAATGGGAGAACTCGTACTACTGGAACTTTTTAAAATAATTTGTTTGTTTACATGGGTTTGAAAAAGAATTTGCAGTTCCAAAAGTTGCCGCTTTGGCGTGTTTTTTAAAGAATCAAAACCTTATTGGCATAGAAAAATAGTTACTGCTTCACTTACTCCTTATCTCCTCACCCCCAAATCTGTTCCACCTTATTGAGGAATATTTTTATCAAGCCGATTTTAACAATTCGTATACACCACTAAACCGTATTTTTAAATAGAAATCCCGACGTATCCCTATCGGGAACCTCTCGAGCGAAGCGAGATTTCTAGTTTTACAATGCTGACTTAGAAGAGCGCATCGTCAAATACTTTAGGAAGGAAATGGGTAAAGCCATCAAACCATCGCAATTACAGGTAACTAATTGTTATTTTTCGTTATTTTTTAAGATGAGCAATCCTTATTTTAAAAACAATCTCGAAACAGGTGATTCCGTTTGAGCGAATTATTTTGACCAGCGACAAACCGTCAATTGGTTACCAATTGGACAACAAATGGGTACCATATGAACTGGAAGATGAAATGTGGTTTACTCTTACCTGTTCCAATGAGAAAAGGGGTCAGCAACTTGCCCAAGAGATGCGCCAGAGGCCGTCTAATTTCTCTTTGAAGCTTAGTTTCAGTTTGTCGTCTCAAAAATCCAATCGCAGAGAGACAATCATCCACATGGGAAATATCGTGTCGGGTTCGCTGTTTACCCAACTGAACCAAAAATTTCCGATGGCCGATTCTGTCCTGCTGACATCAGACGACACCAAACGGCTTTTATCCGAATCTGCCTGTAATGTCCTTGCTGAAACATTTGACGATAACGAAGTGCCCACCGAGTCGGCACTCTATGGTATGTTGGAAAAATTAATTGTTTCCGCCAGAGAGACGATTTCTCACGATAGTGGATCCATGTGGGACTCGGTCTTTTGGGAACAAGACAATTATCGACCAGATAAAGTCAGCAAGACGGTCAACGATCTCTTCGGGAAACTAGACACGCACCAGCAGCGTAAATTAGCTGAAGCAATGTCAACGAGTAACAAAGAGTCTTTAAGCGTTGGTGTATCGGCTGGGTATGGTGGATTCTCCGTAGGGGTTAACACTGGCACTTCCACAGAGAATGCGCAATCCAATAGCAAGGAGTCGGAAGCGTTGGACAAGTTGCTGAAGGAAAATAGCAGCCATGTTGAATGGAACGGCGAAAAATTCATTCCCAAACCGATGGCTCTCAGTCGAGTTAATTTATCCACTTTCCGTAATCGGCAAGATTTCAAAGATATCAAAACAACGGTAAGCTACAATATGGCCACGCTAACAGCTGCCCTAAAAACGACCACAATTACTGAACCACATAAAAGTCACTGAAGTGCCAATCATTTTTATGCCGGACTTGTATTCAACCGCGACAATAAAATTACAGTAGCTTATTTATTAGGATTCGTTTTTCAATCTGAACATTTCAATCGACGCATAAAAAATGTTAGCAAATAAAATTATCCTGGTTGTGTGTCAAAACGGAAAAAAGAAAAGGAGGGGTTACGCTACAATAAAAGACAGGTAAGGACTTTTAGGTTTCATTTGTTTATTCCCAAACTAATCAAATAGGATTGCATGGAGTAAGTACGTAGGCTACACATCACATCTGCGACCACATAACATAAACGATGAACTCACTCGACTTAAATGAAAATTCAAGAGTAAAAAAATTGTTTGGTCAAATTAACACGATACTTTTACTAAAATTGTTAGAAGAACGACTTGATTGTTAGTGGGATATTTCAAGCCTGTCAAATTCAAGTTTTAACTGATCCGCATGGTCTTGAATCTGCGCGATCAGTTGGGTGCTTTCTTCTTTCACCAGGGCTGATATGATTTCGGATACTTCTTGACACGATTCAGTCAATTGCTTTTGCGCATCACCCATGTTTTCGGCTTTGAGGGTCAACATCATCTGCATATCATCCAGTTTTCTCATGAGGAACAAATTAGAAACTTTGACGTATATATCGGCAACGCGACGCGTCAGGTAGGCAGACAAGCTCGATTCGAGGATGGAATTTCCCATCAACTGAATCAAGGAAGGAGTTTCGGCAGCATAAGTGGCTTCTTCTGTAAAATCTTCCAACTTTTGATGCGTTGTAGTTGTGATGGTATTGCTAAACGATTGAAAATACCGCGCCATTTCGGCCCAGTGGCTTTTAAGGGCGCTGATATATATCAAAAATTGGCGTAGTAACTGAACCAATTCGTCATCTATTTTTTGATTAGTCCCGCCTTCTAAATTGGACACATATTGAGAGTAAATGTCTTCCATCTTATTCTGGTTCCTTTCTCCTTTGCCTTTGATAACTTTCAGTCGCGTAGCTCTACGTTCAGCTTCAGCTGCCATCAGGCGCACCTGGGCTACTTGGCTGTTCGAGTTAGTTGATATGTTCCGGAAATAAAAAGTCGGTTTGTAGGTACGGGCCGCCTCATTAACCACGGCACTTAGAAGTTTGATGCCTAATGGGTCTGTAAAACTAGTCGCCATTAATCTCCTCCTTGGAATGGAGTTCTGTTCTTTAACTGCATCCATGCTAGCTGACGATGCCTCCAGTACTTGACTAATCAACTCGATCAATTGGTGAAAGCATTGAGCAAGTTGTTGTGACAATTTCTCCGAATGATCAGCCGCTTCTCGAAGACATTCGATGCGTCCAGATAGTACAATTTTAATGTCGACAGCGTTTTGCGACTTAAGAATTTTGGCGCATTCTTTGACGTGCCTGGGCGCCTGTTCCATATACAGTTGAATCTGTTCTGTGTAGCACTGCGCTTTGTTAAATGCCAGGTAAGCTTCTTTGATGATCTGCGCCACAGTGCCACGTAAACTGTTGGGGTGCTTCATGAAAGGGCCTGCTTTCTTGTCGATGGCCAAGTCAGGTGCGGAAGAAGTGTCAACAATCAACTGGCCCAAAATGGCAACGCCCAGTGGAGCCGACAATAGTCCTTTCTCCCAGCTTTCGGTTTCTGCTTCGACCGTCGCCCTAAAAAACGCCCTAGCTTCATCTAGCTGGTTTACTGTCCAAGTCAATGTCGTTCGTTAGGTACTAGTGAAATATGACGAATAGACACTATCCCTGAGGGTAGTATACGTAGTATACTACAGAAGGCTCTAAAGTAAAATAGGGCTGTACGGGTGTTGTCTGCTACTGCTACCCCTCCCCCTCCACTGCTCTGAACTGGGTTTGCAGAACCTTTAAATCCAGTTTCGTTTTAATTTATAGAAATCTAAACTACTGCATCGATTTCCTTGAAATTTTTTGTAGACACTTTTTGTTATTTGTCGCACCGTGTAGGCTAGTTTTCGATTCGATTGGTACTACTTTATTTTTATTGGTTTTGTGCGGATTTAATTAATAGTCGCTGGACACTTAGGACAACCACAACAAAAGTAGTAATAGACATTTTGTTATTGTTGTCATTTTGCGTCAAAGGGAAATTGAATCTTTGTTTAGAATGTAGAATGAGGCCATGTAAGTGAGTATCTTCCACGGAAATGGGCAATCAAATACTTTTTGTAATGTTTTAGTTTCTTTCAGGTGACCGTTCACTACTTATTTGATTTTGTTTGACACACTAGCTGGAGTGGTTTCGCATTCATTTTTCTAAATTTATGTGTTGGTTTCTTTTTCAGGTGACCGTTCACTACTAATTTGATTTTGTTGGACACATTAAAGCTGGAGTGGTTTATTCGCATTCCTTTTTCTAAATTTATGTGTTAGTTTCTTTTCAGGTGACCGTTCACTACTTATTAGATTTTGTTGGACACATTAAAGCTGGAGTGGTTTATTCGCATTCCTTTTTCTAAATTTATGTGTTAGTTTCTTTTCAGGTGACCGTTCACTACTTATTAGATTTTGTTGGACACATTATAGCTGGAGTGGTTTCGCATCCTTTTTCTAAATTAATGAGTTTCTTTTAGGTTACCGATCACTACATATCACAGACCATTTCAGAGACATTGTCTGGATTATGCTTATGTGACTGTTCACCTTTTTATTTCTATTTACAACAATTTAATTTATGGTCCAATTATGTAGAACGTTGAATGATGTAATTTGAGGTAACTTGTGTAATATGTTATTGTCCCCAATGAATATGCGGATTGAAAAGCCATAAAATGAAAAAAAAAAATCATACAGCTAGAATTTTTAAAATAAATTACCCATTTTCAAGGGTTTGAATAAAATGTGTATTTTAAAAAAGCCGCAAGAAGCCGCTTCGCTTATTGATATTGTCAAATGTAAAGCTTATTTTGACATTTTCAATAAGAGCGTTTATCGGTGAAACGAGAAGTCGTAAAATGGGGAAAATCGTACGGCAGCAACTTTTTAAATCTATTATTTCGTTTGTATGGATTTGAAAAAAAAATTTACAGTTCCTCCGCTTTGGCGTATTTTTTGGTAAAATTTTCGATAAAAAGAAAAAAAAAAGATTTTTATTAATACTGTCTGTCCGATAGCAATTGTAACCAAAATAAAGGTTCGTTATCAATTTGTCATTCAAGCGATGTCTTTTTGCCGGTAAAAAGCTCTCACATTTTCATTCATGTTTGTCGAAACGAATATACCCAAAATATTGTAGTCAGCAGAAAAAAACATGTTTAGGTCGATATTTTGTTACAGATCACAATAACAAGTACCGAAACCTTCTTATTATCATAGAAAACTACTCTGCTTCGCCATATTTCCCTTCCCCAACTCTGCCCACCTGATTCCGGAAAGTTATATGTAGATGATTTTGACGCTAGCGTTCACCGCTAAACCTTTTTTTTCAAAATAGAAATCCCGTCTTATTCCTACCGGGACCCTCGAGCGAAGCAAAATCTTAATTATTAAAAAATTGTAATAAAACACACACAGTAGGCTAATTGAATTACATTTCCAAATAAAAAACATGGAAATAGGTTCTTAACCAAAAAACCCGAAGGAGCACCGGAACGGGTCTTGTTTATACCTGATAGGGCAGCCATTTCTAACATGGCCTTGAAAGTTGCACGACGACTGACTGCGAAATTCTGCGTGTAAATTGCTGTACCTATACCAACCAACACAGTTTTGGAGTATGTTAACCGACCAACAACGAGTGGAGCAGGCAGATTAAATCCCGATTACAGGTGTACTTATATGACTGGTGGTAGAAACTCGGCAGATTGAGGCGTGACTGTAAAGCGCTAAATAACAAGGTAAACAATATCGCGAGCGAGATACAATTACAGAACCTTATCTTTCTAGCTACAGTATATAAAAGGACGTTCGATGAAGCTCATCAGTTCCGAAGAATTTAAGTTATACTCGCAGTGGCGCGTACTATGCTATGCAGTTTTTTACTACTGCTACGTCCAGTCATCCCAGGTAAAAATCCTGGTAATTAATGTTCCCAAATTATTGCCAATATGAAAAATCATGTAATTAATCACATGATTTTCATCATTAATTACGTGATTTATTGAATTGCCAATGATTTGGGATGATTTATCACAAAGATTTTTACCTGGGATTATAAGTTTAAACTTGTCCAACAGCTGGATACAACTTACGTAATACAGTGCGTGTTCCTACACAATGCCTATACACATTACATTTGCTGTTATTCTTTTTTTTTCGCTCCCCCCTGCTTCGGTTAACTAATAATTAATAAACTGGTATTTTGTAAATTCTCCTCACATTTAAGGGCGTGACAACATACGAAAACGGTCTCAACGAACCTTAAACCTCTTACTAAATTATGGCCGTGACGAAGAAAAATTGGAGTTGAGCTGAGTAGGGAACTGTAGCTATGACAACAAAAGAAGCTTGTACCATCATGACGTACAAAACAAAACATACTTATAAATCCAAAAAGTCAGACCCTTTCCTATTCACATGTATGAAGTTGCTGGATAGCAACCATCATCAACGTCCACTGCATCGGATATACGTACAGAATCCGGTTGAATCAGACATTGTTTGATATTTTGTAGCTTCTCCTGTGACAGGAAATCATTACGAAAGAGAATGCAACAAACTAAATACACCGCATTCCTTCTCATTAAATAGTCTATTCTGCGCACACAAGGATTTCTTCCAAAAAGAACAGAACAAGGCCACGTAGCTAACAAATAGAGCCGGTAGGCTACAGTACCTATTTCTTTCGCACATGAACAAGTTCTACTAAATTTAAAACGAATCGTCCGTCGAAGCCAAGTCATATAATGGTGAACAAAACTTTTGTTTTAATCGCGATTCTGTCTATAGTCAGTATTGGAATGTCTTATTCGAGAACGGATAATCCACTTAGCGGAAAACACCTGTTAATAATTCCCGTAAGGAATGTCGAATGTTAGCCTACATATAGTGCTAATAAAAAGTTTACTACAATAAAATAACTTGTATAATTTAATTTCCTATATTTTTCTTAGTTGTCAGTTCCCGTACAGTTACGGGTCAACGATTCTGTAAAACTTCAAAAGCAAATGTCAGAGACAGTACGCGGACAAATAGATGCTCTCAACTGGCTAGCCAGTCGCAATAATTTCACGTACAGTTTCAAAACTATAAGTTAATCATTTAGTAGTTCGTTATAGTAAGTTAAATTATCAAATTATACAGTTTTAATCATGCAGTAATGTGATTTCGGCAGTTCACTTCTTGATCATGAACTTAGTAACGAAAATAGTAACGATGGGTCCCCTTATTAGTTTGTTACCGTAGGCTACTCACTATTGCGCATTAACTGTGCCTTGTGTGTTGTTATAGGTATTCAGTTTGCGAATCGATTGCAACGAACCTAGAAACATCCAGTAGTGGCAATAAGGGAGCTATGAGTTATCTGTCCGAAAAGGTAATAGAAAGCATATACTTGAATCCCCTAAAAAATCGATAAAGTAATAAGGGGAAATCTGTAGAGTTGTGACATGGTTATAGGTGATCTCTTGATGACGCTTAGTCGCTATCGACTTACTGACATGCCCTACCCTGTTGCTCAAAGGGCTATATTTTTTCTCATTCCGGCTCCAGATGCTGGGGCAAATTTTTCTGCAATTTTAAAACCATTCCAGATGCCGGTAAAAAAGTAAAGACAATAAAGTGTCAATGATGATTTAAATCCAATTACATCCCTAGGTTTGGATTGCACTGGGAATTTCTATGTCCACCATAATCTTGGTGCTCAAAGGACTAGCCCTTTGTGTTTTGTCCATAAAATCAATGCGCAGAAAAAAGGCCAAAAAAGATAGCACTGAAGTATTAGAATTCTCTTTCCTTTACGTGGTTGGAATATTTCTTTATCAAGGTATGACATTCGAATGTTAAAATTTGTAGGCTACAAATAAAACACACAGTTACGAGCGTATATTTTCTACCGTTCATTCATTGTATGTTATAAATTATGTCAGGAGGCCCATGCACCACAAAGAAGCTTGCCATTCGACTGGTTGTGGGTGCATGGTGTTTAGCTGCTTTCGTTCTAGGTCAGGCTTACAATTCGACATTCGTTACCTACGTCATCGCACCCATTGCTCAACCTCTAATCAACTCCGTTCACGATATCGTTAATGACCCAAACATTCGAGTCATTGTCGAAAAGGGTCGGGGCATGGATGTCTTCTTCTCTGTAATTTCTAAAATAATTGTGTTATTTGGAATGACATTTTGCTTTGTTCAACAGCTTACAGCTCTGTTTTGGATTCACTTGGTTCTTTTTTGTGGAATCATTAGAGTGCAACTGACGACGATGGCATCTTCAAACGGCTCCGAGACAGAATCAATTCATATCCCGATTCACGTTGTACGCCGGAAGCTGAATGCGTCAAACGAGTTCATTCCGGTGGTCCCTTCGTTTTACCACAAGTAGGCCTGCTGCTGTGTCTATCTCGTTGTTCAGTCCTATTGATAACTGCCTCATATTTGGGGTTTTTAACCGGTTTGTTCACTTTTGTCATAACTTCATGCAAATTTTTGTTCCTCAGCCCATAGAGTACATTTTACGTGTAATATCAAACGACTTTCAAGAGACCGGAGAATGCCGCATGCAAGTTGCCAAAGAAGGTTTTATGAATTTTATGGCTTCTTTTGCTTTGGCGAAAGGCAGTCGCTACACGAATTTGATAAGCCAAGGGTATGGTTACGCTTTTCTTACTTAATAATTACGTCCGGATTAAATAACTAATATACTCTGTGAATTAAGTTTCGTTATCGTTTACGTAGGGTGATCGAGATGAACGCATTTGGACTGATTGAGCACTGGATCGCTTCAAATAATGCTAATCCTCATCAATGCTTGGAAAAAAATGTTCGAAAGGGAAATCCGCGCCTGTCGCTCAAAAACTTGACTGGAGCTTTCGTGGCTCTTTTAGTCGGATGGGGCACTTCTTTTTTAATTTTTCTAGTCGAGAGACTCCACATTAGATCTCGTTTCGACAAATCAAGATATTAGTGGTATAAGAAACAACGGATCTTAAAAACGAGCATCGTATAGCGAAATAGTTACATGTTGAACATGCAAAACGAGTAAAGAGTAATACCGTAAGAGATGATATGAATGATATAGAACTTTTACTGTTCATTTCATGTTGGTTGGTTCGGCAGGAAATATTATCCTATCATCGGTTTATTTACGTATTTGATGTAATCACGAGTAGCCAGTAGCCTACAATAAAAAACAAAACAACTTCTAAAAAGGAAAAGTTTCTAAATGCATGGCGTGTTGAAGGACGTATTTGATCATTTTATTCGACTTCGTCAGCCAGTTAAAGTTCATTTATGTAACTATTGTTTAATATTAATAGTAAATTAGTAATCGATGTGCTGATGTCGAGACGCGCCGAATGGTCTAAAAGTTTGCCTTTATTTCTTTTTTTTTCCATATTCATGCATGTATTAAGTGGATTTACTAGTAGGCTAATATAAGTACAAGTCGTTGTGTGGTCATAACGGCATCCGGCCCCAACTTTTTCGGACTTCAAAAATTAACAAAATTCGAAGCCAAAATGGCTTTAGAATGCCATACCATTCCGGCCCCAACTTTCCGGAATGGTGGGAAAGAATTAACCTTTTTGGCGCTAATTGTATTTTTACTTTTGGGGGCAGGAGCGCTTGGGCCGGTTGAACGTGAGACAATCGCTTTGTAGCGACAAAACGGGGAGAAGCGATTTAGAAACAAGCCGGGCTGGTCTGGAGACAGGTATGAATTAAAGAAGGGACCATGTCCATATTCTCATTCCAAAATACCTGAATCATTGGTGGCGACCAGTAGGCTAACTTTTATTTTTATATTTTTTTTTGTTTTCCCCGTCAATCCTTCACTTATTTCAATATTTTATTATATTATACTCTACAAATATAATAAAAATGCGGGAAAATAGTTTTTAAAGAACAGAAAGCTTATCAAGTAGAGCCGAGAAATCAAGATGTCAGTAAGAAAGTATAATCATGAAGTAACAAACTCAAACAATAGGTTTGAAAATTTACATTTGTTGTTTCGTAGCAACGCTAGAGATCCCAAGGTAATAATTTACTAAGTAGAGCCAGTCCTTGGAATGGAGACTGTGTATTTCGGGAACCTGAACCTTAGAAACGGAGATTTATATTGTCCTAGTCTTTGCATGGGAACCACATTGTTCCGTTAAGTTTGCTCCGTTTTCAATCATTTCCAATCGAGATGGAGGATTCTAGATGTCCTTAACAACCCCCATACGTACTATTGTTACAACTTCAATTTACATATTGTTATAGCTAGGCTGCTAGGCATTATTCGGCTTGTCGTCGTCTAGGAGACAAATAATTTAAATAACGACCTACCCGCTACCCTGTTGTTGTCAGTACGTAAAATCGAGATTGATTGGCAAGTGAGAAAGCGCTAGTGATGTTGCGCACAACTCTGAATGTCTAACTATTGTTCCGAAATCATATAAAACCCAAATATTTGGTAACTCCCGAGGTTAGTCCTTTGCAGGTGAGCCATGGGTCTCATCTAGAAATTAAGTCTTAAGTTCGGCAAACCGTAAAATCGTGCCTTTTATATAAGATAATCCGTTTATTTACAATAAAGCGCTATGGTCAAGTTTAGTTTGATAATTTCAATTGCCACTTTGTCGATGCTGGTAGCTACTTTAGCGTCTTCTGGCGAGTCACATGCCCTCAGTGGGAAAAACTTGTTGGTTATTCCGGTGAGATACAATAACACTGAATTAATTTAAAATAAAATTATCAACTTTGTAATAATTTAACACTCTCGCGTTCCCTGAAGATGTTGTCCCCGATTGAGTTCCGGGTTAACGACTCTGCACAACTTCAAGAACATATGCCGCGAACGGCCAGAATGCAAATAGATATACTTAACTGGCTAGCTCGTCGCAACAATTTCACGTAATGCCCGACTCACACCGCTTAGGGCCTTATAGTGTGTTTAAGCTGTTTTTTCCAATAATTTCCAATATAAGATGTTTTTTTCCAATGTTACCGTAAACGTAACTTGCGTGATTTGTACTTCACTGCACCAAAATCAATCCATGTTCTCCATTATAGGTATTCGGTATGCGGAAGCGGAACAAACGAAACAACATTAGAAAAATACAATAATAGCAATTATAAAGGGGCTATGAGTTACCTGCTGGATAAAGTATGTAGTGTAATCCTAATAAGTCATCGAGCATGGAGTCACACTGAACAAAATATGCTAAACGATAAAGTAACAACTTTTGAAAATATAAATTCTCCTAGACTTGTGATATGGTAATCGGTGATTTCTTGATGACAAATAGTCGCTATCGACTTATTGACATGCCATATCCTTGGGTTCAAACCGCTGTATATTTCCTCATCCCTGTTACAGACGCAGGTGCGAATTTTGCAGCCATTTTAAAGCCATTTCAGATGCCAGTATAATCTTAAAGAACTCATTATAAATTAATTTTTATTAACCAAAACATTATTAGGTTTGGATTTTATTGGCGATATCTGTGATAGCTGTAATCATATCGTTCAAAGGGCTTAGTTATTACATTTTGTCTAGAAAATCTGTAGAAGAAAAATTGACCGATAAAAGTGTTGCTAAAGAACTGGATATCTCTTACCTCTACGTGGTTGGAATATTAATCTCTCAAGGTATGTGTTAACTATCGTTTTTTTATTCAACCCGCAACAATGATCTGAGGTGAAAATTTGTAAGATATTTTGGAGGAGATTTAAAAAATCGCTGCGAAACAGTTACAGCGAGTAACAGTGGATTCTGGGACAAAGGATCTATCATTCCCATCCTCATATCTTATTTGTCGGATGTTATACTTTATCTAGGAGGCCCATGCACTTCAAAAAGACTGACTGTTCGATTGGTTGCCGGCGTCTGGTGTTTAGTTGCTTTCGTTCTTGGTCAGGCTTACAATTCGACATTTATCACTTACGTCATCGCACCCAACAATCATCCGTTAATGAATTCTATCCATGATGTTATTAATAATCCCAACATTCGAATCCTTGTTGAAGAGGGCTGGGGAATGGATATCTACTTCTCGGTATCTAATAACTTTGTTTGATTTAATAATATTGTCTTTATTTTAACGATTTCTTTGCTGATTTGTCAGAGTACAACAGACGAGGACGGCATCTTTAAAATACTGCGAGACAGAATCAATAATTATCCTTATTCACGTTGCAAAACGCAAGAAGAATGCATCGAACGTCTTCGTTCAGGCGGACCGTACGTTTCCCCTAAAGTGCGTCGTAAAATATTAAAATAATTTCTTAAAGTTAATAAATAGAGAATCAGTAATTTTGTACGTTTTCATAAGTCACTTTACTTTATTTTTAGCCCATGGGGTACATTTTAGACATCTTGCTAAGAAATTTTCAAGAGACTGGGGAATGCCGGATGCAGATTGCCAAGGAGGGTTTCTTGAATTTAATGGTCTCTTTTGCTTTGACGAAAGGCAGTCGCTACACAAATTATTTTAGTGAAGGGTTTGTTTGTTTTTGTTTTACTTTCGTAACATGAAAATATCTATTAATGGTGAATTCTTTTCTCGATTATCTAGAGTGATGGAGATGAACGAATTTGGACTGATCAAGTATTGGATTGTCTCAAGTTATGCTAATCCTTACCAATGTTTGAAAAAATCTTATCTTCGAAAGCAATCAACCAATTCACGTTTGTCACTCAAAAACTTGACAGGAGCTTTTGCTGTTCTATTGGTCGGTTGGGGCGCTTCCTTGTTCATTTTTATGATTGAACAGCTGAACACGAGATTGTTTCACACTCGATAGGTGCATCGGTTCGCATCGGTTAAAATAAGCGACCAAAATGAAACTTACATCGCTTTAGTTACTTACAATTAACATATTCCCCCTCTTCGCGCTATTTAAAACATATTGTGCAAGCTTATTTCCGAAATACATTTAAAGAGTCAAAATCGAACACACTTCCGAACGGCACAAACAGGAGAAAGTTCCTCTGATTTTACCTTTCTTCAATTATAAATACCGACCATGGACGGCCTGGATGCAGACTGGAATTTACAGTTACGGTAATATTGGCTAGATCTTCTCAATTATTTTGCGTTAGCCGATACCCGTACGAATGCGCCAGGAGAGGCGCTTTAGTAAGACGAAGAGAAATTGATCCAAGAAGAAATTACGTCAGAAAAAGGAAACAATTAAATTAGATTTGTATTTAATACGCGCACTTTCCAAAAAAATCAAGTGTCGCGCAGCCTTCCCCCCCCCCCCAAAAAAAAAAAAGAACTCAAATCAAAGCTAAAATAAACTAATCGCGCAGAAACATTCGACCAATAACTGTTGTAACTCAAAAACGAAAAAGGCATTTCTTTTAGCTGTTCAAGGAGCTTCATTATTAATTTGAATATTTAAAAAATACAAATACAAACGATTTGGTTTCCACAGCAGTGGATTGGGATAAGCAATCACAAAGGACGCTGAACTAAAATAGGTACCGACCGGTATACCTTTTCCCGAGCCATTTACAGAGTCAGTGTCCAACTTTCGTTTAGAGCCTACCAATGATGACTTATCCCTCGGCAGTTTCTATTAGAAAAAAATGGAACGACATTGATAAACAGGAATCGATCGACTTTTGAATTTAAAAAGTAACGTCTCAACGTGGGGATTGAACTGAGCAAAACGTTCGGATCACGAGATCCTTATGCAAGGACCAAATATGACAGCCAAAGAACGGAAAAAATCAACAACTGTAACTATGACAACTATAGTTTTCTGTTGTTTTAGTTATAACAAATCTACCAAATCCCATGAATAGAAATTGCTAATAATTTAAAAACTATATTAGATGGGAAGAAAACCCGATGACCCTCTCTTGTCGGTCGATTGTGCCCTTTCCAAAAAAATCGGAATGAAAGTAGAAACGAGTCCCTGCACTCGCACTGCAGTATTTTTCGTTTTTTTTTAAATTAACCAACGGAGGAAGCTACTTAAGGCTACATTCTTGATGACCAATTTCTGATGACCATTCAGAAATTAGCTAGAACACCAGTCATAAAAATTATAACAAGGATTGAGTACCGTATATGCGACGCTGAGTTATGAAACAAAACAGTTAAAAACTAATCAAATAGTATGAATTTGTTAAACAATAGCATGTATTTAGATGAGGCACGGCAGAGGTGCAAAACGTAAATGGCATGTTCCCATGGGTGGATCTTGCATGCTATTGATTCACAAGGTAGCCTTTTTGATTTTAATGTCCAAATATTTCTTTCAAATGTCAACACACAAATGAGATTGCACGCCCTTCGTAAATGTTCGATGTCTCATCTCTTTCGAAATTCTTCTAGATACGAAGAAGTCTAGACAGATACGGTACTTGCTCTTTGTTCCCAACTATAAAATAAACTACAAACCATGTTGGTTGTTCACTGTTTTTTTTCACCGATCGGTGAAATGTTCTACTGTTGTTTGACGCAGACCTACAATTTCAACTGGAACACTCTAGGGAAGCTGAAAATAAGTTGGAGCTTCATCACTTTTTTCGTGATAGCCATTGTCGGAGCGTCTTTTAAAAGGGATGGCGCATTTAGTGGAAAAGAGCTTGCAATTATGGCCGTAGGTTATTCAATTGAGTTACATCAATACACTTTGATAAAACTTATCTAGTCAATATGTACCTGATATTATTTCCAAAATCTTGAAACGGTATTTACAGACAAGAGCTCCGCTAGAATTTCGCCTCAACGATTCCGTCAAACTCCAAAAGCACATGCCCCGGACGGCGCGGATGCACATAGACATCCTCAACTGGCTAGCTCGCCGCAACAATTTCACGTTAGCAATCATTCTTCTGATATTATTAGTCTGAAAAATGTGAAAACGGTCTTTACGTTAATATCTACATTTGCAAGGTATTCAATTTTGGTGACGAATGAAACGGGACTAGAAACTCCGGTAGTCGATGGAGCGAGAGGGACGATTAATTACTTATTCGACGGGGTACGCATGCAGGATACTGAATAAAATCTAGTAGCTTGAATAAAACACTATTTTATTTTTTACATTTAAAAGAGTTGTGACATGGTGATCAGTGACTTCTACATGACAAGTGGCCGTTATAAAGTAATTGATATGCCCTTTCCCTGGGTACAAAGACCCCTCTATTTTCTGATACCCATTTCGGACGTAAGGGCTAATTTCAATGCGATCTTTAAGCCTTTTCAAAAATCGGTAACATTTTTGCTATGCTTTGTAACACTGTTTTTGACCATCAGTAATTACGATCTTCAGTTATTATAATAAGTAACAAATACATACCAACAGGTATGGATCTTACTTTTGGTTTCAGTTACCGCCATCTCAATCGCATTCAAAGTTGCTTATCGTTTACAGCAGTCTTGCAAAAATGGTTTAAACGATAATTACCAGACGGAAGATCGAAGCCGACGAATGCAAATAAATCTTTATGTCGTTGGCATTCTTCTCTATCAAGGTATTAATGACCGCGTCTCGTGTTAGGTTTACCTAATTTTACTGAATACTCAAGGAGGACCATGTGGGTCTAAAAGTTTTGCCGTTAGACTGATTGCGGGTACTTGGTGTTTGGTTGCTTTTGTCTTGGGCCAGGCATACAATTCTACTTTAATTACTTATGTCATCAAGCCCAACGATCCTCCACTCATTGAATCGGTCCACGATATAGTTGATAATCCCGCCATTCGTTTCCTAGTCGAAAAGAACTTCGGCGCCGATGTACTTTTCTCTGTAAGCGATTTTACTAGTAATAATATGTCAACAGTGGTACGGTGCAATATTTCACTTGCCAATGTTTCTTATTGTGAACAACTTAGAGTTCGACGGACGAGGATGGCATCTTCCGGCATCTGCGAGACAGAATAAACCATTACGCAGATTCGCGTTGCATTTTCTACGCTGATTGCATCAATTTGATTCTTTCGGGCGGGCCTTACGTCTACGCAAATGTCTGTTAATAATTCGATGACTTTATTACATAAAAATAAAGCGAATAACAGTGTGTTTTTTAAATATTTACAGGCGATTGAATATCATTTAGAAGCTATACTAAATGATTTTCAAAAAACGGGCGAGTGTCGAATGGAAATTTCGAAAGAAGGTTTTATGAATATCTTGGTTTCCTTTGCTTTAGCTAAAGGTAGTCCCTATACGACGTCTGTAAGTGAAGGGTACGTAATGCTGCAAAATGTTGCATGCAATTTCTGTTGAAGTTGTTCATAAATATAGAACTTACTACAAAGACATGGTCGATTTCTTTTAGGATAATTGAGTTGAACTCGTTCGGATTAATCAACTATTGGATTGCTTTGCATCAAGAAAATCCTGAACAGTGTTCCAAGAAACGCGATCGAAAAAATGCCCGCAATCCTCGCTTATCACTTAAAAACTGTACTTTTGCTTTCATTATTTTATTAGCCGGTTACGTCGCCTCGATTTTCGTGTTTGTCCTAGAGAAACTGTGCTACATGCGCATACGACAACAACACTCTAGGGCTACCGCCGTAAATAAAGCGGCGGTGGAATGCAAAAAGAGATGGAATCTATTGCACCGATATTTTTTGGTGCACCACCGAGTATTTCGGCTTTTGCACCGAAGTCCTAATCAGCCTGTGCAATAGCAAAGGAGTAACAAGGATGGTGCACCAACAAAGTTCGGTGCAGTAGATGCTTTCGACAAAACGAAGACAACGTGCCATAAACATGTAAAGAAATATTATTGATAGCGGTTTCACTAGAGCAGCTCCCGTCTTAATGCATTTAATCAATAATCGCCCGCCTTCATTATTCTAAATCTTAGAAACCTTTCTTTCTACATTACTTATCCGATGATTAAAAACTATTTTATTTTACTGATGGGGAAAGTAGGCCTAACAACTTTACAAAACAACCATCATCAACAGTTCAAATTTCAAGAGAGATACACACGACAATCCTTAAAAAACGGATTGCCAGATTGCCTTTGGACTTGATTATTTGTAGAAGTTGTAAAAATTTTTAATTTAATCTTGTTGCCCCTGTTTGCTTTAACAAAAGTGGAGTCCCTAGAATATTTCAATATTACAGCCAAAACTGCTTGAACACGAAATAGCGGTTGCATTATAACAGGGAAAAGAACGTTCGGCGCTACCTAGCGGTTCAAGAAATAATAACTAATGTCATTAATCAGCTCGCTCGCCAACAGTCTTTGAGTATCTTTGACTTTGAGTAATAATATGTCGAAAAACGGAGGAGACATATGCAGGAGGACATTTCCCCCCAAAGGGCAAATACACGACACTCGCAAATACACCATCGCTTATTTCTCTGTTTTCATTAGATTTCTACAATTCTACAGTACGTATTTTTCTTTAAGCGTATTTTTAGTTTCATGTTAGCTTGCGAATAGAGACAGTCTATACTAAAAATAAATTAATTGAAAAGTGGCGAGATCTTCTTGATTTTACTGAACTGTATATTGTTTAGTTTTATGTAATCACGAGTACAATAAAAAATAAAACAAATTCTAAAAAGGAAAAGATTAAAAATTCATGGCGTTGAAGGACATTTGATCATTTTTTTCGACTTTGTCAGTCAGATGTGGGGTTGCTAGTCCATATCGTGGCTAATCAATCCGGCTCCGGCCTTTCCGGCCCCAGCCATTCCGGCGATCCGGCCCCAAATAAACATGAGGCCGGAACGGTTCGTCAATAAAGCCACTCCGGCCCCAAGCTTTCCGGCCCAAGCTTTCCGGCGCTACAGGGTTTAAAACTTATACTCTAGATAAATCGGGATGTAAAAGCTTGCAACGGGTGATAAAATTACATAGCACGATAACCACGGCAATACTTTACATTGTTGATAACAACAGATGAAGACGAAATCAGGAGGAAATTGGGTAGTCCGTAGGGGCTGGGAATTAGAGGTGGGAACTGGATTTTTTGAAATCGAAGATCTAATAATGTAAATCAAATGCATCGGTCCATCTACTCTAAAATATTGTATGATCCGAGTTCAAACCGGCTTAAAAGGTAAAAGCCATGGTAAATGATTGCCATGCATTGCAAAGAACTTAGAACTATTATGTTTTAATTAAGGTTTCGGAAAATCCATACAAAAAATACAATTGCTATTTCAGAAATGTAAAGTTGTCGCATAATGAGGTTAATATTTCCGATTAACTGACTAATTACTGATGAACTAATGAACTGATAATTTTAATTTGTAACAACTTTTCAAGGTGATTTCAAATAAAAAATAAAATAAGCGCTTCATTGCCCAGAATGTAATCTTTCATCTGCCTGACTTACAACGTTTTACACCCAACTGTTACGAAGCTATAAAATAAATAGCAAGTCCTTATATTTGCCGACATTTCTGGCCATTATCGAGTCAAAAGCAAGTCGGGTTTCCAGCCTGAAGGGCTTCAAGCCGGCGACTTGATGATGGGCAGTAATGTCGGCAAAATATAGGGACTTGCTATTTATTTTTTAGCTCCGTTGCTGGTCAGAGGGCTTCATTATCAATTTTGATATTTTTAGAAATACAAATGTAAACGATTTTGTTTCCACAGCAGCGGATTGGGGTAAGCAAACACAAAGGACGCTGAACTAAAATAGGTACCGGCCAGGTACCGGTATAGCTTTTCCCGAGCCATTTCCCGAGTCAGTGTCCAACTTTAATTTAGAGCCCACCAATGATGACATATCCCTCGGCAGTTTCTATTAGAGAAAACTGGAACGACATTGATAGGCAAGAATCGATCGACTTTAAAATTTAAAAAGTAACGTCTCAACGCGATCAACGCAACTGAGCAAAATGTTCGGATCACGAGATCCTTATGCAAGGACCAAATATGCGCAAATATGACAGCCAAAGAACAGAAAAATCGACAACTGTAACTATGACAACTATAGTTTTCTGTTGTTTTAGTTACAACAAATCTGCCAAATCCCATGAACAGAAATTGCTAATAATTTAAAAACTATATTAGATGGGAAGAAAAACCCGATGACCATCTCTTGTCGGTCGACTGCGCCTTTTCAACGAAAATTCAAAATGAAAGTAGAAATTGACATTATTGATTCACAAGGTATAGCCTTGTCGATTTCAATGTCAACATATCTCTTTCAAATGTCAACATACAAATGACATTGTACGCCCTGTTCTATGTCTCATCTCCTTACAAATTCTTCTAGATACCAAGAAGTCTAGACAGATATTTGCTCTTTGCTCACAACTATAAAATAAACTACACAACATTTTGTTTGTTCACTGTTTTAGTGTTTTCTATACCGATCAGTGAAATGTTCTGCTGTTTTTTGACGCAGATCTACACTTATAACTGTAACACATTAGGGACGCTGAAACAAAGTTGGATTTTAATTACTTTTTCCGTGATAGCCAGTGTCGGAGCGTCTTTAAAAAGGGGTAGCGCATTTAATGGAAAAGAGCTGGCAATTATAGCCGTAGGTTATTTAACGTAATCCACGAAATTTCAATCGACTTATATAAATTCACTTTGATACAGACAATGTAGCTTGTAGCAATGGCAAATATGATCTTGATATTGTTACTCCAAAATCTTTAAACGATATTTACAGACAAGAGCTCCGCTAGAATTTCGCCTCAACGATTCCGTCAAACTCCAAGAGCACATGCCCCGGACGGCGCGGATGCACATAGACATCCTCAACTGGCTAGCTCGCCGCAACAATTTCACGTTAGCAGTTATTCTTCTGATTAATAGTCTGAAAAATATGAATGGTCTTTACGTTAATACCGTATCTACATTTTTTAGGTATTCAATTTTGGTGACGAATGAAACGGGACTAGAAACCCCGGTAGTCGATGGAGCGAGAGGGACGATTAATTACCTATTTGACGGGGTATGCACGCAGAATACTGAATAAAATCTAGTAGCTTGAATAAAACACTATTTTATTTTTTACATTTAAAAGAGTTGTGACATGGTGATCAGTGACTTCTACATGACAAGTGGCCGTTATAAAGTAATTGATATGCCCTTTCCCTGGGTACAAAGACCCCTCTATTTTCTGATACCCATTTCGGACGTAAGGGCTAATTTCAATGCGATCTTCAAACCTTTTCAAATATTGGTAATTCTGCCATGCTTTGCAACACTGTTTTAGATAATCATTAATTACGACCCAACAGGTATGGATGTTACTTTTGGTTTCGGCTGCCGCCATCTCGATGGCATTCAAAGTCGCTTATCGTTTACAGTCTTACAAAAATACTCAAAATGAAAATAATCATACGAAGAATCGGAGCCGACGAATGCAAATAAATCTGTATGTCGTTGGCATTCTTCTCTACCAAGGTATTAGTGACCTCGTCTCGTGTTAGGCCTACCTAATTTTATTGAATACTCAAGGTGGACCATGCACGTCTAAAAGACTTGCCGTTAGACTGATTGCGGGTACTTGGTGTTTGGTTTCTTTTGTCCTGGGCCAGGCTTACAATTCTACTTTAATTACTTATGTCATCAAGCCCAACGATCCTCCACTCATTAAATCGGTCTATGATATAGTTGATAATCCCGCCATTCGTTTCCTAGTCGAAAAAAACTTCGGCGCCGATGTACTTTTCTCTGTAAGCGATTTTACGAATAATATTAATAGGTCAACAATATATAGTGTTTCACTTGCCAACGTTTCGTATTTTGAACACTTTAGAGTTCGAAGGACCAGGATGGCATCTTCCGGCATCTGCGAGACAGAATAAACCATTACGCAGAATCACGTTGCATTTTCTACGCTGATTGCATCAAATTGATTCTCTCGGGCGGGCCTTACGTCTACGCAAATGTCTCTAAATAATTCAAGATTCTAATTCAAAGATTTTGTTACATAGGCAACAGTGTATAGGGTACGGTATAACACAGTGTTTTTTTAACAGGCGGTTGAATATCTTTTAGAAGCTATACTAAATGATTTTCAAAAAACGGGCGAGTGTCGAATGGAAATTTCGAAAGAAGGTTTTATGAATATCTTGGTTTCCTTTGCTTTAGCTAAAGGTAGTCTGTATACAAAATCTGTAAGTGAAGGGTACGTATAATGCCGGAAAATTTAGCATGCAATTTCTTTAAAAGTGGTATATGAATCGAACTTGCTACATTATGACATGGTCGGTTTCTTATAGGATAATTGAGATGAACTCGTTCGGATTGATAAACTATTGGATTGCTTTGTACCAAAGAAATCCTGAACAGTGTTTGAAGAAACGGGATCGAAAAAATTCAAGCTTATCACTTAAAAAGTTTACTTTTGCTTTCGTTATTTTATTAGCCGGTTACGTCGCCTCGATTTTTGTGTTTGTTGCAGAGAAATTGTACCACATGCGCAAGCGCATACGATGACAACACTAGAGCGAACGCCATAAATAAAGCGGCTTTAGAAATTGGAATGCAGGAAGGGATCGAATCTATTGCACCTATATTTTTTGGTGCAACGGATGTTTCGGATTTGCACCGAAGTCCGAAATCGGCTTGTGCAAATAGCAAAGGAGTCATTGATGCACCAACAATGTCAGACAAAGTTCAGTGCAATAGGTGCTTTCGACTAAAAGGGCTAAGCTACAAAGACAACGAGCCATAAATATGTAAAGAAATATAGGTAGCCGTCGGTAGCGGCTTCACTACAGAACTTCAAAAGACGGTCTCGACCACAGATGGTCTCGCCCAAGACCGTCTTGATGCATTAATCAGAGCCCGCCTTCATTATTCTAAGACTTGGAATAGTTTACTTCTACAGTATTTATCCGATGATCAACTATTTTTTTCATGTGTGGGGGGAACTAACAATTTTGCATAACAACCCTCATCAACAGCTTTCAACTTTCAAGAAAAATCCAAACGAAAATCACAACTTTAGTTTATTTGAATGAAAGAGAGAGGGAAACAGATCGCATTTTGACTTATTGTTTCTAAAAATTTTTAATTCTGGTTTTAGCTACTTGCTGCTTCAACAAAACGGGAGGTAGAAACGAAACTTGATTCAGTGTATCCTTGTGTCACAGACATATGCAGGACCTTTCCCGGCCCCCAAAGAGCAAATACACAACCCTGTCCCATCGCTCTTTTCCTCTAATTTTATTAAAATTGTTTCATGATTTCTACGTATGATTCCCTCGGTTATGTATGGAGTTTAATGTTATCTTCCGAATATATAGAGATGCTTGAAACAATTGCATCCGTCGATTTACTGTTTCACTGTAACTCATATTTCCAGAAAATGAATTAATGCTTTAAAAAGAAACGCAAAACGAGACGGTGAATTTACATTTCAGACCAAGTTGTGTATTTGTAGAAACACAAACAAATCAGGATTTTTGAATTTGTACAAAAAGAAAGTCGCTATCATCAAGCTGAATAGCGCCACCGAAACATACTCACACAGGCACGTCGCAGTGACATTACACAAAACAGTACAAGAGTCGTCTTAGTTAAATGTTTTTTTTATGTTTGTTAAATATTTCTTCATTGACATGCGTTTTGGAGGGTGGAGGAGAGCAGACACAATTAACACGAAATAATCAGTCAATAGGGCAGAGGAAAGGGGGGGGGAGGGCTTGATATATCTGTTTTGTATATATATAAAATTTGACTAAAAAACACGTCAATCAACTCAGGACATTCAGTGCAAGAGGGGGGAGGGGGCGGACACGATGACACGCTTGTTTAAATATAGATTTTTCTTTTCATCTTAAAAAAAAAACAAAAAAGAAATCCTTCTTTGCCTCTGATTATTTACATACGCAAAGTTTTTATGTATCACATGATGAGAAAATTTCCCTTTCCATTTAAATCTTTCCTTTTCTTTCTTCCGGAATTCCGTGTCTGGTCATGGCAATTTCAAAATTTCTGGTCAGTCGATCCCAATCAGCACTCGGTGAACGGAATGGTCGGCCTCTGGATGGCGGGACTGCGTTGCTGCTCCAGCACGGCACCACTGGCCACAAAGATGCGCTCGCCGTTCATGAGGCTGAGAGCCGTCAGGCCCGTCTCCTGCTCGTAAGGGTACAATGTGGGCCGTTGGCTGTAGCGGTCGGCGTCGAAATGGGGAGCTCCTTCGAAGCCCATGTGGATGGGCGGCATGGCCGGATGCGAATGCTGGGCGGCGTCAAACTGATTCAAACTCGGATGGCGGTGCTTGGTCCTCAGGTGCGGCGAATTGAAGGCGCAGCTGATGGTCGTCAACAGGTCGTGAGTCCCGCCCGGCTGGCTCTGGCTGCTCAACTGGTGGTGATGGTGCCCGTGGTTGTGGTGGTGGTGCTGCTGCAACGGGATCAACGGACGGCTGTCGCCGTAGGAGCGAGACGACTGCCGACTGACGTCGCTGCTGTTCTGTCTCCGGTCCTCGTCGCTCAAGTCCGACGCCTGCTGGTAGTGCAAGACGGCCGGGCCGCGCTGGAGCTGGTGCTGCTGGTTGTTGCTGCACGGACAGAGATCTCCGCCGCCGCATCCGGCGTTGCGCTCGATTTCCTCGTAGACGGGATCCGACACCATTCCGTTCTCCTCTTCCGCTTCCTCCGCCAGAGTTTTGCGGGCTCCTCCGGCTCTTCTCAAATCGATCTCCATGTAGGTGTGGTTCCACGGCGAAGCGGAGCGACTGCGCTTGTTCGATCCCCTCAGGTGTTGCTGGTGGTGGTGGGCCAGTCGGAGCGGAGAGGTGCGGGTGTTGTCGCGGAATTGGGCAATCAGCTGGGCGTCCATGGCGGCTCCTTCGGCGAGGGCTGGATTGGGCACCGGATGAGGGTAGTTGTTGCCCCGCGGTCGGTTCATGCTCCCGTTGGCTTGCTGCTGCTGTTGCTGTTGTTGTTGCTGCTGCTGCTGTTGCTGCACTTGCTGCTGGACCAGCGGTTGCTGGGCGCGGAGCTGCTGCTGCCGCGGCGACGAGTCGTCTTGCTCCGAGCTGCCGTTGCCGGAATCACGTCCGTACGACTTGTACGAGCCATTCTAAACGAGAGAAACGGTTTTAGTGTCGGGCACGTCTAGGCGGCAATCAAGCGGGGGCTATTTACCTCGAGTTCGTGAGGTGAGTTGATGATTGGCTGCTGTTTGAGTGTTCGAGCGCTGGATCGCAATTGGCTGTTCTTGGTGTTGTTGAGTCGCATGCTGCTGTTGTTGTTGCTGAGCTGGGGGGCAACCAGGGTCACGTCGGCGGGACCTCTCCACGGCTGGGGCATGTACTGTTATGAGAAAGAAAGATGAGAGCGTTCGATTAGTCTAACTGTTGTTCCGGGGCGCCAATTTTCTCAACAAGTGTCAACAACTTACAGTGGCTGTGGTCAGAGCGTCGCTGGCCGTCAGAGTGGCGCCGGCAGAGGTGGCACCGCTCGATCCGTAGAAAATGGTCTGATTGTCTTTGCCTCCGGTGCTGGGCGACGTGGCCGACGTGCTGGACGATGACGAGTTGCCGGCCAGGCAGCTGGACGGCAAGCATCCGTGCCGGTGTAGGGCCTTGTAGACGTCCTTGCGGACCTGCTCGTTTTGGAAGCAGTGGAAGAAGAAGATGAAGACGCCCTGGAAACTGTTGAGGATGGTGAAGACGTAGGCCATGGCCACAGTCGACTCGCTCAAGTAGAGAAGACCAAAAGTCCACGTCAAACCCAAGAGGAACACCAAGATGAACGATCCACGGATCCAAACCCTGTCAGAAAAACACGAGAGAAAAATCGAGATGAGTGACGTTGAATGGAGGTGAAAAAAACCAGTTCCAGTACCTGGCGTTAGTCAGACGCGATTGCTCTTTACTCTTCATGACAGCTGACGTGGTCTGGTGGCGGTACATGACCCAAATAGCCAGTCCCAAGAAGACGAAATTGGCCTGAGGAGGAAAGAAAAATAAAAAGGTTAGAGTTAATCCCAGACGATCCAGTAAATCCGAGTCAAGAACTTACAGCGAGGATGAGAATGACTGGCCCGACAAAGCTAAAGATGAAGTAGTTGTCGGCCCTGAGCCAGCAGTAATCCAGAGTGCCGTAGCTGAAGGGATCGACGACCGAGGAGACGGCGACGATGAGGACGGGCACTCCGTATCCGCAGAGGTAATACCACTTGACGCGCGACTTGTCCGACTCAAAGACCTCGACCAGCATGACGTAGAGCTGGAATCCTTCCAGGAGCATCCACATGAAGGCGCAGAGGAAGAAAAAGTGGAGGAGGCCGGCAACTAGGCCGCAGACGATCCTGTCGTGCGTCGCGTTGATGCCCGAGAGAAAGACGATCTCGGCCAGCAAGAGACAGAGGCAGAGGTTCTTGTGGATCGTGTTCCGGTCCGACTTGAGCTGGCGGTGGCACAGGGTGAAGACGGCGACGGCCAGGGCCAGGCAGACGATCGAGATGCTGCAGCCGATGTAGGTGATGGTGGCCAAAGCCCTCTGGTGGAGCGACGTCAGCGGAGTCGAGTGGAGATCCATCAATACGGCGAAGTTGGTCAAGTGGTCGCATCGGCACTGGGTGTGCGTCCGGTTGGTGGCCAGCACCCTGCAGCCTTCGTCCGACCATCCGCTGATGGTGTAGTCCCAGAAGACGCACGTCGGATTGGAAACGTTATCCTGGCGCAGATGCTGGAAGCGGATCGTCACCGGCTGCGGCAGCTGGATGTGACGGCCCTTGCCCAGCGAGGCGGAAATCACCCGAGAGTTGACGATCCTCGTCGCGTTGTGCTGCTCCGAGTAGTGGAACGGCTGCTGTTGCTGCTGTGCCCGATTGGGCGACGAGACGGACCCGCCCGTCGTCTGCGAGTGCTGATCCCTGTGGTGATGATGGTGGTGATGGCCGAGGCTCGCCGGGCTCAGAATGTCCTCCATGTGCTCATAGGCGAACAAGACGACGCGGACGAGGCCGTTGTCGCTGTTCTCCAGCAGGGCCTCGGCGGGCAGAGTGATCCAGTCCTCTTTCGATTTCCAAACTTGAAGCTCCTCGGCCGAGGGGAACGTCAGCTCGTTGATGTTCCTCATGTCCAGCACTCGAACCGACATCACTAAACGGGCAAGAAAACGATTTTATAAAAAATAAGTCGAGCAAAGAGTGTCGAAAAGCAGAAAACTTACGGATATTGTCGAATGACTGGAAAACGGATTTCTGCCGCGAGATGGTGTTGGCCAGCAAGAAGGCGTTCTCCTCGAGTCCGGTGAGCAGGGCCGTGGCCGTCGTTCTGGCGTGCTGATCCCTCTGTTGAGTGGCGTAGTAATGCGGGTCGGACGACTCGTCGTCAGACGAGGCCGAACCGGATGGGGCAGAAGACGGGGCGGAATAAGTGGCGGCCGGTGTGGTGAGACCGAGATCCCTCCACGCCAGAGACTGGGCCGATCCGAGGAGGCTTGAGCCGGCCCTGACGACGCTCTGCACCAGCTCCGTGACGATGGCTTCGCGCTGTCTCCAGTCGGGGAATGCCTGCAGGTCGGCGGCCATCTTCAGGGCCATTTGTCGGAGTAGACGGGCGGCGGCCATCATGTCGCCGCCGTAGAGCGTCTTGGAATGCGTCACTTGGGCCAAATCGTTGGCGATGGAAATGATCGAGTCGCCTTCGCCGATCCGCGAGTCCAGGCTCGTCAACCAAACCGACTTGCACTCGCTCAAGTCCGGCGATGACGGGAACCAAGAAGCCCGCGATCCTTCGGCCGCCGGCCCGGAGCAGAACCACCTAGCGTAACCGGTGGCACCACCCGGGCAGGGTTGAACAACGTGGTCTCCGGACCTGGTCCAGTTCCAGTAGAGTCCTCGCGTTACGGCCGGCTGACAGTACATGTTGTGATCGCCACCAGGTGGCCGTGATTTGTGGTTGTCCGACGAGGTCCTCGGTCGCGAGCTACTGCTAGCAGCTGTCAAAGAGGAGAGAAAAACATACAATGTTAGTAATGTTGCCGGCCCATTGTCGCTGGAACGCGACGTTCTTTCTTCTTTTCGAGATCTCTCTACGCGATTTTCGTCCGTCCCTTTCTGGAAAGCATTTCTCTTTCCTCTTGGTACAACCCAACTAACTATATAACTCGCCAGTCTCGAGGCGGCCGTCTGTTGTGTGTCGTCCGTTTCCCCCCACTGCGCGTCAAGCCCATTCTATTCACGCCAGAGCCGTGAACCGTGACGCGCGCCTTCTTTTACTTTTTCTTATTTTATTTCTTTTTATAGGCGCATTTTCTCCGCCGCCCTTTTTCGCTCTCTGCGCTCTTTTGCGCGCGCGTGTGTGTGTCTGTGTATATCAACCGGACACAACAAAAGAAAGTTAGCGCGCACCCAATATGGTTTCGCTCGCTTCTCCAGAGCTGGAATTGTCGACAAAAAAAGAAAAAAGAAAACAACAACGCAATTACAGTTTCGAATCTACTACTACTACGACGGTGCTGCAAGAAGAATCATCGAGATGCTGGAAAAGAAGAAAGTTTTTTTTGTTTTCTTCGGCGATGCGCTCAGAAAATGGGAGGGAACTAATCAGGATATAATCATAATAGGTCGTGGAACGCCCTCTGGTCACGAAACGCTGAAATAAAAAAAGAAAAAGAAAAAGAAGTTTACCAGTAGTGCTGGAGCCGGGCGTGGTGAGGAGATCGCCGCTCTGATCGTCGTCTTGGTCCTCTTGGTCGACTACGTCCAATCCGATATCTTGATCATCGAGCGAGCCGGCAGAGACGGACGAAGAAGTCGTCGGCGGCAACGGGGTGGAAGAAGATTGCGGACGACGGCCGGGGAAATCGGGGACGAGCACTGTGACTTCCGTCAGTTCCACTAAGAGATTAGGCAATGGAGTTGTCGTCGATGTCGTCGTCGTCGTGCTGCTGCTAGTAGTCGTGCTGGTGCTACTAGGGGCCGTCGACGAGGTCGTCGCGCTTGTCGCCGCACTCGTCGCGTTCTGTTCCGACGACGCCGTTGTCGTCGTCGCGTTGCCAACGCCAGAGCCGCCATTTTCGACAGGCGATTCCGTCGTCGTCGTCGTCATCATCGTGCTCGTCGTCGTCGACGAGGCATTTTGCAAGCCCAACGTGTTCCAGATGGACGGTCCGACCGAGCTGAACCAGGGCGGCCTCGGCCTGGCTGTCGATGACGTCGGCATGGCTACACCAGACGAGTTAAGAAAAGGAAAAAAAGGGACAATAAGTTAATCATGACGAGTTGATCGGCAACTTGTAAAAGTAGTTGTAATTGGTCGGTGAATAGCGTGAGGCCGAGAGACTCGGTACATACCTGGAACGCATTGATAGTGGGCTTCGAGGTACTTGAGCGTGCCTGGGCACGGATCTCCGAAGACGTTGGTGCTGGCCAGAATGCTGCAATTAGTCTGCTGATTGCATCTATGCATAATCACGAAAGGGCAGAAAAAAGAGAAAGAGAGAAAGAGAGAAAAAAAATCAAAGGTTAGAAATAAATAACAATGGCGTTGTGATTAGATCTGGCTGCTGTTGCCACAGCCACCTTCTCTCTCTTCTCTTCTTTCTGGCAAGGCAACCTCCTCTTATTATCATCCTTTTCCCTTTTAAACATCCATTCTCGCCTCTGGGATGAGAACGCTTGGGCATGGGATGGAAAGGAAGGAAAAGGTCGAAGAACCCCCCGACAAGACAGAAAACACAAAGAACCGGTTCTCTTCTGTTCTGTTCTCTCTCTTGGGTTTCTGTATTTCTTTTTTTTTTCTTTTTTTGGTCACGGCCAGGTTGTAAAAAAAACGGGCCAGAAAAGAGGTAGGTAGGTAGGTAGATAGGTAAGACGGGGAGGGTTCAGGAGGTGGACTTACTTGGAGTGTAGGGCGCGTAGAGAACGATGCGACATGCAGTTGACGGACCAGTCCGTGTCGCCGTGCTCGTTGCAGATGGTGATGGAGAAACGGCCGTAGTTGGCCCGCAGCAGGTTGATCACCTCGTTGTTGTCGCTGCAAGACAACGTCAACATGGACCCTTCGCACGCGTACGCCGTCCGGTACTTTCTCTGGTCACCTGTTTTCCAAACCGATACCAAACGAAATCAAAAAGAAAGAAAAAACTGATTAGTTACACCGTTGTTTCACCGGATGCCGCATTTCCGGCCGCCGTCAGAGATCGACCTCGTTTTCTCTTCTTCTTCTTCTACTACTTCCAAGACTAAAAGCTCTCTTCAACATTTTCCAACAACATATAAAATTCATCGGGATGCGCCGGATGGAGCGCAGGAATTATGATGACACGGACAGAGGGAAAAAAAAAGAAGTTTTTTTTTTCCTCCGAGGGGCCGCCCGCAGTGCCCTTAAAAAGTTATACCATGTTATACAATAAAATGTGAAGGGGAGAAAAGGTAAAAAAAAAAGATCGACCTCCCTCCGAGAAGGCAACTTTTTTCTTTTTTTTTTGTTCGGATCCATGTGTCTGATGAATTCTTTTTCGATGGTATCGAAATATTAGAGAAAGAGAGAAAAAAAGAGAGGCAACTTTTTTTCTCTCTTGGAAACGCTGGTGTCGGCATCGCGACCTTCCCACAAAGTCAATCAAGTGTAAAGAATAAGGCAAGAAAAAAAGAAGAAGAAGAAGATGATGAGCTGGTGGGGCGGGTCTGATCTAACCATCGGCGGCGGAGGGCTGTCATCATCACCCTTCGTGCCGACCCATCATCATCATCAGCACCGAGAGAAAGAAGATCCGCATTGAAACACTTGTCATTATACTTATTACAATTGTAGTGTAGAGTATATACAGGGCCCCTCTCTTTCTCTCTCTCTCTCACTTCTTTCCTTTTTTTTCTATCTATTCCCTTTTTTTTCTTTCTTTTTTTTTTCATTTGAAAACATCAATCAAGTAATTGACTTCTCTCTCGCGCTGCGCCCGGGAGCTCCCGAATTGCGTGATGAGAGCAGCAGCAGCAGCGTTGTTTTTTCTTCTTCCCTTTAAGCCCCTGTGATTGCCGAAAACAGCCAAAGGCCTGGGCCTCTCTCTCTCTCTTTTTTTTTGTTGTTGTTGCTGTTGTATTTCCCAGAGAGCGGGCGAGCAGAAAGCCGAAGGTAGTAGTAGTCGTAGTGCTAGTAGTAGACGTAGACACAGAGAGAGCGGCGCCTGGAGACAAGAGCCGGGCACAGCCGGCGCACGCACAGCGATCCATCAAATCATTGAATTTCCTTTCGTCCTTCTCTCTTCTCTTGTGTTCTAACGAAAAACGGAGCCCGAGATAGACATTTGTATATCAAAAGCGATGCCGACAATTCGTTCGTCCCTTTCGTTTTTTCTCTCTCTCCATTGCTGTTGTAGTTGCAGGCCGGCACGAAGACTAGCGGCTAGCGAGACAATTTCTTTCGTTTTTTTTTTCTCCGGTAGGAAAACAAAAGGGGTTTCGCTTCGTCTCGGTGACAAAAGAGGAAATCGTAAACTCGGGGGGGCTGTATAATCCTCGCTACAATGTGTCGTCGTCGTCCTATACAGTGTCGCTCTCTCGCCGGCTCTTTGCGGAAGCCAACAGTCGCAGGGGGGTCTCTTCGGCTCAGAGAGAGAGAAACAACAACAGAGCGCGGCTCACGATATGACACGTAACGGGATGAACGGCCGTCGGCGTCTCGAGGGCCTCAAAAACTCTGTGTTTTTTTTTCTTTTTTCGTTTCGGCTGCCCGGGATATGATAATTCAACGAGGTGTGTGGCTCCTTTGTGTCGGTAGGCGTGTCGAAAAGATTCGCACCTTGAACAATTGCCTCGCAGAGTTTTCGTGTCAACCGGTTTTGCGCCCAGCCGATTCTTTTCTTTCTTCATCCACAAGTCACGTCGTGACTCGGACGATTATCGGAACGACAGAAAAGAAAAAAGAAAAGGAAAAAAACTATTGGATCGGCGGCATCATCAACAAAATGAATCCAACAAGACGAAACAGAACAAGAGGGGAGAAAGAAAAAAAAAAGAAGGGCTCAGGTAGATATATACATACAAAAGAGATCGGATGACGTTAACGTGCTCGACTGCACCGGCCAGATTGTGCGTTAAAGGGAAGAGGTAAAAGAAAAATATTTTCTATTTTTTTTTCCTTTATTTAAAGGACGGACGCAAAGTAGGAAAAAGGTTCTATCCCCTTTTCTGTCAGAACAGATTTTTTACTTTGAGAGAAAAAGAAGAAGAAGAAGAAGAAAAAACATGTAGAGAGGCGGGTTTCGGACCTCCCAGGGTTCCCCCCGTTGGCCGCCATATTTTTCCTCTGTGCGATCCACCTTGGTAGACTTTTTGTGCGTAGGAAGGAGAGAAGAAGAAGAAAAGGTGTTCTGATCATTCTAGGCGATTTCGGACATTTCTGGGCATATATAGAACTTGATGAAGGTACGCTAGACGTCTCGAAGGAGGAGGAATGTCACATTTCATGCCCCGTTACGCGCGTCGGCTTGGCATTTGACCTTTTTTTTTTGCTGCTTCTCCTAAAAAATTTCGTCTCTCTCACAAAGGAATTGTGCGCGCATATAGGTCGTAGTAGCAACAGCGCAACAACTTGTTTTTCCCGACACGCCGGATGCCATTTTGTAGGTCAAACGGTTTTGTTTCTTTTTCTTTTCCATTTTTTCTTTCTAGAGCTGTCGGGAGAGTTGCTCGGCTTCTGCTGGCAGCTCGAGAGACTCGGAGCCCATTTCACCAAAAGAGCTAGTTCATAACGGCATTCAATCGCTGTTTCTTTTCAGTTAATTAGCGGGTCCACCCGGAGCGTGTGAGTTTTTTTTTTCTTCTCCGTAGCGTTGCGTGTCGAGATGACGCTTAAAGGTTTCGAAGGCAGCAGCGTTATTTCCCTCTCTCTCTCTACCTCTCTCCCCCCACTTTTTTGTGATTAAAAATGCTTCATGATGAACAGCTTTTCGACTCTTTGGAAAAGAAAAACAAAAGAAGAAGAAGAAGAGAAAACGCTGGAAACAACGGGCTTTAATAAGACATGCGGCCCACCACCATCGAGAGTGGGCTTCCTATCGATTGGTTGCGCATGCAAATCGGCTAGCAAACAGCTCAGTCTACTAATGACTTCATTAGCATCACGCGTGAATGAATCGCGCTGTGCCAGTGCCTGCGCCGACTGCCAAAGACGTCTACACATTTCCTCGTGTGACTCGAATTCCCAAGCTCTCCTTTTCGGGGCTTTCTGTCTCTTCTTCTCTAGGGGCCGAAATGCACCCCGAAAATTCTTTTTTAGAAGAGAAAAAAAAAAAAAATAAATATATGAGAGGAATAAGAAAATAGGGTAAGAAAAATGAGAAACACTAGGGCCGGCGCTCACAGGTAAAGAAAGTATGGTGGGAATAGACTTTTTGACATCTCTCAGCCCCCCTCAAAGTCTGGGATTTTTTCGATCTTATCAACACAGAGGCCCGAGCGGGAGAGAGAGAGAAGAAGAAAAGTCTTGGAGATTTTCCTTCCCCCCTCTATTTAAATATGGAAGAAGAAGGAACTGTTGGATAAAGACGAGAAATAAGAATCAATGGGTAAAGAAAGAAAGAGGGAGAAAGAGGACCATAGACGGGAGTCGGCGTGATCTGTCCATTCAAGTCGGATCAAGTCTCGACTCATTCCCTGTCACATGCACATCTGAATACATGATCATCATCACCGAGACTGGCTTTATATCAAAAAGAGATTTTTTTTTCTTTTCCTTCTTCTTTCGTAGGAATGCCAGTTGGTAGGAGTATAAATGTCAAATGTACAGCGTGTCATTCGGTCACATTGTCTATCGACCGTTTGAGGTGAGAAACTTTCTTTAAAAGAAAAATAGAGAGAAAAAAAAGCCTCTTTCTTCGATTTATATTTTTCTTCTTCTTTAAAGTTCATCAACGGGAAAGGCCAAGGCACCCCAGAGATACCCCTGGGTATCTCAGCATCTCCTTATCACCTCTAGAGATTTTTAAATAAAAGAGTTGCCTACTTTTCCTATAGACTCTCTTCTCTAGCTGTATTGGAGAGAGAAAGAGGAAGAAGAGAAGAAGAAGAAGAAGAGGGAGAAGATAAAAATGTGTGTCCTGGAGTGGGGAAGAGGAGGAAGAAAGAAAAAAAAAAAAAAAAGAGTATTATCGATTCGAAGGGGGATTGAGAGTATATACAGTGGGCACTCAAATTATTAGAACACGGGGCGCATTCCCATTGCACCCCGTGTTATTTTCGCGTTTATTTTTCCGTCCCCCTGGGCTCAAAAATAGTGCTAAAATTTTTTTTCTGATGCCGTTTAATTTGTCTTGGCGAGATCTCTTAGTGGTTTTTTTTTATTTATCCTAACAATAAAACCCTAGAAGCAGGGGCAAGAAATTTATTTATTAGAACAGGCCTTTTTTCCCCATCCTTCGTACACAAATCGGTCAACTTTAACAGCCGACAGCTTGTTTTTGAAAGATTGCCCAAACTTGAAATTTTTATATAAAATCAAGTGAGACTTCTTCTTTGAGTCTGGAAATTTTCATTAAGTTTTGATAAAAGGCTCCGAGTTTTAGGTCTAAAAAACTGAGTCGCGTTTCGAAAAAAACGGCCGGGATAGGCTTTCGACATGGGGAGCCGTGACCTTGGTCGAAAAAACGACCTTTTTCGAAACGCGACTTAGTTTTTTAGCCGTTGTTTTTTCATTTATCACCCAAATTTAATGAAAATTTCCAGACTCAAAGAAGAAGTCTCACTTGATTTTATATAAAAATTTCAAGTTTGGGCAATCTTTCAAAAACAAGCTGTCGGCTGTTAAAGTTGACCGATTTGTGTACGAAGGATGGGGAAAAAAGGCCTGTTCTAATAAATAAATTTCTTGCCCCTGCTTCTAGGGTTTTATTGTTAGGATAATACAAAAAAACCCACTAAGAGATCTCGCCCAGACAAATTAAACGGCATCAGAAAAAAAATTTTAGCACTATTTTTGAGCCCAGGGGGACGGAAAAATAAACGCGAAAATAACACGGGGTGCAATGGGAATGCGCCCCGTGTTCTAATAATTTGAGTGCCCACTGTAGTGGGGAGTTGCTATGGTTACGCTGGGATTTTCTATCGCATCTCTCTCTTTTTTTATATGATAAATTTCCTTCCTCTTCTTCTTTTTAAATACGTAATCTATTCTAAAATGATTACCCTTAACTTGAAATCATTTCGAGCATCACAAATTTTCTCGACTGGGCAAAAGAAAGAATTTCGGCGGGCGGAATGTCTCCTCTAGATACTTTTTTTTTTCTTACGAGTGCCTTTCTCTCTCTCTCTCTGTGTAGCCTATCCAGTTCTTAAAGGGGTGAGCACCCAAGCGGAGACAACTTTGGTCTTTTCTTTGTTTTAAAAATAAAAGTCCAACCAACCCCGAAATGTCTTTGACGGCGGAATGTTTGGGTGCGACACACAGGCAAACAAAAGAGGGAAAACAAGGTTTTTATCTTTAAGTTTCAAAGAAACTTTTTTCTTCTTCTTCTACTTCTTCTTTTTGATTCAGGGAAAAATACTAATAGCTACTACTATAGTTTAGGAAAAGAGAGAAGCGGGCTCGGGGCCTTACAGATGACTCGTCTGGCGTATGGGGGGAACACAACTTGCCGATCCTGATGGATATTTCCCACTAGACCTAGTAGAGTAGAGTACTCCGGGATCTAGAGAGACTAGTGTATACAACAATCTAATCGAATATAGAGGCCTAGAACCCCTCGGACAATAGATCGGCGCATCCGTCACGGTTACAGGGTTCCTCGCTCACTCGCCCGCTCTCTCTCTCTCTCTCTCTCTCTCGCTCTTTTGCTATTAATCGACACTGGGGGTCATTGAAACTCATCCGGCCGCTAGAGGACTCTGCAAAATCGGCTAGACAACACAACAGGGACGTTGGAGAGTCGGTACAAGATGAAAGAGGGAGAACACGAGGGGAGAAAAGAGAGAGAGAGAGAGAGAGAGAAAAAAAGGTTCGCATTCCTTTCTTAGCCGAGCCTTAGCTGTACTGCTGCTGCTGCAGCTACACAGCCTGGACAACAAAAGGAGGACCTCTCTGTGCTCTGTGTGCGCCGGAGCTTTGACAGAGATGGATGTGTTTATTGCCGCGAAGCTGGCGGAGGGTCAAAGTATCTTTTTTCTTCTTTCTCAAAAGCAAAACGACGAACGGAATCTTCTTTTTCTACTTCATACTTTTCCTCCGTTTTGTTTGTCCTCCGTTTCGGTCCCAGAAAACATCATGACAACTCTTTTCCTCTCTTTCGAGCGAAATCGGAGCTCCATCCACCGTACAAAAGGATCTGGGCACACTTTTGTTCCAGCAAATGAAGCGAAATCAATCAATGGAGAAGAGGGAAATGGCTGGCTTGGCGAGACGCTCTCGGGGGAGGTTAAAAAGCGTAGAAAAGAGCCGTCGTCGACTGTTATTAAAGAGTAAATGCACTAGTATTAAAGGTCGGATTACTGGCTCGGATCGATCGGCCTCCTTCTCTCTCCCTACTGCGCTACGGAGAGAGAGAGAGAGAACCAGACACAACATTAATAATCGGAGCGGGGGTTGGAGGAGGGATTTAGATGCCTCGCTACCCCTCTGATACAAAAGTAATGAGTAGTACACCCCCCAAAAGCTACGACGGCGGCCAGAGTTTCTGGTCCTGACGGCGTCCTCCTCCGTCCCTTTAGTCTCATGGAAATCTTATTCTCTCTCTTTCTCTCTCCCTCTAGCCTCTACGACCGGGTTTTGTGTCTGTTGACTTTGACGACGTCTGGGGGTGAGAGAAACAATAACCAAAAGAGAGAGAGAGAGAGAGAGCTCGGGGATTGTGTCAACAAACAGACGAGCACATACTACAGCCACGGTATAGTGGCGGTGGCCAGAAAAACAATCATCGAGGATCTGTACACAGAGAGAGGAAGGAAGGAAGAAGAGGAACAAGGAGATATTGGATCGTGACGTCATCTGCCGAATGAAAAAGTTAGGAAACGAATTGGAAACAAAAAGCGCGGCTAATGAGAAAGTCGAGCCCTCCAGTCTGTTTGACAAATGCTAGCTAGCTACACATATATATATGAAATTGTTGTACGAGCTAGTTGTTTCCCCGCGTCTCTCCTTCCTGTGTACATATTTCACCATCTGCTCCACCAAGGGGTTCGAGGGGGTGAAAAAGACAGGTGTGAATCCTCCCAGAACCAATTGACCGTGAAGGCTTTCCATCACGAGAGCGGTTTTTCTTCTTTTTTTTGTGACGAACCGTCTTTGCGATCATGGAGGACGTGGAATTTCCCAATCAACACTGTGTCTGACTCGGCGTCTCTTTTTTTTTCTCTCTCTCTCGTCGTCGGGGATTAGATGGAACCGGATGGAGCGTCTACCACTTCCTATTGGTCACGTAATAACAGGAGCCGAGAGACCCAACCGGAACTGAAACTAGGCGCGTGGTGTGGTAACTTTTAATACGATCCTCCGCCCCGACACTACTCCAAAGGGCCATCGAACCAAACCCCGAAAAAGAGAGAGATATAGGAAGAAGAAGGAGAAGAAGAAGAGAAAAAAAAAAGTCGAGCAAAGGCAATAAAAGGCCATAAGGATCGGCTGGGGCTCAAAAGAGCGAACGAGCGAGAGAACCTGGCCTGGATGGGAGGAAAAAATCAATAAAATTGGGGGATAGAGATCTGGTTCCTCTGCTGGAAAAGACATTCCAACACCCAAAAAGCAACCAGCCTCTCTCTCTCTCTCTGTCTCTTTGGGTCTCTTTTTTTCTGGGGGACATTTTTACAACCTGGATATTGTTGGGAGGGCGGATAGGAGAAAGATCCGAAACAACACAGTCGTCACACACGCCAAAGACATAAATCCCCCCTCTCAGTCTTCTTCTTGTTGGACCAAGACCGAGCCGGTTGCTTTGGCAGTCGGAATGTCACGTGACAGGCAACCCGAAAATACAAGGAGGACTGAAGGAGATGGATGTCTTTTTGCCTTAACTCTCTCTCTCTGGTGGAGGAGAGCAGGGCCGAGGCCTTGTAGAGAGAGACGGACGGAACTAGCGAGCGCGCGGGGGAATCGATGATCGTAAATTACGAGACGAGGCAATCAATGAAACCGATTGTCTTTATCCGAAAGGAGAGAAAAAACATTTCGACCAAAAGGGTTCTCTCTCAGTGTTTTGTTTTCCCTTTTTGTCCTTGCTCGAGACGCCGATGGGGAATTCATCAAAGTCATCGAGTTTTAAATATAGAGCCGCCCTCCCTGAATTTCAATTTCGCCGAGAAGAATAGGAAGTAAAGCCAGCGTCCCGTCAGCTCATTAACAGAACCCGAGCGACTGGCTTCTGGGCTCTATAAAGTTTTCTTGATTGTGTTGTTGACGAGGACGGGGGAAAAGGATTCAAGGGGACGTGGAGAATGGAAGAAAACTTACCGGCGGGAGCGCGGGCTTCGGCCGCTGCCAGGTTTACGGAGACAATTAAACTCCAGCAAACGAGTATCGAGGAGGAGAACCACCAGCGGGACGCCATGATGGTCGGAATCCCCAGTCAAATCCTCCTGCAATCACACGAAAGAAACAATTCGTCAATATTCCGGTTGGGAGCACACACAAACACACAAAACCAAAAAAACACACATCAACTTCGCCTCCATTGAACGCAACGTCAGAATTAAGAAAAACGGTTTCTCCAAAAGATAAAAAACTATATATAAATAAATATACATCCTCTTTTTGTGGAGCTCGGCCTTTTTTTTTTAAATGAGCACTTTAAAGCTAGAAGAGACAAAGCATCGTAAAACTGGGATAGACGGAGAAGAACCTCTAGGGGCTTCAAAAAAGAAAAGAAGAAAAACCAAAAAGTATAGTCATCAAGCAAGGAGAAGAGAGAGAAAAAGAAAAGAAAAACACCGCAAAACATTTTACGGAAGAAAGTAAAAATAATTGAATGGACAGGAAAGATCCAATCAAATCTACTGTAGTCCTCTTTTTGTTACTTTCGGGGCTGGTGCTGCTAGTTTGCTCTTTTTCGAGGGGAGTCGGCCAGTGCTGTGCCGTGGAAAATGAGGTTGAAAGAGGAGATTCAGAAGGCGGTGACGACGGGGTTTGTAATTACCCACGGAGTTCGTAGAGGGTTTTGAACGCCCCCACCGACCGTTCGGACCGAATAACCGAATAGGTTTCTTCTTCTGCTTCGAGTGAGAGAGAGAGAAGATTTCGGTCGAATAACACTTGTTTTGTTGTTTCGACAAACCGATGACGAATCCGAACGCAAAGTGTCAAAAAGCTCGAGGGCGTTGGAAATGGCGTCGAGAGGCGAAAAAGAATGTGTTTTGATGTTTATTCAAATTTCTCCGTCTCGGCTGTCGGTGCGCCGAGAATAAACCGACCGTTGCTCATAAAACATTGGGGGCTGTTAATCCGAAAAAAGAAACAAGTCATTGGCCGATGCAAATTGGGTCCCGTTGATATACACCAGTTGATCATCGATCAAAAACGGTTGGATAAGGGCGGCACGACCAGCCCCAGACAAAATTTTAATCCCCGATCGAAAACAACAACAACAGAAAGAAAGAAAGTTTTTCTGACGAATCACGAATTGTTCTGGTTACCTGGAGTCCAGTGTCTGTCGGTGGCGATGACTTTGTTTCCCGGATTGTGTAAATTTAGTTTTTGTGGGGCGATTTCAAGGTATTTTTGTGTTGGTTGTGTCAACAATTTGACAAGAAAGGTAAAAAATAAAAAGGTAGGAATGTGTGTTGTTTTTTTGGAGGGGGTTGGAAATTGGAAACCAAATCACCACCAATCCGGCATCATCTTCGGCTTTTTTTGTCTTTATTTAATCCACTTGTTATTTCTCTCGCTCACTTTCCCGAATCGAATTTTTAAGAGAGATATTTCTTCTCTTTCTCTTTCGGTTTAATCCTTACGGCTGGAGAGAGACACACACTCACACACACGCACTTGTTGAAGAACGGAGAACGAAGAATTCTTTTCCTCTCTTTTTTTTATCTCTTTTTCCCTCTCGGCTCAAGAAGGAAAGAACAAACCCTCGGGCCGTTCTCTCTCTCAAACACACAACAATGGCGTCCGAAATGGGATTTTCGTCGTTTCTCTCGCACACTTGGCACACGGCAATATCGTTTGAGAACGGCGCCTAGGAAAATCAACGGCTACGACAACTGTTTCGATCAAAAGAGCTGGAAAACTCTTGTTAGCTTTTCCGACGAATTCGACGATCGACAACAAAATGGTGGGGTGTATGTAGAACGCGCGCGCGCGTCGGCTTCGTCGGGGAAAAAGTTTCTTCCACCCGTTCTAGCAGTTTGGGAGAGAGCAACGACGTGAAGCTCCTGCACCGCTAATGTCCGACTGGAAACTGAAGAGCTCGTCGACCAACGACGAGCAAGAGGTACCTCAAAAAGCCTTCCAAAATGGCCGCCGTCAAATATCGATAGAAAACATCTATCGATATAGTAAAAGCAGTGAATCGATATATTTGCCTTGGGCGGTTCGAACCAGCCAGTTTTCTCCCCCTTCCTTCTCTTATAGAAAAAGAGGAGGAAGAGAGAGACACAATTTTGCAGGGGAGGGTTGGAAAAAGATCAACAACACCAAATGCATGTCGGCCGAAAATTGTGTGATAGTTTAATTTTTTCTTTTGTTTTTTTTTCCTTATACCTTATTAGTTTGGCACTGGACCAGTAGTTGTAGTTGGGTAAACTTTTCAATGGCTCCATTGTCTACAAGTTCTAAGAGTTTCTATTTCTGTCGGTGGGTGGAAAAAATGTCGCCGAGCGACGACATACCGAAAGACAAAGAATCCCGAGCCATCACGTTTTCTTCCTCTTCTCGCCCATAAATAATACGGAATCGGCGGCACTAGCAAGCACAGACACAGATTTTCTCTTTGAAAATCTCTTCTCTCTCGTTTTTCTTTCTTTTTTCCTGAATTTTCTTTCAATCACGATCGCAACTCTTTTTCTTCTTTCTCCGCGCGCAGATGCTATCGAGATGGGTGAAATCGTGCTCGGCGACAAATGATAAACATCGAGAATCGAAAGTTTTCTCTTTTTGAAGAAGAAAACTTCCTTGTATTGCTTGCTGTACGTGTATATATATATAGCTCTGTGTCGGTAACGGCAAATCAAGTTAAATTGTAACTATTTGTGGATGTGAAATAAGCTGTTCTCATCAAGAGAGAGAGATCGATTTGTCACGCGAAAGAAAGAGAGTCAAATAAGAACACCGGGCGAAAAAAAAACGGGTCATTGTACGACGACTGGCGTACGGCAATCACGAACGAGACGTGACTGAAAGACGTCGTCGTCAGCAGCTTAGCAGAGCCAACGGTTGAAAATTGACGAAGGAACGGATCGAATGTTGACGTGGTCATCAAGTGGTGGTGGCTGCGCCAGTTTGCCTGCCATTGTCCCCATTGGGTCTCTCTCTCTCTCGGTTTGGGTGAAAAACTTTTCTGCCACTCATCAGTGTAATAAGTCGGAGACAATCATCAGCAGTTTCTTTTCTTGCGTTGTTGGTTGGAGTGGGTTGGAGGGATTGACAGCAACTTGTCGTCGTGATTAGAGTCGCTTCGATCGATAACATATTCATCAAGCAACTTGAATGGCTAATCACTCACAAAACTCTCAGCTTTCGATGTTCTAACCAATCGATACCTCGACGACGACGACGTCGACGACGTCTCTTCTGCGCGCTGGTGTATTGCGCGCAATTGCCTTCTCTTTACTTGGCGCCATCACCCCTACCACAGACTCTCTCTCTCTCACTACTTCCACGCTAGAGTCGATCGATAATACACATCAGCGTGAAATGAGAAGCAATATAGCCCCCGAAGCAAGCAGCAGCGGCGTCGGGGGGCAATCATTCGGTGTTGATGGGACGCCGCCACGACGTCGACGACGCTTTCACAGTTCAAATATTTGCCCTAGTTCCACTTCTGAAACTTTGCTAGAAGTGTACTACCACTACTACGACGACTACAACGACGACGACTACTAGTCGTGACAGGCAGTTGTTGTAACACTCACTAGTAGTACAGTAGGACTTTGGATAGATAATCAATGTTTTTCCTCGATATATATATTTTTTTTTTCGTACACTATTTCCTGCTGTTGATCCGGGGAAAGAGAGATGAAAGTTCACCATCTGGTCGACAAAAGCTAGTGATTACATGGTAATAGCCGTCCGTTTGTGTCCGAACCATCAAAGACTATGTCATCTATGACCACGTCGGTGGTAAGGCCCTGAAGGGATCCGCTGTCAAGACTTTGGACATTTCCGTAGCATTTGATTATTTTTTCCCTCGCTCATTGCAGCTAGAGTACATGAGGGGCAGCGGAAAAAAAAGGAATGAAAGAAAGGAAGGAAAAAACTGGAGACGACTTAATGATATGTATAATGTCTTATGCTGATGACCGGCACCTGAAGCTATATACGCCGGCCATCCAGCCATCCAGCCCAGCAGCAGCAGTCAAGTGGTGTGCTTTACATTTGACGTCACAGGGCAGAGTGGTGCCGCGATGATGGATCTCTCCTGTAATAACGCAAAAAGAGAGAAAGAGAACTAGACGAAGAAGTTTTAGCCTTCAGCAACGGCCAATGAGCTCATTTCCAGCTCACACGACACAACGTCCGACCTGGTAATCATCCGCTGTTGCTACATCTACTACGCTCTCTTCCCTACTACGTACTACTACTCTATTTCACATATTACAATTCAGGGAACACGGCAACCCGTTGTTGTTGACAATTGGCCAGCTCCATTCTGTACGAAAGTTATTGATCGATGGACAATCGAAAGCAGCCAACCGAGTTGGAAATAATTGGCCGACATACAAAAAAAAATCAGTTCGACCTTTCTCTGTTCGGACGCGGTTTTTTCTTGTGTTAAACGGCACGATGATTTATGATTTCAAAAGGGTACACATATACAGTAGAAGGCGAAGGAGGAGTTGAGGGGAACAAATTATCCGCAAAAATCCGGAATGCCATCATGGAGAACCGCCACCTCCGCCCCTCTCTATTCTCGTTTCTTTTTTTTCAGAAAGAAAGAGAGAGAAAAAAGGGGTCTGCGACCTTGTCAATAGAGAGCCGAAACGGACAACGTTGTTTTGGAAACTCGGGTCAATAGTTTTTCTTCAACAGCTACATATATACATGTATCAGAGGTATCAATACAGCTGGGGGAATACTTGATGGCCTTCCACCTACTCCGCCTACACCTGGACCCCTTTGTGTCTATTTGTTCCGTTTTAGAGAACCCGAGCGACGACGAACTCCACCCGTTTGATGACTTGATCCGGCGGCGGCATAATGGCTTCTTCTTCTTCTTTCTCCATAGGTCGAATTCAATTAACCCGCTAGTGGGTAGCAGTCCGTCTTCATCTAGAAGATGCGGGCCGTTGTCGCTGCAGATGTCGCCGCCGCGCAAGAATAATAATCCTCTTTCCATCCATAAGATTTCGCAGGTGGCGTCCAGCTGCATCCCGCATCCTATCGCGTTACGGCAACTTGATTACCATTCACACCTCGATGGATTGCGTTCCAGAGTTAATCAACTCGACGAACACTCGAAATTGGCATATAGCGAGGAGAGAGAGAGAGAGAGAGAGAGAGCTTTCATTTTTTGTTTGTTTCTCTCTGTTTCACAACGGGTAAAAAATTGCGGGGAGCGAGCCGAACAACGTGAGTAGTCGTGTTACCTGCTCGGCGATCTCATTACACGAGAAGCCTTAGAATGGATGGTTCTCGACTCTAAGCCATTCGTCGACGAGATTAGTCGACATGTATGGGCAATGTTTCGTCGATGACGCTACTTAACGAATGAACAAGTTTCTTCTTTTTTTTTCTTTTTTTCGTTTCTCTTTCTGTCGCCTTTATTTCACGACACTTGCCACCCGTTCAACGCCGCCGGCGATTGAAAACTCGCCACTTTGATCAAAGCTTCTCTGTGATTGCCAAGTTGAGAAGTTTCTTTCTATTATTGAATGAGGGCGTGGCAACAAGTAGAGAGAGACAATTCCTAATGGTCGTAATCACCCGAGATGACGAATAGAAGAAGAAAAACTAAAAGGAAAGAAGAAAAAAAAAGCTTCTTCTTCTTCTCGGAATGAGAAAGGCGCTAATGGTTTCCGGATGTTTTTTAGCCATCCAGCTCTATACACGGAGGAAGGATAGTTTGCTGGAGCCCAGAGAGAGTGTGGGAAATGTGCGTATGGAATGAAGAGATGTGTGTGCCGAGTGGAAAGAGCCGAGGGTGAGTTAATGACTTTTTAAAAGTGCTGAGAAGACCAGGTCCGTCCTCGCATAGAGTCGTCGGGGCCCAAGTGGGGGAGGATGTTTTTTCCATCAAGAGAAAACGGTGGTGTATAGTAGTCGTCGAGTACACCTCTACTATGTTAATGAGATTGAAAACAAGCCCATCCACTACTCTCTCTCTCTCTACTGCTGAAATAACACACAAATACTTACCTGCCGTCGCCGCCGCCGCTCAATAGGAAAGGTCAGAATCGTCAAAAATGCTTGCCAGCTTTCAATTGGCGCAGCAGCTAATGAAATTCTCGAAAACTTGATGAATAATAAGAGACGTTGTTGTGTCTATAGTGTACTATATAGCAGTAGATCGAATATCAACCGATCGATACGGAGCACTTTGATAGCTTCGAAACGGGGGTTGGCTGCTTTTAACTTGACGCTTCAACGTAATTGGTAATTGGAGAGTGCGCGTCGTCTGCGCTGTCGGCGTGATACACTCGAGTTTCAGCCGGCTGTTGGCTAGCAGCAGCAGCAGCAGTAGCACGAGCTGTTGTCATCAAACCAGAAACCGTTGATGTGACAACGACGACTCTCTCGTATCGAACGCGCATTCTTAAGGCTGTATCGATTCGGATGGCGTCATTCAAGAAAGACGCCATGAATCGAGGGCACACAACACAACAAAAAAGAAGAAGGTTTTAGGTTTTAACCGTGTGATGATGATCTAATGACGGGGACGAAGCCGATTAACGCATAGTGCGACTTTTCGTCCGAAACGGATGTTTCTTTTGTTTGTTTTACCACGGGGATTAGAGTACTACTACTACGGTATATGGGTAGGAGCGTAGAAAACAAATACTGGACATAAGGGAAGACCTTGGGAGCTGCAGCTGACCGGTTGGCGTCATTGGAATGATCGCAATGCCGCGTTACGCACTGCACCAGCAGCTCAGCACCAGCCAGCAGCAGCAGAGAAGGCGACAATGTAGTCCGCATCCCCGAGGACGTGTCGCGCCCCATTCACTCTATGATAGTCTAGTACTCTAATACCCTTCTCTTATAAGGTATGCGCGAGACCTTCGCTACCCACGCAGATCATCGATACATTCGAAAATCACACTAAACATACAAAACATCAAGGATGATGATGTCGACATTCCTTTCCGTCTTACAGTCGCCTCCAAAGTTCTATAAATACATATAGAGAAATAAAGCCGGGGCTATCATAAAGTTGATGAATATTTTAACGACCCGTGTCACGAAACGCGCCCAGCTGTCCCCGCGTTTTCAATTTCCCTGGCGCTCTTCTGTTGTGTTTGAATTTTCTCCAGTGTTTAGTTTGAAAAGAGCCTCGGTCCACCATTCTTCTTCCCCAACTTTTCCTTCTGAAAAGAAGAAGAAGAAGAAGAAGAGCAGCTCTTTATTATTAGCTGCGGTAATTGGAACAGGAAACGGGCAAGAGTCTCCGTGTTGTCCCCTTTTCTGTGTAAAGAAGAGGCTAAATAATCGGTAATTACAGAGTAGGCTTCAAAAAGTCTCATTTGTGTAGGCCTCGGTTGACATTGCAGCTCTAGCAGCTAGCAGCAACAGTTTGTAGATGGATATGAAGCTGTTGCTAGTGCCACAGCCGCCGCTGCTGCTGCTGTATATCGATCCGTGATTATATAAAATCCAGCGGCAGCTTGTGCATTCATATCTCGAGAGTGGAAAGCACACACCCACCCACACATCCTCCTCCTCCCATCCTCTCTGTGCATACACGGCCACTATATTAAATGCAAACAAAAGACGACGGCGACCCTTCCCCGTTGTTTTTTCTTTTTCCTCCCCTCTTTATAGATGTAATCACAATAATAGCGTCTTATTCGATTTCATATGCGCCGGCATATCGTCGTAGATTTTTCTATTGTCTGGTTGCTGCACCGAGATCGCGTTACTCGTTGAATTAATGACGGTCTGCGCGCACCGAGAGTTCATTTATAAATAGAGACGCCATTTTCCCGTGGAATTGTGTTGAACGGGTAGAGCGTCAAAAACCTCGTCTCGGCGATGTTTATCTTCGGATGATGGAAATAAAAACAAAAAGCTCGATTATCCACCGACATTTTTATATACACAATGATACGTGATTGTTGTTGTGACGACGAAACTCGAATCAGAGGGGGGACGACGAAAGAGAGCGACGACCGGGTTGTATATAGATAGAGATCTGACTGCGATTCATCTCTGTCCCGTGAGCGCTGCTGCTGCTGCCCTTCTTCTACGTAGCAGTATAATAAAAACACACAAAAAAAGAAAATATATATTTATTCAACCGGTTTTTTTTTCTTCTTTTCTTTAAGACAATAGGGGGGCTTATCGTCGGCAGCTTCTTCCAATCAAAAAATGAGATTTTTCCAACGAAATAAAAATGATTCGCATCACATTTATTCAAGAAGGGATTTATTTTTTTAAATACTAAAAAAAAAACACACCTGTGTTTTTTACTTTTCTGTCAAAAGTTTCTTTTAAAGAGCCCTCTTTTCTTTCCGTTTTTTACGAGCGGGGCTAATTGTGACGATTTGTTCGTTTTTTTCTTCTTCTTTTTACAAGTGTGGGAGAGAAAAAGGGGAAAAAGTTCTAAAAAGAATTTGGAGGACGACGCATATCATTTGAGGAGAAGGAAAATGTAGGGTAAAATATCTCTTTTAATTGCACAGACAGAGCGCTGCCGTTTAATGGGCGAAGATTACACACGCCTCCTCTATACACCCAAAAGGTAGGAGAAGAACAGAGAAGAAGACGAAGAAGAAGAAGAAGAGAACGGGACTACCTTTTGGGTTGGAAATATTTCGGGTCACGAACGATTTTTATAGCGGCGGCGTGCCGTTGTATAATTTCTGACGAGTAATTCAGATCGGTAGCTGTAGGCGATGTAAAGGTTAAGGACTATAACAGACTTTCGAAGAAGAAAGAAGCAGAAGAAGAAGAATATTCATTATTCGCAGCTGATAAATCCATGTGCTCCGATCATTGGACAGATACCTTCATAAAATAATTCATCAGCTACCGGATTTCTCTAGTCGTCGTCTAGGGGGCAAAAGAGAAAATCTTCGTCTTCTTGACTAAACATTTGACAAAATGAAAAACAAAAAAACAAAAAAAAAAAAAGATTTTTATTTTTTTATTTTTTGTTGATTCCCCAATTCCTTTGAAGAGAGAAAAAGAGACGGGCCGGTCCGTCCCGATAAGGCGATGCGAGTCATTTGAATACGTCACCGTGATCAAGTATCTTCCTCTTTTGCCTCTTGTTTTCATTTTGTCGTTCTCTTTCCCGTTTGGCCCTCCTGTGATTAATAGTTTCGAAAATTCGGTTCCCCATTGTTGACCCTGGCAGGTCGGGTTTTCCTTCTTCTTTTTTTATTTGATTATATTCTCGACGAAGACGACGACGACCAAGACTAGCAAAAGAGGACGACGACGAGTTGGAGCGGGAATTTCTGATGGGGAAGAACTGATTGTGTTCAGGCCGAGCCGTTTGTCCGGTCGTTTTGTTTTTATACACGTCACGTCATCTTCTATGTTAATCCAGTCAGGTCCGGTAACAGGAGCAGCAGCTGTGGCGGCATCCCATTCTCTCTCTTTTTATAATCTTTTCTCCTTCTTCTTCTCTCCTCCGTTCTTCTTCTTTTCATCATCCACTGCGTCTTCCCACAGACATTCTTAGTATTCCAGACGAGCCCCAAAAGGGACTGAAAGACAGCAGCAGGGCGGCCAGCAGGGGATTTAAATACCACAAACCACTTGAGCAAATATTGGGGAAAGAAGTCGTCGTCGTCGTCCTAGTCGACGAGGACACAAAGAGCAAAAAAGCTGGTGATCAATACGCGATGGACTGAATAACGTTACGGCCTCTATAAGCCAATAGTATCAAAAGAGGCCCAGAAAACAGATTGGACTCTTTTCCCCCCTTTGATTGGTTTTTTTCTTCTTCTTCTTCTTCTTGGAGACCTCGGGATTTAATGGAATCTCGCCCCCACTCTATGTGATCCAATAACAAGATCGGCATTTTTCAGTCTCCCTACCAACCTGATGATATTTTCTCTACCAAATATATATATGGAAACCCGTCAAATTGAATTACTAGTCTGATAGATTCGACCATCGCGCCCGATTGATATCCATTTACAGGTATTTGTGAGTATAGATCTAGAGAAAGAGAGCGCATTTTGTTGTGCTGGATGCCGAAAAAGTCGGAAATGTTTGAGTTTCCGTCTGGTTGGATCACCGAACCGTGAGAAGAAAGACGTGGCAGCAGCACTCTATATGGCTTTGGCATCGATCCTCTATCCACTTTCCTCCTTTTTTTTTTCTTCTCTTCTCTCTACCGAGTGTCGACGATGACGACCGCAGCCACTCGGCGAAAGAAAAATACCACTCGGGCCTTGTATCGATCTCGACATAGTAGTAGGCGGTGCAAGGGCCGAGTTGATATTGACTCAAGTCATCCTGCGCTTCTCCTCTATACCGACGGGGCCAGAAAGAGGAGAGAAAGAGAAAAAAAAATGTGTTGAAATTCACATCCGGGCTGCTGGGCCCCTGCTGTAGGTCGAGATAACATGTCTTGACAACAATAGGCCCGCACAAACCGTCGTCATCGGAGGACCTCGAAAAAAAAAAAGGAAGAGAGAAAAGTAATCTCGCCAGTACACAGGGTAGTATAGTACAGTAGTAGTAGCACTGCCTCTATTGTATGCTGGAAGAAGAAGAAGAAGACGACGGGCTGTATATCGATTAGAGCTGGCCGTTACTGCTCCTGCTGGCCTCCTTCTATAAGGAAACAACAATTTCGATTTTTTTTCTTCTGGTCGTGATTCATCTTCCTTTTATCGATTGGGCGACGAGAGCGCGCTGGGGTCAAACCTCCACTAAAGCCTCGAATCGCGCTCATCCGAAAGTGCCATTGAAATTGACGCATTTAGGAGCGAGGACGCGTGTTCTGTCGACCGGACCGACCCGAAATAAAAAAGTACTTGTAGGTTCTCCATCCACGGAGCATATCTAAACTTAAATAAATAGGTAGCCCGTGAAAACGATTGAAAATCTGATTCCTTTCGCTAGAACGGATCGATTCCAGCTCTCTCTCCCGCTCGACGTCGCGACTCATTTTTCCACTCGACCGGGCTTTTGCATACCTTGAGCGGATTCAAACCGGCGTGAACTGTTGGCTGCTGCTGCCGCCTAGATGTGACCGACCCGAATTTTGCCTCCCCTTTTCGACTAGTTTACGACGTATTTTTTTTATCGACGCCCAAGAGTTCAATAAGAAGATTATCGCCCACATCAGGGACTCTGCTTCTCTCTTTCTCCTACACAAACGAAAATTGAAATAAAAAATAGACGGATATATACCCGCCTTCTTTTATGTATCCAGACTCTCTAGCTCTTTTCTCTACCGATTCTCTATATACTATATATATATATCATTCAACGGCACGTACGAAGAAGAAGAAGAAAAAAAAAAGACGAGTGGGGCATTTTTGGAATTCCCCATCCTTGTCGACGAGACCACGCGCGATGAGATCCCAATGCCCAACGAACCATTACTAGCAGTAGGAAAAAAAGAGAAAAAAAAGTTCTTCTTCTTCTTCTTCTTCTTCTTTTTCTATATATACAAGGTCATATTGTTGGAGACCCCCAAAAGTCCAGCTGAGGGGTCCAGTACACCACCAGTAACAACAATGGAACAGCAGACACCCCACCCAATGTATAGTATAGCGCAGGGACGAAAATTTTTCTAGTATTTTTTTTTGTAGGATGACTTTTATGGCGACTCGAGTCCTCTCTTATTCTTTTTTTTTTGTTGTTAGCTTGGGCTCCTTTTTGACTTGGTGATGGAGTGCATATAGCATCGGGGCTTGTGCTGCACACGGCCCATTTCCCATCAGCCGCAGTGGAGCGCATCCGGCCCCCTTCAACGATGACTGGGAGCAACAACAGCACAAAAAAGGAAAACACGGAACGCAACATCCATAAATTAATGTTTTTGAAAGTAAGCAGCAGCAAGCAACAGCGACGGTGGGCTGCTCTCTCTCTCTCTCCGCGCCGTTTTGATTACTTCATGATTCGCATTTGATTGGGCGATGAGGGCTGCTCTCCTGCAGGGTTTTCTAGTACTACTACTACTTGCCGTTGTAACTCGAGCCAGACGTTATCGAATTAGCCCGGCTCTTTCTCTCTCTCTCGTTAAGAAAGAAAACGCCATCGCAACAAGTCGATGCTGCCTTTCATTAGCATCGAATATCAAAAGAAGTATTGATCGTCGAGAGGAATGGCGCGCTTCTCTCTCTATATATATATATCCATTAGATCAAAGGAGCTAGAAGAAGAGACGGCGACGGGTCTCTGGAATGTTGTTATAATATAGATTGGCCTCTGCTGACTCTCTCCCCCTCTTTCTCTCTTCGAAACTCAAAAGTTCTTTGATGACAGTCGATACACATCGCTCGCTGACGGGACGCGATAGTCATCGTGCGCGCCCTGGATTTTTCCAGATTCTTTTTGACGAGTTTGTGACTTTGTGGCTAAACCACCCGGAACCCACAACCGTTTTGACCTGACTCTTTGAGGAGAGAATGATGATGTGTTTATACTCTTTCCACACACAGTCAAGTCGTTATAAGGCATCAGGGAATATATGGACTATTAGCGCGCGCGATTTTAAAAAAACCGAGCTCATTAGCTGGAACAGGGTCGAAAGCCGAAGATCAGCAAACCAGAAGTCGAAAAAGTTCTTAGACTTGAAGAAGCCAGCCCAAAGCCCTTATCAGACGATAGAGATAAACCTCATAGACTCCAATGGTCTCTTTCCACCTTGGCTTAACGTTTTTTCGAGAGTTTGTTTTGCCAATTCGATGGCAGCCCATGGAAGAGACAAGACGAAAAGGTAGACAACAACACACAAACATACAATCGAGGGTGGAGTACCTTCTCCACCAAAACCCCCACAACCACCAAAAAAGCTTATCTTATATAGCTGACGGCACCCAGTCGTCGTCAACGTATCAATACCAATCTATCGTGTCGTCCGCGCTGCAAAAGGGCGGATGGGGGAGTCGCGCCGAAGTTTTAAAACGTCGACGACGACGACGAAGAAAAGAAAAAAAAGAAAAATGACTCTTGTCTATTTGGGATCGATTGTGCGTACGCGCTGTCAGTTGGTGTGCAGCAGCTTTATTCCACCTGTCACACACAAACGAGTGGTGCTGGAAAAGAAAGGAGGGAAGAAGAGAGAGGCAGTCTCGGTAATATTATCAGCTGCTCAAATCAAAGTCTCACAAGAAGAAGAAGAAGAATAAAAACTTGTGCTGTTGCAGCAACGCTGGCTGATGGCTACGCAACACGCAAACGCAGCCGAGTCTCTCTCCTCCACTCGTAATTAACGAACGTTTGGTTTAAGTGCTGATGCATCGTCACGCTGGAATTTCCTCAATTTCCAGGACGACGACAACAACGTTCAGAGGTCAGGAAGATTAGATACGCGGCGGGGACAGTGGTCACAACACGGTCACAAGTTGATTTCCCGGCATTAGCAACACGTCTAATATAGATTTGTACGAGAATATCAACTTGAATTTCACGGCAGGAGCGACAGAGAAAGATCCAACAAAGAAGAGAAGAGAATAAGCGAGTGGACACGGAATTTCGTTCCCCTCGTTGCTTTTTGCTTGACTACGTCTTCTTCTTCTTCTTCTATTGAATCTTCCATCTGTACATTCGGTCTCTCTCTCTCTCTGTGTGAAAAAGGTGTCCAGGTGTTACTTTAGCTAGTTTCGCCCCCTCGTCGCTTTGTTAGCACTTGTGTGAGCGGAGAAAAGAGAGCCGGCCTTGTGCTCTCACTGTGTTATACACATAGATTTTCCATCCATCCAACCCCCCTAGTATATCCAACCTCTATACAATTTTTTTTTTCCTCCTTTTTCTTCGTTCTTTAGCGGTGCGCGGCTTATTCATTCACAACGTGATGTCTTTTTCTTTTCAGAAAATTGTGTCCGAGAGGAAACGCTGTTATTGCCGCGCGCTCTCCTAGCTCTTTTTTCTCGAATATTAGCCCGTGTGAACGACGAAATCTATCAAATGTCTTCATTGGCCCACAACTACTTTTTTTTTTTCTCTCTCTTTTTCTTGATGGCGTCGCGCACACTCTTGAAAAAGAGCCAGGGCCCAGTTGCCACTGTCCGGCAGATGGTTTGTAAAAAGGGACGCCCGTTATATTCCACTCTAGCGGCCATAACAATGTCGACGCGCGCACACTGGCGACGACCTTTAAACTGGTCGTATATATATCCTGGAAAATATATATATCAGAAGTAGAAGAGACTGAGAGAGAAAAAGAGGCTAGGAGATCCGTTAGAGCAGCTCGTAATGATATCAACTGTCGCGCGAGCTGCCTCTATAAACTTTGATATTTTATCGGTGTCCTGATGGCGCTGTCCCACCACTCAATAAAATATCACCATCGTCTTCTTCTTCTTTCTTTCTTTCTTCTACGAGAACATTTTGTCCGTTTCTGTTTTTTTATACGTCTGCCAGGGAGGGAAGAGGACGATGGAATACGTAATCAAACGATTGGGGACTCTTTATCTCCTGTTGGGGTGTCGTCGTTGGTCGTTGACCACATAAGAGAGAGAGAGAGACAAGATCTTTTGGGGGACGACATCTGAACTCTGGGTGCGCGCTTGTGGCGCACAGCTGCAACCGCACAGACATAGCTCTAGAGCAGTCGCCGTATAACTATAGCTAGGAATAATCATCATTAAAATATGACTGGCGCGTTGCGCCATCACCTGGCCTACGAGCTGGGCCGGTGGCATTCCACATACTCTTACAGCAGAGTCAGTGTTCAGTACACTGTACAGAGAGTGTAATGATGACTGCGCAGATGGTGAAACGAAACAGGAGGGTTGGCTGGAGCAGCAGCAGCAGGGGGGGCTAATCACAGGTCAGGCATCCATTCCAATTATATATTTTTTCAAAAAAGACCCCACCGTTTCTACGTCTCTTGTTTTTTTATACATTTAATACAACCGTACATTCAATTGTGAGTTTGGAGGAACAGAGCAATCATCATTTCTCAATGTTTATTAGAGGAACGTGTCCTGTCTAAGGCGATGGGAGATCCTGTGTCCCCTCTTCTTCTTCTTCTTCTTCTGAGTTCTTCCTCCTTAGAGCCGACAAGTATCAAATAAAAACGACAACGAGACAGACAAGAGGAGAAGTGTATATAGGCCTAAAAAGGGACACACAGATCCGTCTTGCTGAGCTTCCGGGCGCGGCCTATTGAGACGAAGAATATGTCCAGCTGCTGCTGCTGCTGCTTCTTACTCCGACTCTTTTCTTCCTCGTTTCCCTTTTGTTGGGGCATCGAAAAAGAGCGGCAGCTTATGTATCCATTTCCACGCTAGTAGTATAGCGGTCCTTTTTTCTTCTTCTTCTTTTTGAATAAAAGAAAAGGAAAAAGTGGAACTCTACGATGACGACGATGTCTCTCAATCATAATCGATTTCCTGTTGTGTATATTGAGTAAATAAGAGCGGATTACACGGCGGATTTTCCCTTTACACTGTAATCCCGGCACCGTCAATTCAATTCACCTGAAGGGAGGTCCCTTCATAATCACACGACGTCGCTCGTAATCCTCTTACCGATCAAATCATCTACTACTAGTAGACGACGACATTTCTTTTTTAAAAGAGAAAAAAAAGAAGGAAAATTTTGTGAATCGAAAATTGGATTGTCGATTTCTTTTCTCTCTAGCGCCTTTGCTGAGCCCGCGTGACTGGGCCGGATGAAATACATACCGAGACGACGAACGGTGCCGTTAGCCCGTTACGACTATTATATCATATTGCGCAGCCAGCGACCATCGAGCCGTGGCCCTGTTGAAATGGAAGAAGAAAACGTCTGAAATTTATACGACAGGACCCCGAAAAGTGTTGGATGGTAAGTGTGCCGCGTCACGTGAGCGCCGACGCCATCTTTTTCTCCACCGGTCGTCGCTCGGTCGGGCACACTACACCACCACCACTATAGTGTACACTACATATTCATTCAAATGATGGTCGACATCCATTTCCTCCCTGGTCTCCCCCTTCTCCTCCTCCACCGCCCAGCAAAGAGTGCGGATTCGTGTTATTTGGCGTCACGCTCTGACGATGCGCCGCGCGCGCAGCGCAGTTCGTGCGGAATCGAATTGCGGCTTCCTCTCTCTATACCGATGCCCCTTTTTCTCTCTCTTTCTCTCGTTCATCCCGGCCCGGGAATGTTTATTTATATTGAATCAAATCGAGTTAGGTGAGATATACTCTCGCACCCTCTCTGTCTGTCATCTTTCAACCGAAGAGAGGAGGAGGAGGAATGCTCGGGCTGCTGCTGCTGCTGGCGGGAAATGTAAATAAACATTAATGACGGCCGCGCTCGCGCGCGACGTGAGGACGGAGGCAGCCGACGCATTCGATACAGCCCTAGTGTATTCAACAGCCCATAAGATTTAGTATCCTACCACTTGGCACACTTTTCATCTCACAGATAGGACGTCATCGGTTCCCAGCAGCAGCAGCACATCATTTAAATAGAGAGAAAGAGAGAGAGAGAGAGAGAAAAGTAAACAATTGCACAGCAGATGCTAGTGAGTCTGAACAGAAACTGTCAACGGGGTCAAACACAAAGGTCGGACCCATCAGAAAAACGTCGAAAACCGTCGACAATGGCAAGCGAAAGGGGTAGCACCAAAAAAGACATCTGTTTTCATCCAACAATTTAGGAGCTGAGAAGACGACGATCAAGCGCTAGAGCAGAGAGGCAATCAGTTGATGGATAACTCGACACAATAGGTGAGAGAAAAAAGGGGGAGGGCGCCGCCGCTGCCTCCGCCGTATATATATGTATATACGTACATAAATAATGAGTCGGCTAATATTTGTACAACAGCGCGAGACGCGGCGCGGCGTCGGTATTGATCATCTGTCAGTTGGGTTGATGCAGCTCGTGTCTCTCAGTTGGCAATCGTCATCGACTACAAGTGCTGCGCGCGACACTTGGCGCCCCGCGTGACACCGTGATGAATACTACAGAGAACGGGCGCGCCCGCCCCGCGCTGAATCAACACCCCGCCCCAACAACCACCACCGACGCTCTTCCCGAAGAGATTGAAAAAAAGAAAAAAAGAGAGAAAGAGAACTTTAGATAGATTCCCAACTGTTTGAATTCCCTCATGAAACAGACAATAGTAAAGAGCCAAGTCTTCCATATATATATATAGGAAACTCGTTCTCAACTTCTAGAACAAGTTTAATGGCCCTGGTGAAAACTTATGTAGCCCGACGACGACCCGAGAGTTCCTTCTTACGACGCCCCTTCTCTGAAAAAAAAGAAAAGGATTGCCGAGTTGCTCTCTCTCTACGTGCAATACGAGAAAAAGTTGTCACAATTTCCATCAGCTACTAGCGGCTGCAAGGTGTCGACTTACTTCCGCTCCGGCCCCTAAAGTTTTCTCACGGATGTTGTGTGTGTTTTTTTTTTCTAAAAGAAGAAGAAGGAAATCTTTTTTTTTTTTTGCTGAAAAGAGAAATAGACGCCGAGCACACACGAGTCGTGATGACCTGCCGAGTGGCGCGGGTCACGCTATGTAACTTTTTCTTCTTCTTCTTTGAAGAGGAGAAGAAAAAGAACCTGGAAAAATACAATAATGATATGCACACTAGTTGTTGTTGTTGTTGTTGTTGTGGGGAGGTTTTTTTCTTCATTTTTTTAAAGGGAAAAAAAGCTTCTATACCGCGACCGGCCGGGTGGTCTCCTCTTCTTCTTTTTTGATCGCACTTTCATATCAAAGGTTTCCTACACAAATTCCTCTCGAGGAGCCCTTCAAAGTTTGTGCGTCTTTTGTTATTCCTTCTTTCTTCTTCTTCTCTCTTCTTTTTGGCAGTATAGATAGCTTAAGGGGCGCTAATGTAATGAGAATCTGGTCATGTAAACCGAGAGCCCGCCCGAGTCAATCGCAGTAGCCATCGGTAACCTGATAGTGTCACTGAGGACACCCAGCGTCCTCCGACATCATATACACATAGTATGTATACATATAAATATATACTATTATATATCAAAGCCAATAGAATGCTATATCAAACATATATATTCATGTTTTTCCAAAGTCATCGTCGCTGCATGTAAACGACATTGGCAAACATCCGCTGTTGGTCCGGCCATCAACCACCAACCCCCATCCGCTTCACTTGACACAATTCCACCCTCGTCCGCTGACGAGGAGGAGGACGACGAACCGGACTGGACAATGGGGGATATTGTTGTCCAGCTCCATGTATATTCATGAAATATTTTGTTATTTGACAACCGTATAACCCACACGAACTACTACACTGAATCATTCAACTTGAAAGACCTTAGAATACAGGCCCTGTTGTCATTACGATTTCATCAGGAGGACAAATGGCGGCAATCGAACAGGCCCGTCAAGTCTCGGAATGACACGAACCAGTCGAGCTCTCGAGTTTCTTCTTCTTCTTCTCTTTCCATCCCAGAAAATTCGATTTCAATGGACCCCCCTCCAGTTGCCGCCACGGTAAGATATTGAAAAATACCAGAACGAAAGAGATGGAAAATCAATTTCCAAAAGAGAGGGGGGTTGATCATCCATTTAAAGAGACGGACGAGTCTAGGCTACGATATGATATAGCCCCTCATCTCCATCAGTATATATATATCTCTATATGTTTATGTATAATCCAGTGATGGGGAGCTAGCTGGATTCATACAATATTTACTGGCAGAGATAGAGAGAGAGAGACACTGAGCGCACAGACAAAGTTTTCTCCCCCTCAACTTCCGTTACACGCACAGGGCTAAAGACAAATGATGGACAGTGCTGCGGTCGTCTGGCAGGTGATTCATTCGTCATTGGTCTCCCAGCGTCCCCAGAGGAGTTTTGTGGCGGGGCCTATCTCTAGAACAGAATCGATCATCATCATTCAATCGTTATCAAATGGTGAATCATTCAGGTTGACGCGCAGTGGAATATAAGTTGTGGTACGTCTCGGAAAAGAGACGAGAAAAGAGCTCCCACCAGGAAAACTGGCCAAGAAAGCTGTATCAAATAATCACGAAGGGAGGTAGCAGCAAAGCACGCAGCTCAGCAGTCCCCATATACTAACACTTAGCCGGCTTCGGCTATATATATATACAGAACGTCACCAACTGTTTTCTATATACCAGGGGTGAGATGCGGTTAACCGCAGGAATATCACTTGACACTCGGACCGAAAAGAGAGAAAAAAAAGTGATTCCGCCGCGATTCAATTTCTTTTGACCCCACAAACACCAAAAAGAACAAAGAAGCAGGAGAAAAGTTGAAGCAATCCTTCATTCTCTCCGAAAAAGAGCATCCTTTTCCGGTTTCGTTTGATTTTCTGCGGCTTTGAGGGCAATCGTGATACAACGATTTCGTCAGTCATGATTCACTGTCGGCGCAATCCACATCACGACAGTTTGAGCTGCTGGAACAGCAGCGGTCATCGACGCACTCGTCGGCCAAATAGATAATCAATGTTTTCCGACGTCGTCCACCAACAGTTTCTCATTCTTTAAGTAACAAAAGAAGAAAAAATCTAAGCCGCTCATTAGTGCAAGAACGGATGATTATCATAGCCGCTGGAGCTACTTGAAAAGATGTAGTACAACAGCAGTTACTACGTCTATACGCGCACGTCTCTTAAAGGGTTCTCTTTTCAAGAGCTATCCTCATTTTTTTATTATTATTATTTCCATCTTTACGGTACTCCAAGTCGCCAGCTAGACAATCGACCGGCAATGATGAAACTCTTCTTTTTCCTCCCCAACAACTACAACATGTGGGTAAATTAACTATTCATCCTATTTGATGATTTATCATCATCTTCTTCTCTCCTTCCTCGTCGTCGTCGTCGCCGACGTCAGAAAATGGAAGCAGCAGCAGCAGCATCTGGGAGTAATTCACTGGCCGTTACTATGGCAACGACATCTAACATGTCGTTGAGGGGAAAATAAGATACAAGGAAGGAGGAAAAAAGTAGGAAATTGTCAAATAAAAAATCAAAGCCGATTATCATCGCTGTAATGATGTTGATTGTGCATTCAATCCGTTGCCTTGGCGACTTGTCGGCAACGCGCGCACGCACACAAAAAAAGGTCGTCGCCTATTAAAGTATATTTGCCATTACCTGTGTTTTTTTGTCGGTTGTTGTTCTTTTTCGCCCGACGGCCGAAAAGAGTAAAAAATAAAGTCTCTCATCATTTACGAGCCTATTCTTCTGCGCTGCCGCGAAGTGGGTCGCGCACCGATATCGACCCCAATTAAAAAAAGAACGTTCGAAATGACACGGCACAATGGAACACAAAGTTGAGATGAGCTCCACCCGGAGCTGCAGCAACAGCGGGAGCGAAAATAATAGTAGTAGTAGACGGAATATACTAGACGAAAACGGCGGAGAAAAAACTGTCAACTTCACCTGCTGTGCGGTGTGTTCGGTCCATTCTTCTTATTAACAGGCAGAAGAAGAAGAAGCAGCAGCCGGTGCTAGTTTCGATTTGAATGTGAATAGATCATTCCGAGAAAAAGTGTTGCGCTCGCTGATTGGACGAGCGTGACGTTGCGTTAGCGGCCCGAGTTGACGGGTGAAAAATAAAATAACATATAGAATATTATTTTCTTAAAAAAAAAAAAAAGAAGAGTGTTACATCCGCGTGACCGGCTGACCCCAATCTATAAATAGTTGCCTCATTATCGCTTGAGCGTTTGAACAAAAAGATTCTTCGCTAGACGAAAAAGAAGAAAAAGAAAATGACAATTTGAATTTGACGCTCCACATTTCCCTCTCGCACAACTCGGGACATAAACCATCGTCTTTTTGTAGACCTCTTTAAAAAAGGCAAAAAGAAATAAAAAAAAGAAGAAGAAGACGAAAAGGAAGGGAGAGAGAGAGAAAAAAAAGAAAAGAAAGAAAAGAGGTAGCTTTGTAATAGCTGTCTAGGCTCATAATGGCCGGGCGTGAATATGTTCTTTTCCTTTTCTTCTTCCTCACGTCGGATCAGACCGCAAGATGATGATGAGCTCGCCATATTTTCTCTTCTTCTTCTTCTTCTTCTTTTTTTTTTCGTTTTTTTTTCTTTCTTTTATTTTATCTTTGCTCTCCGACACCATTCTCTGCCCGTTCCTTCTTCTTCTCCTCTTTTTTTTTATTATTATATTTGAAAGGGCGTTTATAAGGAAATGAGTTTAATTTATTCCGGCACGGCCTGCAGCCATTTTTGTCGCTTCGGATGCGATAAATTTCATCCGAGGCGATTCTAATTCTTCTTTTTCTTCTCTTTTCTTTATTTAAAAATATATATATACTATACGTATAGAAGAAAGAGAGAAAGAAACGCGCGTGGAAGGTTAGAGGTGACGAGGGTCTCCCGCACGACTTACAACAACTGGATTATTAAATAGGGTAGAGAGAGAGAGACGCGCGGTCCAATTGAATACAACTACGCTTGTACACAGAGAACTAATGCAATGACCCGGTTGGGGTTGGAAGAAAAACGTTTTTCTTTTTTTTCTCTCTCTCTTTTAAGCTTAATGGGAATGGATGGGTCGTTTTTCGAATCGGACGCGCAGATTCGTCACGGTTTCTTCATCGCCCCTCTCCACCACAAAGTGTAGGCGTTTAAACACTTGTGATTGCGCTGATTACACACAGACAGACACAGAGCGAGAGAGAGAGAGAGAGACAGTAGACCCTTACAACAATAAACCATCATTATCCATCAAGATGAACTGGGTAGTAGTAGTAGTAGAAGTGTAGAACGACGAGGAGGAGACGACCGGAGAGAAACCGTAATGAGGTGCCGAACTCGAGTGCGCCCTTGTGGTCCGCGGCGACGACACTAGCGGTTGAATGAGGCCGAAAGGTCTTCTTCTTCTTCTTCTTTTGGAAAATTCCAGCAATGTGAAAAATGCGTCGAACTTCACACGCCTTGTCGGCGTTTTTTTACGTGTGTTTTTTTTTCTCTCTCTTTCGTCTCTTACCGATAGGTTAAAGAAGGAGAAAAAAAGATGCGAAAGGAACCATAATTCAATGGCGCTCTCACGCAGTGAAAGTGCTATAAATTTCAAATTAACCGCCGCCTAGCATCGTTCCAGGGTTAAGAGACGAAGGGGTTGAAAGTGTTCCGCCCACTGCTGGGTCTCTCCCCCATTCAATCGCAGATTCATATTCGACTAGGCTCTGCAGTATACATCCCATCTTATTTATTCAAATGCTTTTCGTCGAGGACGGGGAACTTGGGGAAAAGAACATCAAAAAATGAAAACGTAAGCGGATTGTCTATATAGATAATATACTATGTAACGCATCAAGGTACTACTTATAAGGGGATCGAAATGTATAATAGTCTAGTATACTCAAATGTATGGGAGAAAATCCCATAGTTACATCACTTAATCCCGGGGATTTTTTCGAGCCGGAAGAAATATCAAAATACAATCAAAGAAGTAGGTCGGAAGCTAACGGACTGAGACTCTAGACGACGGGTTCCGAGGGAGAGAGAAGGAGGGAGTCAATCGAGTCAATCACCTTGATGGGTGTGATGGGGCCAATCCGGCTGATGAACCAAGATATCACATAGACCGCACACAAACACTCTACTCGATTGGACCCCAAAGCTCCTCCGGCCCATCGATAAGATGCCAAAGCCCTTCGCACAGGTGGCAACGGACTCCAACTGTACGTACTATGTACCCATTCTTTTGTTTTCTTGGACCTTTTTGGCACAGATGTTTCGGCCGAAAGAGATCATCATCAGGAAATATATAGATAGATATGAGATACTATATATCAAACGGAGGAAACGGAGGAGAAATGATGCTCCGATTGGTGCCTGAACCATTCCAAAAAATGAAATCAAACTAATAGCTTTTTTTTGAGCTGAAAGAAAAGCAGAAAGATAAAAAAGAAAGAAAAGTAAGGGAGAAGACGGGGGTTGGTTAGAAGAAGAGCCAGGTAAATAGTCTACTATGGCCCAAGGCTCTGCACTGCAGTATCGGCCATCTGTTGCTGGAACATTCCTTCTAGGAAGAAATAAAGAAAGGCTCACTCTCATCGTCGCAGCCAACTCTCGGTATAATTAGGAAAAAGAAGATGCGGCGATGGAGGAGGATTCGGTCGCCACGGGAGACGGCCGGTCAGCAACAAGCAGAGCATAATAGGCCTTTAATTTGCGCGCTATTAATACGATCATCCCGACCAACTCGTTAGACATGTCGAATCGATCTGCGTAGAGGGAAAAACTAAACAGGGAAAGATAACGTCACCAGGTATACTATATCTTTGACCCTCTGTCCCGACAACTTGATTACTCGAGACCCCCACAGACTTTCTCTCTCCCTTATAGTGTACAAAATACTATAGTATGTAATCTGACGGGAGAAAAAACTTGGTGTTTTTTTTTTCCTCTTTCTCTCACTCTCTTGACGTCATTCCGAGTCTATCGAGTTATGTCCACCGGATTCTATAGGGAGCCATTATAATATATATTGGTGTTGGCTGGCTGCTGCTGTTGTTGCGTTCACATCTGTTCACTTTCTTTTCAATGTAGCAGCTCGGGCCCCATCTCATCATTCTTTTATTGAAAAGAAACCGAGTCTATAGTACGGTGTAACTGCATCAAGGGACCAATCCGCATCCGATATTTACTGCTTGCTTCGTATCAAGCACCTAGAATTTGAGCGCGAGGGAGAATCTCGACAGTAACGTCGTTAACGTAGCTATTCACTAAAGGAAATCGTTGGAAATCTTTGAAATCGGGAGTTGTCTGACGTCAGACAACTGCCAGTACGTGTACATAACTCTTTCAAGTGCAAGTCCCGAAGAAGAAAAGAAGAACAATGGCCGGCTGATGACTACGGATGGCCATCACGGCCAGCCAGAGTTTATTCTCCAAATAATCCGTGCCGAATGGCAATCGATTTTCGGTTTTGCTTTCGGGACACATTGGCTACGCGTTTGTGGATTAAAACATCCCACCACAAAGTGACGTCACAACCGAGGAGCGATCTGGTGGTGGTAGGAACAACGTTTTTCGGTTGGTGTGTGGTCCGTCGCTTACAGCATCTGTGTTCCGACCTGATTTCCCCCCTCTCTCTCTCTCTCGTCGGCCCCACACGGTGCGCACCGTATAATCATAAAGTGAGTAGTAGACGAAGCAAAAGAAGAAGAAATAGCCCGAGAGTGAACGCTTGTTCGCCACGTGACCACTCACGTCCCGCCGTATTTAATAGACGATTATTACAAGAAGAGGAAGGAGGAGGAGATGATGGGAGGGCAAGGCAGCAAGGCAGCTAGCAGCAGCAGCAGGCTATAACATCTCATCAGCAACAGCAGCAGCAGCAGCAGCGCAACCAAAAAGCAGCAAGCCACCGGGCGCATCCCCATCATCCCGGTCCGAGATAATAAATGATAATCAATGCCCAGATCGTATGATTCAATCCAATGTAGGAGGAATTCTTCCATCTCCTTCCTTTTTTCAATTTTCTCAATATTTTTCGACTAATATACTTCCTTGTCCCAGCCAAGTCTAAAGCATCTCGTGTGTGAGTAACAAAGGAGCGATAAAAGAAAGAGCCGAAGCCGAGCGCGAGCGCCCGCCGATGGCGTCGTCGGTCTCTCGTCCCAAACAAAAAAGGGCCCAAAAGGTATATTATACATATATATACGTAGAGATATATACTACATATATAAATAATAGAGTCTAATATGAAAAAAGAAAAGAAAAAAAGCTTGCGGTCGGGACCGCTTCCTCTCTCTTATTGATTCGAAACAGAAGAAGAAGAACCGACCGTGCGAGTGATGATAAAAAGCCAAGGTAAACAAGTTGAGAAAGAGAACAAGAGAGCTGGGGTGTCGTATTATGCAGACCGCAACAGCAACCGACAAGAAGCGAGCGAGCGAGGGGGGGATATGACTTTGCCAGAAGCCAAAGCGACGACGACGACCACCACACTACCAACTCGTGTGGTAATTAGACAATATTCAGGAAGAGGAAGTGGCCGCCACTGGCTACAAACAGATAGAAAGTCAAAAGAAAAAGAGAGAGAGAGAAGGCCGGAACCCTTGGTAAGAGAAAAATAAAAAAAATAAATAAAAACAATTTCAATTTCAGTGGACACGCCGGAAATTCTTACAGGCTGTAATGTCGCACAGAGCGCTCGACGTCACTCCAGAAACATTCCCAGAGATGAAAAACGAAAGAATTTTTCCGTTTTTTTCCTTGTGAGGTCCAAATAGAAAACAATGTCAAGCATGAAATCTGCCGGCTTCATTTGAAGGAGAAAACGATAAATATCAATATATTTCCACTCGGGCCCCTTATCTGCCGCGCTTCGTCTCTCGTACTGTTTCCGCCTTCTCTCTAAATACTTTTTTTTTCTTGTCTTCTGGTACGTTGTGTATGGAAAACTATTGAAAAATAAGGTCTATAAAATGCAGTTGACTAGACTTGAAAGGGTTTCTTGTCTTTAGAGAGTTGCTGCTGCTGCGCCTTCCCAAATTGCACGTCACTCAAGTTGAAAACCTTTGAGAGGATGGCGCGATCGGAATGGCTCTGCTGCTGCATTCCACATCATCTTCTTCATCCACAGTCTCTATACCTTACTCGGAAATATAAGCATCCAGGCAAGTCAAGCAGCGGCAGTGCCCCTTTTAATATTTTTCAAGAAAAAATCCTTGATGGCCGTCATTGTTGAAAGGTAGATATTTCGCCAGTGGCGCGGCTCTCTCTCTCTCTCTTAAGGATAAAAAAAGGGCCCTCTTTATGAGATTAAAGGTACTAGACTCCTCTAAGGCCAGATGATGGAATATAAGTATCATCATTAGAACGTCGCCAGACTAGTCATCATCGTCATCAGCCGGAATATAACTCAATTAAGGGTATATCTCTCAATATACAGAGATCTTTCATATCTGCAGCGGGCAGCAGCAGCATCGCCGGCATAAAAGCTGCTGACGTTGTCAGGATTTTTGACGACGATTGTCGGAAGAAAAGAGGCAACATATACGACAACAACAAAAAAACAACAAATAATATTAGATATAAAAGGATGTGTGATGGATGATATGGATAGGGCGCACAAAGGGAACAACAATCACAAGCTATTTAGCAAAAGACGCGAGACCAATGGATGTACATTCAGCCGGATCGAGTCTCTTCAGGCGGAACGAATTTTCTTCTTCTTCTTCTTCTTTTTCTTCTTTCTATGATAGAGAATCGGAGGAGAGAAAAGACGTCGTCGGTCGAGGGGTTAGACGGTACTGTTACACATCCATCGGATGCGGCAGGAGACGAGGGGGGAAAAGGGCGTTTCAATTAAGCTCGATTCGTTTCGCCATCACATGAAAAATCAAGAGAGTTCCTCTCGTCTTCTTCGATCCTCCTTGCATCTATTTTGCATGACGGACGCGCGACCCCTCTCTTTCCTCTATTGATTTTCTATTCCGTTCGTTGTACATTTATTCTTTTCCCTCCCCAATTCGATTAAAGGAGGAATTCCCTTCACAAAAAATAAAGAGAGAGAGAGAGCTGGAAATTTGCTTCATCACGACAGGAGCCATGGCGGCGACTGGTTGTAGACGGCGGCGGCATCTTCAAGCGCCTTCTTTTTTTTTTGTTGATTCCTTTACTGCGGGTCCTTCCCGGAATTTCACGTATCAATACGTGTGTATCTACTTCAACGGGCTTTTGTTGCGTCCATTGTGCGTCGCCATCGGCACAGAGAGAAAAACGACGAACGAACCAGTAGAGAAACTTCTCTCATTGCCTCCCTATAGCTGTTATCATTCAAATCGCTTTAGCATCGCCGGGTGAATCGAGCCGCACTTCCAACCAAACAAACCGCAGCGACCGACATCGTGTTCCGGGCCGCCAAAGCCTTCAGAGCCGAGAGTTGCCCAACAACAAAAAAAAACCGGCTCTGGTCGACCGTTCAAGTTCTCGTCTCTCTCTCTCCTTCTACTTTACTTGACGTAGTACTTTTTTTTGCCACATTTCCGGCCGAACACGGCACCAGAAAATATTCGAGTGTGACGAATCCGACTAAACACACTTTAACGCGCCACGACGTCGTCATCCACAGCTAGACTCTGTAGAGCAGCAACAGCAGTTTGGGGTTTCTCGGGGTTTCTGCCGTCGCGCAAATGACGAGAAATGATGTACAGTGTCGTTGGTGTAAACGCGCTTGGTCCCCTAGAACTACTAACATAACGACGATGATTGTTGTAGCAGCGCCACAGCAGCAGCAGAGCGTTAGATAAATCTGAGGCAATAGGACAACACAACAGAGAAGTCTCTGCTGGTTCTACGAGACGAGTCCAAAGAAAAGAGGCAAGATTTACGGGAGATAAGAGGACCTAGAGAGAGAGAGAGAGTTCATTATGAGCAAAGAATTTCTGATGGACCGCGTGAGCTTTAAACATCGTCTCCCCTCTCTTTTTTTATATAGTACTACTACTACTATAGTAACGGCTCCGCTTTGCATGGCAGTGGCTGGTCGTGACAAACGACTTTTAGCTCAGCTGGAAGTTTTTCTCCCCTCTTCTTCAAACCCAACTCTTTCTTTTCTTTTCTCATGAGGAAAAAGAAGTAGAAAAAGTTTTGTGTTAAACATTCCGGTCGCCGTCGTCGTCGTCGTGTCCTTCAATTCTTTTTTTATTTTTTGAAATTTTTTGGCTAATCAATATCATCTGGAAATGAATCAACTCGGGTTTGAAGCGAGTCGAATGCTGCTCCGGCTGTGTTGGAGAAGAACAAAAGAACAAGAGCACAGGTGTTGGGGTCGTTGCGGTAAAAAGACGATCACGAGAAAACTCATTAGGCGCCCCGGCCGCTCATTTTCGTGATCTGTTCTGACGCAACACGCAACAACAACATTTTTTGAGGTCTCCTCCGCCTCCTCCCTCTTCGTCTTTCTTTTGTTTTGTTGTTTTTTTCTTCTCTAAACCTTTACGTCTGTTGAGAAGAAACCTCAAACCACAACACTTGGCACATAAGGGTCAAATGAGGACCGATTTTTACCTTGTGATCGTCATAGTCGACGACGACGCGACTAACCTCCGCGCAACACGCGTCCTGACGGCGCCGCACCGACCTTGTCCGTTCCCATTGACGACATTCCACGGTAAAGAGGATTTTCTCCTGTTGGAAACTTTTGTCGATCACGAACCTCCTACGAGAAAACCACACACAAGGTGCGTTTCACATTTTTGTTATTTTGTTGTTGTTGTCCTTCCTGACAAAATTCCAGACGTTCCGGGAAAATAAAATACAAAAGTTTTCTCTTCTCTCTCAACTATATTGATGTATCCATTTCACGAGACGCCATTATTCAACGGAAAAGATGCAATTTCCCCCCTCAATATATATGACTATCGTTCGATGCAAGTGAAAAAGACTAATGATTCCTTTGTATCGGGACCCGGACGTCGCGTCGGGCGCACAGTTTGACCGTAATATTACATCATCAATCCCGCGGGATATTTCCCTTTTCTTCTTCAACACCTCGGCAATAAATCTCCCGCATTCTCTCCGTCTCCTTTTGAGCTTTTTTTCTCTTCTTTCTCATCTTTACTCTGTTCGAAAATCTCTTTTTTTTTCCGGGACTGGCTGACGAAAAAATGTGTTCGGAGAGACAACAACTAAAAGAGGTCAGCACAGAAACCACCCGGCAGACAACAGAGTCTCACAACTTAGTGCTGTGTGTACACTTAAATAGTTACGTACTCTGAGAGAAAATGGCGGACGATTGTGATCGATTCACACCTGGACGACGTTTTCCAAGGCCTGTTGGCACGCCGCAACACCCCCCGTCGACGTGACTGACACGTCTTCTGAAACCGTCAAACACGCCCACCACCCTCGCAGCGAGCGCACCTTTTAACAACATTTTCTCTGACGAAGAAGAGATTTGTCATCGTCGGTAGAATACCAGCTGAACAACGCCAGAAGGCTAGTTCGCGTACCTCGATACCTCTTCAGAATCAGAATCAGAAAAAAAAAGAAATTTTTATTTTTTGATTGATCCCGGTAATGTACTGACGTCAGCGGCAGCAGGTGAGCAGCTCTAGAAATGTTCCTCTTTTTCTTTTTCTCTTTTTTATTAGAACCAATCCGTTTTTCTCATTCCTTTTAACGTGAGTTATGCCCAATCGTAAAGCAAAACAAAACTGAAAAATAAAGGTAGAGCGGATGGATGGAGGGCCGCGTTTTATCTAGTTTTATTAAGGAGCCTGGGTTCCCTTCTGCCTGTCAGATGGTCAGCCAACGGACCAACGGTCAGAGGAAGAAGAAGAAGAGCGGACCATTCGATAGAACAACATCTACATCCAATCCACATGGCCAGTTATTACTATTATATAGTGTATATATAAATATCGTCTCTTATAGTGGCTGGTAGGAAGTATGAAAAGGAGGAGAAGAAGAAGAATTTTAGACCGTCGTAAATCAACGGGGCCGAGCAGCAGAGCGAGCGCGGCTCGCCGATTGGATAAAGCCCCCCTCTATGAAAGAGACTGTCTGTCTCTCTTTTCTCTGTGTATTAGTCCCCGTCTTTTTTATACTAGACGCACCGCGCGCGCGATTCTATTCTTCCTCTATCCTATTTTTTTCCTTCTTCTTCTTCTTTTCTTTTATTTTTTTAAATCGAAAACAAAACCAAAACTACAGAGGGAAGAAGAAGAAGAAGAAGAAAAAACCCCGGTGTGTAATAAATCGCGGCGTTTAAATATCTCAAGTTTGTGTCCGTGTCGGCGGTTCAACACAGAAAAATTGTAAAAAAATAAAAAGAAAAAAAAAAGTATTTTTTTTCTTTTTCGTCTTGTTCGAGTCGGTTTCACGCTCCGTCGAACCCCATCAGCGCTGGCAAGAGGAAGAGCTATTGTTCCATCGGGGCCTGTATTATAAATCATCCGCCATGTGTACATACACCAGTGCGGCTAGATCTCTCAGTCTCTCTCTCTCTCTATTCGATAGAATACAAATAATACGCCGTCGTTAAGCCAAGAGACGCGGCCGGACTGTGATGAAATGCTCGGCATATATATATACTAGGAGAAGAGAGCGCATTTCCTCTTTCTTTTTTCCCACACAGAGCGTATAGGACCATCTCTTTATCTATTATTTTTTTCTCGATTTTTCAATTTTCTTCTTTTGCAGAGAGATAGAGAATGATTGGAATTGCATCGGACGGGGCGGAATGGAAGTGAAGGAGGGGAGTCGAAAGTGTTGTTGAATCTCTCTGCTCTCTGCTGCTGCTGCCGCCGTCCAAATAGACGTAAATCCGTCGGAAATGTTGTCACACGGGCCGGCTCTGTCTAGCCGAGGGTTCGGAGCGGAGAGAAGCTGTAGCGTGATTCAATTGCCGAAGAGAACTCTGTCGCAAAATCGCATTTCCCCAGCTCTCTCTCTCTCTCCCTCTCTCTCCCTCTCTTGCAACTTACTAGACTATCGGGAGCGCCGAAAGGGCACGAGGAACGCGCCTTGCCGCCGCCGCCATCATGACGAAATATCGAATCACGGCAGATTGACTTATATAGAGCGACGACGACGACGACGACGACGACGACTAGAGCCCTTTCTCTTTAGTCTCTCTCTCTCTCTCACGAGTCGATGATAGATACATCCCCGGCGGCCATATTGCACCAGGCTGCGTGCGTGGAATATGGCCGTGGATAAAGGCGTGCCCTTGACAATCAATACCCAATATGTTTAGAGAGAGAGAGAGGGGGGAGGACCGGAGGAGGAAAGAGAGAGAAAATGACGTTGCCGTACTATAGCTGCAGCGAGGCGCCATTCGTTCCGTTTGCCCAGACACAATAGAAACGACCGGGAGACCCTTGATGACATCCCCGGCGAAAAAGAAAAAAAATAACAGTTTGGCTAGTTAGCTAGCGTTTGTTGTTGTTGTTGCGTCCATAGACTTGACCTTTCTCCGATGAAAATATCCCATTTAAAGCAATCGATTTTCTTCTTTTTCCCCCATCGCGCCCTAGAGCGTCGTCGTCGTCACAGGAAATGAAGAATCTATTTGCCTAATAAGCTAATCAACGACGGGGAAAAAGTGTCGGCACCAATTTCGTATTCAAAAGAAAAACTCTCACTCGTATCGATCGTCGACCTGTTTATTTTCTTCCTTCTTCCCCTACACTCTTTTTTTTCTTTTCTTTTTTTTTCTTTTTTTACTCGTTTTTACATATAAAAATAAACCGCAGTCTGTAAAAAGCCGCAGCTGTTTAAAAGGCGGCGGCGGAGGCGGCGGTGTCGTGATGAGTGCGCGCTAGAGCTCTCCTCATCCACCCTCTGGGTGATTCCAGCAAAAGGTGGTGGTGGCGGTGGGATGGGAGTGGCGCTCTGTGTGGGTGGAGATGTGGTTGGTGTTTGTGGGATGTAATAAAACGCGGAAGAGAGCCGAGCGCGCCAGCCGCGCTATAGGAAACCGATCGTTTCTCACCTTTGCAGCAGCAACAAACAGCAAAAGCGACTCGCGTGGTGGCGGCCGCAGCGGCGGCGGCAGACTTGATTACTAATTAGTCATGTGCATATAGCGCCCCGGTATAATATAACCCGAAAGGAAGAGGAAACCCAACCCACCGATAGTGTCGGGGGGTAGAAATACAAAGGTAAAGGTAGAAAAAAAGAGGAGGTGGTGCCGCACAATAGAAAAAAAAGGTGAAAAGAAAGAAAGAGTGGGCGGATCTTTTTGGAAAAAAACTTTTCTTTCGCCTCTCTTCTCGCTTTCGGGTCGTCCGGAGCGCTTTCGGATCTATGGGCCGAACCAAACGCCTCCTCTTCCACTTGATCCCGATGTATATCATGACGACTTAACAATCGATTAAGGGGGATCGACATCTGGAAGGCCTGCGAAAGAAAGAGAGAAAGAAATTTGAATACATTACGTAGTCCATTAAGAGTTGTCGGATGTTAGAAAGCCGTAAAGTTTGTTTGAACTAGCGCCTAGTTCTTTTTTCGAGTTTGCGCTCGAATTGGATCCAATTTAAAAAAAAGAAGAGAGAGAGAGGAAGAGGGGGGATCATCTATTATATCCCTACGGTAATAATAGTATACCGGATAGAGTTCACTTGATATTTTTTTTCTTATTCCTATATACCACCCCGAAACTGCGCACTATTGTCAAAGCGTCGCGATGCATATTGGATGCGCTGCAAGTGACGTCGGCGCCGTTGGCGTCGCGAGGGGAAGGAAGGAAAAAAAAGCAATTTAGTCGCCCGTTCGGCTGGAATATCAATAATAAACGAGGCTCATTCACCACCACCACCAGCTTTGAAAAAAGGAGAAAAAAAAATCTTTTCTCCTCTCTTCTCTCTCCCCTGTGTGAGGGAGAAAGCTGGGGAGTGTCAACAGAGACGTGACAGACACGGCGGCCGTCTCTCTCTCTGGCTCTTTTCGAGCGTACCAAAACTCGACACAGATCCAACAGGACGTTCAACAGGCCCCTATATAGTTGCGCTGCTGCGAACTGATCGACCCCGATGCGGCTTTCATCTTCTTCTTCTTTTTTTCGTACCCCGACATCAAAGAATGTCTTTTAAATTTAACGCAGAGTGGAGTAGAGAGTGAGAGAGAGAGAGAGAGAACTGGTTAACTAATTTAGTTATAGTCTGAAAGGTGTCGGATCGGTATGAGGGGTCAAACGGTCTCCTGATAGATCCATCATTGTCTCTTTCTTCTTCTTTTTCCCAAAAGCCGCCTCGGAGAATTCTCCTTTTTTTCCCCACCGAAAAAATGAAAAATTTATATTATTAGTTATATAAAACACCTATATAGATCGGTTCGGGTGGTCATTGGGGCGATGCCGAGAGGGGGTTTTTCGACTGAGGCGAGAGGTTATGGATGTTGTTGTTGTGTTCTCGGCGCGCTCTCTCAGTTACCGCATTCTCTCTCTCTACGCGGCGAGAGAAAAGGGAGGCAGAGCTGCCGCTGATGGTATAATTAACTTGGATGCGCATCAACCCTCCCACATCACACACAACACGTATTTTAACATATTCTCTATATATATATATGTTTTCATTTTTTTGTTTTTCGTTTTCGTTCTTGCCCCCTTCATTTCACGGGGTTAAGACAGAAATGAAGAAAGAAAAAAAAAAGAGACAGAAAAAGAAATGATGGGCCCGGAGCTTACCTCTCTCTCTCTCTCTCTTTCACTAGTGCGCGCGCCCACCCGCACACTCTCTCACGAAGAAATGCCGCCGCTCATCAGTCACGCCGATCGCATCACATTCCCTTCAAAAACTTTGTCTCTCTCTTCTTTTTTCGATTTTTTTTCCTTCATCCCCTTCATTTGAGTTGTAGCGCAACTTTGCAGCAAAGGATGGAAATCTACGGGTAATTCAATCCATTCAAATGACAATCAGCCGAGTAACAAGCGTAGATAAATCGACGCCCGGATTCTTAGGACGAAGAAAAGAACCAATCAAGTGTCGATTCAACAAAAAATAAAAGATGGCGAATATATATTTAATATGGAAAAAGCCGTCTCGCAACAACTTTTGTGTAGTGACGCACAAACTTTGTACTCTTTTTTGTGAGTTTTTCCTACGTTAAATAAAAGAGTAGACTTTTTTCTGCGACATCCAACGCCATCTGTCGGCCGGAAGAGTTTCAAATTCCGTAGACTTGTCTCAGAGAGTTCGTTCCCACCAGGGTTCAATTCAACTCAACAAAACAACGGAAACTTTTTGAGCCCCGTTTCGACAGCAACAACACATTCCGACGAGGAAAGAGAAAGAAAGTTGTCGGGTTGAATCAGTACCGGTGGTTAGTTAAGAACACCAAAGTTTTTGTCAATGCTTCTGCTGCTGCTGCTGCTGACTTGGATCTATTCCGAGCCGTTGAACTCGACGAATTAACCGCTGACGCATATAGACGTTGCTTGCGTGTCGCGCTCGGTGGCAGGAGACACAAGTTTCGTTCTCGAAAACAATCGACCGACTAGAGATTGGTCTAAGTGGCTACAAATGTTGGAGATGCACTCCAACGAGCTCGTTCCACCACTTTCAGCTCTTTCAGATTCAATCATCCGCCCGCCATGTCGACGTCGATGAGTACATCGAAAAAACGTACGAGTCGTGTATCTTCACAACTCGTCTCTCATTACGTATCAACCAGTCATCATCATCGAGTGAGCGGGACTATCAACTTTTCCGTGATGACGTCTTGCACAGCGTGAGACGACAGCATCGATCCGCCACTCTCTCGATGACTAGCGCAGTGCTCCGCTCCGCGATACCCAGAAACATTCCCGCAGTGATGTCGACTCATTTGAGAAATGCCCAAATCTCATTAGTTCTCCCGACCAAAACAAGAAGAAGAAAAACAGCTGAACAAGTTCGTGATCTCGCTATAATAAGCAACAGGTAGTAGTGAACGACTGGAAATCATGGTATGCATACCAGCCGGGCGATTGTTCCGTGTTTTACTAGCGATTTATTGAAATGGAAAAAAAGAAAAAGAAAAAAACGTTTCTATTTTTCTTCTTCTTCTTTTTTTTTGTACCAGGGCGTCGTCACGATTGGCGGCAAACGCCCTGTAGGCCTCGATTCCAATCGAAACTCAATCAGACGTAGCTGAATCTCATTATATGGGTAGAGACAATGCGCGTCATCTAATGTGATTACAAAGAATGAAACACCTCTCCGTATATATTAAAAATAGTAGTTCTAAGTTCTAACCTTATGTTGGGCCTCGTCAAAACTCAAAAGATTGGATGAGTCGTTCGTTTACGATCTCCCTCCTCCTCATCATCGCTACTTCTTGTTATTGAAGAGAATTCCACTTGGAACGGCGTTCGGCGTTTCGGGAATTGAAAAGAAAATCAAGTATGGAGTCCCGCGGGAGTAGTGGCGGGAATTCTCGGAAATTTAAAACAGATTGAACTTTTCCGAGATTCTCTCACGTTGCCGTGGAATCTCTTTCTGTAGGAGGGGGAAGATGGCCATCAAAGGTGATGACATCAGTCATGAACAATGTCGATATATATATAAATCCCGGCGACGGATATCGTCTCATAAATCCATAAAGCTTTCTCCCCCCTTCTTCCGTTCAACCCCGCCCGGTCCCGCCCAGCGCCGTCAAAAAGCTTTCGGGGTAACTATACGGATGGAGCGTTTGTTGTGTATCCATCGCCTTCTAGAATCTGAGAGAGCATTGCTGTTGCTGATCCGGGTCGGCGACCGTTTCCCCATTTCTTATGAAATATTCAAGAGAGCGATGCATTGCAGCAGCGTCGTCGTCGTCGGCAGCAGCACAGGAAGTGTGAAAAAAGACGGAGGGATTTTCCCGCCTGTTGTTTGCATATCAAAAGCTTCCTGCTAGAGTATAACCCTGTATCCGCAGCAGCCGATACCAGCCGAAATGCGCTCAATGTCGCTCTTTTGTGTTGGTTATTTATCAAACTCTATGGCTTTCAGATAGACAGAGACACATACAGAGAGACATATATATATATCTAAATCTACAACACAGCGCTGCTGCTGGGCTACGAGAATAGCGCACGGTGAAGGCCCCTGGAGATGGAGGGGGAGGCTAACGTCAGTCCATCAACAAGGAATGATGTTGCTTTTGCTCTGTTGAATGTAGCCAGACGATCCAAAAGCGATACAACTGTAGTACGGTACCGTACGTATACGCGGGTAGTGAGTAGATAGAAGGTCGACTCTACTCTCGTTTGTTTTTAACATGGAGTGACTTACCGGTCTCGTTTTCCCCAGTCGAATATGTAGTCGACAACGACGACGACGACTGCCAGTTAGCTCGACGATCCCGTCCGCTCGATCGACCGGAAATGATGAGCTCCGCACACAGAGACGCGGACAAGGCAGACACCCCTGGAGATTCTCCCAGAGAGACAAAGAGGGTTTTCTCTCTCTCTCTAAATCACCAAGGACGACTCTCTGTCTCTCTTTCATGCCAGTCAATCTCCCGTGAACGCTTCCTCATCTGCAAATAAACAAGAAGAGGAGGCAAATGACAAACAAGCCGTCTCTAGCTGCCTTACATAACCTTTCAACCTGTAGAGCTCCTCTTGAAAAAACTCTCACAAAATGAGAAACAACAACCAACACATTTTCACAAAAGTCGACGAGGCCTACGGCCGCTCCGTTTGGGAAAGAGATCAAAAGGCGCTACATGTTTTTGTCCTAGCTCTCTCTCTCTCTGCGCCATACTACTTGGTACACACTCGGCTTAATTGAAAGACTTCATCAAGGGGAGAGAGGAGGCCGATGATGTATCTGTCTAGCGGCGGCCTAGAAACTTTCTCTGGGATGTGTAGTATCATATCGATCGTGCGGCGAGTCTGCCATTAGTGGCCGGGGCCGTCGTGGAGAAGAGCTTTTGATTTCAAACTCTTGGGGTAGTAAGTACTCGTCTATACGTAGAGTCTTATATACAACCGCTTGATGGAGGAAGACTTGTGTGCGGCGGTTTTTTGCGTTCGAACCGGTTTTGCGTGGGGAGCGCCTCCGTATATAGCGAACGCCGCGATGTTGATATAGATTTAATGGACTGAGCGATCCGGCGGACGTACGTGCCGGAATCCGAGTAGGTTGAGATCGTCCTCAACTCGCCTTTTGGAAAACTCTCGAGAGCTTCTCTCTCTCTCTCGCTCGCTTTATTCCTCTCTTGCGCACATTGCGCTGGAAGAGTCGTCGTAGAGAGAGAGCTGGGGGGTGCATTATCCAGGAGAAGAGCACTCGAAAAAACTGCCAGAAGACTCAGCGATGGCACCAGCACTTGATAATAAATCAACAACAGCACGGAGAAAAGAGAGGAGGCGAATGTTGATACAGCAGAGAGAGAGAGAGAGTCGGACCCAGGGATTTGAGAAGAGTTATAACGTTTGTTCTATTTGTTAGACGATCAAATGAGGTTTACCCTGGGCTCAACGACAATGAGAACGACGGCGGCGGCCGTGTACACACGCCGCCGGAATGTTCAAGACCCCAGTCGGTTGTAATCCGCTTTGCCTTTTACTCCATTTTCCAAACTGATTTTTACTTGTCGCTTTCAGAAGACACGACATACGGTCCCTGTCCGCGTGATCGGTCATATGTCGACAGATTATCCGACGACGACCGTCCGCTTCTCCCCCTACTACGTACTATACGATGCGGTACATATTCTTTTTGCGCGTCGCTCCCCCCTGTTTTTTAGGGCGTCACTACCGCAGGGACGACATCCACACCGGGGCGTTCTGTCGTCGGATTACGATCCTTCTTTTTTTCCTTTCTTCTTCTTCTTGTTCCTCTATTTTTCTTTTATATATGTGTAGTCTACAGAGAGAGAGAGAGACAGACAATAAACACGTGGTTTCGTTCCCACAATCCGTCACCTACAGCACGGACCCGCAACGAGATACAGAGCACGTGCGGATCGATCAAGCGATGGGACCGTGATCACATCGCCGCGTCTGTTTGAGGAGAAACACACAGTGGCAGCTGTGTGAAATTGAGAGAAGAAAAAGAGAGGAAAAAAGGAGTAAAAGGTATAGAGAAGAGGCTACAATCAATGTACCGAAATGGAATTGAAGGGGTTCGCTAACGAAGCTCGGCGGGGTTTCAATGAGAACATTCAGTCATGTCTCGGACTCTTTGCAAAAGGATCGCAGCAGCAGCAGAGAGGAGGAATAAGAGCTCGTCGTGCTGGACTATCGATCCGTCCGTTAAGAGAGCGACCAAGAGGATAGAGGAGACTAGACTAGAGAGAGAGAGAGGAGGCTGCTGGTCTCAATGAGCATTGTTGGCAGTCGTGTCCCGAACAAAAACCTCCAAAAAACACGCACTCACACACACATCGAGCAACCAAAGAAAAGAAAGAGGAAGAAGAGGAAAGAAAGAAAGAAAGAAAAGGAAAAAGAAAACCCTTGGCAATGTAAAGACGCGTGTGATTCCAGTCGGTTTGACTTGTCGTCCTCGTTCCATATAGCGAATATATACTAGTACTACGACGGTATACTACGTAGTACTCGTAGTATAAGAAACGAAGAGGGACGGATGCGTTTCCGGCTCGATGGCTCGCGATCAAAACTCGCCCCCTGGGATTCGTCATCTCGTATTGAACGATATAGGTTTCAAATCATGGAAATCGTGAAATCCGGTCGACTGAATTTTATTCAACAAAACAAAGAAAACAGAAAAATAAGAGTTTGAGTTTTTTTATATTTTCGTTTGATACTGCGACGTAGTTTTAAAAGAGCTTATCGCATAAGAAAGTCTGATTCTGATAAAGTAACGAAAGAGCTCGAACGATAAAATTAAGATAAGGAGTGCAGGGGACTGCACTTTATCAAATACCGTTTTCAAGTTCAGTCCAAGTTAATTTGTGAAGTGAAACAAAAAGTAACAAACAATATAGTGCAAGTAAACTCAAGATGGAAATATTTTACGATAGGGGAAAACTTTTAGGTCAGGGAGGTTTTGCGAAAGTTTATGAGGGCAAATGGAATGGGCAGAGAGTGGCCGTAAAACGGGTTGATTTAGAAGACCTTGGCGATAATCGAGAAGAAGACGCATTGAGAAGGCTTGATCATCCGTACGTCACTAAATTGTTTTGCATAGAGAAAGATACAGATTTCAGGTACGGTAAAATATTTAGAACAGCGAAAATAATCATTTTCAAAAACAGAATAGGGAATTCACCTAATTTTTGTTAGACACACCAAAAAATAGAGAAAAAAAAACTAAAAATCTTTCAAAATCAATGTTTTAACCGAAAACTACGTATTTTCGTATATATTTAAGCTCAAAGTTCAGCTGGGGAGGAGCTACGTTAAAAACGGGGAGTGGCCTAACTTGTCTGCCGTGACGTCACATAGCAGATACACGTTGTCTGCTACTACGGTTTTTTATAGGAAATGCGAAAAATTTTCGTGTTTTCGTTAATTTTCTGCATGATAAAGGAACAAAACGTGATGTAATATGCCACTGAATCACAAGAGCATCTAGAATAATGCAGATTAACTCTATTGTGTTTGCTTAAACTCAAAGTACAGAGTAAAAATCGGTCGCCGTCGGTCGCCGTTCAGTGAAAATTTTTACTTTTTGAGTCAGTCAGTCGGTTTTAACAGCTGTGAGGAGCGTTTTATTTTCATAGAAGAAAACTGAAAAATATAAAACTAATATCCAAATATCTTGGCCTTTGTAAGTATTGATAACCCATTATGACAAATAGCCATTTGGTTGAGGTTTCGTGAAATGCGGTAAAAATATCTCACTCTATTTCATTTCGGTAACATTTCCTTATTATTAACTCGTTATCAGGAGTTCTCAGAGTGTACGTTAGAAAACTATTCTGTCCTTTTTACTTGGGTAACTGATTTTCCGTAAGACCAAGGTCCCGATTACAGCGCTAAGACGCAACGACTTGTCTAAAGTTTTTGTCGTGTTTTCTCTATCCGGCTACGATTCCAACATAAAAAATGCTGTTATTTTGAGAATTCTTCCTTCTCATATTTTCGTTAAAATGGATGCGTCGAAAGTTCATAATATTTCAAGGCATTTCAAGATAGGAACATAAACTGTAATGGGCTGAAGTATTGAGTGCGTCGTCTGTATCTGCTATGTGACGTCACAGCAGACGAAATAGGCCACTCCCCATTTTTAAGAAGGAGGCGCATAATGGAAACTTTAAAGTTAAATATCTAAGTGGGGGATTTTTTTCGCTTAAAACTATGATTTCAAAAGATTTTTAGTTTTTTTTTCTCTTTTTTTTGATATGCTTTTTAAAAAAGTTTCGGTCAAAAGCGAATTCCCTATTCTCCCCAAAACGTTTAGATATTTTGCATTAGAACTTTGCGAGGCTTCGTTAGACAAATTGTTTTTGGCAGAGGATAAACCCAAAAAGTACCGAGGACCAATGCCACCACGCGAAGCTGTTCTTTATCAATTAGCTTGTGGACTGGATCACATTCACCAAAAAGGGCTAGTCCATCGAGATCTTAAGCCTCAAAATGCCCTCATCGCGTGTGACGCTGATACTGGGCGAACACTGATGAAATGGGCAGATTTCGGATTGAGTAAAAAGGTGAACGAAAACGGGAGCTTCTCTAACAGTGGAATCAGAGGAACTACCGGTTGGCGGGCACCTGAAACCATTGTGAACGGAGAATCTGCGCAAAGAGGCACCATCAAGAGTGATATTTATGCAGAAGGACTCGTCTTCGGTTATTTTCTTTTAGATGGACAACACATTTACGGTAGCAACCATCAAATCACCCAGGGATCAAGTACCAGAGAATATGAAGACAATATGAAAAGTGCGTAGGAACTTAGTGAAAAATAAGAACAGCACCGGTTAACATACATTTGTAATATAAATGTCCGATTCCTAATATCCAGAGCTCCAGTTGGCTGAGGCTGAGTTTTATGATTTAATCCAAAAGATGTTGGTCGATGATCCAGATAAGAGAATTATCTCGTCAAGGTTTATTCTTGAGCAGCTACAAAAAATCACGGTAAACACAGTTTTTTAAAAACAACGTTCATTCGAAAAACTTGACTAATTTTTATTTATTTTTAATGGATAGCAAAAAAGATTATTTTCCTTAATTGAGAAAAAGACATCAAGTGTGGAAGAGATGAAGACTTTAATTGAAGGGGTTGATATTAATTACCTGGAATTTACACCCCTTCTTCGATTAAGCACTTACGCCCGTCATGATTTGATTGAATTAGTTCCAATTTTTGTGAAACAACCTGGATTTGATATCAACTCAAAGGACACCGATGGTTGTAATGTCCTCCATTTTTTGTGTCGAAATTATTCAAACGATAATTTGTTAGATTTAATTTCAATTTTAATTCAAAACGGAATTGACATCAACTGTAAGGACAATGATGGGTGGAATGCCCTCCATTTTTTGTGTCGAAATTATTCAAACGATAATTTGTTAGATTTAATTTCAATTTTAATTCAAAACGGAATTGACATCAACTGTAAGGACAATGATGGGTGGAATGCCCTCCATTTTTTGTGTCAATTTTACTCAAACGACAACTTACTAGACTTGGTTAAAATCTTAGTTAACAATGGAATTGACATCAACTGTAAGGACAATGATGGGTCGAATGCCCTCCATATTTTGTGTCAATTTTACTCAAACGACAACTTACTAGACTTGGTTAAAATCTTAGTTAACAATGGAATTGACATCAACTGTAAGGACAATGATGGGTCGAATGCCCTCCATATTTTGTGTCAATTTTACTCAAACGACAACTTACTAGACTTGGTTAAAATCTTAGTTAACAATGGAATTGACATCAACTGTAAGGACAATGAAGGGTGGAATGCTCTCCATTTTTTGTGTAAATTTTACTCGAACGACAACTTACTAGACTTGGTTAAAATCTTAGTTAACAATGGAATTGACATTAACTCTATGGTCATCACCTATAAGTTGAATGCCCTCAATATATTGTGCGCAGCGTATTCGAAGGAAAATTTGTTAGACTTGGTTACATTTTTTATTCAAAACGGAATTGACGTGTTACCGACAACACGAATGTTTTTGTTAGCAATGAACAAAAACAAGAATATGGAAAACCGCGATAGAATTGTAAGACTTTTGGATCATTCCAACAATTTTTGGCTTGGTTGGAATCAGATTATTCTAAATATTGTACGGTATATAACAATTATATTGGTATACATACTAGATAAATTTTTCTAATATCAGTATTTGAGAACCTTTAATCAATGCCAAATTTTTATTTTTAAGTGATCTTCATAGCTCGATTTTTATTAATGCCAATGTCTTCCGTTGTATCATGTAGTGAAAATAAAATTGAAAGCTTTGGCTCGGACACTTCAAAAGTGAAACTATGTAATGTAAATTAAATATAAACAAATTAAATTAACGTCGATATGCTCCAACTCACTAGACTAACACAAAACTCGTTCTTAACGAACTTTTTGGTTGAAAACAAATGATTCGCGATGTTGTTTATGGGCCTATACTTCAAAGTATTAAATTCAATTCTAATATGAAATGATGAAAACCCTTCTCCTTCTTGAATGACAATAAAACAGGATAATTACATGCTTGTGGGCAGGCAAGTTGCAACGGAAAATTTTAGGCTAGTAAAAGTAGGCCTATGAAATTGGACGAACGGGAAATTTTCATGGAAAAAAGAAAATTCCAAAGCAGAATTTGTAGGGAAAAACGAAAGTTTCTAGGAACTAAGTTCTAGGACTTCTAGCAATTTTTGGAATAGGAACCCTCCCAAGCAAATAAAGAAGTCCTCATCACACTAAAATATGAATGAAATGGGCCGATTTTGAAATGGGCCGATTTTGAAATTGGCAAACACGTAAACGCCGGAGGATTTTTTTTTATCATGACGATACCAGATGCGTTTACGCGGGTTCTGACCTAAAACACTGCAAATGCTAAACCACATGCGCAGCGCGTTTTCACCTCCGGAATCTTCATTTTTGTATTTACTATTTAGCGACAGGCCGGTTTCCACTCGTTGAATCACAAAACCGGATAACTAGTATTAATTGATTCGCCAAGAGAATAAATAGACTTGAGTTTGCGGTTCCTGGTACTACGATATTTAGCGCAATTATAAAGGAGATATGTTCAAAGTTAAAAACCATTTCGATAACGTGATAGACAAGTTTTATTTTTATGGGACGCGGACACTATGGGATTTCTATGATAAAAACATTTTGGGTTTAGCGGGAGGTGCTAGTGTCAAGAGCCCGTATCTTACATAACTCTCCGGAATCAGGCAGATACAGCTGGGTTAGGAAGATGAGGTAAAATGGCAGTTGTGAGTTAATAAATGCACAGAATCCCTATGATCTATCGGACTTCTTTAAAATAATAAATGATCTAATTAATTCCGGTTTAGACATTCACTGTAAGGATGAAAATGGGTGCAATATTCTTTATTTTCTATGCAGAAGTTATAAAAAAGAAAACTTGATCGACCTCATCCGAAGTTTGGTCCTTCTCAAAATTGATCTCAGTTGCAAAACAAATGAAGGACAAAATTTACTACAGCTCTTGAGTCAAAATTTTAGAGGGAAAAATTTATTGGATATTTTTGAACTTTTGATAAAAAACGGAATCGAACTTGACACAAGGGATATCAACGGGTGTAATATCCTTCTGTCATTATGCGAATCGTATCACGAAGACAACTTGTTGGCCATCGTTAAACTTCTTTTAGCTGATACAAAAAAAATTGATATTAACTGCAAGAACAAAGACGGATGGACTGCCTTACATATGTTGTGCCGTCATTGCCAAAGAGACGACCTCATCGATATCCTAACATTTCTGGTCGAAAGTGGAATTAATATCAATTCAAGGAACAAAGATGGGTGGACCGCATTTCTTCTTCTAAGTCGACATTACAAAGGAGACAAGTTCATCAACATCATCAAACTTTTTATGCAACATCAAATCGAGGTGAACGATAAAGAGAGTGTTTTTCTCTATTTGTGTAGAAAATACCGGGGAGAAAATTTAATTGAAATAGTTTCGCTCTTCATTGAACGCGGTGTCAAAGTCAATTCGAAGGATGAAAACGGAAGAAATGCTCTCCATTTACTCTGCAAAAACTACCCAAATAACAAATTGTTGGAAATCGTTAAACTTTTAATTGAAAAAAAATCAATGTAAAATGTCTGGACAGAAATGGTCGGAATGCGCTAAATTACTTGTGCTTAAACTATGTAAACGATAACTTGATCGCCATTATTCGACTCTTAATCACAAATGGAAGCTTCGTCAATGGTTCCCAGTATTATATTCAAGGTTATTCAAGAGCAAGTAACCTCAAGAGGGAGGAAATCCTAGTTTTTTTAAAGAAAACAAACGACAACAGTTTGGTGTTGTCGTTCTATAATTCTAGAGTGTTGTTTAGCATGTTTTTTATTATGATTTCATTTTTTACAGTTAAAGCATTCATCTTAATCGTTTCAAATGGCCAACCACACTCTATTTTTATATTTTTAGTTTGTCTTTTTTTTCTTTATGTCATATATCTCACTGTACGCATATTGGATTGGTTATTATATTGAGGTTTTCATGTTCGATATGGTTCAAGATTTGAAGGGCGATTCATCTTATGCAAGAAGGTAAAACCGAGTTTCAAGAAACTTCAAAGTCTGTTGAATGAAGGCCCCTACTTCAAATGTGTTGATCAAGAAATTAAAGACTGTTTCTCCCATTTAGGCAATTAACGAATGTCTAGCAAGCGCGCATGGCGATTTTATTTACGTACATGATTCTTCTTAGTTCTATTAATACAACTTAACGTCTCCGATGTCGATGGCGCGGACAATTCAGATACAATCCACTATGCAGTAATAATGTGAATATTATACGATAATTTGATTGAAACCGAAAGATTGCTTATAACAAATGAAAACAATGTAAGCACCAACTACCTGAAGGTCTAGCAGTTCACAGTACTGTCAGCGAAATAAATACACAAGATAATACTGCCCTTCATTCATTTTTCATCTTAAATACGGTAACCACATTTAATGTAACTTACATTATGTAAGTTACTAATTTATCAAGAAATTGACGACAATCGTCAAAGGCGGTAAGATAGTGATCCATTATTTACTACAAGGAAAACAATTTGTGTGCGATAATTCAATTATTAATTGAAAGGCAGTTTTGCCGATAAAAATATAGAAAATATCAATTCTCCGAAACATACTAATCAAGGAAGAAATTATAATAAATATCCCGAACTCTGGCTCAAATTGTGAATTATTGTAAATTGATGTTGACGAATATATACGCACGAATTTGAAAATCAATTTCCTCCTAATTAAAAAGGCAAATTGCTGCTAAAAGCAGCTATAATTATCTTAGCCCATCAAGAGGAAGATAGAATCAACTAGGGCCAAAGGAAGAGAATCAAGGACGTCGACATCGATCTACACATCACGAGACAAGTTTTCTTTTGGGGCCTGGTAATTTCGATTAGGGGAGAGACCGGGTCGACCCCATCAAAAGGTTACGACATCGTCATCATCATTAAGAGACCCAAGACTCGATGAGAGTTTGGAAACGACGAATGACGAAGCCCGCCTCCCCAGAGCCTAGTCCTCGTCGTCGTCGTTTCCTGACCCGCGACTTGGTTCTGTTCATCATCGTCATCAAAGTCTTCTTGTTTCTTTTTTTTCTCTCTCTTTTTTTGTGTGCGGAGAGCATCGAAAGTATATCTTACGGCTATATGGCAGCCAACTCTAGTCTCTAGTCCTTGCTCTCCGACCGTCTCCATAGAGCCCGGCAAAGATGTAACGTGTCGTATTTATTACCGTTTGGGCTTTGATCTCGTTGTCAGGGGCAACGAGCTTCGCTACCAAACGCTGCGCTACACTAGCGGCCTCGTTTTTCCGTAATAAAAGAATCACAGCCTCGCTCGGCGACGTCGCTATTAGGTGATTGACAGACACGGAAAGGCTTTCACCTTACTCTCTCTCTCTCTCTCTCTATTTCCAACTCTGTGAAAGAAGAAGAAGAAGAAAAAGTCTCTCTGTGTTGCGCGCGCGCCGGATCATTGGATCGGGTATATTTATACACTCTTTTTTTCTTCTTTTCTCAATTCTTCACGTTAGTTTCTCGGTCTTTATATATATAGTATAAAAAGACATTACCTGCTGTTGCTGCTGCTGCGCATGGAATCAGCTTAGACTCGGGAAAACCGGCAGCCGTAGAAATTGCGCTCCAGAGTTAATTAAGCGAAACCACACCGCCTCTGTCGTGTTCCAGGCGGGCCAGTAAGAGACAGCTCATTTGTTCATCCGGCCAGACGACTAGGCTAGTGAGAGAGCGAACTGAGCCGTCGTCGTCCCTTTTAACTCTCGAGCGCTTTGGCCTTCATTAACGAACATCATATAGGTACAGCTCAGTTGGCCGTCGTCTTTAGATGAATTCACCAAGCCTGGCAACTATTTCATCGACCAAACTCTCTAGCTCTGCCAACCACTATACAGCAATCCCGTCCCCAATCAGTAGAAACGTACGAAGAAAAAGAGAGAGAAAAGGAAACGAGAGGGGAAAAAGAGGCCAAGAAAACTCTTCTCCTCTGCCTAATTAGCTTGATGACGTCTCCTCTGCTTACTGAACGCCTACAACAGCCGACGACGACGTAACCCACACGTCGTGTTCTTGCTCGGATCCTATTGATTTCTTCTCTCCTTCTCTCCGCCGGCTCTCTCTTCCTCTCTCTCTCTCGCTCCGGATATATACACAGAGCGCAGTCTTTGATATATCGGAAAAGATGGCGCGTCTCCTATAGGCTATACACGTACCCTTCTTGATGATATTTCTCCTAGCCGTCGTCGTCGTCTGCCTCCTCCTCCTCCACCTCCTCCTTTATACAAACAATATCGAAGACAGCGAGAGAGAGAGAGAGGGCCTCCGTCGTATAGAGAGACACCTATACCTATAGTAGCGTCGGCGGAGGGGGTTATACGAGAGTAGGAGAGAGACATCGATATATATCCTGTAGAGTCGTCAAAGAGCGGATGAGAGGCTGAAATTGTTTCCTGCGCTGCTCTCCAACCGGCCGAAAAGAAGCAAAAAAAAAGGGAGAAAAGTGGGTGGGAGCGGCATCGCAGACACAAGAGGAGCTGTTGCTATATACCCAAGGAAAGGGTGTTGCCATGGTTACTTTTGTATTGCGCTATTCCCCCCTCTCCCGCCGCTCCTGCAATCCACTATTTACGAAGCCGTCATTGATTACCTATATATATACTGTATATATACGTATATATAGATATATATAAAAGGCAGCAGCAGAAGCGGCGGCAGTAGCGGCAGCGGCGGGCACAACACCCCAAGCTCTTTCCATCACGACCGCCTCCGCCGCCGCGTATAGGCCTTCGCTCCGCCGAAAACCTATATATTTGTATATCCAAAGGTATCAAAAAAGGGGAAATAGAAAGCTCTCAATCTCATTTAATGGCGCTGCTACCGAACGCGCGCACACACAAAAAAAATAAGAGAGAAAATGGGAGAACAAGAACAACAACAACGCAGAGGGAAAGAGGAAAAAAAATGTATATAAACAACATCGCCGGGGTATAGTATATATATACGAGCCGGATGATATGGGACCATCAATTAAGGGACTCAGACAGGTGAACGGCCTCGATAAGACCAAGATGGCGCTGCGGAAATATGAAAGGAAATATATAAACCCTATTAGGTCGAGTCGCTACACAGCAGACGGGCTCTAGAGAAGACGCGGAAGAGGACACATTCCAAACAGTAGCCGAGACTACTGCTGATGAATTTTGAAAATCAATCTGGAAAGAAGGGGACCCGATAAGCGAAGAGAAAGCAAGCGACAGAAAAGTGCTCTCTAACTATCTGTTGCGGCTTTGATAATCACTCAAACAAACAAACGTCATTCCGCATCCATTTCGATAATCGATCCGTCAATGTCTGACTTTTTTTCTTCATATTTCTTTTTTTTTAAATAAAAGAACTTTACATTTTTTTCTCTTTTAACGTTGAATAAAATCGGGGACACTGTGTCGCAAAATAAGGCGGTTAGTGAACTCGTCCAATAAGTTGCTAACGCGGAAAAAGCATCCGGCATAGACTGGACCGGTTTATTCACCCCGCCTTAGATACAATAAGGATTCCCATCTAGAGCGCTTGATTAACTAGAGCCCGGCTACCGCCATTACGTTCAATTCGTCCAGCTGCTGCTGCCGCTGCTGCCCGTTTCTTTGTGCGGACTTTGGGATAATATCAAATGCGGAAGGGGTCCGTACTCCGTTGGCTGGCCGGCCAGCGTTTCCTCAATCGATAATAAAAGAGATCGTGTGATCTCTTCCTATTTGTCATCCGCTTCGTTGCGTCACCTCCAGCGATGGCTAAAGAAAGATACCAACAAATAGACTAAATGTTCAGACCGATAATAGCGATATGGCCCTTTTATCAAGAGAATCGTATAAAATAGCCCAATTGCTCGGCGACCAGACCCAACTCTAACTCGTTCAAGCGTCAAATCAGGGTAAGTTTCAAAAGTTTTTCCGCGTCGTAAATTCTGTCTTTTTTAAATAAAATAAAATAAGATTTCCTATTCAGATAGAATAGAAGATGAACACTCGTATATTGATCGCCTTGGTGCCGTTGCTGGCCGTTTGCGCTGCCCGGCCGTCGAGAATGTCGAGCAGATTGGAAAATATGAACTTGACCAATTCGGTGGAATTGGATGCGGAAGGAACTTTCCGCCTCGATTGGGACTTTGTTTACAACGAGCCAACCAATCCCGAATTCGTGTTCGAAATGCAAGTTGCCACTCGCGGCTGGATGAGCATCAGGTTTACCAACCCCGAACTGACCAAGGGCGACTACTTTTACGGCGCCATCGATCCCGTCAAGCCTTCCGAAAGCTTCTTCCTCGACAAACACTGTGACTTGGTTGACGGACTCGGTTGCGAAACGGCCGACGGACCCAGACAAGACATTCACAACGACTTTAAAATCATCACCATCAATTACGGAACAGACTACACCATCTTGCGCCTTTCCCGATTAGTAGACACGGGCGATTTGCTGCCGCAAGACGTCATTATTACCGTAAGTTACTCCGTTATCCATCTCCTCCCTCATTTTCTCCATCTAATGTCTCGTTTTTTGCTTATCGCTGATAGCCCGGTCCGATGATGATCGGATGGGCCTGGTCAAACGGCGTCCAACAAAACGGAAATCTGACCCCCATCACGAAAAACGGATTCCAAGATGTCGAGCTCATTCCAGCAGAGTGAACTGAAAGCCACGTCGTATATAAATAATAATAATACTGTAATAATCGCTGTTGGCAAAAAAAAAAAAAAAACATGATTTCGTGATGGAGCAAAAAAAAGAGAATGCATCAATAAATATATGACAGCAGCGATATTGCAGCGCCCTAAGAAAATTTCTCCTTTAAAATATGATCAAAGATTATTCAAAGATGGACCTTGAGTAGATTGGACCAGTCATTAGGTTGAATGATCGCCGACAAAGGGTCCGTGACCATCGTGCCGAGAAAATCCTTCTTTTTTTCTCTCTCTCTTTCTTTCTCTCGATGGTTCTTCCTTTACTTTTATTCCATCTTATTCTAATCCTATTTCCCGTTCGCCATGTTGTTTCCGAAACATCAAAAGACGGGCAAGATGGAGTGGTGATCCCCAACGTGAATTACAAGTTGGCGCTTTTGTTGTTGTTATGACATGTAAAATAGCTCCGCTCTAAAGCCGATAGTCTTTTTCTCGTCGACACAAAAAATATCTCGGAAAAAGACGACTAGCTACGAGCTTCAGGGAAAAGAGAGAGAGAGACTGAAAATAACCAGTATATGCTAATTCGGTAATGCTCGCTCCGTGTGAAAGAGTCTTTCGATGGGAGAACAAGTGGCTGATGCATCGCTGCATGACATCACAACAAAAATAAATTCTTCCTCATCATAATAATGCGCCGGTGAATTGAATGTGGAAAGAGACGAGAGTCGGCCCACCGACGTTGCCATGGCAAAGACTTTCATCTCGGCGCTAAGATTTCTCAGATACTATATTTCCTCTTGTTTCCGAGCCCCCGCGCCGAGCCGTTGTCTGGGCGACATAATGACGACGGTGAGCGGCAATAATGGGAAAAAAGAGGGCGGGATGTTGTCCTTATGTCGTCGTATAAATCGGAAGTAGAATGGAGAAACAGACGGAATCATTTCCATTTTCCTTCCTCCCTCGCTCTCTCAATCTCTCTTCGAGTCTTCGTGCTGCCGTCGTAATGCTACAGCGATCCATAATGTGGCAGCAGGAGCATCAAGGCGGCGGCCCTTTTGGCAGCCTCAATTAGAATAACGGGACAGTCGGTCGTCCGTAGCAACGGTTTATATACACACAGTGCACATTCATCCGGCTGTGTGGATGTTTAACGTACGATTCCCAGTATACCGCGACGCCACTATACGCCATAGCAAGAGAGAGAGAAGTAGAATAACATCAAATGGAAATGATGATGAAGTACGCGCACGGAGATGGAAGACGTGCAAGTGTCGACACGTGCGGACGCAATTCAACATCAATCAAATTAAGATCCTAGTGGAGACCCTATGAATACCAACATCTTCATCTTCTTTTGCTTCTCGAATTTTCTTCTTCTTCTTTTTCTGCCTCTTCTTTCATTCTGTGTATTTACCGATGATCACAACCGGCTCACAATTTTCTCCGTTTCTCTCTCTCTCTCCCTATACAAAAGTTCTCCAACTTCAAATATTTATTCTTCATTTCCAACCAACAAAGAAGAAAACCAATGGCTCGTCTGTTTGTTCAGCATCCCCCCTCTAGTCTCGAGCTCTTAGTCAAGAGGCTCACATCCGACAATGTTTGAATCGTCATGGCGAGACTCGCTATATAACACCTCGACCGATGCTGCTGGTGCTGCGCTATCTCTCGACCTGTTGTTGACTCGGTCGTGATGATATTTCAACAGGGAAAAAAAGGAGAAGAGGAAAGATACGGCGCGCTTGTCTACTTGAACCTATCCCCTCTTCTTCTTCTCTTCTTTCCCCTAGGAGGAAAATATCACGTTCCGTCAATATTCACAGCCAGCAGCCACTTGACGGGGTAGATCGCGCAGCTGCACAAATTGTTCATCGTCATCTTCGCCGTCGCCCGGCTCAAGACACACCAGACGGCACGCACAACGCCTATAACTGACTAATAAATCTAATCAAATATGACTCGGGTCTTTCGCCCGTCTAGTATCCGGACCAAGTATATAATACTAGTACGGCCAGTTGGACAAATCCGCACAAGTTAGCCCCATTCGTTAAGGGCAACGACGCAACGTGTGAAACATGGGGGCTACTCGACCAAACTCTTCTCCTATATATCCTTTTTCTCCTTCCTCGAGCGAAAGTTGGGCAAACGAGGAAATTCGACTCTCTCTCTCTCTCAACCGACTGTCCGGAGTAACGAGCCGGGCCCCTTCTTTTTTTAGGGCTCCGTTGACGCTCGTTTAATATCCCCTCTTGGTAGTGGCCGGAGGTGGTCCACTCAGCTCATCTATCCGAGATGATCTAATCACAGACTCTCTCGTCTTTCACACTGGGATAACCTATTAGAAACACCTCGTCTACTGACCATCTACTACTACTACTACCACTACGGCTACTACCAGTTTTGTACTAGCAGTAAAAAGATGACCGGCAGTGAGAAAATGATGGTCATCGGATCGTCTTCTGGGAACAAAACGGACCGACGTAATAGGGGGAAGACCCAAAAGAGAAATAATCTCATCTCAGTGAACCGGGCGTTTATGATGATAATAAGCTGATTTGTGTTGGTCGACTACATTTGATGTGTGTGTGTGTGTGTGTGTGTGTGCTGTGTAGATATAATAGCTGCTGGAAATTCAGAAATCCCATTACATGGTAAACAGGACAGAAGAGAGCGGCTCGGCGTGGGGGAAATTGGCTTGTCAGTGGCCGGCCGCACAATGGAGCACCACAGAATGGAATGGAAAGGGGGCCTACCAACCAAGAATGGAGATGAGGCTGTGACGAGCAGGCCTGACGGCCCTGGCGTCCCTCTTTTTTTTCTCTTCCTCTCTCTCTCTCTCTTGCCTAGTCCTACCCTCGACATCCCCCTTTTTGCTTATCAGATCGTCGCCTCGTGTCCGCTTTCCCCATCTCTTTTAGAGAGAGAGAGAGACTCCCGACGACTCATAATACAGCGGAGCAGAGATACACACGTATCTCGACTGTAATGTAATCTAAATCGAGGCTCCCTTTTCGAGTGGTTGTCCCAATCTCTCGCCTTTTACTTTCGGGGCCCTCGACAAAAGCCACTAGAGACCACAAGAGGAGTTCTCTCACTGATTAACATCCTCCGTTGCGCTCCGTTTCTACCATTGACGCACCACGAGTACTACTCGACTGCCACCGCGCCAGCAACGATATATACCAGAGATTCACATCTCTCCCGCGTTACGTCAATCCCACTTCTCAATAAAGTTACCGTTTTCTTCAAGTCGAGAGAGAGAGAGACTGGGAAAGAAAGAAGAAGAAGAAAAAAGAAAAAGGAACGAGAGAGTTGAGCGAATTGCATTCCGTAGATGTTGAGGAATCTAAGAAGGCCAAAACGCCTCCAGCCCGGGAATTATCTTTATCATAACGGCCTCCGCTATAAAACAGGTAAGTGGATCAGAAAAAAAAGTGGGAGAAATCAAAGAGAGATAATCATCGTCGTCGCCTATTATGTTCTTTAAAAGATGATGAGGAAGGAAAACATTTCAAAATCAGCCAAAACAAAACTAGCGGGGGTCGGCGGCAACGCTTGTGAAAACACAACAACAACAGGATCAATAAATTCTAGTGGCATTCGAGAAATACCAGAGGTAAAAGAGAATGGTAACATCGTAAAAAAAGGGGGGGAAAGAAAAAGAGAAGGAAAAACGCGCGTGGAGCGTCATGGTTCGCGCAGTTTGGCGTCAAGATCGAAAAACACAAAAGGTGTTACAGATGTTGTTCTAACACGAACAGACCGGTCGTGTCCTTTCTCTCCTTTCTCTCTACACGCACACATAAATTTATATATGTTTTCAGCGTAAAGCACCGAGAGCACGACATAGGGCAAAGGGTGTCGTGATCATATCGATCTAATAAACTACAGCAAAAAAGAGAAGAAGAAGAAGGTCGTCAATTAGTTTGTCTCATTTCCTATTCATTCCGAGCCTCGCCGTGCGAGAACACGAATGGCCCATTTCAACTCTTCCTGTCGCAGACCATTTTTTTTTTCTCGTGATCGATTTTCAATTTAAAAAAAAAGAGATGAAACGTTCTTTTCCCCCTTTTCGATCGTATTTCTCTACATATAGAACACTGGTATAGCCATCTGTCGATGGAACTTTAAAAAAGGACATGACTGGCCGATAGGTGGCTCTACGTGAAAACAAACAGCAGAAAAATCAACTTTGGATAGTGGATAAGAATAAGATAAAAAGGAACAGCGCAAAGTTCTCCATCTTTAGTGGCTTAAAATGCTCAAAATTATAGTGACGTTTGTGCTGACGACGGCCAGTTTTTTGGCCATTTTAATGGCCCTAAATACGGTGGCAAGCCGACAGCGGCGTTTCGGTTGGGACATGAGCCGCGAAGATGTAAAGTCATTTCAACTGGATCGGGAGAGAATCGGATTACGTGCCGAACGACTAGCTAAATCCCTTACTATCAAGACAATTTCGTGGGATCGCGATGTGTTTGAAACTGAAGCCCTACTCGACCTTCATCAACATCTAAAAACGAGTAAACATGGCGAATTGCGTGCCATCTATTATTTCGAGTTGGAAACGGAGAAAAAATAATTCCGCCTTTTTTCAAAAACACAACAAAAAACATCTGCAGGTTTCCCACTGATTCACTCTTCGCCGTTCATTGAAGTGAACGTCATCAATGGATACAGTCTACTATACAAAGTTCGAGGAAGTAACGACGGTAAATCCGAGGGTGTCCTACCTTACATGTTGGCAGCACATATGGACGTGGTCCCGGTCGCCAACGGTACGTGGAAAATGGCTGATCCTTTCGAAGGAAGCATCATCGACGGTGTTATCTACGGACGAGGAGCTTTAGATGACAAAAGTTCTGTTATGGTTAGCCACTTTCATTGATTTACCTTATGCAAGTGGTGTGTGTGTGCGAAGCAACTTGTATGCTAAGGTTCCAGAGAACTGCAGCAGAGATCAAGGAGTTGGAGCTTAACCAGCATTTGACAGGAGCTAACTGCAGGTCTACATTGCACAAAGGGAATCAGCTGAATTAATTTTATCTGTAATAAATTAAAACTAAAAACCCAAGTCAGTTCACCCAAGCTTAGTCTGCAAATCTGTTCAATTAATACATGAAAGCAGATCTACTCTTGATGACATCTTCTACTGTAAAATGAAATAGGCTACTTGATAACATATTATTTAATCATTTACTCTTGAGTCGAGGTCGTTAAACATGTAAAAGTTGATTAACAAGTTGCGTTTGTATAGTTTCACATCATCATATATGCACACAACTGTCGTTCAGGCGATAATAAGAGAAGCGAGTTAGAAATTACTTACCTTTGGCTGCTTCAGTTTGTGAAAACCTAGAGACAAGCACAGGGACATTCATTTTCCGCTTTGTAAGACTTAAACGCCGAAAAAAGCAATGACATCATTGACACGAGACAATGGAGGCACATGTGTCGTTTTAGATCGATAACTACAACGCTGTAAAAATACATAAAGATAGCCATTCGACTTGCAGAATTCCCTGGTTAATTTGAATTCAAATCATTGGCCCTTTTTCCGTCTTATTAATTCTCTTTCTGTTTTTCAAATTTCTGAATGCAAAAATTGCTATACAGGGAATTTTAGAAGCTTTGGAATTTCTCGTCGAAAATAATTACCAGTTTCAAAGAACATTCTACATTGGGTTTGGCCACGACGAAGAAGTATACAATTTTCCAAAATTAACATGCATTTGTTTTCAAAAAGTCAATTAACAATTGGAAATATCCAGGTTTCAGGATATCAGGGAGCTGGGCACATCGCCAAACATTTACAAAGTGCCGGGGTAAAAAAATTGGAATTCGTCCTGGATGAGGGGTATTTCGTTTTGGAAGACTTGGTTGAAGGTGTCGATCAGCTTGTTAGCGTGTATGAATCAATCTTCTGGAAGGAATTTCTACTTATCCTGAAATGCATCCAAATTTTTGTTGGAAATTATGCACAGAATTGGTGTCACAGAAAAGGGCTATGCTACTCTTCAGCTATCTGTTGACATGTCACCTGGCCACTCCAGTATTCCCCCTAAGGAAACAGCAATCGGTGTTTTGGCAAAAGCAGTCACAGCTCTGGAAGCGAATCCACACCCGTCTATGTTTGGACGAGGCCCTGAGATGGATTTCTTTTCATACATCTCGTCCTCTGTAAGTCGGTTGTGCCATGAAAGCAACAGCGTGTTAAACTTGTATAATTTCCATTCAGGCCAAAATTGGGCATAGTGTAATCTTTGCCAACTTGTGGCTCTTGTCACCACTGTTATCAAAGCTCCTTGAACGTTCTCCTGTTACTGACTCCATCCAAAGAACTACCACGGCCATCACCATCATTCAAGGTGGATACAAGGTATTTCGCTCTTAAGGTAACTCTTAACTAATCTCGAACCCGTCTCACATGTGATGAAATTTAGAGCAACGTCATACCAGGGAGTGCATCTGCTACGGTTAATCACCGAATTCATCCGGCAGACAGTCTGGATCAGGTGATGGAACACAACCGTCGAGTTATAAATGACCCTCGCGTTTTTATTAAAGTTGTTGAATATTATCCTCCGACCCCCATCTCACCTTATGGACCGGACATTCCAGCTTTCAATCTCATTGCCAGTTCAGTGAAAGAAATTTACCCCACCAGTGTTGTCGCTCCAGGTTTTTCTCAAATTTTGCATACAATTATTAGCATGACTCGGATTCCGACTTAAAAATTAAGAACTGGAATACTTACAGTTTAATTTGAAATTTGGTGTTTAGCTTGTTCACCGGCCAATACGGATCTCCGCCGGTATGTCGAGCTGACCGAAAACCTTTATCGCATAACTCCGACAATTTTGACACCTGTAACTCGCGATGGAATCCACGGAGACGATGAGAGAATCACCATTGAACATTACCACAATTTTATTCGATTTTATGTTGCTTTAATGCTCAATGCCGATCAACCTGATCATTTGCCCAGGCGTTTCCATGGAGAACTGTAAATCATGTATTCATGTATGATACACCCATATAAATACGAAAGTGGCCCCAGTAGTAACCCTTAATTTTATTTTTATGTTTGATGCAAAAGCAACGATATACAGTACCCACATAATATATCCGCACACCGGACCCTCTTAACACGGGAACAAGTGGAATACCCCATGTTGGTGTTTCCACTTCATAAAAATGTATGTGACATTACAAGTTTTGGCAGGCTGGGGTCGGCCGGGGTACCCCTATAGATAATATCTCATAATGTTGCAGGATAGCACAAGGCTAACTTGTATTCAGATGCCGAGAATCAAACGGGGGGAAGAAATAACACAAAAGGAAAGCAAATTGACACGGACACAAATCCACATCGACGCAAGCGCGGGGGAGCCTAGCGCGGCCCGTCCCTTGAACAAGAACACAAGACACAAATGAGGGATAAATACCAGGGAGCTGCCGTCGCGTCCACGAGTGAAAGGCGAGTGAAAGAGTTACGAGAGCAGCCCCGTTCACGCACGTTCCGGGGGAGGGTGTCACGACCATTCGTGACATCTAACGGGGGAAAATGGGACACGTCTGTGCGACGCAGGGGGCTTGCGGGTACCCCGCTACATTCGGCCTTTCCTGGCCTGTGACTTTTCACGCACATAATACACAATATTCTAATACACACACTTCAACTACTATCTGAGATAAAGGCACTGAATTACCACAAACAATCAAACATTCAACTGAATTACAAATCAAACATTCAATAGGGATTTTCTCTTTGGAGAATACACTGACACACACAATGAAAATAATAATTCACGACAAATTCTAATCAAGAGCCAACCCAAACGAAATAAACAAAATTTACCCTCCTTTTTGCAAAGTTTACCGCTATCAGGCTTTACTGGCTCGCGGATGGGGGAAACTATGGGGATTTAGGAGCAAGTCAGACGACTCAATTACTAAACTTGATAAACCAAACAAAAATGCAAATCGACCAGAAAAAAAAGAGAAGATAGAAAAAAAAAGGAAAAAGGGGAAAAAAAAGAAAAAGACAAAGACAATTTTTACATATCCAGCTCGTATTCTTCTAATATCGCGGGGAGACGGGAAACACGACCGCTTCTGGTTGTTTTTGGCGGCTGCTTCGGAACTTGTAACGGAGGAACCGGAACTTCTTCTCTTACGGGCGTTGAGATGATCTCAGCAATTTCCTGTTCATGTTCACCATCTTCTACTCTCACACATGGCTCGTCAGGCTCACTCACGCAGGGTTCATTAATTTCACTCACGGCATACCAATCGCTGTCAGCTCTAGATCGAAACGGCTTCAATTGCACGACATGTGCGTTGAACTTTCTTCCTTTCTTCCGTTTCCTTTTCGACGGCAGGTCTTCCACTAAGTACGTCGTCTCTGCCACTCTCTTGACGATCTGAAACGGGCCGATATATTTCGGTAGGAATTTCTTGGTTAGACCCTTCTGTTTTATCAACCGCCGCACTAGCACAAGATCTCCCGCGACGTACGGCTTTGATGCTTTTCTTCGAGCGTCAATCAGCTCCTTGCTTTTTTCTTGACGCCGGATGATGTTCAGTCTCGCCGCCATTCTCAAGTCTTCTACGCGTTTGGTGAACTGCTTCCTCGATACAGGACTATCCTCCGGCCACACGAACAAGTTGCAATCCGGCCTGTTTGGGAGCCGGCCGTAAACCAGCTGGAACGGGGAATACTTGGTCGTAGACTGCTTAGCTGTGTTGATGGCGAAGACAGCATCTGACAGGCGCTCGTCCCAATCGCGATGATTCGGTGCTATGTATCCAGCGATTGCTCTGGCAGCTGTTCGATTTAGCCTTTCGACTAGGCCATTCGTTTGGGGATGCTCTGCTGATGCGACGACGTGATGGATTCTCATCCGCTCCAACTCCGATGATAATTCACGACTAGTAAACGCCGAACCGGGATCCGAGATAATTCTGCTCGGTACTCCATGACGATTGATGATGGATTCCTTCAGGAATTTTGTAACGTAACAGGTGGCTGTACTTGGTACCGCTACAGCCTCCACCCATTTCGTGAGGTAGTCGATGGCAAACAGAATGTGGAGATTCCCGGACGGTGTCTCCAGCAGCGGGCCTTGATGATCGATGCCGATGAGGTCGAATGGTCTAGCCGGCGGGGGATGGGATTCAAAAAGCCGACAGGGACACCGGGGGGAACATTATGAAATTGACAATGCATACACGACAATACATACGCTCGCACACTAGATTCCATCCGCGGCCACCAATAATTTTCTACTACACGGGCAAGAGTTTTTTCTACACCAAAATGAGATGCATCTGCTTTGTCGTGGCAGTTACTAATTAAATCCCTGCGTAAAATAGAGGGGACCAACAAAAGCAATTTTCTACCCACATTACTTTTACTTTTTTTGTACACTACCCCCTTTCTGACGGCGAAGTCAGGATCTTTTTTGTTAGTGAGGGCGCGGTTAGTAATTGGGCGTAACTCTTTGTCGACTTGCTGTAAAAATGCAAGCTCTTTAGCTGTGTATCCATCAGATTTTAACACACAGCTTATGCGATGTTCTGTCGAGGATGTCCCTTGGCATTCTTCCGGCCCACCAAGATTCCTCGAGAGAACATCAGCAACCACATTATTTTTACCTTTTACGTGCTCAATTTTAAAGTCATATTCTTGTATGCTTAAAATCCATCTTGAAAATTTACCACTCATCTCTTTTTTCTCCCACAACCATCTGACGGCTGAGTTGTCTGTGCGGACTGTAAAAGGCCGCCCATACAAATAACACCTGAATTTCTTTAAAGCCCACACTAGAGCCAAACACTCAAGCTCATTCGAATGATACTTGGCTTCCGCGTCAGAAAGCGCTCTACTGAGAAAAGCAACAGGTTTTACCTCACCGTCCGCTTTTTGAGCAAGGACGGCACCCAGGCCAAGATGGCTGGCGTCGGTATGGATCTCGGTTGGTAGGCTCTCATCGAAGTGCGCCAAGACAGGCGCTGAAGACAGTATGTCGACCAGGGAGTCCAACGCTCTCCTCTGCTCCTCCTCCCATCTCCACCTGGCGTTTTTTTCAGCAGAGTCACGAGCGGTGCCGTAATATGCGCGAACTCCGGGATGAACTTCCGGTAGTAAGACGCGAGACCGAGAAAGGCCCTTAGTGATTTCAACGAATTCACTTCCATCCTATTCAGGGCACTGACTTTTTCTGGGTCCGGTCTCACTCCGTCTGCTCGAACAATGTGACCTAAATGTTTCACTTCATCGGCTGCAAATAAACACTTTTTCATATTAAGGATTAAATTGGCCTTACTGAGGGCCGTCAACACTAAATCTAGTCTACTCTGATGCTCGTCAAAATCTCTCCCAAAGACGAGAATATCGTCCAAATAAACCAGACATGCGGTCCATTTTAGCCTATTTAAAACCTGATCCATTAATCGCTGAAATGTGGCCGGCGCGTTTGCCAGACCAAAAGGCATTCTATTGAATTCAAATAAGCCATCGGGCGTTACGAAAGCTGTTTTTGGACGATCTCTTTCCGCGACTGGTACCTGCCAGTATCCGTTAGCTAGGTCTAAAGTGGAGAAATACTTGGCTCCGGCGAGCCTGTCGAATACATCATCCATCCGTGGCAGCGGATAAACGTCCCTTTTTGTGACAGAATTTAAACGTCTATAGTCTATACAAAATCTATGGTCGCCGGATTTCTTTTTTACAAGTACTACAGGGGACGACCACGGGCTATTAGACGGCTGGATCACACCGTCCTTTAGCATTTCGTTCACCTTTTCGGAAACAATTTTTCGCTCGAACTGCGACATTCTATATGGGCGACTAGTAATTGGGTGGTTGTTACCGGTGTCGATGTCGTGGTTGATGTTAACGGCCCGGCCCAGTCGGTTCTCGTCGGACGGGAGGCAGTGCGGATGACGGTCGAGTAATTCAAAAATTTTCTCTTTCTCAGTTTCTAATAAGTTTACTCCCGTGTTGACGTCCTCCCGACTGGCCGCCCGCGGATGCATTCCAACCGCAGCGCAACATACTCTCGCTGATCCGCTTAATCCACCCTGCACGGGCGGGTTTGCTTCTTTTTGCTCTACCGGAACAACGGCAACTTGTGCCCCTATGTCGAGATCAATAAAAATTACGCAATTACTTCTTCTTACAATTACCGGGGTCGAATCGAAGTTGAGGAGCGGTACTCTGGCCCTTCCGTTTTTGAACGACACAAGGGCAGAGGGCACCACCCACGTTCTCGAGGGCTTGGCTGAAAATCCAAATTTGACGATGCCCGTTCCGGTAAAATTGATGGGGATTGATCCCTCCAGCATTCGTAGCGACTCGCCAGGCACTTCCACAGCTTTCTTAATGCTGAATCTCACAGCACCTCTCCGTCGCATTGAAGGCAACTCCTTAGCCAACTCCTCAAAAAACTCCTCGGGCGGAACCGTTTCTTCCTCTTTGTCCGGAACCGTTTCTTCCTCCTTGGCCGGAGCGATTGTGACGGGCACATCCGTTTCCGCCTTCTGTCCGACTTCGTTCATAAAAACTGGCACAATTTGATTATTCTTACAGACTAAGTTTACCTTGGCCTTTACCAGCCAATCAACACCCAAAATAATAGGGAAGGGGGCCATTTTTACGACTGCAACATTTTCAAGGGACACTCTAGTGTCTTTCCAGCAAATATTTAAAGGGATTTCATCAACTACCGTAACAATCTTATTATCAATTCCCCTTATTCCTGGGAGACTGCTCTTTACCCTATTTTTACAAATTCTTTTAACTACCGCTAATCTTACTGTTGTTATGCTGGAGCCAGTGTCCAGCAAGGCTTCTGTCTCACCAACTCCCTCGATGATGACACGGATGACGGGCAAATAAGTTGGCTGAGACGTTCCACTTAAATGCTTCCCCGTCAACGCTGGCCTGGGCCAGCCGACGGGGCCTGGCCGTTTCCCGCCCCACGAGGGCAATTTCTTCTGATATGGCCGGTCGCTCCGCACTGATAACAGGCACGATTGTCCGGCTGACGCTGTACCGGTCGTTGACTTCCGCCGAGATTCAATCCATTCAGCTTTTCCACTAGTCCTGCGATTTGGTTGCCCATTGACATTAGTGCTGATCCGACGTCGACAGATTGTTGCTGCGGTGGTGGATGTTGAATTGTCGGTATTGGTGGTGGAACTGTCGGCACCAAAGGCAGTGTTGGCACCTGATACCCCATCGTACCACACGGTGGCTGAGGAGGTGGCGAAAAAAATGAATTTGTTGGAGGGAGGGGGGTTACATTGGGTTTTAGAGTAACAAATAGCGCCTCGAGGTCTCTCAACCTAGTCATAAAATCGTCAACATCGGCAGGTATGTCATTCATCATTGCGGCTACGTGTTGCCAATTGGCAAGTCCGCCGATCAGATACGATACCTTTTGAGCATTCGTCAATACGTGAGGGGAGAGGTCAAGCAAACGAGATTTTTCTACAGCATACACAACCCCGGGTTCTCCCGGTTTCTGAACTTTTTCATCTACCATTTTGTACCATTCTGACGGCGACAAGCGGAGGGTAAAATTAGCTCTCAATGCGTTGGACCAATTGGCCCAATTCGGATTATTATTACCAGTCTGCAGGTGCCACTGTAGAGCGATTCCTCCTAAGCGCCTGATCGCCACCTGCTGCTTCTGTTGATTAGTCCACCCTTCTACATCACCAACCTGATTGATCGTCCTAACCCAATCCCTTCCAGAGTCGCCCAATTTACCTTCAAACATTGGTATCGAATCTACAACGGCATTATTTACACGTGCGTTAACAGCGCCCACCTGCTGCTGCTGGGCAGTAACCAGTGCTCTCAACGCCGCACTTTCCTGCTGCTGGGCGACCAAAATATTCACAAGTGCATCGTGGCGGCCCTGATACTGAGCCCGGTCTTGTGCCGCTCCGTTAGCAAAGTCCGCGAGTGCTTGCGCCAGTGCGGGATCCATTGGGACGTTAGGTGGTGGAGCTATTGGGCTAGGCACACGGTCAACTCGAAGTGGCGCAATATCAAACTGTAATCTACGTGTAGGTCTCTCCTCTCCCTCAGAATCACTTTCTGGAACCAGTGCGACCAGTTGGATGGCGTTAACTTCGGGGTTAAGATTTCTCGTGGCACTACGCGTTCTTATATGATAATCAACGGGAGGTACCCCAACTGTTCGCCTCGACGGCATGGACCGTCCAAAAAAAAGAAAACACAGCGAGAAAAGAGAGAGAAAAAAAAAAGGTGGGGTGCGGGAGAACAAAAGAGAGAACAAAAGAGAGAACAAAATAATGAATAACTGAAAAAAAAGGTGAAGCTAGTGGCAATTAACACAATTAGAAAGAAGGGATGGGAGGGGAAAAAAAAAAAAGAAAAATGAAACTAATGCCCTCTGTAGGAACACGTGGTCCGACGGGAAAAAAGAGAGAGAGGAAAAAAAATCAAAAGTTACGAAATCAAAAATCCACCCACGATAAATCAGATATCAAAACAAACGAAAAAAAAAGGAACGTCTTTTACTTCTAAGGTTCTACGGGCAGTTCAACAAAAGACTCAAATCGCGCAAGGGGGAAAAAAAATTGAACTTTTCTGGGGCCCGTAATCCACTTCTGACACCAATCTGTTGCAGGATAGCACAAGGCTAACTTGTATTCAGATGCCGAGAATCAAACGGGGGGAAGAAATAACACAAAAGGAAAGCAAATTGACACGGACACAAATCCACATCGACGCAAGCGCGGGGGAGCCTAGCGCGGCCCGTCCCTTGAACAAGAACACAAGACACAAATGAGGGATAAATACCAGGGAGCTGCCGTCGCGTCCACGAGTGAAAGGCGAGTGAAAGAGTTACGAGAGCAGCCCCGTTCACGCACGTTCCGGGGGAGGGTGTCACGACCATTCGTGACATCTAACGGGGGGAAAATGGGACTCGTCTGTGCGACGCCGGGGGCTTGCGGGTACCCCGCTACAATAATATACCATAACTGGACGACCGAAGCAAGACAATTTAATAACCTAGATATTGCGTTGAAAAATTAATGATATTAAGAAATTTGATCATAGTGGGCGCTACCCAGTATCGAGTCCAGCATTTTACTCTATTAATCTATTATAGAAGATATCTGTATTGCCCGTATCCGTCAAGCGTAATGCACAACAACGCCACTTTTATTTCGTCTGCTCCCGAATGCATGTAAAGCCCTTTTCTCTCAGCTTGAGAGAGAGGGCTTTTACATATAAAGGGGAGCAGACGAAATAAAAGCAGACGTTGTCGCTAGGCCACCCGTGTAAGGGAGCCACTGCTTCTGTTTACGTTTGTCGTATACCAGGCAATACAGATATCTTCTATACTTTGTGCATAGAAAATGGACATTCGAAGCGATATCGATATAGGTAGTAAGATACATCTGATTTTAAATCAAAATCCGTTGAACTTGATACGGAAGATTGGGCAAGAAAAACAGTAGCATTTGCAAAGGCCAACCATTTATAAATCAGTTTTCAAATTAATAGCCCGAAGCGTGCAGTGTAGTTTCTGAGAGCTAGATGGCACGCGCCAACGCTTATCGTCTGCTGCTGAATGCTCAATCCAGATTCACACTTCAGAAGTTCAGATACTCGAATACTCCAGAGCATTGAGTCATTGACGGAAGGCTCTGCAAATTGTAAAAGCAAAAACTCAAGCTAATCCCGCCACTACTTCTATACCACACGGCAAATTGAATCAGATTTCAATGTTAATCTCAGACAGAAGGCCTGAATAGTTAAGTTTATTAAATGTATCTTTGAATAAAATTGAACACTGAAATTACATTTTGCATAAAACATGTGTACATTTGGTTGAAAAGGGAACATAATAAAGGAATTTCAAATCTTTTCAACAATACAAATTGCCTTCCTAATGGCTGCTTTGAATGTAGCCGAGTCGACAAATGAAACTGGGAAGGTGGTAACAGTGTGGTTCCCCATGGTGATGTAGGCCACGAACCAGCCGTTTTTCAATTCTTCTACGCCATGACTAGTTACCGGTTCCAGGTTCTTCTGTGTAATAATTGTGTCCAAGCGGTTCAAAAGTCCCCTTGTATGAAAATAAAAAACACAAAAAATTAATAACAAGATCAGGTAATTTGCTTAACGTTGAAAAACTTACGTTTCTAAAACACCTGCCGGAATACCAACTCCTCGAATCCCCTTTGGTTTGGTTTGTTTAACTCTTGCTCTTCTTTCCACTTGCGCTGGGAGTTTGTCTAGCATGATTGCAGAAACCATACTCAATTTTGGGTCGGGTTCTGCAGCAGTCGGGTTACAAGCCCTTGCTTCGTACCTTATAATTAGTGAAAATGTTTATTATTTAAGCTTTTATATTAGAGCCATTAAAGATTACCTTGGAAGAAGGTCTTGCCACAAGTCTTACACTTAAAAGGTTTTTCACCTGTGTGGAAACCGGTATATGAAGCCCGGATCACTGTCGTTGCATACTGTGTAGGTAGGTTAATTTTGAATTGGAAGTGCCGGCAATGAATGTTGCGAGTGTTTCCTAGATCCTCCTAGCAATAATATAATTTTTAATAAGAGAAAACATACATACACACTTAACAGCCGATACCTTCGCTGGAATAGGAGCGGAAGAGCATGAAAGGTTTGGCTTTCTTGGGATCCCGTAACCTGCGAGAGCGTTATTTGATCCACACTTAAAAGGTTTTTCACCTGTGTGGAAACCAGTATATGAAGCCCGGATCACTGCCGTTGCATACTGTGTATGTAGGTTAATTTTGAATTGGAAGTGCCGGCAATGAATGAATGAATGTTGCGAGTGTTTCCTGGATCCTCCTTGCAATAATATAATTTTTAATAAGAGAAAACATATATACACACTTAACAGCCGATACCTTCGCTGGAATAGGAGCGGAAGAGCATGAAAGGTTTGGCTTTCTTGGGATCCTGTAACCTGCGAGAGCGTTACAGGATTTACGATTTACGAATCCAGAATGTATTGCAGGTATATATTGATGTCCTCACAACGCGCAAAATTCGCCCCGGTAGTTAACACATCCAGAGCGGCGCATCAAACTAAAAGATTAATACAAATTCAATAAATTAGATGAAATTTTACCTTTAGACCTGACGGTTGCTCGCGTAGTGTAACTGAAGAACAGGGCTTAGTTAATAGCAATACTCAATCGATTGTTACTTAAGTAAAGGGACGTTTGAATCATACCCGGTTGGCTTTCAAAAGTTGAGAGTACATCAACTGCTAGATGTGAGCTTACAATTGCCAACGAACACTTAGGCAGCCATGGGGGGGGGAAAGACCCAACCACGTTAAACCTATATCATACGTTTCTTATATATTCTTGAGGAGTTTAGGACCGAGCATGCTTCTTGTTTGGGTGAACTAACCGAGAGCCTTCCGCGGTAACTTAAAAGTCAACTTTCTCGTATTTAAAAGATGTGTTTAACATAAAAGGCCATTACCCTCCCGGTTTGGTTATTGAAATCACTAAAATTACAAAAAATTATTTAGTATAGCCACAAACATCTAGTTTTAACACAGCAGCTGAATGTTTGCATAGTGTTTGAGCAAAAAAGTTTTATGAAAATTACTATTTTAGGCATTCTGCTGTAGACCACCCATCTGTACAATTACCCTGAAGCATAAAAATGGTACATTATCATCCCTATAAAGCTGTTGAAATTAACTAAGCTATTAGCTATCCTGCATAAATTTGTAATTCTAAAAAAAAATAAATGGAATCTCCCCAAAGTATTGTTCTTCGTAATTTGGAGGCCGAGACCACGGCACTTTCAGAGAAAAGAAAGATTCTGCATGACATCAGATGTACAGGCAAGGTAAAATTACCTGTAAACTTTAATTGGCCTCCCAGTAAACATGATTTCTTGGACCTCTGTTGGTCCAATAATTTACCAATAATGTTTTCTTGGTCCAAGGTTTTCCCAATAATGGTCCTTTATTCTTGCTGGCTGGGCTTTTTCGTACGTATCTAATCAACTACGAATTAAAAACTAATCAACAACAACTAATCACCGAATTGGTGACTAGGCTTCAAGAGAGTCCGACATTCAAGAAATCAGATCACTAGAATCCTTAGCCCATGAATTTTTTAACCAAAATGCTTTTAATCAGATGTGCAGGCAAGGTAAAATTACCTGTAAACATTATCCGACATTATCATTTCAAAAGGTGTGCACCACTGAAAGCATTAGATCTTGTGTTGTTAAAAGTTCCGATTTCTGTTAGTACTGTTTGTCCCCCATTGGGACTTTTCACCGGTCGAAAGTAGGACTTTGGAATAATTTCCTGAGTCTCGAAATCTTCAGAGTTCATCAAAAGAGGAAAGATTAGATGGGAAGAGTGCGACGGCTTAGCGGAACGCGAAGGTTGTCTTGAATACACTCTGGGTCCGCTTAAGTGGCTCTAGGGAGTACGAGATCACTCGCACCATGTTGAACCATCCACGGTGCCGACAACTGAGTCCAGCTACAGCCATCGACTAGTCGAAGGATCAACAGACGCAGTAGTGACCCGCAACGCGACCAGTACAGTGGCAGTGACTCATGCTGCTCATGCTGCTAGTTTCCACATGAAAACTAGGAAAAAGTTAGAAAAAATTGGCTTTTTTCCCAATTTAAAATCGAATATTGCACGACAAAAGTGGCATATCCAAGGGATGTGCTCTAGTTTCTTGTAAAACATTGATTCCAAAAAGGGTACCACATTGAGAATTGAATACACTCTGAGGCCGTCATTGCAGTCTCTGTGTACCCGGGAGTGTGAGTCCGCTCGAACTACTCGCACCGTGTTGAACCAGCACGGCGCCGATGATTGGTTCTGGCATCCCTTTTGTATAGAACAATTTTTACATCCCAGAAGGCCCGTAACCCAAACTAGACACTTTGTAAATTGAGGTATACATACAGAAATTTTGTAAAAAAATATTCAGAAATTGCGAAATTTTGGGGGGTTTTGGCAATTACCTCACTAAAGCTCACTCTTCTAGAAAAGACCGAAATAACATCCAGTCATCGTCCGAAGGAATTTTTTTCTCTAGGAATTTTTCCTTCACAACAAGAGCGGACAAGGAGGAACGAGATGACGACGAACGAAACAAAAGGAAACCCGGAGTAATAGAAACTAGTCTGGAAGTGAGAATACCCTTCATCGAGACTGTTTTCAACGTAACACGATGCGAACAGCAATTCTTTTAGCTGCTGCTTTGGCGTCAGGAGCCACTGTTACATATTTTTTCCCCTTAAAAGTTGCACCCTCAAAATTATTGTGCAAAGGCCACCACTTTTCAAGGCCAAATTGGAAGTCTTAAGAGAAGCTAATGTGATTTGTAGAACACTTAAAGCCTCTCAGGTTGGGTTACATGAAAAGAAGCTTAAACAGCTTGATTCCGACATTGAATCACTTAACCAGAGAATAAGGATTTAAAGATTTAAATCAACTAAATATGGGAAACCAAGATGATTTTCCACCTATGCTCGATGGAGTGATATGTTACAACCATGTTCAGCTCCTCGAACTCGTGATTCTCCCCCTTCCGCTGGCATACCCTGGCTTAGAAATTTATAATTATTTCTTTCAAGCAATAATGATTCTTAAAATATGGAACACTACAAAACATTGTGTTGGTGATCTTTCTTTTATTTTGGTGATTCCACACGGCAATTAATAATGAACAATAGAGCCCACACTAAGCCTTTGGTGTGCAACAATTTTAACCACCCATGCAGCACAACGGATCTTACCCACCAACTCACAGTAAAGCAAGAGAAAGATCGTCATGCTGCAGGAACAAACCCATATTGAGTATGTTCCAAGGGATCCGCTACTCCAAATATACCCTTAAAAACTAGATAGTTGTCAGTTAAAGCAGAGGGAAACTACCAAAAGGTAAGAATTCGGAAGAAAGTAGCTAAACAGTGGCAATTTTTAAAGAAGGGGACGGGATAAGAAGAAGACTTTTCTTTGAGCTAGAGCTTTTCTTGCCAGTCCATAAAACTTTTTGCTTTTACAATTTGCAGAGCCTTCCGTCAATGAACAATAGACATGTACTACCAGGAGGTAAAAACGAAATTGGCTTTTGATTCGCTTGCTCTCTTTGATATCGCGTGAGTGGGGCCGCCTGGTGTAGGACACGCACTTCTCCTCACATTCACATTCAGCCGACGAAAGTAAACAAGGCGACCCAGACGGATGAACGACCTAAGCCGCCAGCAACCAAACCGATGTGCTGGTTCGGCAGTTGGTTTCGGTGCGAAGCGAAACAAAAAAAGGAGACCAAAATAAAGAACAAGGGAACAAACCAAATCAACGCAGAACGTCCGCAAATTCCCCGTGATCCCACTATTCGCACAGCTGTTAACATTGACGTCGCTGACTTGACTGTATGCTGCCCCAGATGTCAGCCGTGTTGAACCATCCACGGTGCCGACAACTAAGTCATTACTAAGTCATCACTACAGTCTAAGTCAAATTTTTTAATGAATTCAGTAGGCCACAATGAGAGTGCACCGCAGAGAGGTGAAATCCTTTCGATCTGACATTGGCCTTGGTGCACGCCAAAAGTGGCGTATCCAATGGATGTGCTCAGATACCTTGTCAAAAATTGATTCCAAAAGAGTGGAAAGGATTTAAAGATCTAAATCAACTAAATATGGGAAACCAAGATGGTTTTCCACCTATGCTCGATGGAGTGATATGTTACAACCATGTTTAGCAATTTTTAAAGAAGGGGACGGGATAAGAAGAAGACTTTTCTTTGAGCTAGAGCTTTTCTTGCCAGTCCATAAAACTTTTTGCTTTGACAGTTTGCAGAGCCTTCCGTCAATGACTCAATGTTCTGGAGTACTCGAGTATCTGAACTCTGGAAGTGTGGAATCTGGAATGAGCATTCAGCAGACGATAAGCCACGGCGTGTGCCATCTAGCTCTCTGAAACTACACTGCAAGCTTCGGGCTATTAATTTGAAAACTGATTTATAAATGGGCTCCATTTTACAGGGAGCAAATAGGGTTGCGGGTGGAGGACAAAGCTCATCGATGCTTGACAACCCCCAAAGTTCTGTGCTGAAAGTCAGCTGGTCATACGGTCAAAGATTTTTCGATTTTTCACATTATTTTTCAACGTCATGCTAAGTCATCTATTGCGTATTGATAGTACTAAAGCGGGAATAGACTACAAGATGGCGTTAATGTTGTTCTACGTTTGAAAAAGGAAAGAAAGAAGAAACGGCAAGTTAATCATCACGTGCGATTACGATCGGGTTTGAAGTGGGTCGAGCCAGCTAATTTCTTCGACCGGCTCGATTTCTTGTAATTATAGTTCATTCTTCTTTTGCTTATAAATAATAGGATCACCTAGTTGTAAGGTTTTTTCAATGATTTATGAGAGCATCCGCCATTTGGTTGCTCTGCAATTACTAATCAAAGATTCTAATATAATGCAATTGTTTATAATTGTACCAAGAAATAAGAAGAAATATTAATGCCAGAGGACACCCACAGTTGATTATACGCAGCGACAGTTCTACAAAAAGTTGTAGATCATCTACAAGGAAACGGATGGTGTCATCGGCGAGGCCGTTGTGTTCAGCGTAGTGGGCGGTAGCCAGAGAGAGTAGGAGGGGTTTTGACTCGAGCCTACGCTACGGCTTGTGGTAGAGAGTAGCGCCGTGTATACGAGCGGCTTTAGCCGTATATGAAAGTAGAGCAATCAGATCATGCGTTTCTGGCCGTTCCCTATCGTGCAGTGCTCGAAAGAAGCCAAAGGCGATGTTAGTGCAAGTATAGCAGCATGAGACTCAGAGAGAGAGAGAGCCCTTTCAGTCTTTGCCTCAAGTTCAACACTCACCTGGTCCGAGACCGTCAGTTGCCTCTTAGCTATTGGCCGCTGCGGTAGCACAGCTAACACATTTCGCCCAGCTGAAAATATAACGAAACCTGTCCGTGTACTATTCCACAGAAACCCTTTTACGGTTATTTGAATGGCCCATAGAGAAATGAGCCCACACCGGTGACACGAACCCATCAAAGTCTCAGTCAATCCGTGAAAATTGTTTTGTGCTTACGAAATAGCGAACTGGTGCGCACGTGAATTTTTTGTCACATCCTCATACAAACGATTAGTGAAAACATTTTTTGTCGGACAACCGTCGACTCGAGCGGACAATCTCACTTTAGTAGAAGGTGATTGGATTACGACGACTGTTGAACAAATATTGAAAGAACAAGAAGAGCGTGTGCCATGGCCGTCACCAACATGTACTACCAGGAGGTAAAAACGAAATTGGCTTTTGATTCGCTTGCTCTCTTTGATATCGCGTGAGTGGGGTTATTTTCTTGGTCGTTCAGGACCGTCTCTGCTGTGAGTGTAGATTGCGCGGACACTTTCACTCGGCCGAAGGGACGTCGATTGTTTCATTTTTCTTCTTTTCTTTCTTTCTGCTAGCCGTGACTGTGTACAACTGGAGCTGCTCCAAACAACAATTCCTTTTTTTTCTTTAAGCGCCGACTCATTCCGCTATCGTGAATTTTACCTTTTTGTTTGCAAGAAGTGGCAAAGTCACGAGACAAAAAGGACGTCGAAATCGGGTTCAGGGTTATGCCTCCTATTTTTTCCAATTCGTCAATCGAATAGAATTGCGGGTGACAAAAGAAGCTTTAGGTAATAGGTGATTTTAATATTTGTAGAGTCTGTCTGGACAATCGAAAGGGGCGCGAGGGAAAGAGAGCGTGAATTTATAGTGTCAGCTGCTACTGCTGCCGCTTTAGTTTTTTTTTACGATCAAAAACTCCTTCTCGTTTTCCTTTATCCGTCTATTTTTAATGAAAACACCCAATTAGAGGAAGGCCGAGTCTGTACTATCCCGAAAAAAAACTCATTAGCGAAAGTAAAAACCGGGCGGAGAGAGAGGGGAAGAGAGAAAAAAAGAGAAAATTATTCCTCATCACTTTCGCTTCTTTCCCGCACCAGCGTTTCGCCGCTTTGCGCCGATCGACTTTCCAATCGTTTCTCCATTTGGTACGAGTAACAGTAGTAATACATATCAGTACAAGGATGGTAATTTCTGAATGGATTTTATAGAACAAACTAGACGAACGTTGAAAAGTTAAACGGCAGCCAATCGGTTCCGCGTAATGAGTGAAAGTCGTTCATCACGCGCCGTGTAGAGATGTAGATGTTCATCGAGAGAGAGGAGTCGAACTGGTTTTACCTTATTTAGCACCAAACCGTCCGATCGGCCTTATACGTCTCGATGGAAACGTTCGTTTCCTTTTTTCCGTCTATTTTCTGTTGTTTTGTTCAAATTTTGATATTTGCGCGGGTAACGGTCGATAGAGATAGGAATTGTGGGCATGACGGATGATCGGACCGCACATCATCATCGCCAGTAGGTGAAAAGAGGGGATGTCTATGTATGCGCGAGTTTTCTAATTTTTCCCAGGAGAAAGTGAAATCAAAACTCTTTGGCGAGATCGGCCGGCAAACTAGACGATCTGGAAACACCACGGAACAATTCGGGAAAGGATTCCAGCCGCGTCTATGCGCGCGTTCTAGGGCTTTCTCTTTGATATACAAGACTATATTATTTTTCCAGCAGACTCTCTCTCTCTCGCCGTACTTGTTCTTCTTGTTCCAAGTCGTAAAAATAATTCCACACCAAGAAAGAAAATGGTAAAATAAAACAAATAGAGATTCCTGAGATGTCCTTAAGGATTCCTGACGAAACCAGTGGCCCCCCACTGCGTTTAGCGCACGCTCTCCTTCTTCTCGGTCACTTTATTTCTTTTATTTCATTTGTACGAAAGAGAAATGAAATGTAAAAAGCGAAAATCTCGCACCCGGTCCTTCGCGCCGATGACACACAAGACATAAAAATGGGCCCGTTCCACTCTTAGTTCTCCCTGGCGCTGAAAAAAAAACAACAGGACAACAAAAAGAAGGAAAAAATTGAACCGAGTAAAAAGAAAAAGCTCTCATTACCACTTTACTCACCGGTCCACTTTCCCTTTTTTCTCGCAAACTCTTAAAAAACATTCTTCGAAAAAAAAGAGGCAACTAGTGCAGCAGTACGTATTATAGCCAAATAACATTATTTATTTAGTATATCATGCCGGCCATCGCATCATCCGTTATTTAAAGGAGAGTCTTTCATTATATTTCGCGTAGTCTAAATTGGCAGACGGCCTTGTCTCTTAAAGAGACGCAGCAAACGGCCAATAAATAAGCCTAAAAGAATGTAGGATATATATAGAGAAAAGCGGGTCATCGTCGGGTAGAGCTTTAGGCGGCGCCGTGAACGTTTCGTGAAACGGTTTCCCTCTAAAACGTCGTCGCCAACGTCCACGCACACACCAAAGGCGGCGCAACAATTAACTTGGCGCGCGCGCACCTTCCGGCCCACATCGCAGGAGCGCGCATGTCTCTTGGTCATCCACTTTTTCTTTTTTTTTTCTCCTCGGTTCCGAACGAGAAGATGAAGAAGAACGAAAAGAAAGCGCGAAAAAAAGGAAAAGTTTTCTTAGCGGTCGACCGCAAAAATATATACATAGTTACAATAGATAAACGTGCGCGGATGATGGACGGAGATATCGATGCGCGTCTCAACACGTTTTTTTTTATAGGAAAAAATGGGGGACTGAAAAAAATACTCCGACAGTTGAATTGTAATGATGATTGATAGAGTCCTTCAGAAAAAAAATAATTATCGTTTATTTTTGTTGATTCAGTTCCAGCAGTTGTGGATGCAGGATTCCATCATGACAGACAACTGTTCGTTGATTGGCGATCCACTAGCGCCTCAAGCGCAACCTGTCCAGCCAGAACAACAGGCCACGGTCCACCTGGAACTTCAACTGGTCCAGCAGCAACAGCATCACCTTCAACAGCAGCAGACGGAAAATAAGCCGGCCATCAGGATGCCTTATTCGGCCTCGTCATCTGTCCGGTTAGTCGAAAGCGAAACGACCGCATACATCCCGACTTCCTACGTCACTCCAGTGAATTTCCAGCCGGACGAAACCGAGCTGGCCGCTTCGCTCTTGCGTGACCACGGAGTCATGGACGAAGAGGAATCTGGAGTTGTCGTTCCAGCTGCCATGACGTCGCAACAGGAACTGGAAGAAATGTGCGCCATGTACCACCTCGAACGGTCCGGCAACCCACCGCCCAGCCACAACCAAGTGTACGCGCAACGGCATCACCACCCGGCCGCGACTGCGGAGATGGACCAGCTCAACGATTCCGATTTCGTCGACCTGGATTCCCTGCTGGATCAAACAGCCGAGAAGTACGCGGTGGATTGCGGGAAATTGCCGGGCAACGGGGCCGATTCGGCCGTCCTTTTTTCCTATTTGACGACTGGCGTCCGATGTCCGAACACTCCCACCACACCAACGGCCACCAACAGCCGGAAATTGGCCATTTTACCGGCTCCTCATGGCCAGATGACCCCGCCGGCCAGTCCGGAACAAGAACTCAAACAACTGTCTCGTGTCGGCCAGTCCGGAAGTACTTTATGCCCAGTGGATCTCGGTTTAATCTCAATCCAGCAGCAACAGCAGCTACAACAACAACAACAACAACAACAGCAATCAGCCCGTGTTATTACCCCACCGTCATCACCCGACTTGACTGATTACCTCGAGGCCAGCAAGTGCAGTAGTAGTAGCAGCAGCAGTAGTAGCGGGAGCAGCTGCGAAGGTAACCAAAGCCAACATCCAGCACTGAGACCGACGCCGTCCAAAGACGCGGAAAACGGCGTTGGTAAATCGGGGACGGGCCGAGGACGAGGTAGGAGAACTTGGGGCCGCAAAAGACTCTCGACACACGCCTGCTCGCACGCCGGATGCGCCAAGACCTACACCAAGTCGTCGCACTTGAAAGCGCATTTAAGAACGCACACTGGAGAGAAACCGTACCAGTGCGCCTGGAAGGATTGCGGATGGAAATTCGCCCGCTCCGACGAGCTGACCCGCCACTACCGCAAGCACACGGGCGATCGGCCGTTCCAGTGTCAGATGTGCGAACGGGCGTTCTCACGGTCCGACCACCTCGCTCTGCACATGAAACGACACATTAGCGTTTGATCTTCATCATCCCAAATATAGAAAACTAGAAGAAGGAAAGCAACAAAAAAAAAAGAAAAGCAGAAACTGCTGATGTTGTCGTCGTCCATTTTGTTTGTCTTGTTCCATCAAAAATTCCCAGAAGTGAAACGATGGAAGTAGCTGCTGCTGCTGTCAGTTGGGGCTTTTTGGCCAAGGACGAGATCCAAGTTGGTTGTGTACGTATATCGCTGCTGGCTCACAAAAAGCAAGGACCAGGTCCTTGAGGCGCTAGACTCTTCTGGACTCGTCGGTTTTAACACACAAAAAACGCACGCACAACATTCACGTGGCCAACCGATTAAATCAGAAAAGAGAGAGAGACGCGCAATCGAACAAAAAACCTGTCCGTATATAACGCCAAATAACATCAGAGTCCATATCTCTTGACTGGAGCACGCAACGTAGGAGAGAGAGAAAGAAAAAAACTTGTATATAATATATATGGTTGCAGTGGATGGAAGAAGAAGAAGAAGGAGAAGAAGAAGAGAGAAAAGAAGCAAAAATTGGGAAGAAGTAAAACAAAAAATAAAGAACTTGTCCTTCTCAAGGCTGTGCACGACTTTTACTTCTGGGCATTTTCGGTTAGGGGAATGATTATATTAATTCAATCGAGGAATCAAAGGAGACACTATATATATATACTGCGCGGTTGTGTTGTATAGCCTACTGATGTGCGCAGCCTTTCCCAATGACATTCCTTTCAGTCACGCGTCGTCCCATTCCCGCAGCTCCTTTTTCCTCCTTCCGAGCAATTTGGTCCGCAAAAAAAAAATAAACAGAAAACAAAACAAGACGCGACATTCCATCATTTCCATGACTCATTCCTTATACCAAGTTGAAATTATTACGTATATATCGATCTAACATCAAGTCTCGTCGACTCTAACCCTCCGTGCAATTAGATTCCCTCGAGATTTCTTCTCTGTATTTTTTAGTCAACAACTCACACGCTCCTCTGCTGATGTAATCGCACACGTCATCATCAATATTTCGATTCGAGCGAAAAACAAAATCTGTGATGGTGTGTCAATATCTCGGTTTAATCCTACAACAACAACAAAAAACAATCTCGCTTTGTACATAAATTTATTTCCGAAAGAAAAATATACAATTTTAAAAAGAAAAAAAAATAACAAACAGCACATCATCACAGATGTAATAAGACACACACGCCGGAAGTGTGAAATTTTTCTCCCTCTTCTGTGTTTTGAATCTGTTTGAGTTTTGTGGTGCCGCACTTCCGAGCTCTCTCTTTAAATTGTATCTTCTTTATTTTTCATTTACCGGTTGATCTACAAGCGAAGACAAAAAAAGGAAAAAAAGAACTTTGACTCTTATGTTATTTGGCTCTTGCGTGTCTACCTATTTTGTAAGGAAAAAAGAATGGAAGAAAAACAAACAAATATATGTCAGTATATAATTCTTATCGTGCACGACCGCCGCTTTCAATGTGTATTTTTGTTCCCATCGCACATAACTCGCGCTGCTACCCTACACGACCACCACGTTCATAATTATATAATACAGTATATCACCGAGAACAAGACAAATATTATCATCTTTTCTTTCGCTAGAAAAAAAGACAACATTTTCGTGTTCATGATTTCGTCGTCGTCGTGGGTATTCGTTCGATTCCCCACCCGATCCAAAACCTTTATAAAATTGTGTGTATTTGTCCCTCTTTCACTGTCTAGCTCTATGCTGCTGCTCTTTTCTCTTTTTTCTCAATGTCGAAATACAAAGATTTTGCAACAATATAACAAGAAACAGCCGCATTTTACCCGTTTATTTGTTTTCGGTTGGGGGGTCTATAGATCGTTAAGTTATTGCTGCCGCCGCCTGGAACGACAAATTCGGCGCGACCTCCAGACTTCTTGTAAAATTAATGGAAGATACGATTCGCACGAACGGAAGTGAATTAGTGTAACTATATATATATATATACGCCACTAGGACGCATATACTATCATAGACTAGCGTGTTCGTATACACATAGCCGATGGTGGTATGGTTTCGGGCGACTCGTCGTCAAGAGTGAAAGTCTTGGTCGATATATAAACTCTACAATTCCGCTTGTTTTGGTAATTCCAGGTGTTTGACACGGCAGCGGCGGCGGCCGGTTGATTTCAGGATATGTGTTTTTTGTTGTTTTCAACTTTCAACTTTCTCGTGTTCGACGTACCCGATGACCGGAATGAGCGGTTATTATATCAAAAGTCACAAAATGCAGATCAGAAGCTGTATAGTGTGTATGCCGTCTTGACCGGCAATAAAAAAACACCCCAAACTGGTCGCCTTTTGCTTTGGTTTTCTCCAGAGCTATCTCTTATTTCCTTCGTGGAAAAAAATGAATTGACCCGTTGAGGCTTTTCCTTATCTCGTGAGACGAATAATCAATTCCTCTTTTCGTTTTCACATCTATACTAGTATAATTAACATAGGCTATTATTTGAAAAAGTAGAAGGATAATGTAGGGTAATAGACTGAATATTCAAATTGTTAGTTTTTTGGTGATTTTGTTACAGCAGACTGCTGTAGAGAATTTCAAATTCCTGGGGGGTATATGGAATGCGTACATAATGAAAAATATCTTCCTAGGAGATTCCTACAATTGTTGAAGGAGAAAAAAAGCAAAATACCTGTAGAAATCTCACCAGTTCCCTGGAAAGTAAACTGATCCATGTTGAATACGAGATGAGGATAGCCCAATTCCATCACGCTCAAGTGTTGGATCGAGGTTTTATTAATGCCGTTCTGCTCCAGTACTCTTGTCAACTCGATTCCAGATTCGTTTCTAAATTTAAATCGATGCGTTGGAACTTTCTTTTGTTTCTACACCTGAATTTTCCAGCCCGCCGTTTCTTTTTTTTTATTTGTCTCCTTCTTCATCTTGTGTCAAAAGACGAACCCGTTTCGTTTCAATTAATTTCACAGCTGTTCAGTTATTCAAAACAAGAGGAGAAGGTTGTTCCGTGCCAGCGATTTCTCATTGACCGTCGTCAACGTCTTCGTGATTTTACAACTCGACCGCACCGGTCGTGACTTCCTCTCTCTTCCGCAAGGTTGTCTAGATCGCACTCTCGCGCTTAGCCTGTCCATTCCGCCATTACACCGCATAGTACCCCGTCCCCGTCCATACTACCCAACAGCTATTGTTTTCTTTATTATTAGGTTGCGGCTAGAAGACAACAATTAATCATCTTTTCTGGTCAAAGTAAAACTAGTCGCGACGACGAATAAAACTCCACGGAATTGAAGTGTCCATCAAAAAGCATCACTCGCTGCTGCTCGGATGGTTTAGTGCTCTCATATATTACCCGAATGCAAACACGAAACTTTAGTTAGTAGTCGTGAATGGGCACTTTTGTCTGTGTTATTATAGCGCCGTGAGAGACTCTGTGTCGCTTATATGATGAGAAAGCTCTCTCTTTTTTTCCCCCTCTATCTACCTACCTACTATCTAGATAATGTGAAAAAATAGGTTTTTTCTCTCTCATTTTTTTCTTCTTGTTTGTGTTGTTGGTTGTTTCCATCCTACTACTATTAGACTGTGTCGTGTGCTGGTGTTGACCCGGGCTTAGTAATCATGTTGACGAGCAGGGCGTGACCCGATACCGTTCAAACAGTCAATCTTTACCTGCTGCTGCTGCTGAACTGCCGCCTCTTCTACGCGCTACATTACACCGCCACCGCCACCCACGCTAATAACAAATGGATGGGTGAGAGACAGTGTGTCATCCTCCTAACCCAGAAGGAGAGAAGTTTAAACAGTTAACCGCGCCATCGTATCCCCGTGAGAGTGCGGATTCTTTTGTTGTTGTCTTCCCTCTCTTCCCTCTTCTTTTTTTGTGGGTGTTACAGCACGGGCGGGTGGTATGCCGAACCGTCAGAAAAAACGAGAATTTCAATGTCATCCAGTTTTTATTTTATACATGTTTTGTTGGTAGAATAAAAACGAGTTGGGGGTCTTTTTGCGTTAGTGCCTTAGTGGTGGAGGATGCCCCGCGACTGCCAATCTCTACATGGACGAAAAAGCTGACATTGTCTGCTCGGTTGGCTTATCGGCAAAAGAAGTTTTGAAGGACGCGCGACCAGCAGACTGCCACAGATATCCAGTTGGAACGTCTTGAAAAGAAGATTAGAACCTCTTCTTCTTCTCATCAAATCCTCGATTTGGGGATTTGCGAACGGTACAATATATATAAACTGGTTTTGCGTCATATCGAGAGGGACAAATTGATGGCCGGGTGAGTAACAACAATCGAAATAGATGTGGGATCAAAACAGACGGGGCGACCAAGGTTACAATCTTCATCGTCCATGTAATACTGCTGGAATGAATACTTGCCTTTTTTTGTATACACGTGTTATTCACGCAGCGCCTCGAGGCTGTATCCTATAGACGCCACCATATAAGCCGTCGTAAATCACATGTTTATGTATTTCTCTTCTAAAAAGTAAGAGAAGAAAAAAGTTAAAACAAAAATTGGATGCTTTGATACGTTTGCTGCCCGTCGTAAAGACATTGGCGACCGAAAAACCTCGTCCGGCGTCGTAGTATTAGTAATACAACACAAAAAAAATCCATAGGGACGAATGGTGGCCCTATATATAACGATCGGGACGTTTAGGCATGCTTCCGATCACACGCTAGGGTGTTTTCCTTTTGTCTTTTGGCACCTCGCGAGTCTCTTTCCGTTTTGGCAACAATGGTCTACTCAAGCGAATCCCCCTTTTATTGTCCATTGATGCCGTCAGATACGCTCTTAGTAACAGATTCCTTTAGTTTTGCTTGTTGCTGTTGTTTTTTTTGCGGCCAAGGCAACGGAGTTTTTCGGCAGTATATAACGAAAGGAAAGAAAGTCGCGGAAAAAAATAAGATCGGTTAATAATAAAAATAGATCTGTATTTTCTGCAAATAGATGTATAAAATACCCACTGGGCAGCGGGCCACTCACTTTCTAGACTACCGAGTCGCATTAGATTACTGTGGGGTATACACAGCTATTCTTCCCCACGCAACTTAAAGATTTGGCACGGCCGAAATTCGGTATCACAGCTCTAGCTGACCAGCTGCAGTGTGAGAAATGGTGGAGGAACGAGGCCACCGCGTCTATCGGCGGATAGATCACGGCGGGACGGCCAATGAAGAAATTTGAATAAGAAAAACGTTATGCAAGATGGAAGAGACATCAAAGTAGCTGTCTGTATAGGAATAAACCCGCACGGCGGTGCTCGAGTTGGGAAAAAAACGATCATATCGATGGTGATGCTGGAAAAGGGAGCCGACAGAGAGCCGTGTTGAGCCCCAATGGCTATATCGACGGACTTTTATGCATTGCGGGCGCACACTAGCCACACTTTGAATCCTCTTCCCAGCAGCGAGCGATAAAAACGAACGGACCATACGGTTCGTCCCGGGTTATACTCTATTTTTAACATATGAGGCCGCGATAGAGATCGCCGCTCTCAAATTCAGTAAGAAAAAAAAAACAAACTTGTAGTACACAAAAAAATGGTCTTACTTTGGTATTACCATTCGTTTCAACGAACCCGACTGTCGATTAGTTTGAATTGGATCAGAAACTGATGCAATGGACGCATATTGAGTATTCCGTCGACGTAGTAGCTCTCTCGGGGTTTCTATTCTCGGCTGTGGAGAGAAGGGGCAGCTAGAGAGAGAGAGACCTGGAACAACACGGTGAAGTAAATGGCTAAATTATGCGACACATCGCTCGTCGGCTGTTCTCTTTTAAATCCCCTACTATTGAAAAGAAAGTCTGAGCAGCAGTACAGCGGTATTACAACGAGATCTATTTTAAGGTGTCTCTGCTGGGAAAAAATATATATATCGGCCGCACGCGCTGCTATTTCCAATCATAATTCAAACGTCGGGTCGTAGGTTCACTTTCGGTCATCGGACCCCTCGGAAGACAAAAGACTTTTCTGTCATACAGTCTATATGTTTCATCGGGCTCTCAATATCGAATAAAGAGAAAGCTTGTCCAGTGTTCGCAGTTTGCTGATTTCGCGACTGTGAACGAGGCTGAGTATACTATAACAGTAGCAGCGTCTATTACTAGAAACAGTGATAAAACCGAGTAAGGAGTCAAAGCTAAGAATAGAGCCTGGAAATCGGCTAAAATTGGGGCCACGATTCTTTGCGGATCGTCCTGAAAGTCGAACCAATTTGTCAATCCGCCTTCTCTCCGTCTTGAGTAATAGAAAATTCGTACGATTGGAACCGGTGGCGCGCGCGGTAGTCGACATCTTTCGATCGATTAGTATAGTTTCTTGATTGCAAACCAGAAATTCGGTTTAAATTTTGGGGCGGAGGGGCAGCTTTCTCTCTCGCTCCTTTTTTTTCTCAACTAGCAGGGAATTCCCGCCCTTGTCCCAGTAGTGCGACAGTGGGGCGATAATCCACGGCTGAATCGATCCTTGAAGGTTGTTGTAGAAGGTAATTATTAAATTTTTTTGCCAGAACTGTCATTTGGGGATCGATTAGTTGGAACTTGATTATTTCCAGAAATATAAGAAAATATCGCCAATTTTAACTACCGTCACCGAAGAGCATATGAACATTTACTCGTATTCTAGGGGGATTTCCCGCGCTTGGGAAATGTTCCATCACCGCAATTGTGCAGAAATTGTCGGATAGAATCGATGCGTGAAGGCTAGACACATTGCAATTTCTATGAGCGATCGTTGCTATTGTCTCCTTCGTATACAGCAGTACAGTAAATTTTCATAAAAATTGATTGCCATTTGGATAGTCGCACGATGGTAACCGGAAGGAAGGCTCGACCTAGAGAAAGCGGACAGCAGCAGCTGTGATGCAATTTAGCAGAAAAGAATTATTCAGCCGTATCTGACCAGAAGGGCGATCTTGACATCGGGAACCAACATATAATACGTACGTTTCCGATCATCATCTCGGGCTGCCGGCTGCGGGTTTCAACCTCAACTCTTTAAGGTCTTCCTGATGGCGAAAGAAGATGTGGGTGGATATTTGTAGCGAAAATTTCCCAGAATTGGTCCAATAATCAATCGAGATATCGTAGTACTTATTCCTCCGCCGTTCAACTACGACGACAACTTGATCAGAACAGCATTTTTCAAAGGGCCAATGGGCATTGACGGAACGTGACGGCCTTGGAACGGATTGCTGGTTCGGACGTTTTTTCGATGAAGAGGGTGTAGTGGTGGTCGTTGATTGTGGAACAAAACAAGCGGCTTACAAGGTGTTGGGTCCATCAGCCGCCAGCATCGCGATGTCAATCAAAAACTTTTTTAGGGGAAATGAATCACGCTCTTCTGCGCGGGTTAATGAGATGAGAGAGTGCAGGAGGCCAACTGGCCATGTCGAATCATTTCGCCTTGATGGCCAAAAATGAGAATGTTGTTGTAATTGTGATGGCCAAAGACAAAAAGAAGAGCCGGGCCGTGACGGCAGTCTCGTCCGGCTCCGTGAAAGTGGCCTCATCCATCAAAACATCGCCAGACCCTCCAAGCGATTTTGTCTTTGTTATTTTGTTTTTTCTTCGCCTAGGGATCGTAATTCCTGGAAAACACTAGACTAAACACTTTTTCTATCCAGCCGATCACCGATCCAGTTCAGTGGCACACCAAAATCTTTATCGCTTATAAATCCCGTTTGTTACATTTGATTCTTTCCAAATGATATTGCCTCAAAACAGGCGTCAGCTGTTGATCCGGTCCTAGCGCAGAGTAATCAATACCTGTTGTTATATCCATGTCAAAATTTAAATATCAACATCTCGCGGTGCTAGTTTGTACTCGTTACTTTCACATCTCTTTTTATCCCGTCGATTGCCGTTCTCCAATCGATTTTCTGCTGTCTCACCAAAGTTCAATCATCGAGCACCCCTGGCCCTTTCACCCCAACTGCCTGGGAGGCCGTGTCTTCGAAAATGAACCGACTGATTTCTATCTAGTGTATCTGTCTGCCTGTTGCCTCAGACTGCTGGAGAAACAGTGCTTTACATCTGCTCCTATTGTGTTCTTTTCCCCTTCCCTGCTGTACCAAGGCCTACGAGAAACAAAAGCTTCGTTAGTGAGCTATTCATCATTGAAAATGGTTTAACATTGGAAAGGGAAAAAAGAGAAGAGAAGTTTTTTTTTGGGTAAGATTCGAAAACGGCAGTCACGACATGGTCTCCAACAGATTTCCACACATATCCATTGATCAACTGTTGGACTATTAGAGCCCGGCAGGCCGACTCAGAGAGTCTACGGGTTGAGCCAACATTCCGACGTGCACACGGCAGCTGATTAGTGCGTTAAACATCCGAAACTCGGTAAGCAAAGGTACCCGTCTTTAATGGAGTGAAAGGACCCCGGCTCTTTAACCGATCCTTATAAGGGACGGCGAGAGCCTCATATGAAGTCATAAAGGGTGGAAAAAGCGTCCGCTTACTCCTTTGTGTTGGTGATGGATGATTACCTATAGAAGATGTTTTAGCGTCTCGTTTTTCTTTCGTCTGCGGTTTCTTTTCTTCTTTTCCAGACAATTTCGCATCTTTGAAAATTGAACAAAAGACTTGATGGACATAGCTCCCGGCCAATTCGTCAAAGTCTGCTGCTGCTGCTGCGGCAGGATTTCATCTTATTTCTATATATGCATATCGATTTGGCCGGCGTGCCAATATAGACGAAAATGAGAAGAATTTCCTGATAAAGTGTATTCTGGTATTGCCTGGAAGACATGATGTAATAATGGGGTACCGATCTAAACACGTCTGTGAGCCTGGCTAAAGGGAACTAGACTGGGTCTGCACTAGTTCCTACTGGTTCCCTCCCAAAGTCCAGAGCTTCCCAGCTGACACGCGACGGACGTAACATTCGGAACCCTTCCAAGACGGATCGGAGCCTTCGACTAAAAAAAAAGGAGAGAGAGAACCATGCAAGTCGAGCAATTGTAGAGCGAAAAAGAAAAAAAGAGTCAATGATATAATCATAAAAGGATCAGGAGAGCAACAAGAGCAGCAGGGAAATGAAGTAAAGAAAAAAAGAGTGTAACAAAGTAAGAAAAACCGGTTCAACCGGGTCGGCAGTAGAGTCAAAAGTTGGTGATGTTGCTGAGGAGTTGTTGCTATGCTGCTCGCCGATCTTCCAAGGTTTTTCATCATTTGAAAAAGAAAAACGAAATCAGTTTGATCGTCGCAATGACTAGCCCAAAGATGAATAATCAGCGGGTTTGGAATTCGAGGCATTTCCCGGAAATGTTTTGAATTTTGAATAACGTCTCAATTGGAAAACTACCGGAGGAGCTAATAAGGCGGAATTGACACGGTATAGCGGTAGTTGTGAAATGTCTCGTCGTGTTGCTTCATTCGTCGTCGTCGTCGTCCAAGCAATGATAACACGGTACATGGAAGAAAAAGGAAAACAGTAGCCGAAGCGATATGCTAATGCCTTTAGCCATCGTTTAGAGAGAAGAGAATTCACCGAGCGCGTCTATATTTACCGAAGAAAAGGGTAACGAGGTGGCTGACAAAGAGCCTTAGACATGACCATTCATATCCCCTATTTTGGCTCGTTTTTTTTCACCCCCGAAATGTTACTTATTGACTGAGAGTTGCTGCTGATGGCGGGCCGCTGACTCCCAAAAAAACAAGTCAGTTGCTTCATCGAAACTCCTAAAAAATCCGTCGTGTTATTTCTCGAGAGAAGCTGCCGTGATTTGCATGGCGCTAGACGATTCCAGAGACTTTTCGTCGCCAACGACATCGTGTCTTCATTAGGTATTCGTTACCATAAATAAACAAAAAGAAAGAAAACGGGTAAAAAAAAAGAAATCTGGTTGGCGAGATTTACCTCGGACGAAATTTGACTCGAGTTTACGCAGAATTGACGTCGCGCTTTCGTCCATGAAATCTAAAGTGTCACCATATAAGACTTAACTCCAAAATCTTTTTGAGGTCTCTATGCAAATGAAGCGACCTCAACATAACCGAGATTTCTGTTTGTTGCTGTTAGTCGTTTTGTCAACTAACCAAAAATCCTCTGTCGATTGTTTAGCGTCCCCCCTCAACTTCCGTTTGGCAACAGCTGAGAGCTCGTTACCGCATCGTTCGTCTTCGTTAAGTCGCAATTGACAGAGGGAGATCATCAACTTTCATCACCGTCGTCGTCGATCCAGGTCGTCTCGATGCATCAGCCGTTTTTCCAAAGGGCAACAAAGTAGAGCAACTGGCGCACCAGTCTCTTATTCGTGGCAATTTTACGGTAGTTGATGGTTTCGCATCTGGAACGATGATGGTTACTGACGCGGAAATATGGCGGCCTAGCACTAGCTACAGCGCTAGCGGCTTATTATATTTTGCGGTCGTTTAGGAAGGATGTAGGGTGAAGAAAATGGGTATTTCCCCATCGTTAAACCCAGCTATAGGCTATACTTTTGTCATTGCTGGAATCTCTTCTTCGTCTCTCGTTGTTTATGGGATTATTTTCTTGTTGTTATTGTAATCATTTTGTCGGCTACAAGGTCATTGTCGAGAAAAAAGAATGTGACTTTTTCTCTCTCTCTCGTTCTTGCCGGCTGGATTCCTCGTGCTGCGTTTTGGCTCAGAAAATCCCAAGGTCTCTCGGCGTATTCAATCCCGGCGGCGCCCCATCCTGAGCGCTATCATGCGGGTACCTTGTCAATCGGTACAACCTCCGTCTTCGTTAACGCCTTCCGATCTGCTCGGACCCCATCAAAAACCCCAAAGAGCCTACTACTACTATACCCCACAAAAAATTACGTATCTACGTCAAGCGGTAAAAGAAGTTGTGGGGTTTGTCGCATTTGGTTGCTATTTTTCGTACTTCTGTTATGATTGCCCGGCTTTTCTCGTCTCGAAAAACGATGTTTCTTTTCTTTTTTATGGTGTTGGCTTTTTGGAGTATGTCAAGTCTGATGGGGACTCTATTTCACATTACAGTGAGACAGAAAGAGAGAAAACGCCTTGGTCCTTTTTCGAATGTTCGTTCTATCGAGAGTGTTATTCTCTCTCTGGACCGACACTGTCGGTTAAGTCCACCACCTCCCGACTCCCGAGTATCTGAGAGTTGGGAAGAAAACGGCTGGTGGGAGAGGTTTCGTGTCAAACAAGTCGACCTTGTCACCCGACGACTGGACGAGCGATGTAGCAGCAGCGGCAGCGCCCGACGTGTTCTATACCGGCGAGGCCATCTCGGAAATGATCGCAAAGTCGTCGTGTGCCTTCCATTCCATCCAAGCCATCCCCTTTAACTGGTTTGCCCACTTTTCCAGCTCGAGATCTGCTGGCCATATTCCATCGTCGCACACTCAATGTCGCAGCTCTCGTTAGTTTTATTTTTTGGAGAGCGGCCCGGTTTTCTATCTGACGGGCTAAACCTCAAAATCACTTCCTGACAATGCTTTCATCTAGTTATTCAGGCTCTTTGTTTACTGATTAACTTGTTGTGCGGCCATCTCTCTCCGGGGCCAGCAACTAGTAATTCATCTGCAGCTCGAAAAGCGCTCTGGCTTCTCGCACGAGTAAACTCGGACAGCGGAGGGAAATTGCGCCAACTGGATGCTTAATCTATTCAAGGTCGTCACCGAGAGTCTTTTGTGTTTAGTTGCTCTGATTTGCATAGAGATAACCATCCCGCGAGTGTCTCGGGCGCGCAGTAGATCTCTCTCTCTCTCTCTCCTTCTCTCTTGTATTCCGTCCATGGAGTCGGAGAGAGAGAGAGAAAAAAAAGAATTGTTGACCAGCTGATTTGGGAGTTTGTCCTCGGTTCTTATTGTTTCGAGCTGCTTCTGTATTAGTATATACCCGGTATTCATTTGCTGGTTCTCTCTGGAACGTTTTCTTCACGTCATCAAAGGAACGAAATGAAGCTGGAGCTTTTAGCCTTCATCAACAAGAGACTTCAATGGCTTCGGGAATTTCTCAGCGAGGTCGACAACAATTCACCTCTTAGGGGTTAGCTGCTGGACTGTCTCAAATACCCGATACGAAAATTTATTATTTTTCGCGAAATAATTTCAAAGCTGGTTATTCCCCGTTTCACCTCTCAGCCAAACGGACAACCAATAGTCTCTAGACGATTATAAATTATTATGGTGGCGCTTCCAGGTGTCAACTTTCGACCATCTTCTTTTATGACCTCGAAAGATGAGACAGACAACAAAAAGAAAAGGAAAAGGGAAAAATTTTTATTTTTTAGATATATAATTCTTTGGGGAAATGATAGCGCACGGACCAGTGAGCGGCTGCCGATGAAATTGGGATCACGGCGGAGCTCACGACTTTTGGCCTACGTTTAGCGGCAATTTTTTTACGACTGTTGAACGGAAAACAACGAAGCCAAGAAAGAGAGAAAAGGTTCTGACCTATTTGTTTTTGTATGTGTTGAGAGTTGAGAGCGGCGGCGGGAGCGGGCGAGAGCGCGCGCCCGGTGAGAGGAGAACCTCTCATGACAGGTGATGGCGTTTGACCGGCAGCTACGCTGCGGCACTTGACGGCGCTGCTGATGATGGTCGAAAAGGCGGACCAAATAGAAAGACAAGGCCGATCCCACCGAATTCTACATTTGCATATCGATAAATCGTTACGTGATGGTGTGGCCAAAACAAAACAAAAACCCATTTGCGCAGGGAAATGATGACGATTCTTTCGTCTGCAAATCTGTTGGGAGGAGAAACAAACCGACAGCAGACAAAAAAAGACCTAATATGGATCAACATTTCTTTATCCGTAATAAAATCGCAATGAGGTTAAGGTAAGAAATTCCTTTCTTTATCGACAAAAAATCGAAATTTTGTTTTCCCAAAGGTCAGTTCCGTGTTTTGTTTTGTTTTCCCGATTCATTTGTTTCGGATCTGAAATTCCGTTTCCATCATCCTTTGCGCAACGATCCGGTTCCGGGTCGTGATGATGGCCTTTTCTGTTGATCAATGTTCAGACATAAACGTTGATATGGAAGACTACAAACCCCCGACGGTAGGTACGCCATTAGCCCGCACTACTGTAGTAAGACAAACGATGTAGCGTCAGCAAAGTGGAGGGGAAGTTGCGGCCAACGCCCATCGCGCGCCGCGGAACACGCCACCATCTCTCTCTCCAGCCCCTTTTATTTTTTCGTTTATCAACAAACGGACGTCAACTAGCTGTCCCCGCGTTTTGCCTACACATACATACGCAGTATTTTATTATCGATTTTTCCAGCGAAATCCGCTCCCATTTTCGGTGAAAATTTCTAAACGTAGAAAGACGAAGGAATCAGGGCTGCTTAAAGTCTATTTCGGTCGTCGGCCTAACATCCAGTCGCTAGCCTTTTTGCATAGTAATCGGAATTAATGTTGATCGGTTTTTCGTACGTCTACGACGACTTTCACGTCCATCTGCTACGGCTTAGATAACCATCCCGACGTCCTCCAGCTCCAGCGTGGTGTCCGTTTCACGACCGATGGAAAAAAAAGGAAAAATGCTGAAAGAAAAAGTTCATTGATTTGTTGTTGGCCCGTTTCGGCTTGAGCCCGGCCCGCGTTGATTAACGAGTTTGGCCTCCTATAATAATCTAGTCTCACGATTTTTCTTGTGACGTCACGCCTTCGTTCTTCCTTATATCCCCCCTGGTCTTTTCTATTCTAGCGTAGACTATTTGCGCGCCGAGATCGATATATATATATATCTATATGTTCCAGCGGCAGCGGGTCATAAAGAAGTCTCTACGAGGATGTAATGAAAATGGACTATGGACAGCGCCCCACCCACCTGTTCAGTCATTGGTCCCGTGACCCGGAAATCCTTGTAGTCCGGCGCAGTAGACGCGGCCAATCAGACCAAATATAGAGCAAGCGGTAAAGCTGGATGGAAGCGCGCGCGCAAAAACACCAAAAGGATCGTCTACCATAGATATCGACCGCTGCCGGACCGACCCGTAAAAATGTTGGACGATGTTTCGACTACACGAAAACTAGTGCTATTTAAAAAAAAAAACAGATCCAAGGTCCGTGTATATATGATACGACATCCGGATTCCGCTGGAGCTTCTAATAATATCGAAATTCATAGGCGGGTACCGACTGCGCATCTCAATGACGCGCGCGCGTCTTTTGAATTTCATTCTTTTTTCTTTTCGCCTTTCGCTCCATTTCTAGAGAAAGTCGTAAACAAAAAAATCAAAAGTGAGAATACTACATAGTTGCGGTCACTCGGTCGTTTCTCTTACCTGTGTAAACTCGTCTAGGTCGCCTCTCTTTCTAAGGTGATTTCATTTCCCTCACAGAAGAAGATGTATTATTGTATTGGACAGGACACTTTCATCTTTGAAAGGAGAGAGTCTTAACAGCAGCTCTCTCTGTTGCCCTCACCAGATTGGCCAGCGTGTCTACGTGCGGTACGTCTTGTTTTTTGGTAACTTTTCCTTTTACGTTCGACTGCGCAGAGTCGATGATGATGATGTCACCGCACAACAACAGCAGAAAAAAGGGAAGATAACCAACAAGGCAAACAGCTGTCCATATATTCATGTCACCGTATATACAAGACAACTACCGTTCCTATTCCCTCAAGAGGACGTGAGCGCGAGCGCGCGCGCCAGCGTCGGGTCGTAAATTATCGCGCCGGTTCTTTCGTGTTTCGCCAAATATTAGATAGCCTATAGTATACATATAATGCCATAGCTCGAGCGCGCCAGCGTATTATATACGTAGATACGTGTTTATTTCCCCCCCAACGAGTTTCAAGAGAGGCTCATTGACTCATCTTCTCTCCCGGGATGCCGAGGCTGCCGTATAATCGCTCCCAGTCACGCACGGTCCAGCAGCAGCAGCAACAACCAGTCGTATTACTAGTGCACCTACTCACCTGAGAGGAGGCGGCTATTATTCGCATAGCGAAAATGGCCGACGACGGGACGACTCTTTTGATGCAACTAGAGAGAGGCTAGAAAAAGTTTCTCTACATCTTGATCGCCGTCTAATGTTGGAGGAAACGGTCCAATTTAATTGTCGTAATGTTTTGAAAATTTATAACGAGTCGTTAAAACGCCAAGTTTCCCCTCAGACTCCATATAACCTGGGCGAGAGTTACAGAGAGAGAGAGAGGGTCCTGGGTCCGTTATGCAGTAGATTAGAATTGGAGCTCTCGGAGAAAGAGAGAGAGAGAGAGAAAAACACTTTGTTGGTGGTATCTAGACGTCGTTATATGGCCGCACAAGAACCGGCAACAACAACAATACACCAAAGAGGAGGCGAGACGCATCAAAAAGTTCTTGGGCGGCAGCGGCGCCGGGCGGTTTCAAAATTGTCTCGGTCCCTCTTTTTCTCGGTCGCTTCCAAAAATCACGACGAGAACTACAAGCCACCACTAAACAGAGTAATTAACTCTGCTGGATATGGAATTTTTTTGCTGAGGAAAACTTATCATTTTGCATCTTTAATTATCGCCATTGAGTCGCAACATTTTTCTCCTCTTTCCCGAGGAAAAAATATGAAGAAGAAGAAAGAAAACTTTCACGTTTTTTTTTCCGTCGGCTTGTGCGATCTGTCCGTCACGTCGGAGATAATCACCAAAACAACTTGGCAACGCTAAATCTCAATCATTTCAATCTATTTATGGCGGTGGTCCTGCGCACCAAGACAAAGTCTCAAAAGAATTCTGCGTCACGAACTGCTGATGTATACATCATCGCCGCTCTGGAGCTGACTTGGACTCGGGTGATACGCATCAAAAGTAGGGGAGAGAACAAAACTTTCACTCTCTTTTTCGATATATTACTCTACTACTATTGCAAAGCTGCTCTTATTCTTCCAATTCGGCTAGTGCTAGCTAGCGCGCTCGCGCCACAAGAGATCGAATCTCTCTCCCGACGCATCAAGCCCTTAAGCGGCATTGGCTGACCCATATCGGGTCGGCCAAGACATATAACCTCAAACTCGACATAAAATGCGCCTTCGAATGTGATTTTTCCAAAGCCAAAATAAATATATAAAATCGAAAGAAAGAAAAAAAGAGTTGCGAAAGCTGGCCGGGGAGTATTACTTCTACTACCTTTGATGACGGCCAGGCAGAATCACGGTGGAATATGTAACAAAGTCACGTTACAGGTGGGCCTCCACCGTGAAATCACGATCGGCTGCTGCTGCTGCTGCCGGGATGGTTTTCCTCCCTTTATTAATCAAATGGAAGGCCGTCTCTTTCTCTTTCCGCGATGATTTCGATGCTGGACGACCTTTATGGTGGCTGATTGCAGTCACGGCCGTCGCTCGGCTCGCTCCACTATACTATACGACTACCGAAAGGTCTAACAAAAGATTCGAACGGAGATCTGGGGGGAAAGATGATGACGACATTCATGGCTATGGGCCGGTCGTATGAATGGATGTCTTTGTCTCCTTATTGCAGAAAGTAAATTGTGGCAAAATACATTCCGCCTCGGTTGTATATCAACACATCTTATTACCATTATGCTGTGCCGACGTACCGAGAAATCTTTTTTCCTTCTTTTTTTGTTTGTTGGTCGATGTGGCAATGAGCTGTCTCATCGTCCAGCCGCCGGCGCGATCGTGACACTGCCCAGAGACTTTAATTTTAGATATATTTGTCTATTTTTTTTTTAATACTTTGAATACTAAATCAGCACGAGAGATAGAGAGAGAGAGAAAAAAGATAACCGGATCAATCATATTTCCCCCGAAATGACGCCATTGCACGGCCAATAGAATTCGTTGATTTTTTGTTTGTATACGACCCGTTGTAAAACAGGCAAACTATCGTCGTCGTCTAGGGGGGAAGCGACGCGATATCGATCTCTTCGAGATGCGGTTCTCTGATGACGAAAAATGAGCGCCGATATAAATCACCACGGCCAGAAAATGTGGTCCGCGCCGGGCGAGCAAGTCAGAAAGAGAGAGCGGCGGCGGCAGTGGATGGAAATGCAGTTCAGGTCGTGAACTGGTCATTACAGGGCGCACCAAAGATGGCCGCACCTACCTATATAAGGTTGACTTCTCCGCTTCTGCCACATACCTCTATATATACCGGAGATAAATATATACATCTACTTTTCTCCCAAAAAATCGTTTTCTTTTTTTTTCACAAATGGAAAAAAAAACCACCCGCGTTCGCGAAACCCTTTCTCTCTCTCCGCTGCGTTTGATTCATCGGCGACGTAGCGGGAAGCCGCCGAGCGTATACACTTTCTAACTGGCGTTGTAGTATATATATATATATCGACGATGACCGGAGCTCGTCGTCTCTTTTTTTTTGAACTCTGTTAATATTTATGTACATGCAGACTAGCTAGCGTGACCTAATCTACATTATCAGAGGCTATATTTATATAAATATATAGAGTCCCGCTATTATCTGCAAACACAATCCCGAGAGCTTTGGCTCCTCGTATCCATTAGCTTGATTATACAGGACGAGAGAGTCTCCCTAGCGTCCTATTCGGTTACTATACTATACCTTTTTTCCATACACCCCGTATGCAATCATAAAGGACGACCTACTGTCCAGGTAATTGGATCTGGCAGGGAGAGAGAGAGAGAGAGAGGGGAGAACAAAAAAAATGTCGTCGCCTGACAGCGGACCGTTGTGCGTCGTTTTAGGAATAATTTCCATCCGTTTTTCTGAAATTTCGGCATCTGTGTCGATAGCCAAAAAATTCCTGTTTAGAGGAGGCGATGATCGCGGGGCAGCTGGAGATAATCACGACGCGCCACAGTCGTGACCGCCGCACGTTTCATCACGATGGCATCGATTATTTATACGCCAGCCGCCGCTTCGGCTGCTGGTGCCGTTGTTCACTTCTGTTGCACAGACCGCAAGTGAAAGTTGTTGTTTTGTGTTTTTATTTTTTTCAGTCTTGTCGTCGACGACTCCCTTTTTCGTCCATTATTATTTCTACCTTTTGACACGGTTTTATTCCCCCGTCTGCTGTGCATTAACATCGGAATAACCGATGTAAACAAAGTCCGTCATCCCGCCCCGACAACGTGTATACATTAGGCCTATATTAGCGCGGGCGGGACGTCATTCTTTTCGAAAAGCGCGCCTAACCGTTTTTAAATAGCCTCATTGCTGCCCACTGTATTTACCGAGTTTCATCATCACTTTCTATGAAGAATCGCCTATTATAATAGTAGTAGTAGCATCACAGTATATATATATATATATAAATTCTTTTGCATATTCAATCGCACAATGTTAGAGCCTGGGCAGTCGGCGGAGGGACTGTTGGATTTTATGGTCCGACGACGACGACTACGACTGCTGTTGTTGATTCATTCATCCAATCTATGGAGAACATCTTGACAACGTCGTAAAGCTGCCTCCTTCTTCTTCTAACATGGCATCTTTACATCTTCTTTGTCCGAGAAGAAGGTGGACACGATGAGTAACGATGTCGTATAGCCAGCCCCGGCGCTGCAACGGGACCGGTCGTGATGGCGCTCCGTCAATATTGGCGAGTAGGGGCGACTCACGCGAGACGATGAGCTCTACGCGCTTGATTATGACGGATGGTCAAAGCGTCTCAAAGACGCGGCCATATACTCTTCTGTTGTATTATAGACACTACTAGAGACCCTCTAGTATAGTGGTATAAAAAAACCGTGAACCGTGAATAAATCAAGCGTCGTAAAATCGTCGAGCGCGGAATGTGTTTTTTCTTGTCCCAATTCTTTTTCTCCTGCCAAAGAAACCAAAAAATGATACGTATCATAATATTTTCAGAGATTTCAATGGGCGCCTACGCAAAACAATCGGCCGTTCGCTATCGTCGTCGATAGATATTGGCCTAGGACCAAAATGGAATAGAAAGATCGGTCGCTTTCTAAAAAAATGGCTCTGCTGCAACGACTCGCTTTTTGCCTTGAAATTCTTGGACAAATACGCCATCAAGTTGTTGAGTAATGGGTCGTGCGCCTTGTCGACGGCTCTCTTAAGTCCCAACAATTACCCCGACCACTACGCATAGTTTGAATAACTCGACAAGTTGAATCGTATTGGCGAGGGTAACATCGAATGATTGGCGTTTACCTTCTCCTATGGCCCTATCCAATTATGCAAATGAGCCGCTAGTCCCCGTTGACGACTTCATCTCGGCCATTCCGCCGGTCAGATCGTAAATCTATGGCTTCTTATATATACTCTTCGCGAGACCATTTTAGGTGGGGGCCGGTATAGATCGCCGGTGCTGATGATGATCATCCTTTTCAGCTGTTGCGGCCCCTTCTAGACTGTATATATATTTTCCCGCGTTCTCTTTAAACCGCGCGGCGGCGGCCGCGGCTTGTAACGAGCTCGTTTCTCGACCTATTGTTTGCTTTGGATGTCGAACTCCAAAAGCACTGCATGGCGAAATGGTATTGTTTATTTTCCCTCTTGTAGTTGCACACGCCTCGTTAAACAAACGCCCCATCCCTAGCTGACTTTGTGTCTGTGTGTTGGCTGTATACTACATGGATTAGATAACAAATAGGCCGACGATTGGTTGCGCACTTCATTTTTTTCCCCCAGGAAACTTTTTTTTTTTTCCTTCTTCTCCTTCTTCTTCTTCTTTTCCAACTATAGTTCTATACAGACAACACATTTTGTTTGCTTTATATTTGACTTTTTCTCGTCCCGCTGCGCCGATGTAATAGTGCGACGTGTTTCTCTCTCTTTTTTCTATTGTAGATGGAATGTGCCCTAGTTTCGCGTTCTTTTTCCTCCTCTCTTTCTCTTTCTCTGACGAGCTGCTGCTCCTTCATCGTAGAGGGGAAAACCTTTCTCCTAGGTGATTCATGCCTTTGGCCGAGTTGAGGTAATAGTGAGAAAGAAAGAGAGAGAGAGAGAGAGAGAGAAGCTTGACTGGCCTCCGCTGCCAATCGATTCCTCGACTCAAGCGATCCTCCCCGCTTCTTCGCTCCGTTGAAATTGTTGAAAAGAAGCGCGATAGCCTTCAATGGGTGGGCTGGTGTTAAGAAGGCGCCATCCATCATTTCCCACCTGAGCGATGATGGACAGCCAATCATCGATCACTTTAGCCAAAAAGAAACGGGAAATCGATGAGTGAAAGTGTAGTCCAAGTTCTTATTTCCCTTTAACTTTTCACAAACGATGGCGTGTGCCATCTCGAAACGAGGCTTCATTCCTGATCCCGTCCAGTCTACTTGGTTGAGGACCAGTCCAGCTCAATCAAGCGGGAATTTTCACTCTCTCTTTATGTATTCGCCACACAACTCCAAACGGGAGAAGAACGAAGAGAGATCGGCAGAGTGTCGCTGCCAGTCAAATAATTCGGCAAGATGAAAAAATGGAATTCTTTCTATTATACTTTAGGCTTTTAAAATGTTTTCAACATTTCCTTATGTTTTAGAAGAATCGGGAGGGGCATTTCTGTCATTCATCTTACGACTCCGTTCACTTTTCCAAGTGCTTGTTATTCGATTCGATTCCTGCTAGAGATTATCTAGAAATTTGATCCTTTTGATTCATTGTAGCGACGGCGATTAAATTCTTTTTTTTTATAGAATGCAAATTTTAACTGCATGTTGCGGTTCCCCGCCAAACTAACCTACATGTATCCGAATGTCGGGTTATTGGGACGAAAAGTGACTATTGTTTATTTGCTGATTTACAATTGGAAATTGATGGATGAAAAATCTTTGTGAATAATGAACTGGTTCCATTATGAATTGGATGACAACTTTTTTGCGCTCTCGCTACATTTGATAAATGTCAATTTCGCCATTTGATATCGGGTGCGATTCTTTTTGGGCAGAGAACGCGGGCACGACTTTGTCCCAGTAGAGCAAAGATCAATTAATGATACATAAATACCTGCGGCTCTTTTCTTTGCCATCAGTTTCAATCAATCGTATCGACTCATAAACAGGTCACCAGAGAACTAAGTCAATTTCACCTGTTTTGGGGGTAAGTGAATTACTTAGAGAAACCCCTTGAATTTGGTGCAAGTTTATTCATTTAAGGGAATACGGACTACGGAGTTCGTCAGAATCGATTAACATACACATATTTGGTTTACTATGCAAGGTAAGTGAAGGAAACCAAGTAACACGAACTGTTTTTACCTTTTATGAAGTAATCAGTGTGTACTCAAGGTATCCAAGCCCTCCTTTCTTGACTCTCATGGCAACAAGCACAATTGAAAATCAAGAAATGTTGTTCCTGAAAAAAAGCACTAAAAAAACAAACAAGTTTGGGACAACAAACTTTTTTAAATGAGCTGATCAAAACCAATTCGATAAACAATGACTACTTTTTTATTTTTTTTTTTCGTAAAAAATAAGCTGCTATTTTATCGACTTGGAGCATCTTCAGATGACTAGGCATTTGGTCTGGTTGCGCAAAGTGTTCGTTCGTTCGTTGCTTATTGTAAACATGGCAGAAGGCTGGACAGGAAAGGAGCATTCCTGGTAAGAATTTTCGACTCAATTCAATCTAGAATTGTAGCTTACCTCAGTTAAAATTTATAAATGAATGCACGATATCACTGTAAACGTTTTTCTGCAGGGGATATGAACCTCTGGAGGCGGCACACTCGTTGTCCTCCATCCCACCTTGTCGTTTTTTCAAACAAGGAAAATGTATTTACGGAGAAAATTGCAGGTATTTTTTTATAAAACTTTAGACGTATTTTGAATACCATACCATTATTAATATTTACAATTGGTTGCCAGGTATCTACATGAAAATGAAGTCCCAAATCATTCAGCGAGTGTTGCGGCACTGAGTAAGTAAACCATCCATAATTTAGAGTGATGCACTTATTATCATGCTACATTTTCAGATTGGGTTAATGCTCCAGAATTCATCCCTTCATCTGCTATGCTTCCCCCAGTAGGCACCAATTTTCCATCCATGATTGGGGAACCAAGTATGTGTGGGACTTGTATTGCATATTCAACAAGTTGATCCTTATACTCTCTTACTCTAAGGTGTTGCTGAGCAGGAAGAAGCTGGACCGAGCAGCCCCCAGTCCTCTGTCAAATCCTATGCCAAAGCTGTGGACCCCAACGCTGGCCAGAGTTTCAAGATTGCTCAGTCAACATCCGAGCTGTGTCCCTATTATTTCATGGGTTCCTGCCGGTACGGCGAAGAGTGCACATACATCCACGGAGATCTCTGTGAACTTTGCAGCCAGCATTGTCTTCACCCGACGGATGAAGCGCAGCGATTGGAACACAATCAGGTAGACTACATTCTAACGACCTGACACCCTGACCTATTCCTCTAAACTCGTTTTCTTCAGGACTGTTTGCAACAGCACAAAGTGGACATGGAAAAATCTTTTGCAGTTGCCCGTTCGCGTGAGAAGGCTTGCGGGATTTGCATGGAGATCATCTGGGAGAAGTTACCTTCGACCAAGCAGCGCTTCGGGTTGCTGCCCAACTGTTCTCATTGCTTTTGGTATCTCGTTTATTCCACATTCTCGTCCAATCGTTGATCTCATTCATTCTCGGTTCACATCGACAGTTTGGACTGCATTCGCAAGTGGCGACAAGAGAAGCAGTTTGAGAACAAGATCATTCGATCTTGCCCCGAATGCCGAGTCCAATCAGATTTCGTGTGTCCCAGTCGCTACTGGTGCGAAACGAAAGAAGAGAAGGAAAAGTTGATAACCGATTACAAGAAAGCCTTGAGGTAAGAAGACCTTTGCAAATTTTTAGAGAGTGGCCTTTTACGTAACGCACGTGATCAATCTCGTTTTCCGTTTATTTGTATAGCAACAAAGCATGCAAGTACTTCAACCAAGGTGGGGGCGAGTGTCCGTTTGGTAACCGGTGCTTTTACTTGCACGCGCTACCCGACGGGACCAAAGCGGACGTCGGTCCGCCCCAGGGCAAGCTACGCAGACGTCGCATTGGTCACGACGAAGAAGAGGTATGTTTTTGGGTGTGACCAATCGAATGTCTTTTGTCTACTTAATCCAATAATTACTTAGGCGGAATTCTTTCGAGTTTTGCTCTGGGATTTTCTGGAGGAACGCGAGAGCCGTTACGTTCTCCAGTTGGGTCTCGACCTGGACGAGCTCGATCTTTTCACTTCCGACTCGGAAGATTATTTCTCGGACGAAGCCGACAGCCTCTTCTTTTTGCACTGAGGAAGGGACTGGTTTGACCCGTGTCTTGCGCTTCATCATCAATCCACGTATATAATAATTCTGTTTTTGTTTGATTTTTTTTCTCTTTCTCTACACAAATTGCTAGGGGAATTAAGGAAGAGAAAAACCCTCACCAGTCTTTTGAATGTATCCCTCTCAAAAAAATCAATTTTTCCTACTTGCGTCTAATTTAGTGGTGAATTATTCGTTTAGAAGCTAATCAATCAACAATCTATATGCATACAGCAAATGCTATTCTTTTCTGTGTTATCTGTGATATATTACATTAAAAAGGAACCTAAAAAATATCCCCACTTCTTTTTCCAATTAAAAAATTCTAGCGTGAACGTGTGTGCATGTGTCGTTTAGAAGCAAAATACCAAAACGACTGATGCTCGATCGTTTTGTGAAAATTTCCTGTTTCCCTCTCAACTCAGTTTCGTTATGTTTTCTCTCCTTGGAGACGAGAACCGTTTCTCTTTATTCAGAATTATTTGCCTTTTTCTCCCAACTTCTGACTACTCTAGTGCTACTTGTCTCCGCCCCAGTTGAACAAAAATTCTTTTGTACCTGTTATTTCACCTTTTCTTTTTTTTTTTTTTCTTTCTTAACCGGGCTGAAAAAAAAACATGTAAGAAAACGTCAGTAAGTCGACATGCCTTTCTCTACAATTCCTTTTATGAATCGTAGAGGTGTTGATATCATCTCCGGTGTGAACCTACCTCAACACTTTTCATCAACAAGTCTGTAGCGCGTGTCTGATAGGTTACAACCGAATGTGTTTATGACGACAAAGAGTTCTTCGAAAATTAAGAGAGAGAGTGTGTGTATGTGAGGGAGTTTAGGGGGAAAAAACCTTGACGTTCAGCACGATTACCTCCGAGCGGTCGACACAAGAAGACCCAACTCGGCCATAGTCTTTTTCCCTTTTTACGACGCACACCAAAGTTCCCCCGCGAGAAATTTCTGACTGTATCCCACATGGTTGTAATCATTTTTAGTGTTTTCAGATAGTCCTGGTTTCTCAAATGCGAAAATGGATACGGCGCCCCGACACCGCAAGAGAGCAAGTCGGCCGCTTGTAAGCTAATCGTTGCCCGTTAGAAAAACGAGGGTTACATTGCGTCAGCGCCCAAAGAAAAAGAAGTTTGTTGTTGTTGGTGGTGACAACGATCGGGAACTTTTTGTTGTCGTTTATTCCGACATTTTATTTGTATAATTCAGAGCCCTTAAGGTGATCATATCACTTTTGTATATACATACTTTCTCCTAGCTGCGGCCGCTGCTGCTGTTTGTATTATACTTTTCCCGTAGGAAAGCGGAAATGATTACATGCGAGGAGATGCCCCTATTTTAAATGAAAAGTGAAGGGAATTGGACTACGAGGTTGTTTGAAGGCTGTAGATGAGAACTTGCAGGAAAGGATTTTTTTTGTGTCTTTCCTGTCATCCGATTGCCGCGGGATAACATGAATTTTACACGTGCTACATATTTACAAAAACAAAAAATACTTTCTTATAATATTACCAGAATCGATCGATATTTTTTTAGAAAGTTTTTTACTCTTCTTCTGGATTTTTTCTAACTTGTATAAACAAAATACAAAAACGCACATATTTCTTTTGATAAAGGTTAGACAATTCACATTCCACAAAAGCGATTACACGTGTTTAACTCCACGGGATGTCGTGCAATTCCGGATTTGCTTCGTTATTAATAGGACAGAGAAGGGCAGGGCATGTAGGGAAAGGTAAAAAAAAAAAAGAAAAAAAGAACGAAAGAACTTGAAAGGCCTCCCGCCTGGCCTCACTCATACAATTTCGTCATAGCCGGAACCGAAATGATTGTGTTCTGGGCTTCTCTTTTTTAGCATTCTTTTCGGGGATCAGGCCTCTCGTTGTGCGCTTCTAACCATCCGAGGCGGCACCCGGAGCAAGGCTATACCATCGTCGTTTGTTCTTATGACAAGTCTTCTGCTCTTCTTAAGGAGGGTCGAGAGCCATAGTCTTGAATATTAAACACAGGCTCAAAGAGTTGGTAATCCTTCACAAAAGAGGAAATGTTATTGGATATCTTAGCAGAGAGACAAGAACGACCGTGACAGTGTCCCGCGACAGTGGCCTTTCCTATTGTGCTAGTCGACAAGTATCTTTTTGTGCGTCTGTGACGCCCAGTGTAATTGTGGGGCAGGCTGCTCACGGTTTTCCCTTGCGTCATGCGTTTCACAAGGAAGCCAGGGAACTAATAGGGCAATCGTGACGAACGAGACTATTTACAAGTAGACACGTTGTTCTGATTTATTGTAATAATAGCCCATTTGTAGCGCTCCATTCGTCACTCGCGAGTTTTCCTCTTCTTCTTTTTTTATCTACCGATGTTTCTCCCGATTTGATAAAATACCCCAACCGGCAGTTAGATGCGTCATTCAGGTCAGCCGTACAACTGCTGTAGATCTCTAGTTTCGTCAACGCGTTGTTTTTCAAAAAGTTCATTTGCATTTTCTAGTCATACTTTACTTTTACCGAGTTTACTGCACGCCAATTCCATTCTTCTTCTGCTGGGCCGCAACCTTGCGCCGAGTTAAAAATCCGGACGGATGGGGTCCGTCCTTCTGGGAAAATATATAGTGAACAACACCTCGCAAACTTTCTCGTCGTATCGCCAACAAGACATGTGCGTGTAATTATATAGATGCTCGCGAGCACCAGCAACCAGTCTATAATCACTGTCAACACCAGCAGTTCTGTGTGAAATCATTTCTATATAGCCGGCAAACTGCTTTTATTCTTTTTCCTTCCCTATTTTTGGGGGAAGGCGCACTTGTTGTTGTTGTGCCGTTGTAGATATTTCCACACGTTTTTACTGCATATTGCTCCGCCAGCCCAGTCTCTTTTCAACTACACCCAAAGGCAATATGAATTATTGATATGACATAGGACTAGCGCTGGTGCCGGGGTTTTCACCTTTTCTCTCTTCCTTTTAATCGGCGATAAATAGCGAATGGATGTGCGATTATTAAGCGCCTTTTTATGGACGTTAAAAACCGGGCTTGATTTTCTCGGGTTCATCCCATTAGTATACACAAAAGGGTTCAATTCGTCCGTGTGGTTTCGTCGGCCAAAAGAGATGCCAAGATTTACAGCTGAAAGTATACAATATCTAAGCGAGGCGCGGCACATAAAAACTCGCGAGGGGAGAGAAGACGCGAACTTTGTCGGTCGTGAAAAGCTAGGCTATTTTTGTGAAAAGCTTCGAGTTACCTCCTTTTTAGGTGCTTGGGATGTCTGTGATTATGGAGTGTCTTTTGATTGGTTCGGCAATGAAGCCTAAATCCTTGAAGGTGCTATTAGACGATGCTAAATGTGTGCGGTGTTGTGGTCATTCGGGTAAGAGGAGGCGTTTTGTTGCAGCAGTGCGACTCTCCCATTAGTACTTGAGTTGAGTTTTGTCTGCTGCTGTTGGCGGAAGGCATACGCAATATACACAAAACAAAACGTGGGAGAGAAACTCTGGCACTTTACATACAACTGTCAAATGGGCGTGGAAAAGTCGCACGTCTTTAGCGCTTCGTCAACTCGAATTGGCACCATTCTTCTTGCCTATACCGGGGAATATCTCCAATCGCTGGAAGATGTATAGATACGCACTCCACTATTAGAAAGTGCTGGTAGGGCACACTATTATCTTTCGTCTTCTTTTTTTTCTTTTTTTCATCAAGTTATTTGTCTGCGTGCTACGCCGCGAGAGGAATGTGTACGGAATAGCGTCAGATTGGTAATAAAAACGGTCCAGTCAAGCAGATCCAGTTATTTGGCGTGACCTACTAATCAATGGCATCCGACGAAAAGAATTTGTATTTTTTCGTTCCCTCTGGATGGAAGACGAAGAAGAAGGAAAAACTTATTTCGGAATCGAAAGTTGGACTGCCGCTGCTGTCGGAGCTGTTTCTATTCTTCTGCCTCTTTCGTAATAATGGCTAATTGAGAGAGTTCCATTTGTGTTAAGTTTAGGCGCGCGAGTAAAAATGGAAGGCAACCACTCTTGACGAAGCAGTTTTCTCCGCCAACTACTCATGCCACACACGTACTCATGCTACTTTTTAATAGAGCGTCTCTAATTATTCGAGTTGAACAGCAAGACCGCCGCCGTGCCATGTCGTCGAGTTCACCTCATCCACTTTTTGCCTTTTCTCTTTTTGACACTGCTCACTCTTTTAGCTGTGGGAAATTCTCCTCCACACTAAGTGCTGCAATTTTCTAGCGCACACTTCATTTTTCTTTCTCTTTGTCATGCGCAAGACGATCTTCAATCAACATGTGCCATCTAGTAGTTGCATAACATGCTTGTTCACTTTGTTTTGTTTTTTAACAAGGAACCAAGATGGGACAGAATAATACCTGTTTTTTCTCATTTGCCAAAAAAGATAATAACTACCCCAACTAGTCTCGACTTGTTGGCAAAATAAGATAACTCTTGTCTCGTAAATTCACGTCAACTTTGAATTCATCCGCTCGTATGAGCTGGTTTCCCCCCACCTTGTTCGAAATCCCCGTCGTCGCGTGATGCAATAAATATGAAGCTAGTAAAGGATCCTGCTGTTGATTTAGCGTCGACTGCGTTGTGGTGATAGTCGACCATACAGGTGTTTGTCGTCCTTTTGGGTCATTACGTTCCGGTCGGGCGGTTTTGTTGAACACCTGCACCGAGGTCGACAATTTTTAAAGGGAAAGTTTCAATAAATTGAGGGAGAACAAAATCTGTAACTCGGAATGTCGAATATTTGACGGCACACATTTTATAACACTTCGGGAACATTGTCTTAGAAATATTTTCTATTAGTTTGAATAGTTTACGTACAAGATCGTTGCATGTCCTTTTAATTTTTACAAGTTACTTCCAAATGACAACCTGTTTGTATGTGAAATGATACAAATTATATGTTATTACATAATGGCAATGGCACAAAAACACCGAAAAGCCACGTAGTGAAAATGACGAATAAAAGTTTTTTTTAGCTTTATATTTTCTTTTAAAAAACCAAGCTCCATTCCGACATACAGATTTCTTTTAAACCGTTCGGTTTCAAATTCAGCTAAAAATTTTGTGGTCCGCGCCTGCGGTGTTATGGGTGAATTGAAGGAAGAAACGTGGGGGATGGGGTGGAGGAGGGGGGAGATTTTAATCGAATCTATAATCGTCGGCCACAACAAAATAGCAGTAGCGGAAATAAGAGATGGTCCGAAACTAAGAAATGTCCTATGAATGTCTTTTGCTTAACGCATTGGAGAAAACCTGAAACTAAAGGGAACGCAAAGATCCTCCTCCGCGTTGCTGAACTAAATGAGCTGAAGCCCACTACGTAGTGATACTTTGATATATCGACACATGATGATTTGTATAAACCAGAAGATATAAAGATCGAAATGGATGATGAGCGCTATTCCAATGAGATAGAGATGGAAACGAGTAATATATGATCAAATGGAAATAAGGGCTCTCGTTCTGCAACATTTATTCTCTGACTGCCCAAGGCATCTCCACTTTAAATGAACTTTACTTCTTTGCGAAAAAATCGGGAAAGAGCGGAGGGTTGAGACAAAAATTTTGGCAATTATTCTTCTCCTATTACAAAATTTCCAAATATTTTTTTTTACCCCCAAGAATAATGGGGGTGTGAGGCTTTAACAAACGCAAAGGGGAAAGGGGAGGTGCCAGAGGAGGTGGGTGATTAGGTGATTTATCGCAATCATTAATATAATATAGCCCATTCAGGGATGAATTTTTGTACGATGAATGTTTCTTTCGTTCTACGATGAATGACGAAAAGAAAAAAAAAACGAGCCACTCCAACGATAGAGGAAAAAAAATAAACGACCAATTTTCACTTAAAAACAACGAGAAGACTCATAACTCCATGTCCTGAGCTTCATCCTCACTGAAATCGGACATGGAGGATTCCGAATCCGACGACAGGTGAGCGGCCTCTTGGGCTTCCTGTTCTCTTAACGCCTCCTCAGTCGCATACTTTTTCACATAGTCCTTTGAAAACAATAATGGTTGATATGGAAAATAGCTGGTGCAATAATATTAATTTAATACTTGAACTTTTTTCTTGTACTCTTCAGGTTTGTGAAGATACATAGCTGCTGCATCTCCATTTAGTGGATCAATTGGATTGGGGTACGTCAGAAGTTGTGGTAGAAAAGATTCAAAGATGTTTGATAAGTCTGTTCAGACAAAAACATATTGCATACAATCCAAAAATAACTTTAACCATTTGTATTTCTCATTACCATACAAAGCAGTCCAAGCTTGATTAATCACATCAAGGCAGACTGTTCCTGATACTTCATCAATGTTTGGATGGTAGACTTTATTCATGAATCCAATAGACGGAGACTTGAATGGGTAGTGTTCTGGCAAGTGCACTCGTACTTTCCAAATACCTCCTTCGTAAGGTGCTGTAATGAACAAAGAAATTTAGGATAAGGAAAAAACCTGGAACTGTGGCATGCCTCTTATCACTTACTTCCTCGTGGCCCATAAAACTTGACAGCAAATTCGTTCAGGCCTCCTAAAATGGTGACCTCATACTTGCTCTCAATCCTTAAAACAAAAAAACAAACAACAAGAGTTGTAATGAAAGGAGAAAAATCCCCCAAGCAACTAAATAACATAACACTCCAATCAGCTGTTTTTTAAACATGGTTACACCAAATTTTATCACCAGAAACTATAGATTGTTGAATAAATACGTACAGTTTGATGACATCTGTGTCCATACGACGTTTACCAGCACTGGGCGAGGACATTTTTCACGCACTTTATTTCGACCCTCTCGGGAAAAATTCCAAGCAGGGCTTCCCCCTACAAAAAAGAGTTTCTTCCTCTCTTTCCAGTGAAGGGATCTGGCTGTTAAAATTATTTTCGACACAAGTAAGAAAGGGCACAATGGCTGACGGCTGAAGAGAGACCCAAAAATCTATTCTTTCTCGCCTTTTATGACGTCACCTTATTTATAAGCAGCACGAGGAAACAAGTCTGAAGAAAGTGCTCTTCCAAATTTTAAAATGAAGAATGTAGTCGATCGATATTGAAAGAAAAACAAACTGGGACCTTGAAGTCACACCAGTTATTTATTTTTTTAAATTAGATACGCAGTGAAAGATACGAACAACTCAGCTCTCTCTAGCCACAGTACTCCGCCACTGGGCTACTAAAAAGTCTAACCATAACAAAGGAAGTCCCCTCAGCTGCTTTCAAGGGTTTCAGCTATTTTGCTTTAAAAAGGCCTTATTTTCATAAAATACTTGCTCTTAGTTAAACTTGATAAAATTCTATATTTTTCTCTTTATTTTAAGTCATCAATTGATGTGTTTGGAGTGATATTGTTACGATAAATTGTTAAAGCACCTCTGGTGTGGACGATAGCGCGCGCGTTTTGAACTTGTGGATTGAAAATGGGTCAGGATTCTGCGCGTGAACGATAGAGGAGAAACTCGTTGTTAGACCAACTTGGTATCCCACCATTGTTATTGTATTTGTCTTATCAAGAAATGGGGAAATAATTCACGTTTGTGGCCTGTGTGCAAAATCGAGTCAGAGGTCGTGGCATACTTTTGCATATACTTCTTGATGCCAACCAAAATCGAAGTCAATTTACCTTGTTTTAGAACGTTTGACCTCTAGAGGTTACCACTTTAATTGAGACAATATTGTGCATTTTTCTTCTTAACAGTTTTACGAATTTGTATTATTTTAGTAAATTGTGTATCCCTGTATAAGCTATTACTTATGTGTAATAAGTCACGACGTCGTTGCATTTGGCATTCGAATCAATACAGCAGTTGTTTATTGAAAATGCGATTATTGATGATTTAGACTACACAAAAAACGTAGGGCTATGGACACAATCGTCAATTCAAAACACCATTTTCTTTATAATCTTTTTCAAGTAAATTTGTATTCAACAGGGATGCATTTTACGCTTATTTCCTTTAGTGTTGATATAAAATAATTCCTTGTGTTGTTTGAGATCACGTTCTATAAGTTATAAGACAAATTTATTACTTAATTGGCTTCGTCTCTACAATTTCTAAAATTTCAAACCCATCAAAGTTGCTGGATTACACCAGGACTGTTAAGGCATATGGACGCATCCTCTTAGAGCTCTTGTCAAATTCGAGTTACAACTTACAACAAAATGCTTTGTGAGTCAGCAACTCTGCGCTTGAGCACTCAGCCCCTAGATCCTCAAAGCTAGGATTCCAGCATTCCGTAAACAAAGAAAAAAGGAATTCCACCCCTCCCCCAAGTCCTCATCCATCGATTATCCACCGTTTTCGGATTGCGTCGTCTGCACCTTGTGCCTAGCAGACGACTGCCCATAACAACAACACTTGTAAGATCCAATGTGAAAATGCTTTATTATTTATTCCATATCACACATCCCAAGATAATGGCGTTCATTGTAAAGATTTGTTGACTACTCTTAAACGATGAACGTCATGAATGAAATCAGACTCATTTACAAGGCCGCCGTTGATGCCGTAAAACCTGGTGTTCTCATTAGTCGCGCAGTTAGGTATTCAGGAAATGTAGTTCACATCCAGGAAGACTTGAAGCTTGAAGTTAACCAGAATTGCCATGTGATAGGTACCAACTGATGAATGAATAATTTTTTAAAATTAATCTTTAATGCAATACTGTCTCTGTTTAGGATTTGGTAAAGCTGTCTTAGGAATGGCATTGCAGATTGATGAGATTCTAGGCCATCATACCAAGAATGGAATCATTTCTATACCTCATGGAGTGGTGTCGCAGTACAGTCTTTCAGCAGAGTTTCTGAAAAAATACAAAATCTATGAAGGTGCAATAAACAATGTTCCTGATGAGACATCTTTGCAAGCAACCAAGGAAATTCAGACTATGATCTCTGCCTTGAAGGAAAGTGATATCTTGTTTGTTTTAATATCAGGTAACATATTTCCACATTACAATTTTTAATGAAAACTCTTTACATTTCATATTGTCCTAGGAGGAGGATCTGCACTGCTGGCCTCTCCACTTGATGATCTTACCCTTGATGACAAACAGAAAACAATCCAGCTTCTCTCAAAGAGTGGTGCAAATATTCAGGAGTTAAATTCAGTGCGGAAGAAGCTCTCTCGTGTCAAGGGCGGAAAACTGGCCCAGCTCTCGTATCCTGCTACATCTGTTGCTTTAATTCTGTCTGATGTCATTGGAAACCCCCTGGATGTTATTGCCAGCGGACCGACTGTGGTAAACAAGGATTCAGAAGATAGCGGTATGGACATCATACGCAAGTATCAACTAGAGAGTAAACTGCCTCCCAAAGTGGTCAACTGCCTTTCGATTTCATCAAACAATTGCAACGATTTTGTTTTCGACCACGTCCATAACTACTTAATTGGAGCCAATTTGACTGCCCTTAAAGCAGCTGAAGCTTATGCTAACCAAATTGGCTTCGTTACAGTAATTATGAGCGACCACATACAAGGAGACGCAAAGGAAATTGGTCAGCACTTTGCCCGACTAGCAAGTGTACTTACTCAGATGATGACTGCGTCAGACGATCAGCATAAACATATGGAAGCTTTGTCTGTTGCAGCTGAAAACTTGTTTATGGATCCTCGTGACTGTTGCAAATTGGAACGACTTCTACGCGGATGCTACAGTAGCCGGAAGAACTTTTGCCTGATTGGAGGAGGGGAGAGTACCGTTGCAGTGCGAGGATCCGGTCTAGGTGGAAGAAATCAAGAAATGGTTTTGAGTTACTTAATCGAAGCAGGTTCAGAACTGGTCTCGGATACGCTTGATGTAATCTTCCTTAGCGCGGGAACAGACGGCATTGATGGACCAACGGACGCTGCTGGAGCAATGTCCCATCAAAGCCAGTTTGCAGAAGCTAAATTATATGGACTAGACCCGCTTTTTTACCTGAATAATAATGACTCTTACAGTTTCTTCCAAAAGTTCCGCCAAGGTGCGTTTCATATACTAACCGGACCAAGTGGAACCAATGTTATGGACGTCCATATCTTGTGCTTGATTTGGAAATAATGACAAATTAATTCGTATCATCTTGTATTAAATTTCTTAGCGGCACATTCAAAGTAAATAAAAATATATTGTATATATTGGATTAGGGGAAAAAATTTTGAAATGATAAAATTTGTTTGCATATATAATGTGAAATAAATAAAATTGGACTTCAAGTTTAGTTTCAAGAACGCCAGCGTGGTCTTGTCGTTCCACGGGTAGCAGACTGAAGTCGACGAACTGGTTGACCTGAGCCCTGGGGACGGACAGATCTCGGGCGGAGGATTCTGGCAGAACCGCTGGAACTCGCTGAAGAAGTCGCTGAAGTATCCGATATCTCTTCTGATTCAGACAACGTCACAGTTGGTGGACCTGCAATAAGCCGTAAAAACATCAACAACAAAAAATACAAATAGAATTTCGTTTTAATAACTTACGGCTCACGCTCGCTGATACTGATGGTGATCGATAGATGATAGATGGTGGCGTTCGAGCAGTTGTCACACGTTGATTACTGGATACTCGTGCAACTCCTTGGCGCATATCAGCCATATGTTCTGGAATTTCAGAAAAGTTGGGCAACAATAATGAAGTGGATTCAACATGGGGTACAATTAACACAATTCGGATCTCAAGTTGTAATTACCGGCAAGGCTGGACCGCCAATAAAGAACTTCCCTTTCTACTTGAGTTTGGAAATTGTTAAAAGATGCTGGCGAATTACGTTCGTCGGCAAGGCGGCGAAATGGATTCTGAGATGCTTCAGCAACGAGGTTTTGGATGAGTTGCGTATGCTCTTGGATCAACCCCCTTCTATCACTCTTCTCTTCTTCTGATTTGAAATCTATGACGATGCCAATCACGTTGTCGACCAAAAAATTCCGGTTTTCCGATACGATAGCCTTCCGACAGATAGGACAAGCGATTCTATTCTTCTTCCACTGCTTGATGCAATATTGGCAAAAGGTGTGCATGCAGTTTAACGTCGTGGCCTATACAGAAATGGTTTGAAGATGTTATCGACTGCGATGAATAAGGGACATATTGGTGACTTACGAAGACCATTAGTTCGGAGCAGACTCCGCATCGAAGTTCGCTTTCAAGCATATTCCCTATTTGTTCCAGAAGATCGCGATCTTGACTACTTTCCATATGGCTCTATATTAAAATGAAAGTTTCGTCAGCATCGATTGCAATACACTTGTAATTAAACATTGTAAAAAATTACCGAAATATCTGTGTTCCTGTCGGATTTTTGTTCCTCCAGTTGATTGCTAAGGACGAGCATTTCTTCTTTGATCTGCCGAAGTCGCGACTCAACTTCTTTTTCCACCTTCTGCTCAAATGTCTTTTGTAACAACTCGATCTGTTCGCGGCGAAGCTCGTCCACATGTCGAAGGAGGTTACACTCGCGTTCCATCTTGGCGAAGTACTTGTCCTTCAGTAGGCGAAGTTCCTTTTCATTTCTGACCTTTTCCTAATGATTTGCGAAAGCGATACACTAGTCAACCCATAGCTCAGCAAAATCAATTAAATGCACCACTTACTTCTTTGAGTTTCACCATTTTTTCCTGAAGTTCCATTCGTTGTTCACGTGTCTGCTTACCCATTAATAAAGGATGATGGTGGCGATGATACTGCCGTCGATAGCGAATGATGACTGATGAGTTTAGGGTTAAATATCACCAACTGTGCTGCATGCAAATTAAGTATCGATTAAATGCGATATTTTATTTTAAAATAGGCTAAATAAATTTCAAATTAAAAGTCAATAATTTAATCATAGTTATAGGAAAGTAATTACCCCCAGCATGGTTTATCTGTATAAAATCTTTATTTAAAGTTGAAATTGGAATATAACGAATTGCTGTCAGTGCACCTGACATCAAGCACGTGATTTTGAAGCTAAAAGAAGGATGGGACGCAAATAAAGACATCCTATCCGTCTTTTGTGTTTTCGCGCTATTTTCGAACAAAGTAAATAGAAGCGACCGTGTCTTGTTTAAGAATTTTACATAGAGACCTGTGGTGCTTATTGCAGCAGGCATTCCTACGGGATCAACTAGACACCTAGTCGCGCAAGTTCTAAAAATGTACCCAAGATAAAAATAAAATTACGGGATATCACGTTTTTCCAAATCAAATGGGCTTTTCCGGCAGCGCCGACGTCGTTAAAGGATTACACACGAAAACCTCTTCTGACGACGTTTTTTTTAGCCCGCGGAAAGATGCGTAGTCATTCAAAGCAGCACAACTAAGAGTTTATTTAGTTGACTGCAAAGCGCAAACTTTTTTAAAGCTACTATACGAATTATCGTTTCTTGCTCCTGTTTTCTAGGAAGAACAATGTCCGCAACTTCGACATTTTAGAGGAATCGAATAATTCAGCTGTCTTTTTTAGTCTCGGCACTGTGGGCGCTCGTCGGTCCTGCATTTTTTCAGTATCTTTTTTGCAACAGCAAATGGTAACCACTTATTCATAATCGGTGTTTTGTCATCACCCTATCAATCGTATTAATTTTTAAAATTGCTGCGGAAAATACTTGAAGTATTATGATTTCATTATCATTTAAAAGCAGTAAGATCTAGATAATTACGAGTAGAACCAATTCAACCCACAAGCCGCCGCACTAAACCAACAAACGAATGAAAAGTGTAAGCTGATGAAAGATCTAGATGGACAAGAACGCTAGCTTTGTGAAGTGACCGCCGTGATCAATACTAATAATGACATGTATTATCGAACCATTATTGATTTATTTCACGATCAATTTAGATTGAGGCCGTTGCTAAGGCACGAACTGGTGAAGCAACAACTCAGTGATGATTGGTAGAAACGCTAATAAACGGACGAAATAGCCACTTGAACCTGCTTGTGCAAACTATTATGCCTATCACACCAGAGTTCATTGCTCTATTTCTAATTGAAATAAAATATCTGATTGCATAATACTCTATGATTGAGACGAATAAACCGAGGAATAAACCAATATTCAAATGCAAATAGATTGCGGCAAAGTAAATTTAAATTTATTCATAACGGGAAGTGGTATGATAACGTTGAACACGCGCACGCCGCATTTAGCTGCGTTGTTAACCTTCATTTGGTTTCTCCCAAAACTTTCCCTAAAACAGGAAAGTGGTAAAATTGACTGATACAGGCAGCATTTTGTCATGTTCTTTTTAAAGTTTTCCTGAACAACTAGGAAGTGCTACTTAAATGGTTCAAAATAATTTTTTATAAATACATACAAATGATATGTTTAATCTTGTATTTCCTGTGGTACGAAGCAAAATAAAGCTCATCACACACTGAAATATAAAAAGACACAAACTTTGTCTATCCAATAACACACAAGCCAGTGTATGAAATAAGAGCTATTTGTGTTGTTCAATCAATGCACGGAGCTGTGTTTCATTGGCTCCAGAGAATTCAGCAACCTGGAAAATGCAGAGAAATAATTGTTGTATTAGAAACACATATGATTATATCAAGAATTTGATCTTATAACCTTGTTCCCACTCTTTAAATAGAGGAAGGTAGGCATGCACGAGATGTTGTAATCAGAAGCTACATCCTCACATTCATCAACATCAACTTTGATGAAGACAACATCTGGCATTTCCTCAGACATTTTCTGTTATTTATAAAATTGGTGAGGAAAATATTGCACTTGAAACACTCAAATAATGTTTACTTGGATCTTGGGTGCAATCATTTTGCAGGGACCACACCAAGTGGCGTAAAAGTCCACAACAACCAGTTTGCCTCCTGCTGCTTTCAGTTGTTCATTGAAATCCGCCTAATATTCATAAAAGCATTTGAATTTAAATGCCTTGAATAACAGATAACAACAAAGTTCACATATATAGTGTGTAAACTAAATCCCTCTAAAGAGGTCAAATCATAGATGTTAGGTTATCCTAACTCACGATTCACGCGCAGTGAAACTAGACGGTATTCTATAACGATAGTGTTGTAAAAATGCATACCTTGTCCTTAACTTGATAGACCATTTTGATATTTCCCAAAGTACTTAATGGATGAAACGAAAGTATTAGATCTGAAGGATACGGATCTTGGTGAGCTACTTTCACGACCCGGCTCAAGAGAAAATTGACGAGTCACAAAAGGGAAAAGTCTGACAAGTGTCTATTGCTTATTAAGCGACGCACGCCGCCGCTAGTAGTGAATGGAATGCGAAGGTGTGGTTAAAAAGCGGAGGCCTTCGTCGAGTATAATTCCCCTATCATATATAGAGAAGCATGGGGGACTGGGCCTTAATTAAACAGCGGGGAATTTGTGATGGGTAAACATGTTCGTTTGCTTCCTTCCGCCATCTAGCGATTGTTTAAATGGGACTTAAACTTAACGTAAACATAATAAGAGTAAAAACAAAATCTAAACAGTTATCAAAAACTAATCGTTATTTTATTCATTAAATTTTAGATAGACAATGATAAATGTGACAAATTTTGGAGGAAATTTGAGAAAATTGGTACTAAGAAAATAGCATGTGGCGGCGGGCACTGAGGGACTCACAGGACTCAAGTCCCGCCCACATCACTTTGTTGCCGTCGCGAAGGAAATGATGCGTTCGGCACTAAATTGTCATTGCCCGTGCTCGTCCATTGTTTCGGACATCATCCAGCGCGGTCTTTTAATTCAATGAAATTCGCGAGAATTTTTTGTGGGAGAGATAACGATATCCCCCAGGGGGAGCGCTTCCTATCAACAATGGCACCATCTAGGAAGCAATGCATGAAATGCATTCAGTCATGGCGTCGTCATGAGAGAAAGGTTTAGTGAGAAAGAATGTGTGTATTTTAAAATCCATCTTGGTTGATTAGGCGAACGTATCGAGTGGCGTCGGCGAGTGTGAGCCATCGTGTGCATGTTGCGAGTGCAAAAGTTACACACATTAAACGAAGAGGCTCCGAGTGAGAGAGAGAGAGAGACTGAGTTGGGCACTAACTCTAGTAGTCGAGAGAAGGGGGTGGGGACTTCAGGAGGGGTGGCTTGGTGACGTTGTTACGTGTTGGGCCTTCGCAGTCCGTGTTGTCGCAACGGAAACCCCGTTTCTGTGGATTGTGCACCGTTGGGGCTAGTTGGTCGGGGGCGGAGCTTGGAGTTGTGTGAGCAGCAGTATACACTCTCGGATGTCGGGTGGTAAGTGCCTCGAAACACCACTACTTTTTTTCCACAACCGACCGAGCTAGAGAAAAAGGGATATATTATTTCGAATGATGGAATTCTCGGGGGCAGGGTCACGTGTACCGCGCCGCTAAGGTAGACCTCCGTCCATTTCGCTCACTTTGAATGAGTTCATCAGTGTCTCGGCTGTGTTTAATTGTGTTTTCGTCTGGACGGCTTTTCCTCTCGCTGTGTGCCCATTCCCTCCTTTGCCACTTCAATGGCTGTTGTGTACGTGTGTGTGTGCGTATATGTGCCAGCGTGGGGACCTACGCCATTACTCTTCTGAAGGCTCGAATGGAGATTTCATGGTAGTCGCGATCGTCATCGCCCGTCGTGGCCAGGCCACGTCTTCTTGTGCTTCATCAGTGTGATTTTCCTTCTCTATTAAGATGAATCCCCATAGTCGTACAGGCGAATAAAGCGTTGGCTCCCCCCACTCTGGCGTTTTCTGCCCTTTTTTTCTCTCGTCACAAGAGCCGAGAGAGAAAAGCTCAGGCCACAAAGTTTCGTCCCTTCGTAGCTTTCGTCCTTTTGCTCATGCGCAGACTCGCTCAAAACAACAAATCATCAGTGAGAGACACGTTCGAAAAGAAGTAGATTTGTTACGTTACATAAAACTTTACTTGGGATTCCCCTCCCCCTCGCCGTCCTTGTTGTTGTCGAGGTTAATCAAAATGGCGGGATAAATAACTAGATCTCTGTTTCAACTGTGTTTTGTTTTGACTTTTTCCCTCCTTTCCCAATCGGCGAAGGCCAATGCTTGAAGCGTTACTTTCAAGTGCAAGCTTTGTTGCCGTTGAAAACGATCAGTTCTCAGTGCAGACCTTCGAATAAGTAATGCGAGTAGAGACGTGGTCGGATATTGAAATTTGATCAATCTTAATATTAGTTTTCTCTTGCCCAATAAAAACGTTTTTGAACCGTTGAAACTACTCACTTGTGAATCATGGCCCCAATCAAAAACTTGATCGATTCTTGGCTTTTCTCGTTGTTTGCAGATGTGGTGACCACGAAAGAGACGCTCTACACTCGTGTCGGAAGAGCCTTCACAACGTAATCGATCCACAGCACGGCACGGGATCATCATACATACATTTTTTTTATTCCTCATCATAAAAAGAAGAAACTACTTTCCCAACGGAGTCGGACTTTTTTCTACCGTGTATCGTTGGCCTGGCTTATGGCCCCTGACTTGACGGATGTGTGACCGGCGCCACCTGTTTCGCTCCATATTCCCGCTCCGTTTTAGGTAGGTAAATTTCGGCCCGTCATTCGGATGATTATTGATTATTGACGTTTGCCTTATTTGTTTTCAGGACTTGACGGATATGGATTACGATGGGCAACGTTTGTTGGACGTGATCAATGATCCCAACGCCCTCGAAAGCTTCCTGGACGGAATCGGGAATGGAAGCGGGAATAGTGGCGCTGCAAATGTTCATGGTGGCGGGCAATTTGATGCGACCACCACTGTCATCACCCAGCAGCAACTGGCCAGTCTCCAGCAGCAGATTCAGCAGCAGCAGCAACAACTTCAACAGTTGCAACAACAACAACAACAACAGCAACAACAGCAGCAGCATCACCAGCAGCAGCAGCAGATACATTCCCCGTTTTCGGTTCCCGTCAGGTCGCCGGCGCCTGGTACAAGTCCGGCTGCGACTGTGATCCTTCGTTCGCCCGCCGCTCCTCCACCGGCTGCAAGCCCGTCGTCGCTAGCATCCAGTCCGGCGCCGAATACACTTGGACATGCCACCTCGTACTCGGTCTCATCTCCAGCACCGGCACCATCGCCCGGCCCTCAGCAGTTCTACCGGGCAGCTCCATCTCCACAGCAAAGGAGCGGTTCCTTGTCCTCTACACCGGTGGCATCACCCATCAATTATCCTCCCGGCCCAGGGCCAGGCAATGGACAAAATCCTCAATCTGTCCAGCTGCCAGCTGGCACTATCACTATTCCGGCACTCGCCAGTAAGTCTTACGTCTTTTGGGTCTAATTTGTCAAATAATTTGATATTAACTCTTTTTCTTATCTCTATTAGCTGCTGTTGGTCAAGTCCAGCAACTAGTTTCGGGTGGCCAGGTGCTCCAGATATTGTCAGGTCCTCCAGGTTCTGCTCCCCAAGTTGCTGGCCCAAACACAACAGCGTCCCCCGTAGTGAGGCATCCTGTGGCTGCTGCCCGTTCCAAGCAGCCTCAGTTAAGGCCCAAACCTGCCAACAACTCCAGTCCCGGTCCAGCTCAACAGAGTCAGTCTGTTAAGTGAGTATTGTTTTATCAACTAAATTCTACTTAATCTTTCATTTGTTGACTGTTGTTTTCTTATATTGAATTAGCCCCAGAACTGCGTCGCCAGTGATTGTCCAACAGCAGCAACAACATCAGCAACAACAACAACAGCAGCATCTTCATCAACAACAACAACAGCCTGTTCAACAACAAATAACACAACCACACGCGACGGGCCAAGTAGTGCAATTAGGAACGGGTGGGCCGACGGGTACGTTGGTGTTCTCAGGTGGAGGAAACGCCATGTTTCCAGCACTGGCGCCGACAGGCGGCCAGTTTTTCCTTCAGCAGCAAGGCAGCGGCGGTTTCCAGCTGATTGTCCGGCCGCCCGTCCCTTCTAGCTCTCCTCCCAAGCAGCAGAGCATTGTGATGCAACCTCAGATTGGTCAGACCGTCCACCTAGCCCCTAACCGTCCGGCTACTGTCGCCGCAGTCCCTCCTCCCTGCCACCCAACCATTTCCCAGCAGCCCATGGTAAGATTAGTCACTTTACCCGGCCTGGGCACTGTCCAGCTGCAGCAGATTCAAACACCCAACGGACCTGCCTTTCTGGCCGTCCAACAACCTCAGCAGCAACAGCCTCAACCACAGACGGTGGCACAACAACCCACCACCTTTTTAAGAGCTGCTCAGCCTGGCCAACAAACTTTTATCCAACAACATCACGTGATCCAACAGCAGCAGCAGCAGCAGCAACAACAACAACAACCTCATATCGTTACTCAGCAACAGCCTCATATCCTCACTCAACAACAACCCCATCAACAGCAGCAGCACGCATCCAGTCCAGCTACCACCATAATCACCAACGAATCGCAAGATAACCTCAACAATTCTGCAACATTCGCCACGCCTCCCAGCAAAAAACCGGCTCCCAAAAAGAAACCGAAAAAGAAAGAAAAGGTACGTGTAACAAACCGTTTCGAATTCGTTTTTGGAAGGCAACTAATTGTATTGTTTTGTAATTGTTTCGCTAACAGGTTGTTGAAGAGAAGAAACCGGCTGTCCAGGTGAATCTTGCCGAACTGCTGAAACAGACGGGTATTGCGGACGATGATGAATTCAGTTTTATGGACATGGAGGAACCGGCGCCGCCACCACCACCTCCGCCACAACCGACGCCACCAACACCCCAGGTGCAAATTCAGATGGAACAAGCGATTCCTGCCGTTGAGACCAAAGAAAACAATGTAAGTTTACCCACGATGAGTTTGAATTAAATATAAAGTGATTTACTATCAATATTTCGTGCTTTGCAGATGATGCTGGGCCCAATGTTGAGTGAAACGAACCTCATCCAGACGCTGCATCAGCACGGCCTGGCCCTGTCTGACGACGATCTTCACACGCTACGGAATTTTATCAAACCGAGTGAGGCTAATGAACAGTCCAGTGCCTTAGGAAGTGATTCAATCCTTAACGGACTCAAAGGAGGAGCTGCCATGTTGAAAGCGCCGGCTGCGGCCGTTTCACTGACTTTGGGTAACGGTCAAGTGATTCAATTGACCGAGCCCTTCCCCGAAGCGCAGCAACAGCCGCGAGTTCAATTTGTGACGAATCCGTTCGACCCCCAAACGACTCAGGTGTTTCAAGCCGCACCGGCTCCAGCGGCCCCCCAACAACAACAAAACACTGAAGTGGTCCAAAATCATGGTTTCCAAAACGAGTTCCTCGAGGATTTGGCGCGGAGCCAAATCGTCTCGGACCCTAAAAAAATGAAGCCCAAAGCGGCGCCCGTCAGGGCCGCTCCAGCCAACACCAACAACAATGCCCCCAAGAAAAAACCCGAACCACGTAAGAAGAAACCACCTCCTACCAAGACGGTGGTTACACCCACGGCGCCGCAAACTGTCGTGGTCAATCTTCCCAGTCAAACAACACCCACAAATACCGCCCAGGTGCCCAGAGTGCAGACTATTAAATTATCCCCTCAAAACCAGCAGGTGATTCATTACTCAATTCGTCTCGCTCATTTGTCCAGTGGACTAACCTTTTTGTTTGTCTTTGTCTGTCGCCAGAATCTGCGCAATATTCAGGCCCAAATTCAGTACCTGACGTCCAAAAAGGATCCTACTTCGCAGGACACTTCTCTACTGCAGAAGTTGATTGAACATCACCAAAAAATTTTGGCTACGGGGAAACCAGTACCGACCATTCCGGGCCAGCATGCTCAGGGCATTCCATTCGTAAGTTCTAATCTGTCATTCGTCTAGCTTCTTGTGATATTTTCGCGCACGTGCCAGCATGACATTGTTTTGATTGTTTGTTTTTGTTGATAATTTCCCCCAATCTTGCCCACGTGCTTTGATCGGCTCCTCCTTCAGAATCCTACTCCTGCCGTCCCTGCCCCTCCTGCCCCACAGAGCGGGTCTGTTTTGGTTGAGCCCGTCCCTCCCACCAACGTGTCGAGGTCTCAAGGCAAAGTGTCTACTGTGCCGGCTAACATCCAGCAAAACACGCACCTGGCTAACCTTCTTCGCCAACCCGTCTCCGATAAAAACTCAAGGGTATCGATAAAGCTCTGACAAATTCTTTATCTTTTTCTTACTTTACACCCACTCCAATTCCCTAAATGTTTTGCGTCTTTTGTGGTCTTTTATAACCTACTCGTTGCTTATGGCCAACTAATAACACTCGTCGCTCCTACTTTATTCAATTATTTCCTTTCAGTTTGGGTTGATTGAATTTCCAATGATTTTTCATGTTTCTGTTTGTTTTGTTTTTAGATGACGACATCCAACGCGTCATCTCAACAGGGAGGATTGCGACAAACTCAACCTACAGCTGTTCAGGTGCGGACGTCAACTCCGGCGATGGTTGGGAACAATACCGCGATTTCGCAGTCGAAAACGACGATATCGACTCCGGCGTCCGTCTCTAACGCCGTCTGCAACAATAGTGGGACCGCTAATAGCATCACGCTCACATCGACACAATCCACTATCCAATCTCCGATGGGAACTTTGATACTCACGACGATGGACGGAGACGCTTCCAATGTTCCGACTGTCGTCAACCTAGGCAATACTAGCTCTACCGCCAAAAGCAATACGACGGAAGCAACTCCGGCTCCATCGGTCGAGAAGACGAGCACTCCGACAACCAGCAGGGGAGTGAAACGGTCGGCTCCTTCGGCACCACCCAAACCCACCATCAGTAAGAGCACCCTCTTCGAACACCAGCTCAGGACGGACCAAAGTGGAGCCGTAGCGCCAGATTGCAAGTAAGCAACAACAACGACCTACTCTTTATCTAATTAGTCCGGAATAACTTACTGTATTTTTTCACCTTCTCACAGGACGCCATTCAAGAACAAGACTAATGCTTGCAAGAGGCTAGTGCGGTATCACGTCTTTCACGATTTGGGGCCAACACCACAAGAGCTCGAGAAGGAAGAAGATGAATTAGAAACGCACGCCCAACAGTTGTTGTCGAAATTCCATCAGATGATTAACAAATATCACTACCTTCTTCTTATGGTAGTTAGAATTATTTAATACCAACCATTTATCTTTGTTATTTATTGATTTATTGTCTTTACAGGAGAGCACAAAAGAGGCTCCGACGTCAGAGCATGTGATGGTCGAGCGGATGTTTGCTGGCGAGGAGAAACAGGCGTTGGAGCGTCTCAAAGAGGAAGCTCGAGTGGCCAAAGAATTGCAGCTGACTCCAGTCTGGCCGGTGAAATCCGAGCCGGCTTCCACCACCCCCACTCCCACCCCAGTTGCCACGAACGCTGTTGTTGATAATCTCGTTAACGGTCGGAGAGATTCCCCTTGCGAAGAGCCCAAACTGACGCCCAAGGTATGTTGGCCCGATCGATTGAAATTCCAACCGAATTTGCTAATCGATGATTTGGATTGAAGGTGGCGATGTTGAAGTTTACCAGGAAGGAAGGCGAAGGCTACAAATCTGAACTGCAAGAGTACAAAGAGGTCCGCGTCATGGTGGAAGATGTTGTGAAAAGCAACGGCCGCATTAGAGAGTCGCTGGAAATGAATCATTCTGTTTCGATCAGCGAGACGGGCGCCGTTGGACTGCCTACAAACGTGCTAGACTCAAAACCCTATGACGAGTGGGAAGCGATCCAGCGGGAGCTAGCGCTTTATCCGGACAATAGGGATAGGGACGACTTGGTGAGTTTCTCATTAATGGAAATTTCCCTCTGTTCTCGCTCGTCAACTCTCGGATTTAAAGGACTCGCTTTTGGAACGGTTGCAGGGATTCGGCGAGGGCGAGGAAGGCGGCATCATCTACGACGAAGATATCAAAGCCCAGATGCAGAACGCTATCGACGACCTCCTCAGATTGAACGGCTGCGACGAAGTCCTTCCGCCCGGCCATCCACTGGCTAACGCGGCTGGCGCTGTCGGAGTCACTCCTGCTGCAGCTTCGTCATCCTCACCCAATTACGATCCGATGGCGGGCTTCCCGCCATTGAAAAACGGTGAACAGTTTTGTAATTCCAGCGAAATGCAGGTGGACCTTGCTCTCAACGAAGCTGTCAATAGTATTCTGTAAGAAGGAGTATGAAGGAGAAACGGTGAGCATTAATATATATCGTGAGAAAAAAAACACAATACCGGTCACAGGAGAATTGGGTATCCTTTTGATGGTCGGAAAAGCCTTATGTCAGAAAGAGAGAGAGAAAGAAAGAAGGAAACACACAAAAATCCCTCAACAAAAAATGGTCGTTGTTGAAAAACAATGAGAGAAGAAAAAACCTAAAAACAAAAAACAATTTGTTTATATTCAGCATGTCATAGTAAAAATTTGTTTGTTTGTTTGTTTTCGGATTCAAACAGAAATGGAATTATGTGAAAAAGGATTTTATAGGGTCCTGCACATCGGGTGCATTTTCGGCGTGAAAAAAAAAAACAGTACATGTGATCTCCTTGTGACATAATATCTCCTTCACCTTACGTCTGATCAGCTCTGGCACTCTTGCAACACCGACCCCCGTGAAAGTAGAGAAAAACAAAAGAAAAAATGGAAAGACAAAACAGCACGTGTAATTAAAGTGGAACATTGGCTAGAGAGCTCAATCCCTTTATATATATATTTTTTTGTCATTGAAAAGTTACGGATCTTATTGGATTTGTTTATTTTGTTTTATTCTAACCAACCCCCAGCGGTGTGTTGCGTCGACGTCTCAGGGCGAAAAATCACCCGTACATAACTTTTTCTTTCTTATGTTTTTTTCTTTTTAACCGATGCATTGCAAGCCTCTCCCTCCTGCGTTCGGATGATGATGATGATAGAATCACCTTCGACACCTTGATTATGTGTGTGAAAATAAATTGGTGACGGCCCGATCATCCACCAAACTCCTCCACCCAAATGACCCTCCCACCCTTGTCCACCATCAAAACACTTTTAGATTTTTAATTTATTTGCAACCTCCCCTGATCCTTTTACTCTTTCACTCTGTATGTGTGTGCGTGCGAGAAATTTTGCTCGTTTTATCGTTTGATCATATTTAACATTCTTTCTCTCTCTATCTAACTCTCTCTCTCTCTGATGCCCGGCCTGTACGTTTGTGACTTTATAGCATCAAAATGATTGTGCAGCACAATTGAGCATTTGGGATGTCAGAATGGTCGTCTTCTACTTACTATGATAAAAAAAGGAAACAATTGCTCCCCCTTGTAAATACTTATATATTGATTGATAATAAAATTTGAATGACTTTCACAAGTTTAGCCTTATTTATCCTCGATGTGCGAACGAAGAACGCTCACGAATTCTTTGGCCATGCGGTGACGGAAGTCGGCGTACCAATTGATGATCGTAGCTCTCCTAGCGATCTTTTCCGGAAGATTCATCTTTTCCTCCAGAGCAATGACCCCGCCGAGTCCGTAACCAATGGATTTGACCAGCGCAATTGGTGCTTTATGTTGTCGAAGTAAATCTAAGGGATCGCCGCCGCATCCAGCCTTTTCTTCAACTACTGGAACGCTTCCAAGAGACAGCGCTTCATAGATGCAATGCGTCTCGGGATCTCCGAGTTCGGAGGCTGGACAAAGTGTCACGTCAGAATCGGATACAGTTTGAATGTATTCACCGATGGAGTCGATATTGGACATAGGCCTAGCGTATTATGTAAAGATTAAGCGCAAGTTAACATGGTGGAGAAATTTTAGCAAATTTACGTACGTCTTGCTAGTTTTCAGGAAGCACTTCTTTTCGAGATCTAGTTCTTTAAACAGTTTTGGGATAACTTCTCGACTGGAATTGGGACGAACAGTACCAAGAAAGTTGCAAACAAAAGGCCTCTCCGACAGGATGTCAATTTCGTCAGCAAAGAATAACGGGAAGTCCAAATGCCTGTGAAAATGTGAAGGGGAAATTGCTGAAGGAATATTCTTCTGGTAAATTTAAATAGCGTACGTTGCAACTCCAAGAATCCAAGGGAAGATTTCCTTGCGGTCGGTAAATAAACTGTCACCAGTGATGAATACAGCGTTGATTGGGCCACCATTTGAGACAAGATAGGGAACGATCCACTGATTGCTGCAATTTTTATTGCCCAAGATGACTAGAAAAAGAGTTCTAGGGCTGTGAGAAAGGAGCATTCTCTTCAACCAGGACTCTGTTTCTTTTTGGTTTGGTATAGATGACCCATCAACCACAAGTACAACATTTTGGCTGGTAGGAAATATTGAGTATCTAATTCTAAGTTGAGAGTGATGGACTCAGTAAAATGGAATGCTGAGAAAGAACTGTATTATATACCACCAGTTGATCACGATCCAATTGCACACGTACCCAATCAGCCAAACAGCCTACATGAGAGTCTCCATTCAGGTGAGAGAGAGAGACCACGAAAACATCTGACAGGCCGAGGCGGTGTTGCCAGAACAGGAGGAAAGATGTCCTCAGTTTGCGCAATAACCAACACCTCCCCTCAAACTGAGGCACTACATTTGAAACTGGGGAGGACAACAAATGAGAAAAAAAAACAAGACTGAACCAAACAATTTTACTGCATTAATATCCAGAAAGAGGTAGTTGGTTTCGAACAAAACAAAAGGAAGAAAACTGATAGTCAGATACATTTCTACTCCTTCACCGGAGTCAAGTCAGTTATTCCCAGTTTTTCCCTGAGGTATTGGAATTTTGGAAGGGGCAGAGGTTTCGTGAAGATGTCTGCAACTTGGTCCTGCGAGTTGACATAGCGGGCATCGATTACTCCGCTCTCCTGAGCTCGTTTGACGAACCGGAACCGGATATCGATATGCTTCATCTTTCTATGCAGCTCCGGATTGTGCGCGCAACGGATGGCGCCTTGGTTGTCACAAAGAAGCGGGATCGGCTCTGGTCCTCTTCTCTGGATCTCCTTGAGGAGTGATCTGATCCAGATGGCCTCCTTAGCTGCTTCACTTGCCGCCACGAATTCCGACTCCGTTGTGGACAGAGAGTTACACTCTTGTTTGCGACTAAACCAAGAAATCGATCCGCTGCTGCAAAGAAACACACATCCGGAGGTGGATGTTCTATCATCCAGGTTCCCACCATGGTCAGCATCCGTGTAGCCCGTCACCATGCCACCTTTCTCTTGAGAGTAGAGGATGCCATGGAATCTAGTCCCAGCGATATACCGGACGATCCGTTTGACTGCTTTCCAGTGTTGTATCCCGGGGTTTTGACAAAACTTGGCCACCTGGCCCACTGCATAAGAGATGTCGGGCCTTGTAGTAGTGGATAGGTATAGTAGCGCACCCACTGCCTCTTTGTACGGAATACTCCTCATTTCTTCTTTTTCTTTCTCCTGTTGAGGTGACATGTTTGACGTAAGTGGTAGGCCTGGTTCTGCTGGCGTTCCGACCGGATTACACCCTTCCATCTTCACCTTTTTCAGTAAGGCGTCTACGAAATCGGGTTGTGAAATACTCATCTCCCCTTTTTCTCTGTCTCGGCCGATCGTCATCCCTAGAAAACGTCCTGCAGGTAGAGTGCGGATCTCAAATTTTTTCTTGAGGTGGTCAGAGAAATTCTCCACCATTTCTTTGGACGTGCCGCAGATGAAACCATCATCGACGAAGAAAAGCACTGCAATCCAGTCCTCCCCTTGAAGACGGTAGTATACACACTGATCTTCTTCTGATCTGATCAATCCATACTGAAGAATGGCGTCGTTCAATTCAGTGTTCCAGACCCGTGGGGCCTGTTTTAGCCCATAGAGACTTTTGATTAGGCGGCAGACTTCCTTCTCACGTCCTGGCACAGCAAAACCTTCCGGCTGACGCATGTAGATCACTTCTTTTAACCGTCCATACAAAAAGGCCGTCTTCACATCGATTTGCAGAATTTCTAGGTTTCCTGCGGCGGCTATAGCCAAAAATAGTCGGAATGTTGTCAATCTGACTACTGGAGCGAAAGTTTGATCGTAGTCGAGTCCAGGTACTTGCGAGCATCCTAGCGCTACCAGGCGCGCCTTGTATCTCTCATCAACCCCTTCATAGCCCGGCTTGATCTCAAACACCCACTTGCACTTTATTGCTGTACGGTCAGGGGGCAGAGGGGCAAGTTCCCATGTTCCGTTCTTGATTAGAGATGAGTACTCGTCCTTTATTGCTGCATCCCACATGTGAGCATCTGGCGATGAAAGGGCTTGGTGGTAGGTAAGTTCTTGTTTGCCATAGACCTTCGTTGATGGGCAAGCCGCTTCATTTTCACCTGTTAGCACGTTCGCTGGATACCCGCGGAATTGTCGCATCTTGTCTGTGGGGACTGGCGTTCTTCTTGACCGACGGATTTGCATCCCATCCAGTACAGAATCGAAACCGTAGAATGGTTCATCAATCTGCTCGTCTTGATGCTGGTCACCTTCCCCTTGTACTGGTGGAGCTGCATCCTCTGTCGGTTGATCTATAGGCCGAGCTGCCTCTTCTTCTTGGGGAACAGGTTGCTCGGCTTCCGGCGCCACTTCATCTCGATCCATCAGATTAGTTCCCATTCCGGTCTGTAGGTGATCCTCAGCTGTTGGGAGAATTGAATAATAATCCTTCTCTTCAGTAGCTGTTTGACTTTCAGATAACTCCACCGTGGACTGCTCCTCGAACGTGACATCCCTACTGGTAGTCAATTTCCTTGCTCTTGGGTCCCATATCTAAACAGAGGATATTAAAAAAAAATAATGAAGGTTCCAACATGGGTGCTACATGACCCGTACACGCAGAACACACCTGATAACATGATGTCGATCCTTCGACGTACCCTACCATCATGGCTTCCACTGCCTTAGGGTCTAGCTTCTTCCTCTTCTCATCAGGAACATGTAAAAATACAAGGCAGCCAAAGACCTTCAAGTGGGAGATGTCCGGTCTTTTCTTGAACCAGAGCTCGAATGGAGTCACGTTACTGACGCTCGATACTGTTCGGTTCTTCACATATGCCGCGCACTGCATTGCCAAACCCCACAGCTCCAGAGGAACCTTCCTTCCATACATTTGACTGCGGGCTGTCTCGACGATTGTTCTATTTGCTCGTTCAGCTACCCCATTCAGCTGGGGAGTGTATGGCGGAGTAACTTGCTGTGTAATCCCGGCTCTTGCCAACCAGTCTTTAAATTCAATTCCGCTGTATTCTCCCCCTCCATCAGATCTCAAGATCTTCACCTGTTGGTAGAGAAACAAAATTATAAGAAGAGGTATGCGGTACACCAGAAAGTAGATCATTGCCTTCTCGCCAGTCTCTGCCTCTAGCTTTGCCGAAAACTTCTTAAAGGCGTTTGAAACTTCAGATTTGTTCTTGAGAAGTTTAATTTCAATCCAGCCAGAGAAATCATCCTTGAACACCACGAAGTAGCGTTCCCCGATTTGCGTGGCCACTTGCATAGGACCGCAAACGTCCGAATGGATGACTTGTCCAATATTTGTAGTTTTGGTGCGGGTCGACTGGAACGGAGCTCTGGACATCTTGCCTTGGAGACAGCCTCGACAGTGGCCAGACGGGTGGAGTTGATCTTTGAATAGTGCTAGGCCCTTCACACTTCCCATCGATGCCATCTTGAGTAGGGATTTGTTGTTGAGATGTCCAAACCTTTGATGCCAGATGGACAGCGGCTCCACTCGGGCGCCTTTTAATGCTTGCTCGGTTCTTGGGTGGTACTGCTCTGCCTTGATATTGAGGTGATAAAGGGCTTCCTTCCCCGATCGCTTTCCCTCCATGATAATAACCTTCTTATGGGAGAAAATGACGGTGTTGTTGGCAAAGTGGACTTCGATCCCTGCATCAGTAGCTGAGCCAATGGAGTAGAGGTTAATCCCCAGGCCTGGGACAAGAAGGACACCCCTCATGACTCCTTCAACGGTCTTTCCATTTGCATTGGCCACCACATTCACATCTCCCTGTCCAGCAACGGCAAGTTTTGATTCTCCAATTCCGTTTACCATCCAACACTCTGATCCGGTTGGGACAAAGTTTACTAGAAGATCACGATTGCCAGTCATATGTTGAGTCGCTCCGGAATCGGCAAACCATTCCGTAGGCTTAGTTGATCGACTGTCTGTTGTAGCTGCTGAATAGCTGTATCCTCTTCGCCCTCCATTGTCTTCTCTCTTGCGATCCTTCTGGTCACGCCTTCCTCTCTCATAGTTGTTATTACCATAATCGCGGCCCCCTCTATCATGGTCTTCGCGCTCACGTCTGTTTCTCCATTGGTTGTCATCCTTGTCTTGTCTTGTTCGGTCATCATTATCCCGATCCCATCTTCTTTTCTTTCGGTCACGATCATCTTCTTCTTCATCTCTTCTTCTCTTCAACTTGCGTTTGTAGTCTCGGCAGTTGGCTCTGATGTGACCTGAATCTCCGCACTCCCAGCATGCACGGGCGTTCTTGCCTTCTCCTTCTTTGTAGTCTCGACCAATTTCAGATGTTGAAGGTTGAGCCGAATCTATCTTCTTGCTGCTAAGGAGCGCTTCAGCCGTTTTCTCTTCCTCACATTGCTTGACTTCTTTTTCCATCTGGACGAGGCGGGTCGTAAGGTTTCTCAGTGTTTTCTCAGCAGCGGCCGTGCTCTCCCATGCAGCTTTGAAGATGAGCTTCAGGCTCGGCGGTAGAGACAAAATGATTTTGGCTGTAATTTGGTTGTCTAGAAGAACTATTCCGTCGATTGCTCTCAGCCGAGAAACGATGTGTTCAATCTCTGAAATGAATTCCATGATTGTCTGTCCAGGTAGACACTTACAGCCATAAAACTGGCTCCACAGCAGGGAGGCAAGGTCATCGGCTGATTCCAGATATCCTGTCTCCATTTTCGTCCACATTTCTTGTGCTAAGCTACATGACATCAGCTGCCTTGATTTCTCTTCTTTGATAGACGAGTAAATGATCCGCATGGCTAGAGTATTTCTTTTCTCCCAGCTACTGATGGCCGCTGCGTTTTGAATCACGTTTGCATCCGCTGGATCCTGTCGAAAGTCCAAAGAGAAATCTTGAGTAACGTTGTCATCACCCTCGTACAGCTTTTCTTATCTCACACCCCAAGTGTGGTAAACCAACTCCTCATCTCACACACCCAGTGTGGAAAACAGTTCCTCGTCTCACACCCCAAGTGTGGTAAACCCACTCCTCATCTCACACACCCAGTGTGGAAAACACTCCTCATCTCACACACCCAGTGTGGAAAAAACCAACTCCTCATCTCACACACCCAGTGTGGAAAACCAATTCCTCATCTCACACTTCTCGTGTGGAAAAACAAGTCCTCATTTCACACAACCAGTGTGGCCAGTGCCTCACTACACACACACACACACACACACACACACCGCTCCACATGTGCATGCTTTACAAAAATTCTCTAGGATATGTCTAATGTTAATCGGTAAACTTACTGGTATTGGGTCTGGCCTGAGCTCAGTTCCATTTACAATCCTCCAGAGCTCTTCACCTTGGATGGCCAACTTGACACCAAATTGCCACGAATCGAAGTTGGTCCCGTCAAAGCGCACTCCCGTGTAGGAGGGTCTGCCATCTTGGCGTGTCTCAGCCATTTTTCACTGTAGGAAGAGCAGAAAATAAAATAACACCAGAAAAGAATGTTTCAATTAGAGTTCTGCATAGCTGGGCCCATAACCTATTGAGTATCTAATTCTAAGTTGAGAGTGATGGACTCAGTAAAATGGAATGCTGAGAAAGAACTGTATTATATACCACCAGTTGATCACGATCCAATTGCACACGTACCCAATCAGCCAAACAGCCTACATGAGAGTCTCCATTCAGGTGAGAGAGAGAGACCACGAAAACATCTGACAGGCCGAGGCGGTGTTGCCAGAACAGGAGGAAAGATGTCCTCAGTTTGCGCAATAACCAACAGGAAATGCTTGGGAATCTCCTGACTGATAAGTGAAACTCAAGCCATCAACAGTTTTGTTTCCCTTTTTCAGAATGCCATCAGGCATGAGTTCCTTTTTTCCTTCAAGCAAGTGATTCCACAAGTATTCACCTAGGGAGGCTCTACTATAAATTTCAACTTGAAGGTGTAATTCAGTGGAAATAATTCCATTAGCTGTTTTAATGTACTGGAATTCCTCTGTACTTTTCTGAGAGACGCGCTCGAATAATAGTTCATTGCGTACCAGGAAGAGAACAGTGCAATAAATTAAAGAAAGTAGGATCACTAGTTTAACAAGATAGAGCCAACGAGATGTTAATCCACGTTTCACCGAGAAGACCATCGTGACCGGCAACAGAAACTTCCAAGAGGTTGTTCACTAATGGATGTCTTTTCGGATACATTTCTACGTCTTGGGCGTAGCATCCTGACGGAAATGATTCTAGACATTTGCTGTCTTTTCCCTTACAAAACACGAATGCTTTGAACGCATGACAGCAAGTCGCGCCACTCGTGCGTGGAGGTAAACAAACTTTTTTTGCGTCGTCTGCTTTGTCTACTGTCAATTCGACACGTAATACATACGCTTGCAGGCCTCAAGTTCTGCCTTTGCGTACCCTTCCACTGGGATTGCCTCCCTCCCAGGAAGAATTCTGCTTGTTCTCTGGCCAGTTGGTTGCATCAACTTCTGGAATAAACTTGACTACAGTCCATAGGTAAAGTTTAAACTTTAGGATATATAATTTGTAGCTTTTTGCACAACTTGCAACTACTTGTGCTTGTTTGGACGAGCGTGCATACGTGGCTCACGGCTTGAGTTTACAGGTTTGAGTTTATATACACTTGGTTTTATTGATTTACAAGTTTTCTTCTCCATGATTTAAAAAGGGTTATTTATCTATGATTTACCTAGCCTAACCTTTTATATCTAGAATAACTTTTATGTTTCAACTTGTGTTATATTATCTAGTTTCCCATGTAAGATGACTCAGACTGAAATGACAATCAACCAATCACAGCTAGAGAAATCAGAAGAAGTATGGGATGAGCTCAACAAGGAAATGCGACGAGATTTGCTAGCCTTAGATCTCCGCCTTTCCCTTTTTATCGGCGCCGTCCAAAGCTTTAAATATGAATCACTTCTCAAACCTGTGCCAGCTATTTACAAGAAAAGTGACGGCGAAGTTGACATTGAAAAGATACGAAAGCTTGTCAGCGTGCTTCCAGAACTACCTCTCCTTAGCGTAGAAAAACCGGAGCCCGACTTGGTCAACTTTCTGAAAACTACTCTGTTGAATCCCCACCAAAGACTGAGTTCAATATCACTAGAAGAATTAAGAAAACAAATTGGCGGCCTAATTGAACTACAAAGCCCTGCACCCCGTTGGGTATTCCAAGTCGACCACATTTCTCGCAATCAAGCATGGGAATGTAGAAAATCGGACTCCTCTACTTTTTACGCTTTTCATGGCAGCCGGTTTGAGAATTTTCACTCTATTCTGAACTTGGGACTTCATCAACATCTCAATAAAGTATTTAATTAATATACTTCGTTGGTTTTCGTACTAATGAAACAGTTTCGTATTATAGACGTCTTTGTTCGGCGAAGGTATTTATTTATCGACCGAGCAATCGTTAAGCCTTCACTACTCGCCCTGCGGTCAGGGATGGAATAAGTCTCAATTGGGACCCGAGCTATCTCTACTCGCTATTTGTGAAGTCATTGATCACCCGGACGTGAAGAGAAAAGGTAATTACGATCTAATTATCACTACTGCAGTATTCATACGGAAGAAACGGTTAAGAATGTATTACGTTTTCCCTATAGGATCGAGGCCAACTACTGGGCATTCGGTTATTCCCGAGAAGTACATTCTTGTGACTAATAACGAACTCGTCCGGCCACGTTACCTACTAGTTTATACGAGGCCAAAAGTGAAGACAGTGAAGGTCACCAGTTTTATAGAGCGGCACAAGTTTGTACTCTTCCTCAGCCTTTATGTCTCACTTCTGCTTGCTATCGGTCTAGCGAAAAAAGTTGTTGTTTAAAACGTCGCATTGTATTTTGCCAATTTATTCTGGTCATGTATTTTCGATTCAATAGAGCACCAATATTTTAATATCAAACATTGAACATTTTTATACACACAGCTCTATAAGCAGAATTTTGTTCTCAATTTTCTTTTGTGGAAGCCGGTCATCTGTAACAATTCTCACTCAAGTCCATGAAAGTCCCAGTGTGTTTTGTACCAACCATAAAGTCTCACTGGATCAGTCCTCAATTTTTTCCACTTGGCTTCTTCCAGTTTTGCCTTTTCTACAGATATTTCAGAGTGAATTAGTTTACAGCCCTAGATCAATTTAAAACAAACCAAAAAAACGTACCACGCTCAGTCATAGGGGCGGTAGATCCTGTGGATTTTCTATCTTGTTGGTTTCCTGCAGTTTTCATAGCTGATTCACCAGATTTTGGTTGCCCCGATAGCTCAAAACTTAGGCTGTACACAATAGCAATTAATAGCAAAGAGATTGTGAAAAATATGAAAAGTAAAATACTGTTGTGGAGGAGGATGGTAGCTGGTTGCTGGTCGCACAGTCTGTTTGTTGCTGGTTGCATGAGTGATGGTTGAAACTACAGATGTCTGCAACATTGTTGTTGGAAGGGGGAGGCTGGTGGTTGGGCGTGGAGAGTCCTCACTAGAAGCTTCACCCATAGCTCTCTTCCTCTTTTGTACATGCTTCTCATGCTTCATTAAATGTTTCAAATCTTTAAAAAAAAAGAATGGATAAAATCTTGTGGAATCAGAAAATAGTATGAAATTGATAGAAACCTTTGGCAAATGGTTCGAGATGACTCTCGGGAACGTTTTTCAAACCCATCTCTTCCAAGATGTCACGAAGCTCTTCTAAAGTAAAATCCATAATTTTAAGTTTAAAAACTGCAAAGTCTTCTTGTATAAAAATAAACACTACGAAAAAAATGAACTACACGGCTCGAAAGCTGTCAAAATAATCACTATTGCATACTAAATTCAAAAACGACATGCGTGCCGTCGACGCTCAGCAGACGAAGCCCGTTCTTACCTTACGTGTAAAGCGCCCAAACTGTTCTGCTCCTGATTTGATGAAAATCGGAATTTATAATAGGTAAGATAGGTAGGAATCGGAAATGAAAAATTTCTTCGTAGGGAAAAACTTTGGCTTCTTCTCTGCTCCGACTGGGTCTAGACAATGAAACCCTAAGAGTAACCTAGCTGCTATTCGCCTACCTCAAACCCAAATATGCCACGATCACGAGAATTTTCGACCGTGGACACTAGAGAAGGACGAGTAGATGTGATGTTCTGAAATGGAATGTCCGGTTGATAATGGTGCTTTCCTAGTCCCCAGTATGTGCGTGCGATTCCACTTCAAAATGCATGATTGATGAGGGACTTTGGCATGCTAACATGTCATCCACTGACATACTCCTTAGTTTAGCTATGTTTGGTGGAAACAGCAGTGGAATATATTGTTTCAGCATCTTAATTCTATCCAGTTGCATTATTGATGTCCTTGCTGGTGTTGACCTTTTGCTTGCTATTAGTCGGATTAATTAGGCAGTCAATCATTGCCAGAATGCCAGAACATACTGGATCTGGTGCTTGCATATCCCAAAATAACTTTCATCTTCAATCAGTCCAGAGGTGTGTGCTGGACTGAACGTTGGACTTGACTTATTGACTTTACTCTTTGTTGGCCAGATTACACATAGTCTAATGTTTGATTCCATTGCAGGGATGTTTGTTCCAAGAACCTCATCAGAATCTAGACTAATAGAATCTGATTTTCGTAACAAACTTCTGTGTTTGTCGGATTTGATATCGACCGCACAACTTGAACAATTAACAGGTACAGTGTGTATAAAACATTCCCATTCTGATGCATTTTCAAATTAACTTTGAAACTTATCGCGCGTTTGATGCGTTTTTTAACACGCATACATTTTTTTCATATTCGACTTCTTTCGTTTGTCAAAAGGTGGCGTCGAGAGTAAATCATAAATCATTGCGAAATTTTTTTGGCGAATTGGCTTGGCGAACTATCCGGACCGGTGTATCAAGCGCTCATAAGAAGTAAATGCACATCTCTTATTACAACAACTTTTGTAACAGAAGACGAGCGAAGAATAATCAAGAGCCAAGAATGGATTGGGTTCCTAATGGTAATCCACCCTTTTGCTTCGTCTCCTCGTCTGGCACTGCAGACAGCTCCGACAAAAGACGCAACTTGACCGATAACTGCCCTTGCGCTATGAATAAATCAAGCATGGATCGTGATCGCTTCATTCTTCGTGAATAGCGTCGACATTCGGAGGGTAAGTTGTATCTTATTTTGGTTGATCCGACGAGGTCACGAACGCCCCTCGGTAGTCGCATGCACTTACAATCGATCAACAGCTCAGAATAGCATACATATATATACACACGGATAGTAGTAGTAGTATTGCATCACTGTACATCAAGCCGACCTGCCCTTGGCGATACAGAAGGGCCTAAGGATAGGCAACGTAGTTACTAGTTAGTATATGTAAGTTTATCGATTTAGGCCGGTTCGTTTGCTCTAACGGCGGACGGAATTGCACGGAACTATAGTCCTATGGAACTCTGTTCCGAACTTTCTCTCATCTTAACTAGCCGGCATCAGAATTTCACGACTCGCTATCAAAATTACACCGAACTGTCAACGCCACGGCGAGCCTGCTGTTCAGCCTAATCGAATACGCCTGGCTTGACAGCCGTCTATGAATGAAAACTATATTGGGTTCCCTGGCTACTCCTCGTCACGAGCTAGTAGGTGGTCTTCTGCCGACTTTGATCTTGATCAGGATGAGTGCTCCGAATGCAAAACTTAATAGAAAATTTAAAATGGAAAATCCCCAAAATAGAATCTGTCCGTCGTTGGAGCCGGCGCCATTTACCCGAGAGTTCGCAGACATTTACATTTTCCGCAACAACGGCTCGTTCTGCCACGTCTTTTTCTCGGGAAGTGATATACACCGGCAGTATCCTTTTGTGTATTCTGTTCGAAGCGAGAAGACGAATAGAGATTTTTCTCTCCTTCTATGCCCTATGGTGCTCCCAGGTTCTATCTCTCTATGCTATGCAATCTTTTATGTGTACTTTCGTTTCCCCTTTTTTTTTCTTTTCGCGTTTTAACAGTACTGGGAAAACAATGTCGATAGATCTTTGGGTGAGCAGAGGGGAAGCGTATCCAGGAGAGAGGAGACCCTCGAGTCCACTTGAAGAAATTGTCTATACCAACACGGTCGAGAGAAACTCAAGAAGGTAAACAAAAGATACTAGCTATAAAAATGTCACTCGACCGAATTGTTCCTGTTCGAATTCTTATCTCCTTCTTTACAGCATCCCTAATCCTTCCAACTCGAGATGATGACACGGTTACATAATATTATTCCTTATTGAAAATATTGACCTCTATCAGCACCACCTACACCTACGAAAACATTGGCTTTTTTCCGTGCTAAAAAAGGCTACCTTAATGACATCGCATTTTTTTAAGGATGATTAAGTTCGCCATACAAGGCCAGAGGCAAATTAGTTTTGGCTGTGCGTGTGGCATCCAACGAAGATGCTTTCTTTACCTCCCGGTAGCGGAAATTTTCTCTTGCGTCAATAGTAATCACGCATACAAGTCACGCGCTCTCACGCAACCCGACGCGAGTCACCGATGTTATGGATGAGCACCATTTCTCTTTCTACGTCTAACCAAAACAAACCCAAAGTTTTTTTTTTCTTCTCTTTCTTTTGTAAACAAATCCGCATAGAGCGCGTCCCGACTCCGCCTTTCCCATTTCGATCAGCGGGCGGGAATCGGGGGCGTCAGTTCCCGTTAAGAGCTGTGGGGGGGAAAATGGCGATGCCGGAGTGAGATAAACTGTCGTTAGACGGAAGATTGCACTCGACTTATCCGTCTACTGGTGCCTCTCTTTCAAACCGATGTCGAGTTCCTCCACTCGGCCAAACTTGATCAAATAACAATAGAAAAGTTGCTCGGCGCCTCGTTTTGTTCATTGATGTCGACACTAAACACTTTGTATTGAAACTTCTCTCCGGTACTCGTCGGGTTTCCTTGTTTCGTGTCCCAAAAGTTGATGCTTCCCATTAAGCCCGGCAACCTTCACATATATTCCCGATAAATATATAGTATATAAGCGACGAGGACTTTGGGCGACGCTCAGGGTGCTAGACGTATCGCAACCACTATAACGTGATCAAACTTGGTAACAAGACGTCGTTACCGTTCTCGGAATAAACGGCTGAAAATGTAGGTAGAGGAATTGGCTTTCTGCTGGAAGGGATATACAGTTGCTGCCTTAGCGCTCTACTGTCATTTCGATAACCTGTAGGCAAGCGATGGAAACTAAACCAATTTTTTTGTTTAGTTTTTCGATGAAAAGAAAAAGAAAAAAAGGAACGCAGCTGGTGTGGGGGAACAATGGCGTGCTCTTTACTACTCTATCGCGCAGTCGCATACATTTATCTCAATGCTTTTTGATTCGTTTTGATTCAGCTGTCCGTCTCACCTGTTTTTTAACCTTTTTGGGATGTGTGAAAACATGTCGAAGACATACGGTACGTCGCTCTCGGCACTGACTCTATGTATAGTCGATAAAGAAGGAGAGAGAAACGGGCGAGCGTTCTGCCCTTTTCAATAAAGTTTTCAGGCCGTGCAAAACTTGTATATTGATTCAGAAGGAGATGAATACGAACGAGACGATCGTTTACCTACCTCCAATGCGAAATCAAAAGCTCTCAAAAGCATCAGCTCCCTTGAATTTCGCTCTCTTTTCTATGAAAATCTCCACGCTCCTCCAGTGAAAAGGGAAAATGTAAAGTATATCAACATGTCCCTGTAGTATCCGCTCGATCGTCGCTATGGCACATATTTTATATAGTCCACGACTGTGTAGCCTACGCACAGTGCAAAAGGGATTAGAAGAATGCAAAGGAACTTTCCATTTTACTAGGATTTTCTTCTTCTTTAGCGCTTCATCTGCTTCTCCTTCTAGGTTTGTCTATTTTCGTACAATTCGGCCAGACTATTCTGTACGTCACGGCCGGAACCTGCGCTCTCCGGATAACGTGCGGGCTCCGATGGCCGTAGACTAGCTACCAGCGGCGTCGCGGACCGCTGCCTCTTCAGTCGTTTCTAGTCATCGCCTCCGTTATCAGTGCGCTTTCACTCTCGCTTCTTGCACCAGTTTCACTTTTCTCACTCTTTTTCTTTTCTTTTGGTGGATGAAATTACCATAGCTTCATTCTGTTGAGAAGTACTGTCGAGTAGGTGCTCCAGTGGAATCCGCACACAATCATGGATTTACCCTGTTTGTCAGCGACGAATGGTAGTTTAGACGGTTCGGGGTGAGCTGCTTTCTCTCTCTAGCTCCTAATTAAAGATTCTTTGGAGTTTTCGCGGCAACCGTGGTTTTCTTAATGAAACAAATTTCTACACTTTCCTGCATACAGGGAGAACGCCACGACGGATTACTTGAACGCTCTAGTCGACAATTGTTCCAGTTGGTTCACATCGCTAGAAAATCGCTCCGACTTTGACGTTAATTCTTCTTCCATGGAAGCCGAGGAGAATCCGTCGTACTTTTCCAGAGATTATCGCATCGTTGGCACCTTCTTCCAGGGATTGATTCTACTCGTCGGCGTCCTTGGCAACCTCCTTGTCGTCTTGGTATAAATGACTTTGCTAGCGGCGTTTATTTTTCCCCTTTTTTTTTCTTCTTCTTTCGTCTCCACTGAAATCGTGCAATATATATGTAGAAAGAGAAACGTCCCAGACCGGAGATCTGGAAGCGCATTTTCATCTGGCTTCTATTTCCGTCTTGAAACTGTCGCGTTTCGAAAAATCATTTTCCCCGACTCGTTTATTATTTCTTCTTCTTCAGGTCGTTTATCGTACGCGCTCGATGCATTCACCTACCAACTGCTACCTGGTCAGCCTGGCGGCTGCCGACTGCGTCGTCCTCATCGCTTCCGTGCCTAACGAGATCCTATCATACTACGTCATCGGGAGCCAATGGATTTGGGGGCCCATCGGATGCGCCATTTTCGTTTTCCTTCAAAATCTCGGTACGTGCGTGATGATGGACACAAAGATAGTCTATAAAAGACTCTAGTCGTGCGTCGTACTCAAAAAGCCTGTAGGCTGTTGCTATGACGAGTTTTTTTTTTCTGACGGACCAAATCGCATCCCGAGAGATCAACTCCTACGCTCCATATCATCATTGCTTACATATGCGTGGGCCTCAACAATGTTTATATAACTTTCTAGGTTTATAAGATAGCCTGTAACGATGTTGCGGGCGTTGTTGATCGGCTTTTCTCGCAGCGAAAAAAATTCTATCTATGAAAATTCGGGCTAATTTTTCTGTTGTCTGAATTCAGGGATCAATGCGTCATCATTAAGTTTGACGGCGTTCACGGTCGAGCGCTACATCGCCATCTGTCACCCGATGAAAGCGCAGAGCGTCTGCACGGTCAAAAGAGCTAAAAAGATTGTCGGCGGCGTCTGGGCTTTCGCGTTTTGCTACTCGTCGCCTTGGCTCGGTCTCACAGTCACCGAACCCATCCACTACAGAGGTTTCCAAACGGTCGAGCGCTGCGCCATGAAATTATCTCGCCAGGAATACTTGGTATATTCAACCATAATGAATATAATCATGTTGGCAATTTAAAAAATTAAAAATTTTGAATTTTTCAAAGGGATATTTCTTCGCGGATATTGTCGTGTTTTATCTGGTGCCGCTACTCGTCTCCTGCGTACTTTACGGCCTCATCGCCCGCGTCCTTTTCACCGGACACTTCAACAAATATCCGGAGGTGTGCCGGCACGACAACCAATCGTCAGTCGATCCGACTAAAAGCTCGCGCGTTCAGGTAAGCGCGTTGTTTTGTTTACTTCCTCGACTAAATTGCAACGTCGTCGCAGCGTAGTATAGTCGAGTCATCTTGTCTCGGATTATGCTCTCCGCTTCCTTTAAGTCATTCCTTAATTGGAGTGTCATCGTGCTGGGCACGCCAACAAAAAAAAAATCGCGTAGTAGCGTCTTAACTCTCTCTAGAGTTGCTCCTAAAGAGAGTGCCGTGTATATACACGCGCTCCGTCGTCCAATTTACTTCTATAAACAAACTTTCCATTTTCTCGCCGTAATTGGCCAATCTTCTCTACAGTATACAGAAGCAAAGCTATTAGGGAAACCCCAGACCACCACCACAACCACCGTTGCAGTAGAAGAAGATTGTGTGCTGGCTAATGAGGGAATAGCTCTTTCCGCCATTAATCGAATGCCCTGGAAGAGTCTCGAATGCCTAACAAGATTCTTCTTCTTCTTTTTCCAGCCTTTCGGCGTTTTATATTTCTATAATCATGTCTCTCGTCCTACTCTTTTTCTTTTTCTTTTTTACGCTTTTGGCGAAACAACTTTTTGCGGTTATTACGACCCTCTCACCCTCTCAGCTTGTTAACGGGCTGGCCCGAAATAAGCGAAGAGATCTCGATGTCTTTTTTACAGTCTGATGCCTCCTTCGTTGACTTGGCCGTCGGGGACGATATCGACGAAAGTTTGCGTTTCGTCATTTGATTAAATACTGGCGAAGGATCGAGCCGGTATTGATCGTCCAATTCTTTTCTCTCCTCTTTTTTTTTCGATTTTTATATATTTCTATACGTCGTCGTCCAGAAGAAGAAAGAAGATAGACCTCCTTCCTCCTTGATCCATTTGTCCAACAGAATAAAAGGGATCGGTTGCAGCCTATCTGTCAAAAATTCGAGTGCTTCGATCCCGGTCACTCTTTTTCTCTCGTTCAATCTGCCGATAGCTAAAGAATGGAAAAACGGACGAGACGAGACGATCTCTTTCTTTAGTGGGAAATAGAATGGGAAATGAGAGTTGAATCAAGAAGGATTTTAGACGCTCCTATCCTAGTGATGGCTCGTTCGGCGACGAACGCAAGTCGACCGTGTGATTTTCCCCCGTTTCATTACCGGCGGCAATGCGCTGGCGACGAGCGCACTCGATAAATCAATGCCGCTACAGTTGTTGGTAGCTAGCGGGTTCAAATGAGTTTCCCCAGTCATTCCCTTCTCATCTTCTACCTCGATTTATCCAATAGTTTTCTCTCCTTTTTTTCTTTTTTTTCTCTCTCATTCCGGGGAGAGTCGGACGAGAGACCTGGTAACAACTTATTGGAATAACTCGATCGTCACCCGAGTAGTATTACATGCGTACTACTACTACACCGTCGCTAGGGTTGTACGTAGTAGAGTATCGGATGACGAAAGCGCCAATTCAATCAACGCCCTTTATTATATATAGAGAGAGAAAAGAGTGCTTTCTTGATCCTAGTCCGTGATTGGCCGGCCTAACCGAGGGCAATCTCGAAACTAATGTTGACACGCCAAGTCCACTACGTACGACCAGACTTGCCGAAACATCATCAACCGATTTTCCCGGCATTTTTTCTCCCCTCCCCCCTCGGTGACTCGGGACTCAATGTAGGGTGATATGAAGAAAAAGTTTCGTTTCTTCCTTTTTCCATTGTCGTCCGTTTTGTAGGGAAAGAAGAGAGGCTTTATTGGAGGCAACTGTGTCCAAGGATGAAAGGGGCCGGGCGGATGGGGTGCTCGTCATCAATCACGTTTGTGTGTGTGCTAGACAGCGACGTCGAGATCAGGAAACTAGGAGTTAGACGACGCGATTCTTCCAGCGGAGAGAGAGAGAAATGCCAGACGGCGTCGCCCAACGTATTATACATCTGCCCCGGCGATAATTCTATTTGGCGACGGCCGCGCGCAGTTTCGCTTTTGTCACACTGCGTGACTCGATTGACTGATGTCGTCGCACGTCCTCCCCATTTATAGACCTGGGTCCACTACCCCGGGTCCCCCGAAAATTGTCGAATTGAATCAACGGGCTCTTATTGCGCAACGATCCTAAAAATAGCTTGCCGGCCACGTTAAAGACCTTCGTTTATTTTCCCAACAAGAATTTCATCCGATATATACTGTTAAAATAAAGATTACATTTCTTGGCTAGCTCTTGACGTTGTTTACATTTTCTCGCATGAAGGAATGTTGCTAGAAAAAAGGATGATTGGTTTCTTACCTGCCGCTGTAAGTCGAATAACAAAGTAGGAAGGTCCGGACAGCGGACACGTGTCCCTTGGAAGAAAAACGTGACTGGCAAAAGAGCTGAAGTTGTGCACGGTCAAACAGCGCGCGCCTTTTCAACTTATTGAAAAAGCGGCCACTTGTTTGTTCAAGTCGCGCCGAGTCGCGACTTTTTTTTCTTTTTTACATTATTATTATGTTGGTTTTTCTTCGCTTCTTCTTCTCCAAACAGAGTCTACAAAAAAGGGAATTCAATCAGGTCGCCGTCGCTTCAGTTTTGACGTCAAACCGAGCTCGTAATATGATAAAGAGTATACGTACCAACTCTCTGAATTTATGGAAAGGGAGGGAGAAAAAAAAATGGCGATATCAGACAGCCGAGCTTTAGATTTCCGTCGCATCTATCCCGTCAGGGCAGTCACCTAGATGTAATCCCCATCTCCGAAAAGTTTCAGAACGTTCCGCGCTTCCCATTTACGGTGGCATGAAATATTCCTCGACTACTGCCACGTTCGGTTCGGGTGCCATCAAGGGACCAAATCCGACTTTGTTTTGTTGACAGATGGAATAATATAGATGGAGGATGCGAAAATCCCTTTTGGATTGGCCCGCGGTCGATATGGTGTCAAACGTTTGATTACAAGGGAGCTTATAACGGAGGAGACTCGAGTGGCCTCTCCATCGCTTTTTTCTCCGACGCTAAATAATGTATACGTAGTAGCTAGACGATAATTGATCCGATTGTCTGCCATTTTGAGAAGGGGCTACTTGTTCTCCGATCCTTCACTTAACATATAAGCATCTCCTTGGCTGCCAGCATATCTTCGTCAATCGAATCATCGACAAGTCGTTACGCATTGACGTTGCAACACAGCCGAGCACCAGAGTTTTTGGTAACTTTTTCTTTTTCATCCTCGTTTCTATACGCTCCTTGGGCGCATCGAGCGCCGTCTTGGATGCCCAGTAGTCGGCAGATCCATCTTCTGTAGGAGTACTCCTACCATAGACCCTTTGATCCGATCCCGGTGCGCGCAACTCTCGACGGACGACCTGAACTTGCTTTACGCAGCCGGGCGCTCTTGTGGCCCGAAAATACGACCAACGAAATAAGAAGAAATGAAAGATATCTTCCGCTAGGGCCGAGGAAACGGAAAAGTTGGTGCTGTGTCGTACTATAAGAGGAGGGTCGCCCACATCGTGATAAAGCCTCGGTGAATCCAGCGGAGCACAGCGCAGTGATCTAGCCATCGCTATTAAATGCGAAAGCCTGACGTCATCACGGCCGTTATGCTACTACTATACAGCACACACTACTCGATGTAATGGAAACGTAACGAAGCGTTCGTCTTCCCTTTATGCCGGCCGGCGCATTTATAGCCATTATAGGCCTCCAAACCGATTCCGTCTAGTCGGCTAACTATCTTTAATGACAATAGCACTTAGATGATGATTAATCCGACTATAGTGGCTGGTGGTGGATAAACGGACGTGTCTACCTCGGAAATCGTGACTCCCCCAAAGGAGCCGGCGAGTGTGGGTGGCCTTGCGAATCCTCCCTGCTGAAAAATCGCGTTATATATAGAGAGAGATAGAGAGACTAAGATTGAGCTACTTCTATATTGTCTTTTGAAGATCAGATGCTAAAAGGGAGTGAATGTAGACTTTTCTCCCGGAAAGCGAGACGGGCGACGGACGATTTGCATTGCTAATGCGTCTATAGTCTACGTAGAACGTGCCGTTGCGACTCGTCTACAGTTGGAACAGTGGGGGCAAATTGACAGAGCAAAGTCGTACATTACATTTTGCATCGTGTCCACACAATAGTCTTGAAAGGGGGCGATCGTATATTTACTCGTCCATCTCTAGACGGAATCGCTTCCGTTTCCAGAGCTACTTATCATTTCGTTATCCCCAACTTCGCTATCATCTTGATCCCAGAAAAAGTTTCCCTTTTTTCCTTATACTACGTCCATTATCGACGCGTACAAAAGAGAGTTGTTCTCTTTTTTTTCGAATTTAGCGCCATTCGGGCTGTATTGTGACTCGCGTGATTCACGCCACGAAAACCTCCAACGCCTTTTGAACTTTTTCTTTCTCACCAGAAGTGAATCAATACGGAATTGACCTGTCCGTCTGTTGAACAATCGAGATGATGTGTACACAAGAGAGCTGGGGCGTTCCTTTTCCGACCTGCGCCGATGATTTTTGATAAAAGCAAGAGGCGTCAACGCGCGGTATTGAACCAACAAATAATAAAGAATCAACGCGAGCTCAAATTAGAGGATCGAGTGAGAAGAAAGGAAGCCAGTTGAGGGTTGATTTCAATTTTAGTTTTCTCTTTGTTGCTAGACTCTATCAAAGGGAGAGAGACCAACGAACTCGCTACCTTTTGTGTAGACATGACGTGATGTACTAACTCTTACGTAACCTTTTGTAAACTCACTGGAAATTTGTAGAGAAATATATTGAAATTGTAAATCAGTCGGGGCTGGAACGGCTGCGCGGGGTTGTTTTTGGTGCCTATAGCAACAGCTGCCTGGCAGTCCCATGTCAACTAATAGCATCTTGGAAACCTTGCAACTTATATCCAAGGCACTAAAATAGCCGGATTTAGGTGACAAGCCCCCGCTTGTGTAGACAATGCATGTGGATATCATGATCGAGATTCCGTGAGCCGAGAAAAAAGAAAAACACGACTAAGTTACTATTTTCTAAAACAAAGTTAATAAGTTAGCCTTTATTGGCGTGGGCCATACGTCTAGTGTTAATATGTATATGCGCCCGTCGGAAGGGAGATAATACTGCTAGCGCATTATTTCATATCTATTTGAAAAGCTTCCTCGAGGAGAATGTGATGGATGGCGCTGCTGACGTCGGTTCTATTTTTAATGTAACAAAACAGCAGCCACACAGCAGCGTGGGTCGAATGGTCGCGCCATGTCTGCGCAATAATGACCACGGCCGTATCATTGTTTCTTTTTTCTTGCGGCCATATCTCTTGCTCTTTTTCTTAATGACTACTGCAAGATTCTTTTGGTGCATCCTCTATTTCTTCTACGGGATTATTGTACCGGATGTTGTTGCCATTTTCGTTCCCCCAGCAGTAGCCTACTCCTCATTTCCGAAACAAACGAGATCATTAAATAAGATTTGTCTTTATTGGGTTGTAGGTGGTGAAAATGCTGGTGGTCGTCGTCGTGATCTTCGCGACGCTGTGGTTGCCCTACCGCGGCATGTTGGTCTACAACAGCTTCGCCACAATGTACTCGCGAGCCAGTTTTATGGATCTGTGGTTTCTGATGTTCGCCAAAACTTGCGTCTATATCAACAGGTAATAATTCTAAACTTCCGTAAATATAAATCAACCACCCACGGACTGTCGCCGCTGTCCCAATCCGTTTCACGCCTCGATTGCAAAATGAAAAAAAAAAGCTCGGCAGATCGAGGCGAGAGACTTAGCCATCTGGTTCGTTTCCCACGATTCCATTTAATGGCGGGCGGATTTTAGCGCGTCCAAACAGTCGGGGCTAAAAGAGAGTATTCATTAAAAAGACGCTAACTTACTTGACCTTCTTTCTTTTTTCCACGACGACAGTGCAATCAATCCCATCTTGTACACGGCCATGTCTATCAAGTTTCGACGAGCCTTCCAGCGGATTCTTCTCTGCCGGATCTACGGTACGACGTTTTGTTGTTTGTGTGTTTTTTTTTTGGCCGGCGGAGAAGTTATGTGCGCTGTAATGTTCAGGCGCGATATATATATATATATTTCGACGCGTCAATAGCTCTAGGAGTCTCTTGAGGCCGCCGAGGGAAATTCGATCCCCTTTTCTTCGCCCTTCAATTCGGATTGCCGTCATCCGATGGATGCCTTCTCGCATTCACGTCAGCGCATTCTCTAGCTCACTAGCCTAGATATCTGCTGCGACTCGATGATTAGAAATGAGCCGCTTCTCCGTTCCGCTTCCCAAGTGGAGGATTCCACTCACGAAAATTCACATACAAAGTTTTTTTAAAAGAACAAAATCTCGGTATAAAGTACCACACGGACGACAAAATCAAATGTCAAAGCAATGCCAGCTATATAGAAATTGGCCGACTTGTTCGGACGGACGAGTCGTTTCCTATTGGTAACAAAATGAAAGGCGACTGATGTCTTTGATAAGTCGCAAACAGTTTCCTCCAGGCTCGAGCTTTTCTTCTCGACGACCGCCCGTCCTATTCACACCTTCTATTGAATTTGACGTTTGGTCTCGTCGGGTCGATAATATACGGAATCGTATTGACTTTGAGGTTCCATTGTAGAGGGAGCGACTATAACTAGTTTTCCCGGAGATCGATAAAATAGTGCCACAGGAAACATCTCTTTTGTAACCGTAGATATATAGTGGCATAGACTTGTAATTAGGGTTCATTAGTGAGATTATTTCCTTCATCTTACGGCAAAATGGCGTCCGCATTGCCTCCGGTTCAATCGGCAGGAGCAACAGACTAATAACAGCAACGCTAATGATTTTCGAAAGCAGATAATAAAAAAGAGACGGAGAATAATTTTTTTGCTAGGAAAAGAATCGCTAATGGGCCGTCGATACTCTTCGATTTTTTTTTCGTTTTTTACGTCTTTTATTTGTAGAAACCGCCCCTTTGTGTTTTCGTTGCTGTGCAATACTTGCTGAGAACAAACAGAGCCCCCATTAGATTGTAAGAGAAACAAAGTACACACAACTGCTGCTGCTGCTGCAACTGTTTTCAATAGCTTGGCTTTCAGGCGTTGTCTGGAGCGCGTCCGATTGTACTTACGCTGTCGCCGTGTTGGCAGCAAGTGGATCAGAGGATGCCATCAGCAATTGAAACCCGTTTCAGACGGCCAGGAAGCAATCCGGTTGTTGGCTGATGCTCCTGCACTTTGTGATGAAAACTCTTCTTCGTCCGCGTCCTAGTAGTTCTATAGAACTCGCAATGAAAATTCTGCGACGCGTAACGACGCATTCAACGTCGTCGTTTCGCTCGAAATGTAGTTGGACGCGTTGTGTGAGGAAATGGAAAGGGATCGGATCCCGTCCCGTTCATGTGTACTAGCGAGCGCAGAAGCTGATTGAAGAAAAAGAGGGGAAAGATGAGGGCCCCACGAGAGCGGCCCAACTTTAATTGGGTCCCGCGTTGTATACGAGGCCCATTGGAATAGATGCTGTCTACTCTGTTGATGCCCGTTGGGAGAAAAGAGTCCTCTCTTCTTTCCTCTACCACTCGACGTCGAACGCTTTACTTATTATCAGAGTTTGAGCAACAATAACAATGCACCGTCTCCTACCTTCAATGGCACTCGGAAATGTATTCAGCGGTCAGTCGAGCTTCGCTTTCTCCGCTAATAAAGCTAATAATAGTAATTCCACAAGGCAAATTGGGATGCCACACAGATCAAAAAGCATCTATCTTCTGTTCCTAACACAGGAACGCCGAACAACCTCTTTTTAATGACGACTTTTCTCGCGAATCATTTCCAATATTCAACCGAGATGAATTTCGGATTCCTGGAGATTCTAAATGATGTCGAGTCGTTTATATAACTAATAAAACGAAAAAAAAAACATCAAAGAGGAAATAAACTTAAGTGTATAAATTAAATATTATAAAACGCCAGTGTTGTAAACTCGGCCAACACTCGTCAAAGCTCTTCTACGTTTGATGGCGTATTCAACGACCTGCGGCGTCGTGAAAGACTTTGTAGTTTTTCCGCCATTTTCTCCCGAAATACCTGTACGATATATAGCCTGTCGCACAATCGACGCGCAGACGATGGCGTCAGCACGCCAATAGTTCATCAGGTTCTCGTTTTCATTTTCTTTATTCTTTTCCCCACCATTTCATCCATCCGTGTCGTCTTGTTTATGAGGCGACTTGACGGAGTCTCGACACGTAGAGCCTATATAAGACATTTGAGCACGTGCTGAAAAGGTCTCGGTATCAACGCAAAAAAGGTCAGACTGGGGACAATAAATGAGGAGGGCTTTACCCCGGCACCGCAAGGAACAATCGATAAACTGTGTTGATATTAACAAGAAGAAGAAGAAAAAAAACAATCGGTAATAGGAGACGGCCTTGCCAGCGCACTCTCTACCACTTTGTAGTTGCTTGTTGTAACAAACGTAAAAGATGTACTAGAAATTACGGCTGGATGGATCTAGAAGAGCTGGCGAAGATGCCAAGTCGACGATATTGACGACGCCCCTTGCAACATCCACTTGAGCACTCCTTTAGGAGCGGAAGGGCTTGGCAGGAGGCAATCTTGGCTCAAAACGAGAGACAAGCCGATTGAGAGTCGTGCGGTTGTTGTTGGTGATAGCTTACACAATAAAGGAGGGAAAATAGATTCGACGGCCGACTCGGGCCACGTGATTTCCTTCTCTGCTTCATCTCCTCTTTTCTGGCGAGCGCTATTTATATATAAACACAGAAGGGAGACCGAGAACCGGCCGCGAGAGTTGTCCTCGGCATCGCTAAAAGACCCCCCATGAACAGATTGACTGGCTGGTGGAAGATTGTCCAGACCGGTCTGTGTGTATTTGAGCAAGGACGTAATTCGACGCCGCGGCCGCTCTCATCGCCAGCTCCCTCTTTTTTGTCCTTTTGTGATTTCAAAAGGGTCCCAATTCCAGCTATGGCCTTCTTCTATTACGCAGTGCGGTAACTTAGCCCTAACCCAACGTGAATAGGAAACAAATCTATTGGGGAAAGGGCTGGCCATCTTCTTTTTCTCCATGTCCACATCGAGGAGGCGATCGATCGATACCTCGGAGACTCGGAGGTTTGCATCTTTTATTTAGAGAAGTACCAGAGTAGACCTACAGGCCAGGGCATGTAAAAAGACTTATCGATTGACGGATCTCCTATTCTCGGGACCGTGTCAGTTAGCAGCAGCAGCCTACGCCTATTGGGAAATCGAAACCGGGCTTTTCCCTATCCGACGCAGAACAGTAAATTTCAAATACGGAAACTCAATTACATAGTAAGACTGTAGGTATGCACGGACTTTATATGTAACCTGCAACCAAGAATTCCTTCTACGTACCGTTAGGCCCCTCTCGTTCGTTTTCAACGCGCCAACTTTGAACGGAACATGATGAAATTGACTCCCCGGAACATTTCAATCTTTCGACTTGAAAAGTAAGCCAAGGTCTCCGGTAGCGGAACGCGTCTCAAACGTTACATTCCCGACAAAAGTTGTTTTCTCTGACAGCTTCCGAAAAAAAATAAGGCGGAATCGCGCTTCATTTCTCCAACTTTTTCGGATCACAGACGAGAAGTTTCTTTTCGCTCTTTTGTTTTTCTCCCCATATTCGGACGGAATGACGCGCTCTGGCGCCTTTCTTTATCCAGCAAGACCATCAATGTTGACTATTTGCGCGTTCTACTTTCCGTTGCTTCCGTCGATCCAATCAAATGGAATCGCTGCGCTGTAACGATTCAACACCCCGAGCAACGCGCAGCACTCGTCGTCGTTCGCACTCTTGATGGGCGTTACGCGATCCATGTGTTACGAGAGGATCCCAAGTTACCGAATTGGAAACAACGTCGTTGACGATGAGTTCTCAAATTTGGCGCCAATCCGAAATGCGATGAAATGAGATTGAGATTGCAGCGGGGAAATCTCTAGAAAAATTGATTTCCTTTTGTGTTTATACTTACCCTAGTAGTTGAATGGAGTTAAACAATATCAATTAAGAATCCAGGATTATTGCGAGAGACCCTGAGTAAATTGATTATCAAGAAGAAGTCGTGGGTCGATCCCTGGAAATCGCCCGTCCGTTTTAATTCCCTTTCGAAATCAAGTGAAAACGAGGATCCTTTGTAGACTATGGTTGTTGTCACTGGTGACGTCAACGACGTCGCTTAATGAAAATGTCTTGTCATCTCATCATTACCCGAGTCGGAGAGGGTTAGTTTCGTGATTGGGGATTTCTAAAGAAGACGGAACCGGCAAAACATCTATCCCCCCTCCCCTCCTTTGAGTTTGGGAACTCGTCAACATTGGCGGTCAATAAGACAAACAAGGCAAGCTTTCATTGCCCTTCTTCGGCGAAAAGTTTCATTTGGAACTTATGCGCAATCGCGGAACTTTTCATCATTATCCCTAGAGGAAAAGGGAAGAAAAATTTTCTCTTTGACTTCCTTTTTTTTTCTTTTGCCTTGATGTCTTTTCATCAACGAAAGGGGGCGGATTTGTGATCATTCTGGTGTGCACACGTCATAATAGATACCTCGCAGTGGCGTCTGGGCTATCGGATGACAATCAAGGAAGGTGGAAGCGAAAACCCAAATGCGCTGATGGCAAATGTTTGCCCTTTCTCCTTATAAATTGGAGATGACGAGATGGGATCGTCTTCATTTTCCTAAGAAACCGCTACCAGACAACCGAAAGTCTAAACTTTGTTTTGTCTGCATCTTACAGGTCGTAGTTCGACGAATCTGCAACGGTCTCCCGGCACTCAAATGCGGCATTTGGGTCACTTGGCTTGAAGAGTCAAACCAGGAAGGAAATCAGAAAAGAGATGGCCGCCATTCGAGTCATAAAAGGACTTGATGTTGAGTTGTTCATTTAATCTCATCCTTTCTTTCACTACTGTCGTTTTTCTTATTTCGCTTCTTTCACGACTCAATCTCGACGAGACGACGCCGATTGTAAATGAAATTCCGATACCTAGAAGACTCGTCTGATTGTTTCCCAAATTAAAAGTTTTGTACAGGACAACCCCCACAACTATTGTGCCCAACTTCATCGTCACCTTGTCTCCCATAAGTTATATAAACGCACAATGTTAGCGTCGACAGCTGCACAGACGCTAACTAATGTCTCTGGACTCTCTGGATATATCCGGCGCCTGTGTTGAATGTTCCCAGTGCTCCTTGCTGTCTCCCACTACACAGCACACACGTCACCAAGTCTTATCTGTTACGCGTCGCCAAGTCGGAAGCATATATCCTCCACCCACTCTGTACATAATACATTTAACGATGCGTGTTATTCTATTCGCTGGAGCGGTTTGAAATTTGAACTCAATACAAAACGTTTACCAGCATTTAGGCGTTCTAGCGAAAAAAAATTTGCGCTTCACGCGGTATCGTGACAACGCAGCTGCACGTTGTCGCAGTAAACCTTTTTTTATGTCGGAATTCAATCAAATATAATACATATTCATCGCGCGCATAAAAATGTAGAGAAAAAACGAAGTAACTAGTTCTTTGGTTCTTTAATAATCTATTTCTGCGTAGATGGAGTGATAACCTCCAAAACGGAACAAGGTTATGGAACTCTAATGCACCTTTTCATTTTCTCTTGAAGAACCTCATAACGCGTCGGGTAGGTGAATACCATCTGGGCTCCCACAATAAAGGAGCTCAGCCAAAAAAAGCGAAGCAATATGAAAATCCTAGCAGCGCTGTCAAAGGGGACTCCGGACTCCCGTTGCTATGGTAATCGTCATCATCATATCCAAGAATTCAATGAATAAAATCCAACAGACATTGAATTTTAAGTCGATCATCCTGCAATTCATCTGGAATAGGAAAATAAACTTGAACTTAATAATAAATTTCCCATATTGTCATCGTATTTTTGAAAAGAACGCGGGCACGCCGGCAAGGATTATTTTTTCCGCTAGAGGCGCTAGTGTTGGCGGGACTGCTCTGGAATTGCTCCCAGTGCGCACTAGAGTTTTCGATCGCGTGCATCGAGAAGGCGGTTGAGTGTTTGTTGTTTTTTTCTACTTACAAAAAGTACGTCATGTCGATCGAAACTATCCAGCCCGCTGAGGCCAATAACAAATCTACCCAAGATGCTCGTGAACCTAAAAAAGATGATGACAAAAGTGGAGATGAATACGAAAGGAAAGATCAAGATCCTCCGTTGGAAATTGGCGAACACTATCTCGTGAAAAGAGGAGAAGACTCTTGGCGTAAGCAATACGAACTATTGCATCACCACCAATGTTTTCTAATGAAGTTGTGTTATTGTTTCTCAAATGTGTTTCAGACCCTGCGGAAATCATCCAGAGGCGATACAACAAGTCTCTTGGTCTTTACGAGTACTATGTCCACTATGAAGGTTTCAATCGAAGGCTTGATGAATGGGTGTCCAAAGAAAAGTGAGTCCTGATCTGTTGTCAATTTGTATTAGCTGGAATCAATAACATGTTGCTTTGCAATTTAGGATTTTGAGCACACAAGTAAACATTAATGATACACAGTTTAGTAAAGGGGAGAAAGTCAGCTCTTTAGATCTCTTGTTGGAGCAGTCAGACAGAAAGATTACCCGTAACCAGAAACGCAAGCATGATGAGATCAACCATGTCCAGAAAGTAATACCAATTGTTCTTAGTTTTACTTCAAAAATAAATATTCATTCTGTAATCTGATCAGACATATGCTGAAATGGACCCCACCACAGCTGCACTAGAAAAAGAACATGAAGCCATTACCAAAGTCAAGTACATCGACAAAATCCAAATGGGCAAGTACGAGATAGATACCTGGTACTTCAGTCCTTATCCTGAGGAATATGGGAAAGTGCCCAAATTGTGGGTCTGTGAGTACTGTCTCAAGTACATGCGTATGGAGAAAACCTATCGACATCACATAGTGAGGCTCTTTGTGTTGATTCGTTGACCTTGAACGTCATTAAATGCTTTTCTATTGAAACAGTGTGAGTGTACATTGAGACAACCTCCCGGAAAAGAAATCTATCGAAAAGGCACACTATCCATATACGAAGCGGACGGGAAAGAGCATAAAATCTACGCTCAAAATCTGTGCCTCATTGCTAAACTTTTCCTCGACCACAAAACCTTGTACTTTGATGTGGAGCCTTTCCTCTTTTACATTCTGTGCGAGATTGACCAGGCTGGTGCTCATGTCGTCGGTTATTTCTCAAAAGTTAGTTATATCTCAATTGTAGATCCTTTATTATGGTAATTGACTAACCTCTTACATTACGAAAACAGGAAAAAGAATCTCCAGACGGAAATAACGTGGCGTGCATTTTAACTTTGCCGCCTTTTCAACGGAAGGGATATGGAAAACTGTTGATTGCCTTCAGTTACGAGCTCTCGAAATTGGAACATACAGTTGGAAGTCCCGAAAAACCTCTGTCAGATTTGGGCAAACTTAGTTACCGCTCCTATTGGTCTTGGGTGCTTTTAGAGATTTTGCGGGACTTTCGGGGTTCGCTCTCCATTCGTGATCTAAGGCAAGTCCATTATCTTGTCGTAGACAATAAATGTCTTACTAACAAATTTATTCTTATTTCTATAGTCACATGACGAGCATTACACAAAGCGACATCGTCTCGACGTTGCAGACAATGAACATGGTTAAATACTGGAAAGGCCAACATGTGATTTGCGTAACGCCCAAGCTGGTCGAAGAGCATATAAAATCCGCTCAATTCAAGAAACCTCGACTTACAGTAGACGTTTCGGCCATCCGGTGGGCGCCAGCTCACAGAAAAGTATTCAAAACCAGTAAAAAGTGAAAGAAACAAATCCTTTTTTCCACATTTCATCTATCCATTTTTCGCCTTGACGTATCTCCGCTTCATAATCATCCCATGTACCTTTATCGAGCGTCATACATTGTTGGCATTACTGTGAAAAAGTTCGTTGTTGGTCATTTTAACTAGAGCTTTAATTTTTTTTATGTTAGGACAACAAAACGCTAACAAGTTTTATCTTAAGTTACGTAAGCTGTTATTACAGTGTGATGTCATTATTTTCGGCGCAATAAGTAAGCACAAAAGTTGTTGCTACATTTGATCAGAGAACGTTGTGAAAGAAGAATTTTATTTTAGTTCACTTTCATAAGGTAAACATGATTTAACACAGCTTCACAATATGCTAGATCTTCAGTGCACGCTATGATTTCTAATTAATCTTCACGTTTGTTCACAATGAAAGACTGACGAAAGAATTCATTCAAGAAGAAAGAAAAAGACCAATTATTAACAAACGCAGGGAACAGACGCGCCCCTGCTCAATAATTGCTACTCGCGAGACACAAAGCTTAGAGAATTGCCGCCAACTATTCTCAAGCTCTCTGCATATGGTGATTCTCGAACCTTGCTTGACGTGGGCGTTGGTCTATTAGAAGAACAAAATGCAAGACAAAAAACCCAGGAAAATGAAAAAAGAGAAACTTACAAATCTCCTGGCAACAAAACGAATGGCCGAAACGAGATGAACCGTGTAACGACGAATGTCGATTTTAAACGAAAAAAATTGACCAAGAAAACTGGCCGAAGCGATTGAAGAATCGTCGCTCCGCGACACACACTGTCAAGTGAAGCAGAAAAATTGGCTTTTAGACAACACTGAAAGATCTGGTTAGTATTTGAAACAGTCAAGAAGTTAATGCCAAGTACTGAACAGACAAAAGGTTTCACCCGAGAGACAGCCTCAACGTCGCTGTAGCTCTCCCTTGTCCATCCGTCCACGTGTGGAAGACTGAACAGTTCTGAGATTCAAGACCCCTAACAACACCTGCGTCAGTCTACCTGGAGGGGATGGAAAACTATTTTTTTGTAACCCTTTAAACCTTTTTGGGCTGAATTAGACTTTCGTACAATAAGATAGCATGCGTGTTGATGGAACATGCATTCAGGAGCTTTCTGGATGAGCCACGATGATTCCAAAGCGATTCGGGTTGGGAATTGGTGATGCTGTATGATGTGAATATCGTCGTCAGGTATAAATAAGAGGGTGATCGGGCCCAAGTATCATTCCCACGTTGGACCCACTACGAGCTACACACCTTTATTCATCATGGCGGAATCGATTCACGTAAGTGGAATTTTGAATATTTTTACCTGCGACATCAGCGTGTGTTATTTCTGCTGAAATACGCTCTAGAATATAATTGTTTTATTCAAAATTGATTTATTGATTTGAACTCTTTTGCTGTTTTTTTAAAGAATATTTACGAAGAGGGTGTGATGGCACTTTTTGAAAAGATGGAAAACGAGCTCAGCTGTGATATCTGCTCGGAGCTGTATGTCTGTGTAAGTTCATCTTTATTGCATTTATTTAATTTACTATTGCTGTTGAATCATGCTTTGTTGGTGCGTTAGGCCACCACGTTGAACTGCATGCACACTTTCTGTGAATACTGCATCAACCAGTGGAGAACCAACTCCGGATGCAAAAGAACGCAAGAGAACGGATGCCCAATCTGCCGAGCGCCAATAACTTTTCTAGGCAGAAACCTTTTGATCGATAATGTGATTGGTGTCGTGGTGAACTTGTTAACTGAAGAGAAGAAAAAAAATAGAGAGGATCTCTTTCAGAAACGTCGGGAAATGCCATCAATTATTCATTTAGAATCTGTCCATTCGCCAGTATTGAGCAGCAGCGACCACCAGCAATTACTCTTCGAGATGGGGCAGGAACATTTCCATATTTCAGGTACATTATATGCCATTATTCCTATTTATCAAAATTGAAAATTGTCTAAGCTTTTCGATAGTTATTTACACGACGCAAGAACGCGAAACTCATCGGCTTTCAATTCCGGAGAGAGTGTCATCAACAACATCGTCTGATGGCCCTGATGAGGTTTCCGTTTGGACTTTTCATAGTATTTCCGAAGAACCACTCATAATTCCAGATCCACCTACTCCGCCAAATCCTCCTCGACGTCCAGTGGTTGAACGACCGACCAGAATGACGCTTAGAACTCGGCGACGCGTCGAAAGACACCATCCATAAACTGAATGTCAAAAGTGATTTTTTTTATTTGTTTTGCCACGCAGTTGTAAGGATTCTTGTATTTATTTTCGCATTTCGCCCTTTAGCGCACATCCGTTGTGGTTTCAGATCAATAAATTAGTTTTACGGTTCCTCGTATAGAAATCAGCACGGAAATTCCTCGTTATATCATTTCCAACTCAATCATGGCCCGGCAACTACGAAGGGAAAACATGGAAAGCCATGAAACTGCTTTCGCATTTTTAAGCTTTCCTAACAGTTTGTGGTACACTTTGAAGTTTTGAAGGTTACGGAAATTTCCCTCGTTGTTTTGTTGTTTCCCTTTCCTCGACAATCATAACAAAGCTAATGCCACTACTTTAACAGTCAGCCTGCAACTAACCGAATTGGAAATGTGAGTAGTGCTTCAATGCCGTAATCCGTCCTGTTGGTCAACACGGCAAGTCGGCAATTGACAATTTTAAAAAGGCCACTTTAAATACCAAGTTAAAATTCGAAAACGTAATTTTTCCATTTTTGAGTGGTGGGAAAATTCGCTTGTTTTTATTTGATTTGCGGGTGGCGCCAGCGTCAAATCGTAAATATCGTCTGCATCACGCGCATCAGAAAAATTGGGCTGTTTTATTTAAGGTACAAGATATCTCGGATTTGGTCATAGTATTAGATTACGTGCTGGTTACTAGCTATGTCGTAAATGCGACAGGATACTTTCGTATCGTTCGTCATAGTTACGTCTGATCTCAGAGAACTCTTAGAATAGTTATTCAATTGTAAAGCTTATCGAAGTTTTCGGCAAACTTGTGGCCTTCTATTCTTAGTTTAGTTTATCTGACAGTTGATTACTATATCACCCAATTCTGCAGCCGGACGTATATATTCTTTCTTCAGGGGAAATAGAAATGTCTAGTAGTACACCATCAGCTCAGAAATTGAGACGGAATGTCTCACCCAGCACAAACAAATCTAGTGGTCCACTCAGGGCAACTATACCTGTCAGTTTGATGACCCAGAGTGTGATTCACGATGTGCCTGAAGACACCAGCTCATCTCAAAATGTCTGGAGTAAAATGAATGCAACCCTTACAGGTGGTAACACCTTGATGCAAAGTGGAATACCCAAACCATCTCCTTGGAGACTGAGACAGTGGTCACCTACCCCAAAAGGTGTGCTCTTACTTCAACTGTTGCTCACCACAGTCCAAGCTAAATTTAATTTTCTAACCAACAGAGAACTATGAAGCCAAGGAAAGAATTGATGATTCACCAGCCATAAGGAGGACTGCTTCCCTCGATGCTATTTATCTGAAGGGCCAATGGCCCAGAGCAACAGGAGATTACGGGTCAAATCTTTTGCTTGACAAAGCAACACAGACACCTGAAGAGTGGGTGGATATGAAGATGAGGTAATTTACTTTTACACAAGTCATTTCCTTTCCTTATTTCTAAAAATTTATTTCTACTTTTTATATACACTCTAGGTTTTCGTATCGAGGTCTTGATGCTTCCCCTAGTCGTGATAGGAAGCAGAAGCAGCGTTTGCTGTTGGGAGCGCACAATCCTCCTCTAATCCAACAGTATTCTTCAGGTTCCGTTTCTCCAAACCGTGTCGCCGTCTCGACCAATACCGAACAGCAGCATCATGTCCCAATGAGCGATAGGAAAGAACAATCTAGAGCTATTCCCGTGCCCCCGCCTCCGACATCTCAGAGTTCCAGGGCCAGAAATTCGGTGGAGGGTTTCAACACCGAGATCGAAAAGCTGGTATGGGGGGGCAACGAGGTAACATCTAACAAGGTATCGCCAATTTCAAGAATGCCTTTTTCTTCGTTCCTCAAATCTTTAATACTGTCGATGACTATCTTCCAGATGGAACCGACTCCGGATGGCCATCGAGCACCAATCGCTGAACTATTCAAGCACAACACTTGTCGCAGCGTGGATACCCAAACTCCTGTGACCGCCTATTCCACGAATTCTTCGTCAGGTAAAAAAAAAAGAGAAAGGAAGAAAAAACACGTTTTCAAAAAACCTCAAAGTTTTGATTCGTCATTGAATTTTTAATAATCGTGACTTGTTAGGTGCTTCCTCGCCGTGTGGATCCGTTTCTCCATGGGGAACGTTCGATCATCATCATTCTTCTCGACCGCCCAGCGGTGGAACAGTCGAAGAAATCGGTATGTATCAAATCACTTTCCCGTCTCTTGTCCCTTTTCCATTGACTAGTATTTATAGCTTTCAGCTCGTGACAGCTCGTACATTTATTTCCGTTGGGTGTATCTAGGCGAGTATAATTCCTTATCGCCAGAGGATTTTCAAGGATTGTCGCTTGGAACTTCGCCAAGAGGTCGTTTCCTGTGCCGCGAGCCGCCTGATGGCTGCGAGAAAGTTGAAACGCTCAAAATCGTCGAACATCCTGTCAAGTATGACACGGTGAAATTTACCCAATTCCACCACCACCAATGAGGGTGTGGCGTCAACAGTCGAATCATTCTTCTCCTCCCTTTTTTTGTTATTTATAGGAACGGCGAGGATGGTGTCACGCTCTATTGTCCGCCAAAGCCCAGCGCCCAGTTTGTCCTGCAGCCGTCGAGCAGTTCGGCTTTTTGCTCGCTAAATAAATTGAGTTCATCGGCCGTCAAGAGCAGCAGCAGTTCACATTTGTTTCACGACGGCGTCGGGCCGAATCTCGCAAGTGAAGTTTCGGATCGTTCCAGCAGCGTTCCTCCTCAGTGGCCGGTTCCTTCCGTACAACAACAAATTCCCGCCACTCCCTCAGGGCAAGCAATTTGAAATTCTTCTCTTCCTCCTCCTCTGAAAATAGTTGCGTGACCCGGAGAAGACCTTGTCTCCTCCCTTGTCCTATTGTGTTTCTATTGTTGGAATCCCCCCGTGCAGCATTTGAAGGTGTTGGAAAAGTTCCTGATTCTCTTCTTCTTCTTCTTCTTCTTTTGCAGAAGATGAATTTCATTTTTTAGATGTTTGTTAACACCCCGCGTCGTTTTTAGCGTCACCACCGAGTGACAATTGTCTTTTTTTCCCCGTCTCTCCCCTCCATTCGCCTAATTGTGTGGATTCCTTTCCAGGTTTCAACTGGAAAAAATGCCGTTTTCGTTACTGCACGAGCAAAAATTTCTAAAATGCCTGGCAGAATTTCTTTCATATCTCATTCCTTCTTCCAGCCTTATTATACCAGAGAGAGAGAGAGAGAGAGAGTAATTTTTGTGACACGGAGAAAATCTTTCATTCGACTTACTCCAATTATCTCGGTCATTTTTTTTACCAAAAAAAAAAAAGGAAGAAACAAACAAAACAAATTGTCGAATTTTGTCGGCTGTCGGCCTTTTTGTTGTTCTCTTTACAAAGTGCATTTTTCGGGAATGTTTGCAATTTCAACTATTTTGGCGACGGGTTGCAGATTATACAAGCGTGAAGACGGCGTTTGTGTGTGTGCGTGCGTGCATCGTCTGCACATTTCGGTCTATATTTGTGTGTGTCTTCAGCTCATCAATCCCCCCTCCCTCTACGCGCATCTTTGACGATTGAAACAAAATAAACGTTGAAATCATATAGAACATGTTTCACACGTAATCGCGCGTCCTCTGGGTCATCTGGCTCACACCATTTAATGACTTTAGACGCGAAACGCGATGCCAGATCGTGTCACTCGATCCGGGAGCAGCAGGCCCAATGCCTTTTCTTTTGCTTTTGGAAAATGTCGATATTGGACTGGTAGGACTGCGCAGTCGTAGTGAGAAGGGGCTTCTTATGTAGTGGAGCTTTTCATTTTCCTTGGGGGCATCGGCAGCGGACTCCATTGTGTCAGTTGCAAATCAGAGATCGTCCCGTTGGTGTGTGTGTTGTGCTGCTTGTCGTGGCCATTCGATCGTTAGGAAGGAGAAAAAAAACAGGCATTTCACGCTGCTGCGCCACGGATTACTTTCAGACTTGTTTACATCGTTTCAAACGAATTAGCCTAGAGCGCTGTTTGATCGCAAGTGCTGGTATGTGTTGAAAGTTTCTTGATCCGTCCTCTCTGCTCTCTCGTCGCTGAGTCTTTCACACGAGAGAGACCAGTTTCCTTCTTTTTTGTTTTTGTTTCCTCTGTGTGTCGCTATCCGAGAGCCAGCCCCCAAAAAGTCGTAATCCGATTTGATGATGCAGATACTTTTCTTCGATCGTCAAATATCGGCAGGTTCATCTCTTTCCTTCAAAGGAAAAAGCGTCTCGAGTTAGCTTTGAGCTTCGTCTTCGTCTTCCTTGTTAGATCGACTCTGTGTGTGTGTGTGCTCCCCCAACTTGCATATTGAATTGCGCGTCTGTTTTTGTTGGCTGCCTTGTGAACCGGCCCCATCTTTCATTGGCCTGTTGTGTCAGTGACATACTGAACCTCTTTCTTCTGATTCTCCTTTCCTCCCCCCTACGCACACTTGACTCGAAAACTGGCGGACGGTTTAGTGCTGTGATACGGCGAGGAAACGAGGGTAAGAAAGCACATCCGGTCAGTGTACCGCAACCGAGAAAAAAGGGGCCCCAAGGGCTCTATTTGGGTAGGAAAAAAAGAGCTAAACAGAGGGGAGAGAGAAACACGTTTTCGAAAAGAACTCTGCACTAGTCTTAATGATAATCAAAAAGTTGTACCGTTTCTAAACACGAAAAGACTCGGGGAGAGAAAACCGTCTTGTCGTGTAAATACAGACGGGCATGTCTAGGCAACGAGGGTTGGAAAACGACAAAAAGTAGGGGAGAGTGTTATATTTTTAGTCGGGAGGGAGGGAGAGAAAAACAAATTTGGAATCGAGCCCCGAAAATCTCTTTTCTACGTCGAAATCATTTTTCATCGGAAACAACAAAAATCAGTTGACAGGGACCTCCACCATCACCGCCTTTTAGCTTCTGAAAATAAGAAAAAATAAAACGAGAAAGATGAAAGAGAAAAAAGACTCTCGGGCTTCGTGAGAGATCTTCACTTATCACTTCGCAGATTGGAATGCCGGAGCGGGAAAAACAAATTCCCCCGCCGGCATCTGAAATAACTCGCGGCCGAATTGATCATCGATTCGAACGTACGAGCCGATCCGTCACTGTTTTTTTTTTTCTCTTACCGAAAGCATCCGTGTTGGAAAGACCTTGCGAGTCGACTTCTACACGAGCCTCTGAAAAGAAGTTTGCGAGACGGAAATAGCAGAGTGTTTTTTTTTTTCTTTTTTAAATAAATTTTCTCTTTGAGAAGGGGAGGACGAGGGCGATCGGTATTGTGAACGTCACGCGGAGAACTTGGAAAGTTAACGAAACCGTTGGAACTAGTTGGCAGTTGGCGGGTTGTTGACGTCAATAGTCAGGGACAGGCTAGTCGCTCGTGGACGGGCGATGCGGTTTATACGCTGTAAATAAAGAGAGACGGATTTTTTTTCCGTCGGAGAAAAAAAAGGAGGAAAGAGGCGAAAAAGTCGTCGGGCAGAGAAACGCTCCAGCGTTGCGTGATTTATCGTCATGCGAGCCGACATCTGTTTTGGAGTCGGTTGCAAGCTACGTTCGGCAAACTAATCACGTCATTTTGTTGTTTGTTTTCGAAAAGGACGAGGAGGATTGCTGCCGCCATGCTGGACTAGGACTCGACGGACAGCCCCAGACGGAAATCACCAAGAGCCCGACAAAGGAGGACGGACAAGTTTGTGTCTCTGGACGGACTAGGAGGATTAACCGTCGACTGGAGAAGTAGAAGAAGAAGAAATGGATCACCGAGTCAACACGATGCCCACTCACAGGAAAGTGGCCTTTGCCCGGCTGCTGAACCGCAATCGTTTCTCCAATGACGAGCTGGAGACGCTCTACGGACGATACAGTTGCCGATTGCAGACGGCCTCGGTCGTCAGCTGCACCATCCTTTTGCTCGTCATGGGCGCCGTCCTTTCGTGTCTCCACTTTTGGTATTCAAGAGGCAGCCCAACCGTCCAGGGAGTCTACCTTTTGCTGCAAACGGCCGCCTGCGCCGCTCTGCTCGCCTTCCTCATCATCAGGCGCAGCCAGGATTCTCACCTTTTGTGGCTCGCCTACGCTCTGCTGGCCCTCTGCACCGCGCTCTGCATCGCCAGTTTGCCCATTCCCATGACGAGCTGGGCTGGCACCTCCAAAGACGCCACTATGACTTATTCGCCGTCCGTTGGGCTCGTCAAGACGGATCTGTCAACATCTTCGGGAAAAACGGCCAAAATGGGAATGACGGACGCCAATATGGTCACCCGGCCGCCTAGGGGCGGGAAAAACAAGGCCGGCAAGAGGTTCAATAACGTGACGGATGCCCAGCAGCAGCAGCCGCCGTCGATGCCCCCGCTTCCGACCGTGGCGGCCGCCGAAGGCCTTTGGCCCGTCGTCTTCGCCACTTTTGTTGCCTACGCTCTTCTTCCATTGCCCACTTGGTTGGCGACCGTTTTCGGGGCCCTGATGGGCTCGATGCACCTGGCCGTCGTCGCCCTATTACCAACGGCGCTTCCATGGCTGGCCTGGCAGCAAGTGCTGGGCAATTGCTTGGTACTCCTGGCCGTCAACGTCGTCGGCCTCTTTCTGCACATGGTCATGGAAAACGCCCAGCGCAAAGCCTTCCTGGACACCCGCAATTGCATCGCTGCCCGTCTGGAGATCGAGGACGAAAATGAGAAGCTGGAGCGACTCCTCTTGTCCGTCCTACCGCAACATGTCGCCGTCGAAATGAAAGCCGACCTTATGGCCCCTGTCGAGGGCCAGTTTCACAAGATCTACATCCAGCGTCACGAGAACGTCAGCATTCTGTAATTGCTCCGCCACCCATCCTCGCTACCCTTTTACGACTCCCCCTGGATCCTGTCCAGCTGAATAACCGTGTCCGTCTTGTATTCCGTAGGTTCGCCGATATCGTCGGCTTCACCGTTTTGGCGTCGCAATGCACCGCTCAAGAGCTGGTCCGGCTGTTGAACGAGCTTTTCGGCCGTTTTGACCAGCTGGCCAGCGATAATCATTGTTTAAGAATCAAAATCTTGGGTGATTGTTACTATTGCGTGTCTGGACTGCCGGACCCGCGATCTGATCATGCTCACTGTTGCGTAGAAATGGGTTTAGGTAAATCAGCAGAAATAAGAAGGAAGCCGGCCCAATTTCATTAAGATTCAATCGATTTTCTTCCTTCTTTTTTGTGCAGACGTCATCGATGCGATCGCGTCCGTTGTGGAAGCGACGGACGTCCGGCTAAATATGCGCGTCGGCATCCATACAGGCCGCGTTCTCTGCGGAGTCCTCGGATTGCGCAAATGGCAGTACGACGTCTGGTCCAATGATGTAACGCTGGCCAACGCCATGGAGGCCGGCGGCGAGCCCGGGTAAGTTTTTGCTGCCTGCCAGGAAAATATGATGATTACGTCTTTTAATAGACGCAATTTCCTCATTCTTTTTTTTTTTTTCATTTTTATTTTATTTTGTCTTTTCTATTTTGGCAGGCGGGTCCACATAACCGAGTCTACATTGGCTTGTTTACACGGCGAATATCAAGTGGAGCCGGGCAATGGCGGCAGCCGCAATCAGTACCTACGTGACCACAACGTCCACACTTACTTTATTATACCACCGGCGCGCCGTCGGAAGGTGAGCATCGACTTTTACTTTTACTCGTCGACGGTGTCAAAACTTCCGCATCGAACAAAAAAGGGGAAAAAGAAATGGCCGGAAGCCGTACGCCATTTTGCGCATGTTTGTCGCTTGTCTCTTTAGCTTGTGTTTCGCTTTTCTCGATCCGTCGGTCCGTCCGTTCGTCCGTCCGTTTGCAAGTTCAAAAAAAAACTAATCGATGTCCGGGCGTCTCTTAGCAACGCAACAACTAACTTTTCCCTCGACTTTTTTTTTTCTCTCTCTTGCGCTCTTGATCCGTCCGAAATCCCCCCAAAACCTTGCTGCTCCGGTATTGTTTCCTCCTCTTGCCTTCCGCCGCGCGTTTTGCTCGCTTTGAAAAAAAAATCATCCATGGAACGACACGCGACATGCAGCCGCTCTTGTTTAACACGCTGCAGGTGAGGAGCGCCATCGGGCAGGCGGGTGGAGCCGGAAGTTCCGGAGGGAACCAGCGTCGCAAGTTGTCGTTCCGCAACGTTTCCAACGTGGTCGTCCAGCTGCTCCACTCGATCAAGTACTCTGTGGAAGTGCCGTTTTCCAACATTCAGGCCGCCTCCTCGGTCCACTCGGTCAGCATGCAGCAGCCGATGGTCAACAGTCAAAACTGCGGCAGCATCCAGCCGGGCCACAAGAAGGTAAACAAACACGACGGCGTCAATCAACACCAAGCTTTCTGACTGGTGCTGGACAGAGGCATAATATCAACATTTCAAACGTTCCTTTCCCATCTCCTTTAGAATAAAGTGACGGACAAGTCGAAAAGGCCTCTGAAGAAACGTCACGCCAGCTTCCATCAACATCAGCCGACGAACCGTGTCAACAAATTCTTAGCGCAGGCCATTGAGGCCCGCTCGATGGGCCAGGAAAAGTCGAATCACGTTCACGCCCTGACGCTCTGCTTCCGGGATTCTGTCAAGGAGGAGCAAGTACGTCCTTGAGAGCTGGGCGCATAGCGATTCCCAGCTCTAGGGAGAATCATAATAATAACAATGGCCCGTATACTGTTTGCTCTTTTCACAGTATCAACGTGACGCGGACAGCAGCTTTGGGAGTTCGCTGGCCTGCAGTCTGGTCCTCCTGGTATTTTTGGGCGGCGTCCAGCTGGCCGTTTTGCCGCGGACGCTCATTCTCCTGCTCCTCTTCCTCACGGCCTTTGTCTGGACGGCCGTCTTGCTCATGATGCTCTTGGCCGCCCGGCTCCGATGGCTTCGATGGGATGTGACTCACGCGTTTGCCTTCCGGCTGGCCATCACCGTCTTTACCATCGTCCTCCTCTGTGCCGTCGCTCAAGTCAACGTGGTATGTGGCCCAGTCTTTTTTTTGCTTTATTGTAATGCCATTAGCCTCTGCCCGGCGCGCTTTCTAAACAAATAGGGTTTCTTTCCAGTTCACTTGCCGGCCGGAAAACACTTGCGCTCCCGTCTCGGCCAACGCAACGCCTCCTGTGGCCAGCCAGGACCACCGCAGCTGTCCGCTACCGCACTACATCGTCCTGTCCGGCGTTCTCGGCTTTTTGGGCGTCGCCATTTTCCTCCGATTGCCCGCCGTCGTCAAAGGCGTCGTATTGATTTTGGTGACGACCGTCTACCTGCTCCTCTTCCACCTGACTCACAGGCCCATCCTCGATTGCTACGACGCCCGCACGGGGACTCTGATACCGCTGCGCGCCATGGGCTCGCTTCAGCTCCTCCTCTTCCTTCTCGGCGTCATCCTCCACGGACGCCAAGTCGAATGGACGGCCCGTCTCGACTTCCTTTGGCAGAGTCAGGCCAAGGAGGAGAAACAGGAGATGGACGCTCTCCAGCACAGCAACCGGCGCATCCTGTTCAACTTACTGCCGTCGCACGTGGCCCAGCACTTTCTGGGTCAGGACGGGCACAACACGAGGAGCAATCTGGAGCTGTACCATCAGAGCTATTCCCGTGTTGGCGTCCTCTTTGCTTCCATCACCAACTTCCACGAGTTTTACATCGAGCTGGACGGCAACAACCAGGGCGTCGAGTGTCTGCGGCTCCTCAACGAGATTATCGCCGATTTTGACGAGCTGCTCGGCGAGGAGCGATTCCGCTCTGTTGACAAAATCAAGACGGTCGGCTCCACTTATATGGCAGCGGTCGGGCTCATGCCCGATATGCGGATCGGCCAGGCCGAAACGGACGCCAACGTCACGGCCTCTTTCTACTTGGCGACGCTCGTCGAGTTTGTTTTCGCCATGAAGGAGAAACTCCTCTGCATCAATGAGAATTCCTACAACAATTTCACGCTCAGAGTCGGAATGAACATCGGCCCGGTTGTCGCTGGCGTCATTGGGGCCCGTAAGCCGCAGTACGACATTTGGGGCAACACTGTCAACGTTGCCAGCCGGATGGATTCTACCGGATTGCCCAATCACACCCAGGTTCGATTAATTCGATTCCATTTCGTCATGTTGTATCCAAATCTAATGGGTTAAACTTTTGTTGATTAGGTGACGGAAGAGGTTTATCAAGTGTTGAAGCACCAACCATACGAGTTCCAGTGCCGCGGTCGAGTCAAAGTCAAGGGCAAAGGAGAGATGACGACTTATTTCCTGACGGATCGCAAGCAGCCGGCCACTGTGCGCGTCGACGACATCGCCATGATGATGAAACAGCCCAACCACCAAAGCAATCTCATGGCCATGTACGGCGGAGTCATTACGCCGCTGGCCCTTGTTCACCAGCAGATCCGACAGCCGCACCATCAACAGATCGGGCCTATGGTCCAGTTGCGGCCCGTCGGGAGGAGTAACAGTGGGAGCGGGAGCGGCGGTCGAGACAGAAGGAGTCCGATGCACGACCCCAGGTTCCATCCGCTCTCTGAAGAGATGATGGCTCCTCCTCTGATTCCCCCACCTCCACCATCTTCCGCCTATCACCAAGTCCCGCGCTTCACTAAGAATCCTTATATCCAGCAGTTGCAGCAGCAGCAGCAACCAGTCATTCCCAGCATCCAGGCAACTAATCCGCCAGTTCCGCGTCACGGCAGCACGCCGCCGCGGAGCAACGGCCGCATTCATCACCAACCGCCGCCGACTTTGCAGCAGCAGCAACTGCAGAATCTCAGTCCTATCCGCAGTTGCTCCGAGACGGAAAGCGGCTCGCCGCTGGGCATGGGTTTGGCCGTCAGAACGGTAGCTCCTGGCCCGATCCAGCTGCAGAAATCGCCAAGCGCTCCGCCGCTCAAGAGGCACGCGGCTCATCATCAAGTCCCCGGCCGTCCGGCTTTCGAGTTCCCGGCACCTCCACCGCCGCCTCCGCACGGCTCGTCTGCTGGTCGGGCGACTGGTCGAAGCCAGCGCCATCGCTCGGACGAAAGTCTGTCTGGCATCGGCTCTTCCATGAGGGGAGAAGTTTACTCTACGAGGATCCACTCTTCAGCCGATGACGTCAGTTCGGCCAACAGGAGCGAACGGAGCGAGAGCGAGACGGACGACAGCTCTTCGGACGAGAGCTACACCAAAACAGAAGCCGAAGTCGATCCTGATAGTCCTGGAACTTCGCCCAACTTCCGCATACCCTCCCTCCTACCTCTCAGTCTGGATATTGAGAAAGCCTGGTCCCGGATGAACGCCGAATTCACGGCAAACGGACATCGGCCCGAAGTCCAGTTTACTTCCACGCCGACGAGGCCAGCCGCTGCGCCAACGACGGAAACCATTGAATTGAAGGGTAAATTATATTTAAATGCATTAGTCATAAGATTGTGAACTAATTAACTTTTGAATTGGATTAGATATGCAACTGAAAGTGCCAACTCAAGTGAACAAGACGGGCAGTTGCAATCGTTCGATGAAATCGGCCACGACAGCAGCCGATTCGGATCTGATGGCCGAGTCTTGCGTCGCCGAATCCTGCGCTAGTTTCGAGTTCGTCGATGACGACAACGAGCCCGAAAGTAGGGTCGACGAGGAGGAAGAAGAAAAGACGGAGCAGGAACGGTCCCAGCCGCCGTCACCGCCTAAGTTGTTGGTTATCGGCTCCGACGGAACCAAATCGAGTTCGGCCGTCTGCAGTCCCAGCAGCACTTCGGAGATTGGCAGCGTTTTCGGACTGCGTTTCGATCCTCAGGAGAACAAAATGACGCTCCAGCTTACAGCTGCTGCTGGCGAGCCTGTCCGTTCGCCTCAAAGCAGTTCTGAGCAGGTGGAAACATCTAAACTGCAGCCCAGCAGGTAATTTCATCAAATATTCTTGATCTCTTTCCAATGTTAATCTTTCTTTTTCTTTATTTTTTTAAAATTAGGTTCCCACTGGATTTGAACAGTCCAACAAGGTCGGAAGGGGGCCTCTTCCCTAGTCTCAAAAGCCAGGCCAAGAAGAGTGAGTACGAGAACGCCACTGACGACGAGAGAAAGAGGGACGAAGTGGCAGAGACTGAAGTGGACGTGCGACGAGAGCAAGAGCAAGTCCGTCAAATCCTAGCCAGCGCGGCGGCCCTTCAGGCGGAAACTAGCCAGTCCGAGTGGAGTGAAGATGACGACGATCTCTCCGACGACAGCAACGAGGAGGAAGAGGACGGCCAAGATCAAGACTGCCAGGGTCCTCTGCTAGGACCAAACCATACGTCCGGTAGCGGCAGAAAACTGTGCCACAACCGCCGGCGCAAGTTCCATTTTGGATTGGCCAGCGATGTCGAATCGACGGGTTACACGACAGATGACGCTGGCCTGGAAAACCTCTCTGTCTTTAATGACGCCGGTCTCACGGATGCCGAAGGTTTGTTGTTTCATCAATCAAATGAAACCGAGACGTGTTTTTAATGACCTTGTTTTGTTTTGTTTATTTTTGATCAGGAGCCCTTAGCGACATTAATTCACTTTTGAACGATGGCATCCCTGTTGGTGATTTCGATATGGCTGATGACACCAGCTTAAGTTCGCGTGCTTCCTCCCGATTCTTTGATTCGGAACCTATTCTTAATTTAGACTCTTTTGCTAATTCATCCACTGCCGGAATCGGTTCAAGTATGTTATGATATCTCCCTAATGAATTGGTGATAGTTTTACTCAAACTATTGTATTTGGTTTCTAGATAAAATGGCCAACAGCATGTTGTACGATTCCGAGTACGATAATTACGGTCCTAGTTCGCTGGCCTCGGACGATCTGTACGACGACCAGTCGTTGGACGCTGGAGCCAGCAAACAACTGATCGGCGGCGAAGACAAGATTCGCCGCGTTTCTCAGCACATAACTCGCAGCTTCGGGCAGCCCAGTCAGCGTAATCTCAGCACTAGTAGCGACAGCGAAGACGCCTGAAAACGGCCACCCGTTTAATTTATCACTGCGCTCCATCAATTTTGTTTTTTTTTTTGGTTGTCCTTTTATTATTTGATCATTTTGCTCTTACGTATATGATTATGTACAATCCCCCTGCAGCTTTACTACGGAAGTTTTGTAAAGTAGCCGCTACCCGGGCATTTATTAGCACGACATTTTCTCATCGGATTCTATTCGTTACAGTTTTTGAATTTACTGTGATTCAGTTGATATCTCCTTTTTTTTTCTCTCAAACTGTCTTATTATTATTACTGGTCTTTTGCATATATAATCGGATCGCCTCTGCATGGCCCTTCCTATCTCTTAAATTGCTCTCTCTCGCTCATATCGCTCGTTCAGTGGCTTTTCGACAGCTCGTTTTAGTCTCGTTGATATTAGCCTTGTTTCTCTCCACTCTTTGTGTTTTTTTCTTGTCTTCTTCAAGTTCATTTCTTTTCGTTCAATGGAAAAAGAAGGTGTGCCTTTAATCTAATTATGAATGTCGTCGGATAATCGCCATTGCGGAATCCTTTTCGATGTTTCAATTGCTGTTACGATTCCCTTCATTGTTATTTTACCTAATAAGTAATATCCTTTCTACGTACTTAATGATTAGGTATATTTTGAAAAGAACAAGGCGACAGCGACTGCTGTCCTCCCTTGGGGGAAACGTAGACAAAAAAGAAATTCGATTTCGACATCCTAGATAGTTTCAAAGAAGCTACACCACCACACGACTGTTACGTTTCAGATCATCAGAAAAATAACTTACTCAGTGTTATGCTCGCTAATAATTAAAAAAAGAATAAAAAAACACGCCCATGTCATGTATATAAAGCAATAAGACAGTGTTTTTCATCGTAGTTGTTCCTTCAATAAACAGACGATCTGCTGGATTTGTTTTTATTCTGTTCTTTTTTTATTCATTACGTCAGATTAAACCATGGAAGAAATTGTTACCTTTTCTAACACGGTAGAGTAATTACTCCAGTGGATTATTGTGTATCAGAATAGCAAGCAATAGCATGTTGCTGATAATTAGACTTGATTTCCTTTTCTTATTTCGTATGGCGTTCTTTTCAGCATTTTAACCGACAAATTAGAATTAATAGAGATAACGAAAGGCTACAGTTTATTTAAAAGTCAGATTCATGCTCGTCAGTCATACTGGATGTTGAGACCTATTAATAATAGTCTTGTGCCCAGCACTTAGCAGCTAGTCAATAAATGCATCGTAACATGTCGTCAATCAAACAAAGAACTTTTGTGTTATTATATTGAAAACTATATTTTTCTGAATCATTTAGAATTTCAACTTGTTAATTCAGCTCCGCTTGCCATCCTTGCATTGTCTTCATATTGTTTTGCTTGGTCTTAGTCTTGGACTGCTAAAGCGCTAATTTTTTTAACATTATGTTTGCGCAATGACTGCAAACGGAAAGCGGTGAGGTTTTTTCAAAATCTGCACGCACTCTAATGAATGTAAAATATTTTGATTAATAGGCCCGTATTCTCGATTGAACGGCGATTACCTAAACAAGGATGTAAGTTCCTTAGTTTAGGGACTCGAGTCGATCCTTCTACCGTTGACCTTACTCGTTGATTCGTCCGTCACTGGGCATCAGTGAAATAGTCCAAGTCCATGATTACTGATTATTATTAGGAGGCTATTTGTCGTGGGTCATGGAATAGCGGACGATGACTTAAGAGCATCGGACGGAAGGAATTTTTTTTTTCAAATAAGATTGCTCTCGATCAATTTCCGACATAATTTGGGGAAAATGCACACTAAACAATCTCCAAATTAACTGTCAAGGCTACAACGTTAATTCAATTATAATGGCCATGTACAATTAAGTTACTTAAATAAAATTAAAGGCCACTTGTTGCGATGCAGTTTTAAATCGAGCATGGATTCAACAAAATAGTTCTAAAAGAAAATTTTTGGTATTCTATTCGTAAATTTAGTGAAGACGAGCTTTTAGATTAATAAATGCTTACTATTAAATAGTCGAAAACTTGTAAATTATTTTAATAATGGTGCGAAAGGTGATGAATGGTATGTTGCGTTGCAAAAGCCAAGGCCAAACCGTAGGCAATATGCAAGATGGCGACATTAACTAGTTTTACAACGACAAACAATTGATGATGTTAATTGCTTTTTTTAGTGTCCTTATTAATTGATTGAAAGTTTATTATTTATTTTCAATAATTCAATAATCAATCGTCAACAAATATATTGCTGTGTAATTTTTAGTTTTTTACCCCAACCCTTCCCCAAGAAAGAAAAAAACGCCTCGTCACTGTCGTCAGCTCATAGTCCTCTTACAGTCTTACCTCTAGATCTGTTACTTCCGGTAGTAAGGCGAGCAAAGATGGACGCATCAGAGTGTGCCTCTCCAAGTGTCCCCTCTAGCTCTAGGCAATTATCATTGTGAGCTTGTCTAACTTTTTTTTAGCTTCTAAATTTCAAAATATTGATTGGTTATGTTGTTTTTCTTTAAACCAGCGATTCTTCAATTGACGACCAATCGGAAACAGTCGAGGGCCATGTAAATTTGAACCCAGTTTTGAACCCAATCCAACATGAAGCTGTGGAATCATATTCTCGAACCATCGTGGATGCACCAAGTGATGAAGCCAAAGTTGCCCTTTTACAGGGACTGCCAGGTAAATTTCTATTTTTTATATTTTAATAAGTCATAATATTTTCACATTGTAAATTTTTATCAGGTACAGGGAAAACTTGTGTTATTGTGGAACTTGTGAAAAGGATGCTTTTCTTGTACCAAGAAAAACATGGCACAAGGCCTCAAATTTTAATTTGTGCTCCTTCCAATAGTGCTGTTGATGAAATAGCTTACCGGCTTTGGAAAGCAAATGATGCTGCAACACCATCTAACAAATTTCAAAGTATTTACAGTGCACAAACACATTACCTTGTCTAATATCTAACAATGAAAACATTTATTGTAGTAGTGCGAATTGGTGACCAGGATTCAGTGAACTCCAACATGCATGAAATCTTGCTAGAATCTTTAGCTAATGAATTAATTAGCCAAAACACACTTTTATTTAACCTTTCAATCAGTGAATGCACCCAAAAAAACTTGCAGTCTTTTTCAAATGACATTCAAGAACATTGGAAGGCTAAATTGGAAGTAATGAGAACAGCTAATGTGATCTGCACAACTCTAAATTCATGTCGCAGTGAAGAAATGGAAGAGTTATTTTCTGTGTAAGTTTTGATTGTTTTGATACCATGGGAAGCACCCTCATTTGGATTTAAAAGATGAGTAATTTAAATGTTAAACTTTTTAGCAAAGATTATTCCCTCAAAGTGAAACCAGAGAGAGAATTTCTGAGCTGTATCATAGATGATGCATCTCAGTGCACCGAGCCAGAATCTTTGTCTCCGCTTGCTCTCGGAATCCGTAAGCTTATTTTGATTGGTGACCCAAAGCAATCGGCTATCGTTTTATCCCAGGTACGGAAAATAAATTAAACACTTGTCATAATACCTTTCACAACTGTTTTATTGCATGCGTTCTTATAAAGACTGCTCAAAAATGTGGGTTCGACCAGTCACTGTTTAATCGCCTTTACTCATCACGGATGTCAGCTAATCAGCCAACCAGTGAACCTGTATCGATGTTAAATACCCAGTACCGAATGGCCCCTTCCATATGTGAATGGCCATCTAAGTATTTTTATGGTGGCGCATTGGTGACAGCTCATAACCTCGCTAAAACAGGACCATGCTACGACTATAGGTATCTTCAAATTTGCATTCGTTGAAATCCGTTTCACACTTCATAGTATATTGATAGAAAATGTAGTTAAACGTCCCCCAGGAACTACATTTCTTATTTGAATCATCACCATGTTGCGTGAGCGTGATAACCATAACCATTTCCTGTAGCTAGGGCTTTATCCAAATCGATGTTAATAGGCTTCAATTATGCTGGAAGATAATTGTATTATATGGGCGTGGATACTTTCGTAAATTTGAAATTTTTTTTTAAAATAGAGTTTTAAATGTGATTGACGGACAAGAACAAACGGTTCCAGAAGATGGAAAGAGTATTGTGAACGATAAAGAAGCCCAGCTGGTAGCTACAATTGTTCAGGTGATTATGAACTCTCCATCCACACCCGGAAAGACCGTCGGAGTCATAACATTCTACCCAAGTCAGAAAAAGTGTATCGAAAAAGCGTTCAAGTCAAGGTAATAAAAATTATCTTTTAAATTATTAACTGGTTTTTGAAACTTAACTTGGCAAATATTTAATTATCTAGATCTATCGGAGATGCCAAAAGATTTGAGGTCAATACTCTCGATAGTTTCCAAGGGAGAGAGAAGGATATCGTCATCGTGTCGTGCGTCAGAGCAAGGGGAACAGGTGGTGATATTGGTTTTTTAGACTCCCTGCAGCGGATGAATGTTGCCTTGACACGTGCCAAAGAGTCTCTCATTGTTTGCGGCCATTTTCAAACCTTACAAGTGAATGAAGCATGGAAAGATCTCTTCACTAATGCTACAACTCGAAAAGTGGCCCGCGACGTAACGAGTAGCTACACTTTAGCAAACCTTGAACCTATATTGATGCGTAGGCCTAATACTCTTTGAAGTTTAAAGTTTTTTTATTCGCCAAAATTCAGAAGCCAAGCCCAGGCATTTTGTTTCATTGTTTCCCCCTCATTTCGTCACATGATCAGTTTTGCTTTAATAAAATGCTGTGCAACCTAATTTTAACGACTTTTTATTTATTTATTTAATGAAGTTGTTGTAGAGCTGGCGCTCGTTCGAGTGACCTTCTCGCCTCGCGACTACAGAATGCAAAAACTATTTCCCCAAAAGTTGATTTAAATGTTAATGGATGTATCTACATTTAAATAGGTAGATACATAGTTGAGGCTATTGTCACATTTCAAAGCCGAGGAAAACGAGGTGGTTTTTTTCTCGAAGAGGGGTGTCTAACATCCCATCGCCTAGTGAACTCTTCAGCAAGAGCAGCGAGAGTCCGCCGTCGTTCGCTTGCTCACAGGATTATCGGCAGCCTTTAAAACAAATTGGGCACACCGGGCAGTACTCCGGCCATTTCTCTTTCACCTTTGCCTCGTTGATTGAGCCCGCACGACAACACGAGGTCTCAATCAAACATCTCAATCATCGACGCTCTGAGCGGCCCTCTTTTCTTCGCTTCTTTTAGATTGTAGGCTATGAATGGGTAATGTAGAGCCCAGAGTAATTTGCCCTGGGCTGCGTTTTATGTTACATTTCCACTGATTAAGCTAGACGATTCTTCAAGCCCCGCTATTAGTTGAACTTTTAAATTAGCGCTGACAATTAAGCCGTAGTCCTATTCATCCCCGATTGCTTCCATTGCTTCCATCCGCCCCCCGCCGGCCGCCACCATACAGAACATATATCTAAGAGAAATACTATATAATATGTAATAAACTTATGACGATGCTTCTGCCAGGCGGGCCATGTTTTGGCTTCCAGAACCGAGGCAACGACGATCGGCGGGGATTGAAACGTTATCCTATGGCCTATGCTGATTTCTCCAGTGTGGTGGCGCACTGATGATAATAAGAGAAGGAACTATTCAGGGAAGAGAGCTGTCTATAGATGCGATCACGCGAACACAACAAAAGAAAAGTTGAAGAAGAAAAAAATATTGTTTTCCCTCTGTGTTCCACGGTCGACAGGCGGTCGGTGTGGCTGCTGTGTCGTCGGTGGAAGGCTGGGGGATTAGCTCCTGCTCCTGCCAGGGTTCTAGAAGCGTGGGCGTAGGCGAGGATAGAACAAAGCTCGTTCAGAGTCAGCTGGACTCGCTCTGTCTCTTACAAGTGGCATACGACTGAATTCCGATTGCTTCAAGGCTATTAAATTTTAATTTTTTGGTAAAAAGCGAGATAGACGTCAGTCAACAAGTGGAAATCCGAAATCAACATTGCTTAGAGCATCAAATGAACTTACTTGGCCGCGAATGCCATATATATTTCAAAAGAAATTTCATGACAGCTTCTGCTGTGTGTTTCCATTCCTTGCGTTCACTGGGTTTGTTGAAAAACAAACATAAACATTTTCAAGCAGTCATCGTTTCAAGTGTTTGTCTCGGCGAATATATATTTATATGATTCGTCAGCGTAGCTTACAAGTGAAAAGCTCCAGAGATCCGGCTTAATATTATTGAACTGTCACAACTATTTTTAAGTTTGGATCTAATATATATGATACGAACCACTCGATGAACCGGAATAAGCAAATAATTCCAATTCAAATCATAGAAATTATTTTGACGTTGAATTTTGCCATATATAGTTTCATTGCCATATGGTTCAGATAAGAACATTCTAAAATGTTCTTCAAAGCGTCACAATAAGCTATAGTGACGCGGCTATTTAATACAATTGTACTAATCTATATTAGATTCAAACTTCTAACACGCAGTCTGTGTATTCGCGTTTCATAAACTCAAACATATATATAGGTTTCATAGCCCCGCACAGCACTGTAGGCTATTAAACAAACATCATAGCCTAATACACGATTGAATATAGGCTACAAGCAACAACTTGCAAGTTAAGCTGCCAATCCGTCTAACACAGCAATCCACGAGAGGCCAATTAGTAAATCTGTTGGTATTGAGAAATGCTTGAAAGTTCTTGTTGGCACAGATGGGCAAAATGTTGAATTCTGTTAGCCGCAGATTGGAAAGGGGGAAATTGAACGATTGATTCGCAGAAAGTGTACATGCCTCTAAGTAAATCCTCGAGAAGGTTGCAGTTCTGAATCCGATCATGCGTTCCAGCGTTCCGTTTCTCTCGCACTGTTTTCAAGGCCGTCAAAACTTGTATCCCCTCTGGTGTGCCCTTAGCACCAAGTGGCAAGAGACTAGGCGTACGCTCCGTTATGACGACAATATCATGAGCTCCTTTCAGACTAATGTCATGAAGCTGCGGTTGATGGGTATAAGTCGAATGCCTCATGACGTCGTTCAAGAGCAGGTCGGCAAACTGTGCGTACCAAGCCTGAAGTAAAACGGGCCTTCGATTTGCATTCGAATGCCAGTGCTCTCCGCGGATCAAAACGTATCTCTCATCGGCGAATCCCGCATCAGGCTCGGCCATTTCTTGTCGAGCCTATGTCGTTCGATGTTCTGTTTAAAAAACAAAAACATAATATACAAAATGACAACATATCAAAGATGGATAAAAATGGACATTTCAACTGAGATTTCAACCAATATGTGTACACTTTTATTCGTTTTTCGCCGATCTCAATCTCACTGCAAAGTTAGTTAGTTAAGATATAAACGCTAATGTAATGCGCCAAACAATTATCACAAAGCTGGTGTAATAGTCTGTAATACGAGGCTTACTTTTTCTGCGTTAATATTGCTCTCGCGCGTCTTCCTCGCAACAGGCGATAGGTGCCAACTGTCTCCAATCTCTCGCGTCTATGGGTTTTGTATGGTTATAGGCTATACTATTATATACAGTGTTTCAATCGTTGGTGAGGTCAACTCGACACTCCAATAATTTCACACAAACTCTGATGGGGAAATTTTTAGAATCCGCCTCTTGAGGAAAGCACTACGTATACCAAGTCAAGTAAACAGCAGACCCCCAGTACCCACCGTCTCGGATCCGCCTTTAAGCATCACATCAAAGACTGATGAGCGACAACGAAATTAGAAAACTTTGGAAGGAACCAACTCAGTTGCGTTTTAGAATCTGTGTGTATACGTCTTGTGCTGCATACATAGTTGCTATGGCGTTGGCATCAACCAGAGTTACACAACTAGAAAAGTTAAAGAAATCAGAAGGACGTGGTCGGAAATCGGCGGCCGCTATAATATTAAAGACTACTTTAAAACCCAACTCACCGCCGTCGAAACGTTCTGGTGATGAGGGGTTCAGAAACAGTAAAAAATCCGATTCATTTTCTCCCAAAAGAGTCAAACAAGATTCGATCAGAGTTTGGCACGGCACAGATTGCCTTAATTGCGAAACATTGCTAAGTATTTCGGATATCAACTTTGCCCGATTGCAACACCACTTCAAATTCTGTGCCATTTATTCCATCTTTTACGAGGTCATGAGAAGTTTGGAAATTATTGTCCTGTCGAAAAAAGAAAAGATTCCCCATCTGCACTACGCACAAAATCATTGCATCTACCATCCAGATCAAGCCAAAGAACTCTGCCGCGTGACCCAAGAAAAGTGGAATGTCATCTTTCCCGCTGCTGTCGCCAGCGCTTTTCAAAAACGCAACACAAACAAGGACGTCGGTGCAGTATTCGAAAAGGTGATAAAGCTGATCGCCGAGCTGATAGGACCGGTCGAGTCATGGGCGTTCAATTGCGATCGCTACCACGAATACCTCGTTTATTTGCTAGACATTGCGAAACTGATGAGCACCAACTGCAGTAAACAAATAAAAGAAATTGAAACTTACCTTCAGGCGTACAACGAACATCAAGAAGACGAAGAAATGTCGCCGTTGATAGGTAGGAGATCGCAAATGTCCAAAATCAAGGAGTGGGACAAGACTTTTGTCGATTTGAAACATTCACCAGATAGCAAAAATTTCGGTTTGGAATGGAAGCAAATTTTGGAACCAATCTACGGAGACAGTCTCATTTTCCCGAAGAAATCCTACGACTTCCCATGCCACGGACAATGAAAGAAAACATTTCAGCTGGCGGGCGTTATTTACCCATGGCGATGCTATACTTACAAACAGCTCTCTCCATCAGCAAAATTCGACTAGTTTTTTTATTTGTTTTGACTCGATTTTTTAAGATACTTAGCTTTAACCTACAGAGCTTTATAAAATTAAAAAAACGGGCGAATACACTCACATTTTGAGGGGGATCTTCGAAGATACTTCAAGTTCGCAGCAAATTGAAAATGGCTTCGAATTTGATGGGGTAATGCACCATTGGGAACAGTAAATCCCTTCTTTGGAGACATATCTAGGCTACTATACAAAATATCTCTCGATTAACTACTCGATGTATCCTTCGTATTAGTTGGGTCTACGAAGACGTTATTGAGAGGTGAGAGATTTCTTCATTCAGCCTTCAATAAAATCGCATACACGCATCAATTAATATCGTTTGAATCAATTTTTTTATCTTGACAATGAAATGTAGTATAACAGACAATTTTTTAAAAATTACTTTAAAAGCCTTAAATACACAGGGCTAAAGTCTGGTGTAAAATATTATTGAGTTAACACGGATTCTTCGTTATAAAAGACTAAAAAAATATATTCAATTTGTTTTCAATTGATAATCATCCCGTGTTCATTAAGGTTTTTATTCCGCAAAATGGTATCTGTTACTGCTTACAGAGATGCATATAGTACCACGTAATATAATGGTATCGACCACTTTTTCCAAAAATGAATTTTTTTCGATGGTTTTCCATTCCAAATATCGACATGCCTCTCTGAAAATCGGTACTACTAACATCGATGTAATAAGATAAAGTCCTTAAAAACGATATAATCAATATGTTAATTATAAACGCCTATATGCGCTCGCCTATATACTGAAATGCCATTTGAAGGTCCAAAATTAAAACTATAGGGTATAGCAAGTTTTCACTGTGCGCCATTTGCGCAACGTTTTCGCGTTGTATGCGGAACGGTGTCACGTGACTGAGTCCATTGGTTACGCACACTTACATGTAGCCTTATGGGGCTCGATCGTTTTTTTTACTTTTTGAACCTTAAAATTAAAATTGTTTCGTGACTTTTTTTCAGGGCTCCATTTCGATATTTTTCTAAATATTAAATTTAAAAATGTATTTTCTAATCTTATGATTTTAAATTATCCGGCTCATTGTCAAAGATGAGCCCTAAAAAAATTTCACGAAAAAAAATTTATTTAATGGTTCAAAAAGTCCTAGTCGTGGTGGTTTTGCATCTGTTACGCGCAATCCACGAAAGAAACATTCCCGACTGCATTTCTTTTATATAGCGATGGAACATTTTCCAGGCTCCGAAAAAAGGTCTGAATGTTGCTTCTGCTTCTTTCGTGTTTCCATTATGCGCACCACTAATGATTTTCCATCATTCTCGATGGGGACTCAGCTTGTAATAAGTTAGAAGTTCATAGTCAGCATTGAGTAAGGTTGGAAGTTGTTTACTACGATTCACAACATACACAATTTTCAAATGTTTTTATCTTCTAAGGTTCTAAGTGTTGAACCCTGGAAATGTACCTGTATTTCCACTTGAAGACAGTTCCAACCTCTAATCACATCTTCTGGTTTCGCAGTCATTTCAGAAAATTATTTATAAACTATGGTAATGCAATTGAATTTGTAGGCACTATAGATATTATTCATACTAGTATGGGGGGAGCAATGTCAAAAGCGAAGCGGTTGGGGTGCCACATTGCATTGTCACCCTCGCCACCCCAATGGGTGCTCGTGCGTAGTGTACTGCCACATAGATCGCACCCGTTTACATGGCAGAAGGGGGAGGTATGTAAGCTAGGGGAAAAAATTTCCCACGAAATATTTTAACGGTGAAACAACATGTAGTTCGCCCCCTAGGCCGCGTGGTGGCAGGTCGATCGATGTGGACCAAAGTCACGGAAGGGGGGCCAGCCTGTATGCTAGCTTATAACACAGGAGGTTTGGCAACCATCCATATCTCTATGACTCTGCTGACGCTGACTAGTGTTGCATTCGCCCGACATGGCAACATAGTTTTAGCCAAACGGCGCGTTTGTGTAGTGGCGCTGCTATGTGTTGCGTCATTCAAAGTAACGACCGTTCGTAATAGAGCTGGCTCTACGCCGTTCTTAGCAATCAGTCCTTCTAGATACTTAATTAACACTCGACACTTCTTATTCTTAAAACTCAAAACTAGTGAGGAAGCTAACCCCAGCGCCCCAGTTCAACGCTTAGACTTACAACAAGGCGCCATCCATAAATTACGTTACGCGTTTTTTCGCATTTTTTTGCCCCCTCCCCCCCCCCTTTGTCACACCGGGTTACGCTGAGCTGAACCCCCCCTTGAAAATTGCGTTACATTCAATCAGCCCCCCCCGTTCAAAAAAAAAAATTTGGCTATTTCATATTTGAATTGCTTTATTTCCGAATTTTTTTTTTGATCTGCGTTGATTAGAATTCTAATTTTTTTGTAAAACCATAAAAATTTTTTTTTTCAATTGAGAGAGGGCAGTTTCAATTTTGGTAGGGAGAAAAGCAGACGAAACGAGGGGGAAAATATTGTGCCAAGCGCCATCTAGGGGACTCTATTGTAACGTTACAACAACTCAACTTCAAATAAGATTTCTTGCAAAAGTGCTTCTGAAACAAGTGATGACTTTCTGCTAATGGTGTGTAATTGGAGCTACAATTGGATTTCGGTAATTTGTTATTATCATTGAGAGAAAAACAACAAAACATCATTTTAATTGATCTTTTTACTGTATATAGGAGGTAAAAAAGGGCAGCGGCCGAGATCCACCTCCTATACTCGAAGAAGTGAAGTTTGACAACCGTATGCTACTCAAACTCACGCCTCGCCCCGTTGTGTCGGCTTACCCTAGCGTTGGAGTCTACAACAATTTCTTTCAACCATTAATGGTACAAGAAATACGGGCCACTATCTACAGAGAGGTGAACACCGATCCTGTCCGATCCTCCGATTGGACAACCTTGATGTTGGGAAAATATACTCCCGCCGGGCTGGAGCCCGTACTATCAAGCTGTCAACTAAGGCTCAAGCTAACCTGGAGGGCTACCGCTAGATGACGAATAGCCCCCTCTGTTTCCTGTGTTATTGTACCCCCATTTAATTGTCAGTGTATGGAGAATTACGAGAGAGCAAAGGTGGACAATACACCCAATTGGAATGGGATGGGTCTTAGACTACCTTCAATTATCTTGGAAGTAAGTGCTACGCGACACTTACCCAGTTACCAAAAACTTGACCTTTAAGCACGCCGAAAAGGCCGTATCCGAGAGATTTCCTCTTCTTTGTTGTGAAACTGATTCCCTATGGTACCTCATTGCCATTGAAATGCCTTGATCTTGTAGTGTTAAAAGTTTCACCAAGCCTAAGTACGTATATAAGTGTGTTTGGCATTGTGTCGAAAGTTGAACGAAAGTAACTAGGCCTAGATCTACAGAGAGGTGAACACCGATCCTTTCCGATCCTCCGATTGGACAACCTTGACCTTTAAGCACGCCGAAAAGGACGTATCCGAGAGATTTCCTCTTCTTTGTTGTGAAACTTTGATTCCCTATGTAGCTCATTGCCATTGAAATGCCTGGATCTTGTAGTGTTGAAAGTTTCACCAAGCCTAAATAAGTGTATTCAAGTGTTTGGCGTTGTGTCGAAAGTTGATCTAAAGCAAGTAGATCGACAGACATGTCCTCATCCAGATCAGTGTGTCACTTTCAAAATTGAAGTAAAACAATGTTATGCTCCCAAACCAGACAGCATAATCAGTTTTAAAATAATAATTCCGTTACGAGTAGTAGTGAATCAATTTCGTTTCAATTTTGACCTAAAGCAATCACTGCTGTGTGAAATGTTTCTGAATCAAACTGCTTGTAGGAAAGTGTTCAAATTCAAAACAGTTGATCCTATACAAGGCCATCCACGTTTGAACCCAATCCAATACCAAGCATATTAACTGTAATACAGTTGGCGCGAAAAACTAGTAATGCTCCATCACCACTTCAAACCACAATAACAACCACTTCCACCATTTCTAACAATTCCGCCACTTCTAACAAATCAAAACACCAACATCTCCAAGGGATGAATCTCAGCTGCTAGGAAGAAACTTAAAATGTCTCGCGTTATCCTTAAAATTCTTCTAATAGTACTTAAGAACGAACAAACCAAAAAACAACGAACAGCCTGCAGAAGTTGAAGACCCACCTGGAAGAGCCAGACCATGAGTACTCTGAGTCTCGCACACAAAGGAATCCAACGCTAAATAAGATTTCTTCTGCTGAAACAAGTGATGACTTTCTGCTAAGGGTGTGTAATTGGAACTACAATCATATATTTCTATCATTGATGCTTGGACTACTTTGAGTCTCTATACCAAGGAAAACATGGCCACTATCTGCAGAGAGGTGACCTCTAATCCTCCCGTTAATTGGATTACCTTGGTGCACGCCGAAAAGGACGAATCCAAGTCCAAATATTTCGGGTACATTGTTCGTGACAGGAAATACATCTCGCCGTAATTTATTTGGAATTTGAACTTGTAAATTCTGGAGGAATTTTGCCACTTCTTGTGTTGTGAGTTGACGAGCCGGCGGGTTGCTAAGTGGCCCGCCTGAACCTTGTAGTTGGCACTGAGCTCTACTCTCATCGCCGACAGCAGGTATCTCCACCGAGAGTGCCGGTTCAGACACCGTCTCATTCCACTAAGTTTGAGTCGGGTCTCGTAACTACAGTCAGGACCCACGAGTCTCCGGCAGTTTAACCGTATTCACCCGCTTGGTTTTGAAACGCTAATTGTTATTTTTTGGTTCATTGTTTGTATATTGGTACCTCAGAATGGCATACCTCCTTTACCTCTTTGGGTAAAGAATACTGGTAAGGTGGGCATCTCAAGAATTTGCTTTAAAAATATTTAGTATCAGTCAATGCATAAGCTGATTTGGTTAATAGTTCTTCAATCTAAATTTGGTAGAAAATGCCAGGTAAGTTTCTTGTCTTTATCATATTTTAAAACACAATAATTGTAAATTTTTATCAGGTACAGGAAATTCTGATGTTATTGTTGGACTTGTAAAAAGGATGATTTCCTTGTACGGATAGAACATCTGGCATTTGTACACAACAAGTGACGGATCTACAGTCGGGGTTAGTCTCCGGCATCGCCGTATGTAACGGCCGTGATTCCGGGCTATATATTCCGGTTTCCACAACATGGAGACCATTGGAATACCTGGATCTTGTCGTACTAACCGTCCCTTCGCCAAAACCAAATGCGACTACTACTAAAGTTTTTGGCGTTGAGCATTTTTGCGTGCACTAACACCTTTTTTGGCTATTGCACCGAAATGTAAATTTAAATTTTTGTCTGAAATATTGGCAGTATTTTCGTGTTCAATCTTTCCAAACTTCCTTTAACCAAGAGCTAACTTAATTTACAATCTAAAACTAAAAGAACATTTTTATTTAGGAGAATTTCTATTTTATAGGAAAACAACTCTTAGCAATGCGAGTGATCTGTAGCTAAGTTGATAGCGCGATTGGACATGAATCAGAAAATAAAAGTTTCGATTCCGGCCCAAGTCCTAAATTTAATTTTTTTTTAAGTTTAAACGATACTTTATGTTGGGAATCTGTAAACTAAATTCTTCTATCTATTAAGCTATTATGTAACTCTGTATTTCTTCACGACAAACCTTTCTTTAATCTTAGCATCGACAAACGGTGTAACTTGAAATATTTTTTAACTGCTGTTCGAAGTTCGGTGCAATAGCCAAAAAGGTCCTTAGTGCACCGAAACCTTTCGGTGCAATAGACACCACCGTGAAATTGACGGCTGAGCCCGTTCCATCAATCGTTCTTGAAAGAAAAGTAATTCATTTCATCAAAAAGTCATATTTCTCACGACGTCGTTAGTCGACTCCGTGACTGATTTGTTCTATTCTTGAACGAATTTGTCTACAACTTAAAAGGGAAATTTAATGAAAGGTGGACGGTAGGCGAAGCCTTTCCCATCCCTTACTTGGCGAGAAAGCCAATCAGCGACTTGGGCCAGACCTACTGATCTGCCGTCTAGCGGTACACACCGTAACTTGTTGCTGTTTTCATTCGCAAATCGCAACGGTTTTTGAACGGGTCTGCTTATAGCTGCCTTTGGTCGTCAGTTTCAAGTGGGAGATTTTAATAATTACCCAACTGACTGTATTGTGAAATAACAGTTATCTTATTCACTTTGCTATTGATTGTTGATAAGTATCAAAGTAGAAGTGTATTGTGTCTTGACTGTTTGGTGAAAATCTGGTGTCAAATATATGATATTCAGTCAGTACTCAGTAGTTACGAGTAGTCACTATGGTGATTTGGAGACGCCATTGAAAAATACAAAAAAATGTTTCTGAAGAATAACTAGTTTGAAGTTGTCAAGGCTCGAAGGATCGACCGTATCAATCTGGAAATTAGCGACGAGGACGACTGTGAAATTGGCGACTATGGTGTTGTCAAAATTCTCACCCTCCTCTAGAACGACCCTTATTTCAAACCTTCCCTTTTAGAACGCTGGCTCCACGAGAAGACAGCTGAAATTGAAGTTGACAAGAAGATGATGAGTATCGTTGGAGTTACCTACCTGGCCAGCATTGACTCGCTGAAGGAAAAATTAACGAAGGGGAAAGGAAAAGCGCTTGTTTTGAATGTCACGCCATTGGACGAATGGACTAATCGCATTGCCAAGGTCATATGTCTAACTACGTGAAGAAGCACACGACCAATATGTCGGCCGGTGAATCGATCCTCGATGACGATGCTGTGACACAAAAAGTTGGAGACTCCTGGAACACGGCACTCGGCAAACGGAAACAAGTGCTGGGTAAGGTGAATCAGTTTGCCAGTCGAATCGAAAAGAACAAGATGCCGGATCAAGTTCAGTACTTCATTGTGCTGGACAAGGATTGCAACCAAGCAAGTTATTCCGTTTACGAAAGTGGCCACCTTTTGTCGGAGAAGTGTAATCGATTGCCAAAGTTATGATCCAGCTAACCCAGATGGTTTAAGTAGTCATACATTTTACTCATCGCAAAGCCCCGTTTTCACGCAAAGAAGTCTGATGCTTAAACTGATTTCTTGTTCACTTTGTTTTCGTTAACTTTAATATGTGGCGTGTGTGAAATTTTCATGTTCATTGACGTTGCTCGGTTCTTTAAAACCAAAACTCTTACATCTTATCTTATTCTGGTTTTCAGTTTCTTAAAATAAAACATCAAACAGAAACATAACATTTTCATAAATGAGTACCTTTTTGAATCAGTAAGTCTTTGATTTATTAAAGCTTTAGAAAATGTCAGCGTTTGAAAACGCGAAATGAATACAATTAACTGCAATATATAACAGTTTGTATATTGCGACCTATGAAAAAAAATACTTCGGCGGAACTGAAACAAACGTAGTAGTATAACCAGGACAGCCTACGGCTGTGATTAACCTTCTTGAAACTATAGTCGGAAGTGTCGAAACTAAGAGACACAACAACAGTTCGAATTACGTTAGGAATTACTGTTCAAATGCGTGACGATTTCTCATTACTTACTTTTGTGTGTAGTCTAAACATTCTACCGGCCCTGCATCTCCATCGACATCTCTTCTTCTGACGGTACGTCGAATGGGCGAAGATTGTCGGCTCCGACGACTCGTTTTAAGACACGACAAATCTCTTTTGCTCGGTCGAAGTTTGACTCCTCACAGCAACGTAACGAAACTGGCGGTGATGAGTTCGTCCAGAGCGAAAATAACTTTCTCTCCAACCTTGGAGAGGCGCGATTTCGAGAACAAAGTGACGTGTTGGCCAATATTCAGCGATCGCTTGATGTGACGCAAAATGGCCTCCACCTGCTCCACCACAGCTCTCTTTTTCAGCGCGATGTCTTACTCCAATCACTTCACCACCTCTTCCGCTGTCAACGTCTTCCTCAATTTGTTCTCGTAACTTGCATGAACGGTGGCTGTTGTATTCGTCTTCTTCAGTTGGACGTACTCCTAGGAAGTGGAGTCGTTCTGGTGGTCGTACCACGTGCATTTGCAAACGCGGCAAGTTCGGCTGGCCACCGGTGCGGAATGGTCCATAACGTAGCACTCGAATTTCTCCTCTTTGTTGCCGCATCCTTCGTGACACTTCATTCAACAATTGGTACAATTGGTCACGTATTCACCGACGGCTCTGTACTGTTGTTTCTTTCTTATCGTGATCGTTTCGAACTCGGTGACGTTGTTCCAGTCCAGGTATTGCATTTGACGAGCTTCTTCAGTTCCATCACCGTCGCTTCTAATCTCTTCAACTCGAGATGCCCTTGTTTATCCACAGACATGGATTTTGAAGTAGTCGTGGCCAACGAAGAGAATTTCATCAAGTTCTCCATACATGACTGGAAATCTTCACGGTTGTAAGGATCGATGTTTGAGTTGAAGACGGCTGAGCTATGGAGTTTATGATGCAAGGGCTGTCCAGTCACCAGACCGGCGTCGGAGAAGGCCCTTACTAAAGGTGGTTCCTGTCCATCTGAGCAATGGAAAATCAAGCTCAGATTCTCTTTGATTTTGCTGCCAAAAGACGGTCATCAGCGAACAATGGATGAAACGCTGCAAATGGGTCAACTGAGACGATGAGGAATCCATGATAAATCCAACGATATCCACTTCCTGAATGAAGAGAAAAAATGGCGGATACCATTAGATATGCCCAAGTTCATCTCGGAATTGTCGTCAACGTAGCTGACGACAATTTAAAGCTCTTGTTCTCATGAATGTTTCCCATAAATATCTTTTTAATGTTTTGCATAGGAGAAAGGAAAAAAGCGATGAGAGTATATAGAATGTTCCATCAACAATTTCTTGTTTATCAATTTCCCAATGAGCATAAACTTAAATGGGAGATTACAGAAGGTCGTGCTTGGTCCCAATTTGAAGCCCTTGTCCTCGTGAATGTGTCCGCTGAATATATTTTTAATGTTTTGCATAGGAGAAAGGAAAAAGCGATGAGAGTATAGAGAATGTTCCATCAACAATTTCTTGTCTATCAACTTCCAAATGAGCATAAACTTAAATGGGAGATTACAGAAGGTCGTGCTTGGTCCCAATTTGAAGCCCTTGTTCTCCTCAATGTGTTTCATAAATATCGTTGTTTGGTCTTCCGTCTGTGAAACACTGGGACAGTTGGGGTTATGTTCCATCAACAATTTCTTGTCTATCAAATTCCCAATGAGCATAAACTTAAATGGGAGATTACAGAAGGTCGTGCTTGGTCCCAATTTAAAGCTGTTGTTCTCATGAATGTGTCCCATAAATATCTTTTTAATGTTTTGCATAGGAAAAAGGAAAAAGCGATGAGAGTATATAGAATGTTCCATCAACAATTTCTTGTCTATCAACTTCCCAATGAGCATAAACTTAAATGGGAGATTACAGAAGGTCGTGCTTGGTCCCAATTTAAAGCTCTTGTTCTCATGAATGTGTCCCAAAAATATCTTTTTAATGTTTTGCATAAGAGAAAGGAAAAAGCGATGAGAGTATATAGAATGTTCCATCAACAATTTCTTGTCTATCAACTTCCCAATGAGCATAAACTTCATTGGGAGATTACAGAAGGTCGTGCTTGGTCCCAATTTGAAGCTCTTGTTCTCCTCAATGTGTTTCATAAATATCGTTGTTTGGTCTTCCGTCATTGAAAAGCTGGGACAGTTGGGGTTATGTTCCATCAACAATTTCTTGTCTATCAACTTCCCAATGAGCATAAACTTAAATGGGAGATTACAGAAGGTCGTGCTTGGTCCCAATTTAAAGCAACTTCAAGCAATCGCTTTTTCCTTTCTCCTATGCAAAACAATAAAAATATATTCAGCGGACACATTCACGAGGACAAGGGCTTCAAATTGGGACCAAGCACGACCTTCTGTAATCTCCCATTTAAGTTTATGCTCATTGGGAAGTTGATAGACAATACATTGTTGATGGAACATTCTCTATACTCTCATCGCTTTTTTTCCTTTCTCCTAGCAAAACATTAAAAAGTTTTATGGCACACATTCAAGAGAACAAGGGCTTCAAATTGTCTATCACGACCTTCTGTAATCTCCCATTTAAGTTTATGCTCATTGGGAAGTTGATAGACAAGAAATTGTTGATGGAACATAACCCCAACTGTCCCAGCATTTCACAGAGGGAAGACCAAACAACGATATTTATGAAACACATTTAGGAGAACAAGTGCTTAATATTGGGACCAAGCACGACCTTCTGTAATCTCCCATTAAAGTTTATGCTCATTTGGAAGTTGATAAACAAGAAATTGTTGATGGAACATAACCCCAACTGTCCCAGCTTTTCAAAGACGGAAGACCAAACAACGATATTTATGATACACAATTAAAAGAACAAGAGCTTCAAATTGGGACCAAGCACGATCTTCTGTAATCTCCCAATGAAGTTTATGCTCATTGGGAAGTTGATAGACAATAAATTGTTGATGGAACATTCTCTATACTCTCATCGCTTTTTCCTTTCTCCTATGCAAAACATTAAAAAGATATTGATGGGACACATTAACGAGGACAAGGACTTCAAATTGGGACCAAGCACGACCTTCTGTAATCTCCCATTTAAGTTTATGCTCATTGGGAAGTTGATAAACAAGAAATTGTTGATGGAACATAACCCCAACTGTCCCAGCTTTTCAAAGACGGAAGACCAAACAACGATATTTATGAAACACATTAAGGAGAACAAGAGCTTCAAATTGGGACCAAGCACGATCTTCTGTAATCTCCCAATGAAGTTTATGCTCATTGGGAAATTGATAGACAAGAAATTGTTGATGGAACATTCTCTACACTCTCATCGCTTTTTCCTTTCTTCTATGCAAAACATTAAAAAGATATTTATGGGACACATTCAAGAGAACAAGGGCTTCAAATTGGAACCAAGCACGACCTTCTGTAATCTCCCATTTAAGTTTATGCTCATTGGGAAGTTGATAGACAATAAATTGTTGATGGAACATTCTCTATACTCTCATCGCTTTTTCCTTTCTCCTATGCAAAACATTAAAAAGATATTGATGGGACACATTAACGAGGACAAGGACTTCAAATTGGGACCAAGCACGACCTTCTGTAATCTCCCATTTAAGTTTATGCTCATTGGGAAGTTGATAAACAAGAAATTGTTGCTGGAACATTCTATATACTCTCATCGCTTTTTTCCTTTTACCTATGCAAAACATTAAAAAGATATTCAGCGGACACATTCACGAGGACAAGGGCTTCAAATTGGGACCAAGCACGACCTTCTGTAATCTCCCATTTAAGTTTATTCTCATTGGGAAGTTGATAAACAAGAAATTGTTGATGGAACATTCTATATACTCTCATCGCTTTTTTCCTTTCTCCTATACAAAACATTAAAAAGATATTTATGGGAAACATTTATGAGAACAAGAGCTTCAAATTGGGACCAAGCACGACCTTCTGTAATCTCCCATTTAAGTTTATGCTCATTGGGAAGTTGATAGACAAGAAATTGTTGATGGAACATAACCCCAACTGTCCCAGCGTTTCACAGACGGAAGACCAAACAACGATATTTATGAAACACATTAAGGAGAACAAGGGCTTCAAATTGGGACCAAGCACGACCTTCTGTAATCTCCCATTTAAGTTTATGCTCATTTGGAAGTTGATAGACAAGAAATTGTTGATGGAACATTCTCTATACTCTCATCGCTTTTTCCTTTCTCCTATGCAAAACATTAAAAATATATTCAGCGGACACATTCACGAGGACAAGGGCTTCAAATTGGGACCAAGCACGACCTTCTGTAATCTCCCATTTAAGTTTATGTTCATTGGGAAGTTGATAGACAAGAAATTGTTGATGGAACATAACCCCAACTGTCCCAGCGTTTCACAGACGGAAAACCAAACAACGATATTTATGAAACACATTCAAGAGAACAAGGGCTTCAAATTGGGACCAAGCACGACCTTCTGTAATCTCCCATTTAAGTTTATGCTCATTTGGAAGTTGATAGACAAGAAATTGTTGATGGAACATTCTATATACTCTCATCGCTTTTTCCTTTCTCCTATGCAAAACATTAAAAAGATATTTATCGGACACATTCACGAGGACAAGGGCTTCAAATTGGGACCAAGCAAGACCTTCTGTAATATCCCATTTAAGTTTATGCTCATTGGGAAGTTGATAGACAAGAAATTGTTGATGGAACATTCTCTATACTTTCATCGCTTTTCCTTTCTCCTATGCAAAACATTAAAAAGATATTTATGGGACACATTCATAAGAACAAGGGCTTCAAATTGGGACCAAGCACGACCTTCTGTAATCTCCAGAATGGTTTCTATGAAACAAGAAACTTTGCAATCCTTGCTGAGCCTACCACGGGCTTTACATATGCACGATATTTAAGGAGCATATACATAAAAACAAAGGCTTCAAAATGAGACCAAGTAAGTCTTTCTATCTCCTCGCCTTCTCTGTTAACCGGCGTCAGAAGTGGAAGAATGGTTTCTATGAAACAAGTAACTTTGCAATCATTGGTGAACCTACCACGGGCTTTACATATGCACGATATTTAAGGAGATCATACATGAAAACAAAGGCTTCAAAATGAGACCAAGTACGTCTTTCTATCTCCTCGACTTCTCTTTTAATTGGCGTCAGAAGAATGGTGTCTATGAAGAAGAAGAATGGTCTCTATGAAACAAGTAACTTTGCAATCCTTGCTGAGCCTACCTCGGGCTTTATATATGCACGATATTAAAGGAGATCATACATGAAAACAAAAGCTTCAAAATGAGACGAAGTACGTCTTTCTTTCTCCTCGACTTCTTTTTTAATTGCCGTCAGAAGAATGGTGTCTATGAAGAAGAAGAATGGTTTCTATGAAACAAGTAACTTTGCAATCCTTGCTGAGCCTACCACGGGCTTTTACATATGCACGATATTTAAGGAGCATATACAAAAAAACAAAGGCTTCAAATTGAGACCAAGTAAGTCTTTCTATCTCCTCTCCTTCTCTGTTAACCGGCGTCAGAAGTTGAAGAATGGTTTCTATGAAACAAGTAACTTTGCAATCCTTGCTGAGCCTACCACGGGCTTTACATATGCACGATATTTAAGGAGCATATACATGAAAACAAAGGCTTCAAAATGAGACCAAGTACGTCTTTCTATCTCCTCGACTTCTCTTTCAATTGGCGTCAGAAGAATGGTGACTATGAAGAAGAAGAATGGTCTCTATGAAACAAGTAACTTTGCAATCCTTGCTGAGCCTATCATGGGCTTTACATATGCACGATATTTAAGGAGCATATACATTAAAACAAAGGCTTCAAAATGAGACCAAGTAAGTCTTTCTATCTCCTCGCCTTCTCTGTTAACCGGCGTCAGAAGTTGAAGAATGGTTTCTATGAAACAAGTAACTTTGCAATCCTTGCTGAGCCTACCACGGGCTTTACATATGCACGATATTTAAGGAGCATATACATGAAAACAAAGGCTTCAAAATGAGACCAAGTACGTCTTTCTATCTCCTCGACTTCTCTTTAAATTGGCGTCAGAAGAATGGTGACTATGAAGAAGAAGAATGGTCTCTATGAAACAAGTAACTTTGCAATCCTTGCTGAGCCTATCATGGGCTTTACATATGCACGATATTTAAGGAGCATATACATAAAAACAAAGGCTTCAAAATGAAACCAAATAAGTCCTTCTATCTCCTCGCCTTCTCTGTTAACCGGCGTCAGAAGTTGAAGAATGGTTTCTATGAAACAAGTAACTTTGCAATCCTTGCTGAGCCTACCACGGGCTCTACATATGCACGATATTTAAGTAGCATATACATGAAAACAAATGCTTCAAAATGAGACCACGTACGTCTTTCTATCTCCTCGACTTCTCTTTAAATTGGCGTCAGAAGAATGGTGACTATGAAGAAGAAGAATGGTCTCTATGAAACAAGTAATTTTGCAATCCTTGCTGAGCCTATCATGGGCTTTACATATGCACGATATTTAAAGAGCATATACATTAAAATAAAGGCTTCAAAATGAGACCAAGTAAGTCTTTCTATCTCCTCGCTTTCTCTGTTAACCGGCGTCAGAAGTTGAAGAATGGTTTCTATGAAACAAGTAACTTTGCAATCCTTGCTGAGCCTACCTCGGGCTTTACATATGCACGATATTTAAGGAGATCATACATGAAAATAAAGGCTTCAAAATGAGACGAAGTACGTCTTTCTATCTCCTCTCCTTCTCTGTTAACCGGCGTCAGAAGTTGAAGAATGGTTTCTATGAAACAAGTAACTTTGCAATCCTTGCTGAGCCTACCACGGGTTTTACATATGCACGATATTTAAGGAGCATATACATTAAAATAAAGGCTTCAAAATGAGACCAAGTAAGTCTTTCTATCTCCTCGCCTTCTCTGTTAACCGGCGTCAGAAGTTGAAGAATGGTTTCTATGAAACAAGTAACTTTGCAATCATTGGTGAACCTACCACGGGCTTTACATATGCACGATATTTAAGGAGATCATACATGAAAACAAAGGCTTCAAAATGAGACCAAGTACGTCTTTCTATCTCCTCGACTTCTCTTTTAATTGGCGTCAGAAGAATGGTGTCTATGAAGAAGAAGAATGGTCTCTATGAAACAAGTAACTTTGCAATCCTTGCTGAGCCTACCTCGGGCTTTATATATGCACGATATTAAAGGAGATCATACATGAAAACAAAAGCTTCAAAATGAGACGAAGTACGTCTTTCTTTCTCCTCGACTTCTTTTTTAATTGCCGTCAGAAGAATGGTGTCTATGAAGAAGAAGAATGGTTTCTATGAAACAAGTAACTTTGCAATCCTTGCTGAGCCTACCACGGGCTTTTACATATGCACGATATTTAAGGAGCATATACAAAAAAACAAAGGCTTCAAATTGAGACCAAGTAAGTCTTTCTATCTCCTCTCCTTCTCTGTTAACCGGCGTCAGAAGTTGAAGAATGGTTTCTATGAAACAAGTAACTTTGCAATCCTTGCTGAGCCTACCACGGGCTTTACATATGCACGATATTTAAGGAGCATATACATTAAAATAAAGGCTTCAAAATGAGACCAAGTAAGTCTTTCTATCTCCTCGCCTTCTCTGTTAACCGGCGTCAGAAGTAGAAGAATGGTTTCTATGAAACAAGTAACTTTGCAATCCTTGCTGAGCCTATCACGGGCTTTACATATGCACGATATTTAAGGAGCATATACATGAAAACAAAGGCTTCAAAATGAGACCAAGTACGTCTTTCTATCTCCTCGACTTCTCTTTAAATTGGCGTCAGAAGAATGGTGACTATGAAGAAGAAGAATGGTTTCTATGAAACAAGTAACTTTGCAATCCTTGCTGAGCCTATCATGGGCTTTACATATGCACGATATTTAAGGAGCATATACATAAAAACAAAGGCTTCAAAATGAAACCAAATAAGTCCTTCTATCTCCTCGCCTTCTCTGTTAACCGGCGTCAGAAGTTGAAGAATGGTTTCTATGAAACAAGTAACTTTGCAATCCTTGCTGAGCCTACCACGGGCTTTACATATGCACGATATTTAAGGAGATCATACATGAAAACAAATGCTTCAAAATGAGACGAAGTACGTCTTTCTATCTCCTCGACTTCTCTTTAAATTGGCGTCAGAAGAATGGTGACTATGAAGAAGAAGAATGGTCTCTATGAAACAAGTAATTTTGCAATCCTTGCTGAGCCTATCATGGGCTTTACATATGCACGATATTTAAAGAGCATATACATTAAAATAAAGGCTTCAAAATGAGACCAAGTAAGTCTTTCTATCTCCTCGCTTTCTCTGTTAACCGGCGTCAGAAGTTGAAGAATGGTTTCTATGAAACAAGTAACTTTGCAATCCTTGCTGAGCCTACCTCGGGCTTTACATATGCACGATATTTAAGGAGATCATACATGAAAATAAAGGCTTCAAAATGAGACGAAGTACGTCTTTCTATCTCCTCTCCTTCTCTGTTAACCGGCGTCAGAAGTTGAAGAATGGTTTCTATGAAACAAGTAACTTTGCAATCCTTGCTGAGCCTACCACGGGCTTTACATATGCACGATATTTAAGGAGCATATACATTAAAATAAAGGCTTCAAAATGAGACCAAGTAAGTCTTTCTATCTCCTCGCCTTCTCTGTTAACCGGCGTCAGAAGTTGAAGAATGGTTTCTATGAAACAAGTAACTTTGCAATCATTGCTGAACCTACCACGGGCTTTACATATGCACGATATTTAAGGAGATCATACATGAAAACAAAGGCTTCAAAATGAGACCAAGTACGTCTTTCTATCTCCTCGACTTCTCTTTTAATTGGCGTCAGAAGAATGGTGTCTATGAAGAAGAAGAATGGTCTCTATGAAACAAGTAACTTTGCAATCCTTGCTGAGCCTACCACGGGCTTTATATATGCACGATATTTAAGGAGATCATACATGAAAACAAAAGCTTCAAAATGAGACCAAAAACGTCTTTCTATCTCCTCGACTTCTCTTTTAATTGGCGTCAGAAGAATGGTGTCTATGAAGAAGAAGAATGGTTTCTATGAAACAAGTAACTTTGCAATCCTTGCTGAGCCTACCACGGGCTTTTACATATGCACGATATTTAAGGAGCATATACATGAAAACAAAGGCTTCAAAATGAGACCAAGTAAGTCTTTCTATCTCCTCTCCTTCTCTGTTAACCGGCGTCAGAAGTTGAAGAATGGTTTCTATGAAACAAGTAACTTTGCAATCCTTGCTGAGCCTACCACGGGCTTTACATATGCACGATATTTAAGGAGCATATACATAAAAACAAAGGCTTCAAAATGAGACCAAGTAAGTCTTTCTATCTCCTCGCCTTCTCTGTTAACCGGCGTCAGAAGTTGAAGAATGGTTTCTATGAAACAAGTAACTTTGCAATCCTTGCTGAGCCTACCACGGGCTTTACATATGCACGATATTTAAGGAGCATATACATGAAAACAAAGGCTTCAAAATGAGACCAAGTACGTCTTTCTATCTCCTCGACTTCTCTTTAAATTGGCGTCAGAAGAATGGTGACTATGAAGAAGAAGAATGGTCTCTATGAAACAAGTAATTTTGCAATCCTTGCTGAGCCTATCATGGGCTTTACATATGCACGATATTTAAGGAGCATATACATTAAAACAAAGGCTTCAAAATGAGACCAAGTAAGTCTTTCTATCTCCTCGCCTTCTCTGTTAACCGGCGTCAGAAGTTGAAGAATGGTTTCTATGAAACAAGTAACTTTGCAATCCTTGCTGAGCCTACCACGGGCTTTACATATGCACGATATTTAAGGAGATCATACATGAAAACAAAGGCTTCAAAATGAGACCAAGTACGTCTTTCTATCTCCTCGACTTCTCTTTAAATTGGCGTCAGAAGAATGGTGACTATGAAGAAGAAGAATGGTCTCTATGAAACAAGTAACTTTGCAATCCTTGCTGAGCCTATCACGGGCTTTACATATGCACGATATTTAAGGAGCATATACATTAAAACAAAGGCTTCAAAATGAGACCAAGTAAGTCTTTCTATCTCCTCGCCTTCTCTGTTAACCGGCGTCAGAAGTTGAAGAATGGTTTCTATGAAACAAGTAACTTTGCAATCCTTGCTGAGCCTACCACGGGCTTTACATATGCACGATATTTAAGGAGATCATACATGAAAACAAAGGCTTCAAAATGAGACCATGTACGTCTTTCTATCTCCTCGACTTCTCTTTAAATTGGCGTCAGAAGAATGGTGTCTATGAAGAAGAAGAATGGTCTCTATGAAACAAGTAACTTTGCAATCCTTGCTGAGCCTACCACGGGCTTTACATATGCACGATATTTAAGGAGCATATACATTAAAACAAAGGCTTCAAAATGAGACCAAGTAAGTCTTTCTATCTCCTCGCCTTCTCTGTTAACCGGCGTCAGAAGTTGAAGAATGGTTTCTATGAAACAAGTAACTTTGCAATCCTTGCTGAGCCTACCTCGGGCTTTACATATGCACGATATTTAAGGAGATCATACATGAAAACAAAGGCTTCAAAATGAGACCAAGTTCGTCTTTCTATCTCCTCGACTTCTCTTTAAATTGGCGTCAGAAGAATGGTGACTATGAAGAAGAAGAATGGTCTCTATGAAACAAGTAACTTTGCAATCCTAGCTGAGCCTACCACGGGCTTTACATATGCACGATATTTAAGGAGCATATACATGAAAACAAAGGCTTCAAAATGAGACCAAGTACGTCTTTCTATCTCCTCGACTTCTCTTTAAATTGGCGTCAGAAGAATGGTGACTATGAAGAAGAAGAATGGTCTCTATGAAACAAGTAACTTTGCAATCCTTGCTGAGCCTATCATGGGCTTTACATATGCACGATATTTAAGGAGCATATACATAAAAACAAAGGCTTCAAAATGAGACCAAGTAAGTCTTTCTATCTCCTCGCCTTCTCTGTTAACCGGCGTCAGAAGTTGAAGAATGGTTTCTATGAAACAAGTAACTTTGCAATCCTTGCTGAGCCTACCACGGGCTTTACATATGCACGATATTTAAGGAGATCATACATGAAAACAAAGGCTTCAAAATGAGACCAAGTACGTCTTTCTATCTCCTCGACTTCTCTTTAAATTGGCGTCAGAAGAATGGTGACTATGAAGAAGAAGAATGGTCTCTATGAAACAAGTAACTTTGCAATCCTTGCTGAGCCTATCATGGGCTTTACATATGCACGATATTTAAGGAGCATATACATTAAAACAAAGGCTTCAAAATGAGACCAAGTAAGTCTTTCTATCTCCTCGCCTTCTCTGTTAACCGGCGTCAGAAGTTGAAGAATGGTTTCTATGAAACAAGTAACTTTGCAATCCTTGCTGAGCCTACCACGGGCTTTACATATGCACGATATTTAAGGAGATCATACATGAAAACAAAGGCTTCAAAATGAGACCAAGTACGTCTTTCTATCTCCTCGACTTCTCTTTAAATTGGCGTCAGAAGAATGGTGACTATGAAGAAGAAGAATGGTCTCTATGAAACAAGTAACTTTGCAATCCTTGCTGAGCCTATCATGGGCTTTACATATGCACGATATTTAAGGAGCATATACATTAAAACAAAGGCTTCAAAATGAGACCAAGTAAGTCTTTCTATCTCCTCGCCTTCTCTGTTAACCGGCGTCAGAAGTTGAAGAATGGTTTCTATGAAACAAGTAACTTTGCAATCCTTGCTGAGCCTACCACGGGCTTTACATATGCACGATATTTAAGGAGCACATACATGAAAACAAAGGCTTCAAAATGAGACCAAGTACGTCTTTCTATCTCCTCGACTTCTCTTTAAATTGGCGTCAGAAGAATGGTGACTATGAAGAAGAAGAATGGTCTCTATGAAACAAGTAACTTTGCAATCCTTGCTGAGCCTATCACGGGCTTTACATATGCACGATATTTAAGGAGCATATACATTAAAACAAAGGCTTCAAAATGAGACCAAGTAAGTCTTTCTATCTCCTCGCCTTCTCTGTTAACCGGCGTCAGAAGTTGAAGAATGGTTTCTATGAAACAAGTAACTTTGCAATCCTTGCTGAGCCTACCACGGGCTTTACATATGCACGATATTTACGGCGCACATACATGAAAACAAAGGCTTCAAAATGAGACCAGATACGTCTTTCTATCTCCTCGACTTCTCTTTAAATTGCCGTCAGAAGAATGGTGTCTATGAAGAAGAAGAATGGTCTCTATGAAACAAGTAACATTGCAATCCTTGCTGAGCCTATCACGGGCTTTACATATGCACGATATTTAAGGAGCACATACTAGAAAACAAAGGCTTCAAAATGAGACCAAGTAAGTCTTTCTATCTCCTCGCCTTCTCTGTTAACCGGCGTCAGAAGTTGAAGAATGGTTTCTATGAAACAAGTAACTTTGCAATCCTTGCTGAGCCTACCACGGGCTTTACATATGCACGATATTTAAGGAGATCATACATGAAAACAAAGGCTTCAAAATGAGAACAAGTACGTCTTTCTATCTCCTCGACTTCTCTTTAAATTGGCGTCAGAAGAATGGTGTCTATGAAGAAGAAGAATGGTCTCTATGAAACAAGTAACTTTGCAATCCTTGCTGAGCCTACCACGGGCTTTACATATGCACGATATTTAAGGAGCATATACATGAAAACAAAGGCTTCAAAATGAGACCAAGTACGTCTTTCTATCTCCTCGACTTCTCTTTAAATTGGCGTCAGAAGAATGGTGACTATGAAGAAGAAGAATGGTCTCTATGAAACAAGTAACTTTGCAATCCTTGCTGAGCCTTCCACGGGCTTTACATATGCACGATATTTAAGGAGCATATACATTAAAACAAAGGCTTCAAAATGAGACCAAGTAAGTCTTTCTATCTCCTCGCCTTCTCTGTTAACCGGCGTCAGAAGTTGAAGAATGGTTTCTATGAAACAAGTAACTTTGCAATCCTTGCTGAGCCTACCACGGGCTTTACATATGCACGATATTTAAGGAGATCAGACATGAAAACAAAGGCTTCAAAATGAGACCAAGTACGTCTTTCTATCTCCTCGACTTCTCTTTAAATTGGCGTCAGAAGAATGGTGACTATGAAGAAGAAGAATGGTCTCTATGAAACAAGTAACTTTGCAATCCTTGCTGAGCCTATCACGGGCTTTACATATGCACGATATTTAAGGAGCATATACATGAAAACAAAGGCTTCAAAATGAGACCAAGTAAGTCTTTCTATCTCCTCGCCTTCTCTGTTAACCGGCGTCAGAAGTTGAAGAATGGTTTCTATGAAACAAGTAACTTTGCAATCCTTGCTGAGCCTACCACGGGCTTTACATATGCACGATATTTAAGGCGCATATACATTAAAATATAGGCTTCAAAATGAGACCAAGTAAGTCTTTCTATCTCCTCGCCTTCTCTGTTAACCGGCGTCAGAAGTTGAAGAATGGTTTCTATGAAACAAGTAACTTTGCAATCCTTGCTGAGCCTACCACGGGCTTTACATATGCACGATATTTAAGGAGAACATACATGAAAACAAAGGCTTCAAAATGAGACCAACTACGTCTTTCTATCTCCTCGACTTCTCTTTAAATTGGCGTCAGAAGAATGGTGACTATGAAGAAGAAGAATGGTCTCTATGAAACAAGTAACTTTGCAATCCTTGCTGAGCCTATCACGGGCTTTACATATGCACGATATTTAAGGAGCATATACATTAAAACAAAGGCTTCAAAATGAGACCAAGTAAGTCTTTCTATCTCCTCGCCTTCTCTGTTAACCGGCGTCAGAAGTTGAAGAATGGTTTCTATGAAACAAGTAACTTTGCAATCCTTGCTGAGCCTACCACGGGCTTTACATATGCACGATATTTAAGGAGATCATACATGAAAACAAAGGCTTCAAAATGAGACCAAGTACGTCTTTCTATCTCCTCGACTTCTCTTTAAATTGGCGTCAGAAGAATGGTGTCTATGAAGAAGAAGAATGGTCTCTATGAAACAAGTAACTTTGCAATCCTTGCTGAGCCTATCACGGGCTTTACATATGCACGATATTTAAGGAGCATATACATGAAAACAAAGGCTTCAAAATGAGACCAAGTACGTCTTTCTATCTCCTCGACTTCTCTTTAAATTGCCGTCAGAAGAATGGTGTCAATGAAGAAGAAGAATGGTCTCTATGAAACAAGTAACTTTGCAATCCTTGCTGAGCCTATCATGGGCTTTACATATGCACGATATTTAAGGAGCATATACATTAAAACAAAGGCTTCAAAATGAGACCAAGTAAGTCTTTCTATCTCCTCGCCTTCTCTGTTAACCGGCGTCAGAAGTTGAAGAATGGTTTCTATGAAACAAGTAACTTTGCAATCCTTGCTGAGCCTACCACGGGCTTTACATATGCACGATATTTAAGGAGATCATACATGAAAACAAAGGCTTCAAAATGAGACCAAGTACGTCTTTCTATCTCCTCGACTTCTCTTTAAATTGGCGTCAGAAGAATGGTGTCTATGAAGAAGAAGAATGGTCTCTATGAAACAAGTAACTTTGCAATCCTTGCTGAGCCTACCACGGGCTTTACATATGCACGATATTTAAGGAGCATATACATGAAAACAAAGGCTTCAAAATGAGACCATGTACGTCTTTCTATCTCCTCGACTTCTCTTTAAATTGGCGTCAGAAGAATGGTGACTATGAAGAAGAAGAATGGTCTCTATGAAACAAGTAACTTTGCAATCCTTGCTGAGCCTATCATGGGCTTTACATATGCACGATATTTAAGAAGCATATACATTAAAATATAGGCTTCAAAATGAGACCAAGTAAGTCTTTCTATCTCCTCGCCTTCTCTGTTAACCGGCGTCAGAAGTTGAAGAATGGTTTCTATGAAACAAGTAACTTTGCAATCCTTGCTGAGCCTACCACGGGCTTTACATATGCACGATATTTAAGGAGATCATACATGAAAACAAAGGCTTCAAAATGAGACCAAGTACGTCTTTCTATCTCCTCGACTTCTCTTTAAATTGGCGTCAGAAGAATGGTGACTATGAAGAAGAAGAATGGTCTCTATGAAACAAGTAACTTTGCAATCCTTGCTGAGCCTATCATGGGCTTTACATATGCACGATATTTAAGGAGCATATACATTAAAACAAAGGCTTCAAAATGAGACCAAGTAAGTCTTTCTATCTCCTCGCCTTCTCTGTTAACCGGCGTCAGAAGTTGAAGAATGGTTTCTATGAAACAAGTAACTTTGCAATCCTTGCTGAGCCTACCACGGGCTTTACATATGCACGATATTTACGGCGCACATACATGAAAACAAAGGCTTCAAAATGAGACCAGATACGTCTTTCTATCTCCTCGACTTCTCTTTAAATTGCCGTCAGAAGAATGGTGTCTATGAAGAAGAAGAATGGTCTCTATGAAACAAGTAACATTGCAATCCTTGCTGAGCCTATCACGGGCTTTACATATGCACGATATTTGAGGAGCACATACTAGAAAACAAAGGCTTCGAAATGAGACCAAGTACGTCTTTCTATCTCCTCGCCTTCTCTGTTAACCGGCGTCAGAAGTTGAAGAATGGTTTCTATGAAACAAGTAACTTTGCAATCCTTGCTGAGCCTACCACGGGCTTTACATATGCACGATATTTAAGGAGATCATACATGAAAACAAAGGCTTCAAAATGAGACCAAGTACGTCTTTCTATCTCCTCGACTTCTCTTTAAATTGGCGTCAGAAGAATGGTGTCTATGAAGAAGAAGAATGGTCTCTATGAAACAAGTAACTTTGCAATCCTTGCTGAGCCTATCACGGGCTTTACATATGCACGATATTTAAGGAGCATATACATGAAAACAAAGGCTTCAAAATGAGACCAAGTACGTCTTTCTATCTCCTCGACTTCTCTTTAAATTGGCGTCAGAAGAATGGTGACTATGAAGAAGAAGAATGGTCTCTATGAAACAAGTAACTTTGCAATCCTTGCTGAGCCTATCATGGGCTTTACATATGCACGATTTTTAAGGAGCATATACATTAAAACAAAGGCTTCAAAATGAGACCAAGTAAGTCTTTCTATCTCCTCGCCTTCTCTGTTAACCGGCGTCAGAAGTTGAAGAATGGTTTCTATGAAACAAGTAACTTTGCAATCCTTGCTGAGCCTACCACGGGCTTTACATATGCACGATATTTAAGGAGATCATACATGAAAACAAAGGCTTCAAAATGAGAACAAGTACGTCTTTCTATCTCCTCGACTTCTCTTTAAATTGGCGTCAGAAGAATGGTGACTATGAAGAAGAAGAATGGTCTCTATGAAACAAGTAACTTTGCAATCCTTGCTGAGCCTACCACGGGCTTTACATATGCACGATATTTAAGGAGCATATACATTAAAACAAAGGCTTCAAAATGAGACCAAGTAAGTCTTTCTATCTCCTCGCCTTCTCTGTTAACCGGCGTCAGAAGTTGAAGAATGGTTTCTATGAAACAAGTAACTTTGCAATCCTTGCTGAGCCTACCACGGGCTTTACATATGCACGATATTTAAGGAGATCATACATGAAAACAAAGGCTTCAAAATGAGACCAAGTACGTCTTTCTATCTCCTCGACTTCTCTTTAAATTGGCGTCAGAAGAATGAATGAAGTTGAAGAATGGTTTCTATGAAACAAGTAACTTTGCAATTCTTACTGAGCCTACCACGGGCTTTACATATGCAGGATATTTAAGGAGCATATACATGAAAACAAAGGCTTCAAAATGAGACCATGTACGTCTTTCTATCTCCTCGACTTCTCTTTAAATTGGCGTCAGAAGAATGGTGACTATGAAGAAGAAGAATGGTCTCTATGAAACAAGTAACTTTGCAATCCTTGCTGAGCCTATCATGGGCTTTACATATGCACGATATTTAAGGAGCATATACATTAAAACAAAGGCTTCAAAATGAGACCAAGTAAGTCTTTCTATCTCCTCGCCTTCTCTGTTAACCGGCGTCAGAAGTTGAAGAATGGTTTCTATGAAACAAGTAACTTTGCAATCCTTGCTGAGCCTACCACGGGCTTTACATATGCACGATATTTAAGGAGATCATACATGAAAACAAAGGCTTCAAAATGAGACCAAGTACGTCTTTCTATCTCCTCGACTTCTCTTTAAATTGGCGTCAGAAGAATGGTGACTATGAAGAAGAAGAATGGTCTCTATGAAACAAGTAACTTTGCAATCCTTGCTGAGCCTATCATGGGCTTTACATATGCACGATATTTAAGGAGCATATACATTAAAACAAAGGCTTCAAAATGAGACCAAGTAAGTCTTTCTATCTCCTCGCCTTCTCTGTTAACCGGCGTCAGAAGTTGAAGAATGGTTTCTATGAAACAAGTAACTTTGCAATCCTTGCTGAGCCTACCACGGGCTTTACATATGCACGATATTTAAGGAGATCATACATGAAAACAAAGGCTTCAAAATGAGACCAAGTACGTCTTTCTATCTCCTCGACTTCTCTTTAAATTGGCGTCAGAAGAATGGTGACTATGAAGAAGAAGAATGGTCTCTATGAAACAAGTAACTTTGCAATCCTTGCTGAGCCTATCATGGGCTTTACATATGCACGATTTTTAAGGAGCATATACATTAAAACAAAGGGTTCAAAATGAGGCCAAGTAAGTCTTTCTATCTCCTCGCCTTCTCTGTTAACCGGCGTCAGAAGTTGAAGAATGGTCTCTATGAAACAAGTAACTTTGCAATCCTTGCTGAGCCTACCACGGGCTTTAAATATGCACGATATTTAAGGCGCACATACATGAAAACAAAGGCTTCAAAATGAGACCAAGTACGTCTTTCTATCTCCTCGACTTCTCTTTAAATTGCCGTCAGAAGAATGGTGTCTATGAAGAAGAAGAATGGTCTCTATGAAACAAGTAACATTGCAATCCTTGCTGAGCCTATCACGGGCTTTACATATGCACGATATTTAAGGAGCACATACTGGAAAACAAAGGCTTCAAAATGAAACCAAGTACGTCTTTCTATCTCCTCGCCTTCTCTGTTAACCGGCGTCAGAAGTTGAAGAATGGTTTCTATGAAACAAGTAACTTTGCAATCCTTGCTGAGCCTACCACGGGCTTTACATATGCACGATATTTAAGGAGATCATACATGAAAACAAAGGCTTCAAAATGAGACCAAGTAGGTCTTTCTATCTCTTCGACTTCCTTTTTAAATTGGCGTCAAAAGAATAGTGTCTATGAAGAAGAAGAATGGTCTCTATGAAACAAGTAACTTTGCAATCCTTGCTGAGCCTATCACGGGCTTTACATATGCACGATATTTAAGGAGCATATACATGAAAACAAAGGCTTCAAAATGAGACCAAGTACGTCTTTCTATCTCCTCGACTTCTCTTTCAATTGGCGTCAGAAGAATGGTGACTATGAAGAAGAAGAATGGTCTCTATGAAACAAGTAACTTTGCAATCCTTGCTGAGCCTATCATGGGCTTTACATATGCACGATTTTTAAAGAGCATATACATTAAAACAAAGGCTTCAAAATGAGACCAAGTAAGTCTTTCTATCTCCTCGCCTTCTCTGTTAACCGGCGTCAGAAGTTGAAGAATGGTTTCTATGAAACAAGTAACTTTGCAATCCTTGCTGAGCCTACCACGGGCTTTACATATGCACGATATTTAAGGAGATCATACATGAAAACAAAGGCTTCAAAATGAGACCAAGTACGTCTTTCTATCTCCTCGACTTCTCTTTAAATTGGCGTCAGAAGAATGGTGACTATGAAGAAGAAGAATGGTCTCTATGAAACAAGTAACTTTGCAATCCTTGCTGAGCCTATCACGGGCTTTACATATGCACGATATTTAAGGAGCACATACATGAAAACAAAGGCTTCAAAATGAGACCAAGTACGTCTTTCTATCTCCTCGCCTTCTCTGTTAACCGGCGTCAGAAGTTGAAGAATGGTTTCTATGAAACAAGTAACTTTGCAATCCTTGCTGAGCCTACCACGGGCTTTACATATGCACGATATTTAAGGAGATCATACATGAAAACAAAGGCTTCAAAATGAGACCAAGTAGGTCTTTCTATCTCTTCGACTTCCTTTTTAAATTGGCGTCAAATGAATATTGTCTATGAAGAAGAAGAATGGTCTCTATGAAACAAGTAACTTTGCAATCCTTGCTGAGCCTATCACGGGCTTTACATATGCACGATATTTAAGGAGCATATACATGAAAACAAAGGCTTCAAAATGAGACCAAGTACGTCTTTCTATCTCCTCGACTTCTCTTTCAATTGGCGTCAGAAGAATGGTGACTATGAAGAAGAAGAATGGTCTCTATGAAACAAGTAACTTTGCAATCCTTGCTGAGCCTATCATGGGCTTTACATATGCACGATTTTTAAGGAGCATATACATTAAAACAAAGGCTTCAAAATGAGACCAAGTAAGTCTTTCTATCTCCTCGCCTTCTCTGTTAACCGGCGTCAGAAGTTGAAGAATGGTTTCTATGAAACAAGTAACTTTGCAATCCTTGCTGAGCCTACCACGGGCTTTACATATGCACGATATTTAAGGAGATCATACATGAAAACAAAGGCTTCAAAATGAGACCAAGTACGTCTTTCTATCTCCTCGACTTCTCTTTAAATTGGCGTCAGAAGAATGGTGACTATGAAGAAGAAGAATGGTCTCTATGAAACAAGTAACTTTGCAATCCTTGCTGAGCCTATCATGGGCTTTACATATGCACGATTTTTTAAGGAGCATATACATTAAAACAAAGGCTTCAAAATGAGACCAAGTAAGTCTTTCTATCTCCTCGCCTTCTCTGTTAACCGGCGTCAGAAGTTGAAGAATGGTTTCTATGAAACAAGTAACTTTGCAATCCTTGCTGAGCCTACCACGGGCTTTACATATGCACGATATTTAAGGAGATCATACATGAAAACAAAGGCTTCAAAATGAGACCAAGTACGTCTTTCTATCTCCTCGACTTCTCTTTAAATTGGCGTCAGAAGAATGGTGACTATGAAGAAGAAGAATGGTCTCTATGAAACAAGTAACTTTGCAATCCTTGCTGAGCCTATCATGGGCTTTACATATGCACGATATTTAAGGAGCATATACATTAAAACAAAGGCTTCAAAATGAGACCAAGTAAGTCTTTCTATCTCCTCGCCTTCTCTGTTAACCGGCGTCAGAAGTTGAAGAATGGTTTCTATGAAACAAGTAACTTTGCAATCCTTGCTGAGCCTACCACGGGCTTTACATATGCACGATATTTAAGGAGATCATACATGAAAACAAAGGCTTCAAAATGAGACCAAGTAGGTCTTTCTATCTCTTCGACTTCCATTTTAAATTGGCGTCAAAAGAATAGTGTCTATGAAGAAGAAGAATGGTCTCTATGAAACAAGTAACTTTGCAATCCTTGCTGAGCCTATCACGGGCTTTACATATGCACGATATTTAAGGAGCATATACATGAAAACAAAGGCTTCAAAATGAGACCAAGTACGTCTTTCTATCTCCTCGACTTCTCTTTCAATTGGCGTCAGAAGAATGGTGACTATGAAGAAGAAGAATGGTCTCTATGAAACAAGTAACTTTGCAATCCTTGCTGAGCCTATCATGGGCTTTACATATGCACGATATTTAAAGAGCATATACATTAAAATAAAGGCTTCAAAATGAGACCAAGTAAGTCTTTCTATCTCCTCGCCTTCTCTGTTAACCGGCGTCAGAAGTTGAAGAATGGTTTCTATGAAACAAGTAACTTTGCAATCCTTGCTGAGCCTACCACGGGCTTTACATATGCACGATATTTAAGGAGATCATACATGAAAACAAAGGCTTCAAAATGAGACCAAGTAGGTCTTTCTATCTCTTCGACTTCCTTTTTAAATTGGCGTCAAAAGAATAGTGTCTATGAAGAAGAAGAATGGTCTCTATGAAACAAGTAACTTTGCAATCCTTGCTGAGCCTATCACGGGCTTTACATATGCACGATATTTAAGGAGCATATACATGAAAACAAAGGCTTCAAAATGAGACCAAGTACGTCTTTCTATCTCCTCGACTTCTCTTTCAATTGGCGTCAGAAGAATGGTGACTATGAAGAAGAAGAATGGTCTCTATGAAACAAGTAACTTTGCAATCCTTGCTGAGCCTATCATGGGCTTTACATATGCACGATTTTTAAAGAGCATATACATTAAAACAAAGGCTTCAAAATGAGACCAAGTAAGTCTTTCTATCTCATCGCCTTCTCTGTTAACCGGCGTCAGAAGTTGAAGAATGGTTTCTATGAAACAAGTAACTTTGCAATCCTTGCTGAGCCTACCACGGGCTTTACATATGCACGATATTTAAGGAGATCATACATGAAAACAAAGGCTTCAAAATGAGACCAAGTAGGTCTTTCTATCTCTTCGACTTCCTTTTTAAATTGGCGTCAGAAGAATGGTGACTATGAAGAAGAAGAATGGTCTCTATGAAACAAGTAACTTTGCAATCCTTGCTGAGCCCATCATGGGCTTTACATATGCACGATATTTAAGGAGCACATACGTGAAAGGAAAGGCTTCAAAATGAGACCAAGTACGTCTTTCTATCTCCTCGCCTTCTCTGTTAACCGGCGTCAGAAGTTGAAGAATGGTTTCTATGAAACAAGTAACTTTGCAATCCTTGCTGAGCCTACCACGGGCTTTAAATATGCACGATATTTAAGGCGCACATACATGAAAACAAAGGCTTCAAAATGAGACCAAGTACGTCTTTCTATCTCCTCGACTTCTCTTTAAATTGCCGTCAGAAGAATGGTGTCTATGAAGAAGAAGAATGGTCTCTATGAAACAAGTAACATTGCAATCCTTGCTGAGCCTATCACGGGCTTTACATATGCACGATATTTAAGGAGCACATACGTGAAAGGAAAGGCTTCAAAATGAGACCAAGTACGTCTTTCTATCTCCTCGCCTTCTCTGTTAACCGGCGTCAGAAGTTGAAGAATGGTTTCTATGAAACAAGTAACTTTGCAATCCTTGCTGAGCCTACCACGGGCTTTACATATGCACGATATTTAAGGAGATCATACATGAAAACAAAGGCTTCAAAATGAGACCAAGTAGGTCTTTCTATCTCTTCGACTTCCTTTTTAAATTGGCGTCAAAAGAATAGTGTCTATGAAGAAGAAGAATGGTCTCTATGAAACAAGTAACTTTGCAATCCTTGCTGAGCCTATCACGGGCTTTACATATGCACGATATTTAAGGAGCATATACATGAAAACAAAGGCTTCAAAATGAGACCAAGTACGTCTTTCTATCTCCTCGACTTCTCTTTCAATTGGCGTCAGAAGAATGGTGACTATGAAGAAGAAGAATGGTCTCTATGAAACAAGTAACTTTGCAATCCTTGCTGAGCCTATCATGGGCTTTACATATGCACGATTTTTAAAGAGCATATACATTAAAACAAAGGCTTCAAAATGAGACCAAGTAAGTCTTTCTATCTCATCGCCTTCTCTGTTAACCGGCGTCAGAAGTTGAAGAATGGTTTCTATGAAACAAGTAACTTTGCAATCCTTGCTGAGCCTACCACGGGCTTTACATATGCACGATATTTAAGGAGATCATACATGAAAACAAAGGCTTCAAAATGAGACCAAGTACGTCTTTCTATCTCGTCGACTTCTCATTAAATTGGCGTCAGAAGAATGGTGACTATGAAGAAGAAGAATGGTCTCTATGAAACAAGTAACTTTGCAATCCTTGCTGAGCCTACCACGGGCTTTACATATGCACGATATTTAAGGAGCATATACATTAAAACAAAGGCTTCAAAATGAGACCAAGTAAGTCTTTCTATCTCCTCGCCTTCTCTGTTAACCGGCGTCAGAAGTTGAAGAATGGTTTCTATGAAACAAGTAACTTTGCAATCCTTGCTGAGCCTACCACGGGCTTTACATATGCACGATATTTAAGGAGATCATACATGAAAACAAAGGCTTCAAAATGAGACCAAGTAGGTCTTTCTATCTCTTCGACTTCCTTTTTAAATTGGCGTCAAATGAATATTGTCTATGAAGAAGAAGAATGGTTTCTATGAAACAAGTAACTTTGCAATCCTTGCTGAGCCTATCACGGGCTTTACATATGCACGATATTTAAGGAGCATATACATGAAAACAAAGGCTTCAAAATGAGACCAAGTACGTCTTTCTATCTCCTCGACTTCTCTTTCAATTGGCGTCAGAAGAATGGTGACTATGAAGAAGAAGAATGGTCTCTATGAAACAAGTAACTTTGCAATCCTTGCTGAGCCTATCATGGGCTTTACATATGCACGATTTTTAAGGAGCATATACATTAAAACAAAGGCTTCAAAATGAGACCAAGTAAGTCTTTCTATCTCCTCGCCTTCTCTGTTAACCGGCGTCAGAAGTTGAAGAATGGTTTCTATGAAACAAGTAACTTTGCAATCCTTGCTGAGCCTACCACGGGCTTTACATATGCACGATATTTAAGGAGATCATACATGAAAACAAAGGCTTCAAAATGAGACCAAGTACGTCTTTCTATCTCCCCGCCTTCTATGTAAAACGGCCACACAACTTGAATAATGGTGTCTATGAAGAAGAAGAATGGTCTCTAAGAAACAAGTAACTTTGCAATCCTTGCTGAGCCTATCATGGGCTTTACATATGCACGATATTTAAGGAGCATATACATTAAAACAAAGGCTTCAAAATGAGACCAAGTAAGTCTTTCTATCTCCTCGCCTTCTCTGTTAACCGGCGTCAGAAGTTGAAGAATGGTTTCTATGAAACAAGTAACTTTGCAATCCTTGCTGAGCCTACCACGGGCTTTACATATGCACGATATTTAAGGAGATCATACATGAAAACAAAGGCTTCAAAATGAGACCAAGTAGGTCTTTCTATCTCCTCGACTTCTCTTTAAATTGGCGTCAGAAGAATGGTGACTATGAAGAAGAAGAATGGTCTCTATGAAACAAGTAACTTTGCAATCCTTGCTGAGCCTATCATGGGCTTTACATATGCACGATTTTTAAAGAGCATATACATTAAAACAAAGGCTTCAAAATGAGACCAAGTAAGTCTTTCTATCTCATCGCCTTCTCTGTTAACCGGCGTCAGAAGTTGAAGAATGGTTTCTATGAAACAAGTAACTTTGCAATCCTTGCTGAGCCTACCACGGGCTTTACATATGCACGATATTTAAGGAGATCATACATGAAAACAAAGGCTTCAAAATGAGACCAAGTAGGTCTTTCTATCTCTCGACTTCCTTTTTAAATTGGCGTCAGAAGAATGGTGACTATGAAGAAGAAGAATGGTCTCTATGAAACAAGTAACTTTGCAATCCTTGCTGAGCCCATCATGGGCTTTACATATGCACGATATTTAAGGAGCACATACGTGAAAGGAAAGGCTTCAAAATGAGACCAAGTACGTCATTCTATCACCTCGCCTTCTCTGTTAACCGGCGTCAGAAGTTGAAGAATGGTTTCTATGAAACAAGTAACTTTGCAATCCTTGCTGAGCCTACCACGGGCTTTAAATATGCACGATATTTAAGGCGCACATACATGAAAACAAAGGCTTCAAAATGAGACCAAGTACGTCTTTCTATCTCCTCGACTTCTCTTTAAATTGCCGTCAGAAGAATGGTGTCTATGAAGAAGAAGAATGGTCTCTATGAAACAAGTAACATTGCAATCCTTGCTGAGCCTATCACGGGCTTTACATATGCACGATATTTAAGGAGCACATACTGGAAAACAAAGGCTTCAAAATGAGACCAAGTACGTCTTTCTATCTCCTCGCCTTCTCTGTTAACCGGCGTCAGAAGTTGAAGAATGGTTTCTATGAAACAAGTAACTTTGCAATCCTTGCTGAGCCTACCACGGGCTTTACATATGCACGATATTTAAGGAGATCATACATGAAAACAAAGGCTTCAAAATGAGACCAAGTAGGTCTTTCTATCTCTTCGACTTCCTTTTTAAATTGGCGTCAAAAGAATAGTGTCTATGAAGAAGAAGAATGGTCTCTATGAAACAAGTAACTTTGCAATCCTTGCTGAGCCTATCACGGGCTTTACATATGCACGATATTTAGGGGGCATATACATGAAAACAAAGGCTTCAAAATGAGACCAAGTACGTATTTCTATCTCCTCGACTTCTCTTTCAATTGGCGTCAGAAGAATGGTGACTATGAAGAAGAAGAATGGTCTCTATGAAACAAGTAACTTTGCAATCCTTGCTGAGCCTATCATGGGCTTTACATATGCACGATTTTTAAAGAGCATATACATTAAAACAAAGGCTTCAAAATGAGACCAAGTAAGTCTTTCTATCTCATCGCCTTCTCTGTTAACCGGCGTCAGAAGTTGAAGAATGGTTTCTATGAAACAAGTAACTTTGCAATCCTTGCTGAGCCTACCACGGGCTTTACATATGCACGATATTTAAGGAGATCATACATGAAAACAAAGGCTTCAAAATGAGACCAAGTAGGTCTTTCTATCTCTTCGACTTCCTTTTTAAATTGGCGTCAGAAGAATGGTGACTATGAAGAAGAAGAATGGTCTCTATGAAACAAGTAACTTTGCAATCCTTGCTGAGCCTACCACGGGCTTTAAATATGCACGATATTTAAGGCGCACATACATGAAAACAAAGGCTTCAAAATGAGACCAAGTACGTCTTTCTATCTCCTCGCCTTCTCTGTTAACCGGCGTCAGAAGTTGAAGAATGGTTTCTATGAAACAAGTAACTTTGCAATCCTTGCTGAGCCTACCACGGGCTTTACATATGCACGATATTTAAGGAGATCATACATGAAAACAAAGGCTTCAAAATGAGACCAAGTAGGTCTTTCTATCTCTTCGACTTCCTTTTTAAATTGGCGTCAAATGAATATTGTCTATGAAGAAGAAGAATGGTCTCTATGAAACCAGTAACTTTGCAATCCTTGCTGAGCCTATCACGGGCTTTACATATGCACGATATTTAAGGAGCATATACATGAAAACAAAGGCTTCAAAATGAGACCAAGTACGTCTTTCTATCTCCTCGACTTCTCTTTCAATTGGCGTCAGAAGAATGGTGACTATGAAGAAGAAGAATGGTCTCTATGAAACAAGTAACTTTGCAATCCTTGCTGAGCCTATCATGGGCTTTACATATGCACGATTTTTAAGGAGCATATACATTAAAACAAAGGCTTAAAAATGAGACCAAGTAAGTCTTTCTATCTCCTCGCCTTTTCTGTTAACCGGCGTCAGAAGTTGAAGAATGGTTTCTATGAAACAAGTAACTTTGCAATCCTTGCTGAGCCTACCTCGGGCTTTACATATGCACGATATTTCAGGAGATCATACATGAAAACAAAAGCTTCAAAATGAGACCAAGTACGTCTTTCTATCTCCTCGACTTCTCTTTCAATTGGCGTCAGAAGAATGGTGACTATGAAGAAGAAGAATGGTCTCTATGAAACAAGTAACTTTGCAATCCTTGCTGAGCCTATCATGGGCTTTACATATGCACGATTTTTAAGGAGCATATACATTAAAACAAAGGCTTAAAAATGAGACCAAGTAAGTCTTTCTATCTCCTCGCCTTTTCTGTTAACCGGCGTCAGAAGTTGAAGAATGGTTTCTATGAAACAAGTAACTTTGCAATCCTTGCTGAGCCTACCTCGGGCTTTACATATGCACGATATTTCAGGAGATCATACATGAAAACAAAGGCTTCAAAATGAGACCAGATACGTCTTTCTATCTCCTCGACTTCTCTTTAAATTGCCGTCAGAAGAATGGTGTCTATGAAGAAGAAGAATGGTCTCTATGAAACAAGTAACATTGCAATCCTTGCTGAGCCTATCACGGGCTTTACATATGCACGATATTTAAGGAGCACATACGTGAAAGGAAAGGCTTCAAAATGAGACCAAGTACGTCTTTCTATCTCCTCGCCTTCTCTGTTAACCGGCGTCAGAAGTTGAAGAATGGTTTCTATGAAACAAGTAACTTTGCAATCCTTGCTGAGCCTACCACGGGCTTTACATATGCACGATATTTAAGGAGCACATACTAGAAAACAAAGGCTTCAAAATGAGACCAAGTACGTTATCTTATCTCCTCGACTTCTCTTTAAATTGCCGTCAGAAGAATGGTGTCTATGAAGAAGAAGAATGGTCTCTATGAAACAAGTAACTTTGCAATCCTTGCTGAGCCTACCACGGGCTTTACATATGCACGATATTTAAGGAGCACATACATGAAAACAAAGGCTTCAAAATGAGACCAAGTAAGTCTTTCTATCTCCTCGCCTTCTCTGTTAACCGGCGTCAGAAGTTGAAGAATGGTTTCTATGAAACAAGTAACTTTGCAATCCTTGCTGAGCCTACCACGGGCTTTACATATGCACGATATTTAAGGAGCACATACGTGAAAGGAAAGGCTTCAAAATGAGACCAAGTACGTCTTTCTATCTCCTCGACTTCTCTTTAAATTGCCGTCAGAAGAATGGTGTCTATGAAGAAGAAGAATGGTCTCTATGAAACAAGTAACATTGCAATCCTTGCTGAGCCTATCACGGGCTTTACATATGCACGATATTTAAGGAGCACATACTAGAAAACAAAGGCTTCAAAATGAGACCAAGTACGTTATTCTATCTCCTCGACTTCTCTATTAACCGGCATCAGAAGTTGAAGAATGGTTTCTATGAAACAAGTAACTTTGCAATCCTTGCTGAGCCTACCACGGGCTTTACATATGCACGATATTTACGGCGCACATACATGAAAACAAAGGCTTCAAAATGAGACCAGATACGTCTTTCTATCTCCTCGACATCTCTTTAAATTGCCGTCAGAAGAATGGTGTCTATGAAGAAGAAGAATGGTCTCTATGAAACAAGTAATTTTGCAATCCTTGGTGAGCCTATCACGGGCTTTACATATGCACGATATTTAAGGAGCACATACTAGAAAACAAAGGCTTCAAAATGAGACCAAGTAAGTCTTTCTATCTCCTCGCCTTCTCTGTTAACCGGCGTCAGAAGTTGAAGAATGGTTTCTATGAAACAAGTAACTTTGCAATCCTTGCTGAGCCTACCACGGGCTTTACATATGCACGATATTTAAGGAGATCATACATGAAACAAAGGCTTCAAAATGAGACCAAGTACGTCTTTCTATCTCCTCGACTTCTCTTTAAATTGACGTCAGAAGAATGGTGACTATGAAACAAGTAACTTTGCAATCCTTGCTGAGCCTACCACGGGCTTTACATATGCACGATATTTAAGGAGCATATACATTAAAATACAGGCTTCAAAATGAGACCAAGTAAGTCGTTCTATCTCCTCGCCTTCTCTGTTAACCGGCGTCAGAATTTGAAGAATGGTTTCTATGAAACAAGTAACTTTGCAATCCTTGCTGAGCCTACCACGGGCTTTACATATGCACGATATTTCAGGAGCACATACATGAAAATAAAGGCTTCAAAATGAGACCAAGTACGTCTTTCTATCTCCTCGACTGCTCTTTTAATTGGCGTTAGAAGAATGATGACTATGAAGAAGAAGAATGGTCTCTATGAAACAAGTAACTTTGCAATCCTTTCTGAGCCTACCTCGGGCTTTACATATGCACGATATTTAAGGAGCATATACATAAAAACAAAGGCTTCAAAATGAGACCAAGTTCGTCTTTCTATCTCCTCGCCTTCTCTGTTAACCGGCGTCAGAAGTTGAAGAATGGTTTCTATGAAACAAGTAACTTTGCAATCCTTGCTGAGCCTACCACGGGCTTTACATATGCACGATATTTAAGGAGCACATACATGAAAACAAAGGCTTCAAAATGAGACCAAGTAAGTCTTTCTATCTCCTCGCCTTCTCTGTTAACCGGCGTCAGAAGTTGAAGAATGGTTTCTATGAAACAAGTAACTTTGCAATCCTTGCTGAGCCTACCACGGGCTTTACATATGCACGATATTTAAGGAGCACATACATGAAAACAAAGGCTTCAAAATGAGACCAAGTACGTCTTTCTATCTCCTCGACTTCTCTTTAAATTGCCGTCAGAAGAATGGTGTCTATGAAGAAGAAGAATGGTCTCTATGAAACAAGTAACATTGCAATCCTTGCTGAGCCTATCACGGGCTTTACATATGCACGATATTTAAGGAGCACATACTAGAAAACAAAGGCTTCAAAATGAGACCAAGTACGTCTTTCTATCTCCTCGACTTCTCTGTTAACCGGCGTCAGAAGTTGAAGAATGGTTTCTATGAAACAAGTAACTTTGCAATCCTTGCTGAGCCTACCACGGGCTTTACATATGCACGATATTTACGGCGCACATACATGAAAACAAAGGCTTCAAAATGAGACCAGATACGTCTTTCTATCTCCTCGACTTCTCTTTAAATTGCCGTCAGAAGAATGGTGTCTATGAAGAAGAAGAATGGTCTCTATGAAACAAGTAACTTTGCAATCCTTGCTGAGCCTATCATGGGCTTTACATATGCACGATATTTAAGGAGCACATACTAGAAAACAAAGGCTTCAAAATGAGACCAAGTAAGTCTTTCTATCTCCTCGCCTTCTCTGTTAACCGGCGTCAGAAGTTGAAGAATGGTTTCTATGAAACAAGTAACTTTGCAATCCTTGCTGAGCCTACCACGGGCTTTACATATGCACGATATTTAAGGAGATCATACATGAAAACAAAGGCTTCAAAATGAGACCAAGTACGTCTTTCTATCTCCTCGACTTCTCTTTAAATTGACGTCAGAAGAATGGTGACTATGAAACAAGTAACTTTGCAAGTAACTTTGCAATCCTTGCTGAGCCTACCACGGGCTTTACATATGCACGATATTTAAGGAGCATATACATAAAAACAAAGGCTTCAAAATGAGACCAAGTAAGTCTTTCTATCTCCTCGCCTTTTCTGTTAACCGGCGTCAGAATTTGAAGAATGGTTTCGATGAAACAAGTAACTTTGCAATCCTTGCTGATCCTACCACGGGCTTTACATATGCACGATATTTAAGGAGCACATACATGAAAACAAAGGCTTCAAAATGAGACCAAGTACGTCTTTCTATCTCCTCGACTGCTCTTTTAATTGGCGTTAGAAGAATGATGACTATGAAGAAGAAGAATGGTCTCTATGAAACAAGTAACTTTGCAATCCTTTCTGAGCCTACCTCGGGCTTTACATATGCACGATATTTAAGGAGCATATACATAAAAACAAAGGCTTCAAAATGAGACCAAGTTCGTCTTTCTATCTCCTCGCCTTCTCTGTTAACCGGCGTCAGAAGTTGAAGAATGGTTTCTATGAAACAAGTAACTTTGCAATCCTTGCTGAGCCTATCACGGGCTTTACATATGCACGATATTTAAGGAGCATATACATGAAAACAAAGGCTTCAAAATGAGACCAAGTACGTCTTTCTATCTCCTCGACTTCTCTTTAAATTGGCGTCAGAAGAATGGTGACTATGAAGAAGAAGAATGGTCTCTATGAAACAAGTAACTTTGCAATCCTTGCTGAGCCTATCATGGGCTTTACATACACACATAATTTAAGGAGCATATACATAAAAACAAAGGCTTCAAAATGAGACCAAGTACGTCTTTCTATCAGCTCGCCTTCTCTGTAAACCGGCGTCAGAAGTTGGAGAATGGTTTCTATGAAACAAGTAACTTTGCAATTCTTACTGAGCCTACCACGGGCTTTACATATGCAGGATATTTAAGGAGCATATACATGAAAACAAAGGCTTCAAAATGAGACCAAGTACGTCTTTCTATCTCCTCGCCTTCTCTGTTAACCGGCGTCAGAAGTTGAAGAATGGTTTCTATGAAACAAGTAACTTTGCAATCCTTGCTGAGCCTACCACGGGCTTTACATATGCACGATATTTAAGGAGCACATACTAGAAAACAAAGGCTTCAAAATGAGACCAAATACGTTATTCTATCTCCTCGCCTTCTCTGTTAACCGGCGTCAGAAGTGGAAGAATGGTTTCTATGAAACAAGTAACTTTGCAATCCTTGCTGATCCTACCACGGGCTTTACATATGCACGATATTTAAGGAGCACATACATGAAAACAAAGGCTTCAAAATGAGACCAGGTACGTCTTTCTATCTCCTCGACTTCTCTTTAAATTGGCGTCAGAAGAATGGTGTCTATGAAGAAGAAGAATGGTCTCTATGAAACAAGTAACTTTGCAATCCTTGCTGAGCCTACCACGAGCTTTACATATGCACGATATTTAAGGAGATCATACATGAAAACAAAGGCTTCAAAATGAGACCAAGTACATCTTTCTATCTCCTCGACTGCTCTTTTAATTGGCGTTAGAAGAATGATGACTATGAAGAAGAAGAATGGTCTCTATGAAACAAGTAACTTTGCAATCCTTGCTGAGCCTATCATGGGCTTTACATATGCACGATATTTAAGGAGCATATACATAAAAACAAAGGCTTCAAAATGAGACCAAGTAAGTCTTTCTATCTCCTCGCCTTCTCTGTTAACCGGCGTCAGAAGTTGAAGAATGGTTTCTATGAAACAAGTAACTTTGCAATCCTTGCTGAGCCTACCACGGGCTTTACATATGCACGATATTTAAGGAGCATATACATGAAAACAAAGGCTTCAAAATGAGACCAAGTACGTCTTTCTATCTCCTCGACTTCTCTTTAAATTGCCGTCAGAAGAATGGTGTCTATGAAGAAGAAGAATGGTCTCTATGAAACAAGTAATTTTGCAATCCTTGGTGAGCCTATCACGGGCTTTACATATGCACGATATTTAAGGAGCACATACTAGAAAACAAAGGCTTCAAAATGAGACCAAGTAAGTCTTTCTATCTCCTCGCCTTCTCTGTTAACCGGCGTCAGAAGTTGAAGAATGGTTTCTATGAAACAAGTAACTTTGCAATCCTTGCTGAGCCTACCACGGGCTTTACATATGCACGATATTTAAGGAGATCATACATGAAACAAAGGCTTCAAAATGAGACCAAGTACGTCTTTCTATCTCCTCGACTTCTCTTTAAATTGACGTCAGAAGAATGGTGACTATGAAACAAGTAACTTTGCAATCCTTGCTGAGCCTACCACGGGCTTTACATATGCACGATATTTAAGGAGCACATACTAGAAAACAAAGGCTTCAAAATGAGACCAAATACGTTATTCTATCTCCTCGCCTTCTCTGTTACCGGCGTCAGAAGTGGAAGAATGGTTTCTATGAAACAAGTAACTTTGCAATCCTTGCTGATCCTACCACGGGCTTTACATATGCACGATATTTAAGGAGCACATACATGAAAACAAAGGCTTCAAAATGAGACCAGGTACGTCTTTCTATCTCCTCGACTTCTCTTTAAATTGGCGTCAGAAGAATGGTGTCTATGAAGAAGAAGAATGGTCTCTATGAAACAAGTAACTTTGCAATCCTTGCTGAGCCTACCACGAGCTTTACATATGCACGATATTTAAGGAGATCATACATTAAAACAAAGGCTTCAAAATGAGACCAAGTACATCTTTCTATCTCCTCGACTGCTCTTTTAATTGGCGTTAGAAGAATGATGACTATGAAGAAGAAGAATGGTCTCTATGAAACAAGTAACTTTGCAATCCTTGCTGAGCCTATCATGGGCTTTACATATGCACGATATTTAAGGAGCATATACATAAAAACAAAGGCTTCAAAATGAGATCAAGTAAGTCTTTCTATCTCCTCGCCTTCTCTATTAACCGGCATCAGAAGTTGAAGAATGGTTTCTATGAAACAAGTAACTTTGCAATCCTTGCTGAGCCTACCACGGGCTTTACATATGCACGATATTTAAGGAGCACATACATGAAAACAAAGGCTTCAAAATGAGACCAAGTACGTCTTTCTATCTCCTCGACTTCTCTTTAAATTGCCGTCAGAAGAATGGTGTCTATGAAGAAGAAGAATGGTCTCTATGAAACAAATAACTTTGCAATCCTTGCTGAGCCTATCACGGGCTTTACATATGCACGATATTTAAGGAGCACATACTAGAAAACAAAGGCTTCAAAATGAAACCAAGTAAGTCTTTCTATCTCCTCGCCTTCTCTGTTAACCGGAGTCAGAAGTTGAAGAATGGTTTCTATGAAACAAGTAACTTTGCAATCCTTGCTGAGCCTACCACGGGCTTTACATATGCACGATATTTAAGGAGATCATACATGAAACAAAGGCTTCAAAATGAGACCAAGTACGTCTTTCTATCTCCTCGACTTCTCTTTAAATTGACGTCAGAAGAATGGTGACTATGAAACAAGTAACTTTGCAATCCTTGCTGAGCCTACCACGGGCTTTACATATGCACGATATTTAAGGAGCACATACTAGAAAACAAAGGCTTCAAAATGAGACCAAATACGTTATTCTATCTCCTCGCCTTCTCTGTTAACCGGCGTCAGAAGTGGAAGAATGGTTTCTATGAAACAAGTAACTTTGCAATCCTTGCTGATCCTACCACGGGCTTTACATATGCACTATATTTAAGGAGCACATACATGAAAACAAAGGCTTCAAAATGAGACCAGGTACGTCTTTCTATCTCCTCGACTTCTCTTTAAATTGGCGTCAGAAGAATGGTGTCTATGAAGAAGAAGAATGGTCTCTATGAAACAAGTAACTTTGCAATCCTTGCTGAGCCTACCACGAGCTTTACATATGCACGATATTTAAGGAGATCATACATGAAAACAAAGGCTTCAAAATGAGACCAAGTACGTCTTTCTATCTCCTCGACTGCTCTTTTAATTGGCGTTAGAAGAATGATGACTATGAAGAAGAAGAATGGTCTCTATGAAACAAGTAACTTTGCAATCCTTGCTGAGCCTACCACGGGCTTTACATATGCACGATATTTAAGGAGATCATACATGAAACAAAGGCTTCAAAATGAGACCAAGTACGTCTTTCTATCTCCTCGACTTCTCATTAAATTGACGTCAGAAGAATGGTGACTATGAAACAAGTAACTTTGCAATCCTTGCTGAGCCTACCACGGGCTTTACATATGCACGATATTTAAGGAGCATATACATAAAAACAAAGGCTTCAAAATGAGACCAAGTAAGTCTTTCTATCTCCTCGCCTTTTCTGTTAACCGGCGTCAGAATTTGAAGAATGGTTTCGATGAAACAAGTAACTTTACAATCCTTGCTGCGCCTACCACGGGCTTTACATATGCACGATATTTAAGGAGCACATACATGAAAATAAAGGCTTCAAAATGAGACCAAGTACGTTTTTTTTATCTCCTCGCCTTCTCTGTTAACCGGCGTCAGAAGTGGAAGAATGGTTTCTATGAAACAAGTGACTTTGCAATCCTTGCTGAGCCTACCACGGGCTTTACATATGCACGATATTTAAGGAGCACATACATGAAAACAAAGGCTTCAAAACGAGACCAGGTACGTCTTTCTATCTCCTCGACTGCTCTTTTAATTGGCGTTAGAAGAATGATGACTATGAAGAAGAAGAATGGTCTCTATGAAACAAGTAACTTTGCAATCCTTGCTGAGCCTATCATGGGCTTTACATATGCACGATATTTAAGGAGCATATACATAAAAACAAAGGCTTCAAAATGAGACCAAGTTCGTCTTTCTATCTCCTCGCCTTCTCTGTTAACCGGCGTCAGAAGTTGAAGAATGGTTTCTATGAAACAAGTAACTTTGCAATCCTTGCTGAGCCTATCACGGGCTTTACATATGTACGATATTTAAGGAGCATATACATGAAAACAAAGGCTTTAAAATGAGACCAAGTACGTCTTTCTATCTCCTCGACTTCTCTTTAAATTGGCGTCAGAAGAATGGTGACTACGAAGAAGAAGAATGGTCTCTATGAAACAAGCAACTTTGCAATCCTTGCTGAGCCTATCATGGGCTTTACATACACACATAATTTAAGGAGCATATACATAAAAACAAAGGCTTCAAAATGAGACCAAGTACGTCTTTCTATCTTCTCGCTTTCTCTGTAAACCGGCGTCAGAAGTGGAAGAATGGTTTCTATGAAACAAGTAACTTTGCAATCCTTGCTGAGCCTACCACGGGCTTTACATATGCACGATATTTAAGGAGCACATACATGAAAACAAAGGCTTCAAAATGAGACCAGGTACGTCTTTCTATCTCCTCGACTTCTCTTTAAATTGGCGTCAGAAGAATGGTGTCTATGAAGAAGAAGAATGGTCTCTATGAAACAAGTAACTTTGCAATCCTTGCTGAGCCTACCACGGGCTTTACATATGCACGATATTTAAGGAGATCATACATGAAAACAAAGGCTTCAAAATGAGACCAAGTACGTCTTTCTATCTCCTCGACTGCTCTTTTAATTGGCGTTAGAAGAATGATGACTATGAAGAAGAAGAATGGTCTCTATGAAACAAGTAACTTTGCAATCCTTGCTGAGCCTACCACGGGCTTTACATATGCACGATATTTAAGGAGATCATACATGAAACAAAGGCTTCAAAATGAGACCAAGTACGTCTTTCTATCTCCTCGACTTCTCTTTAAATTGACGTCAGAAGAATGGTGACTATGAAACAAGTAACTTTGCAATCCTTGCTGAGCCTACCACGGGCTTTACATATGCACGATATTTAAGGAGCATATACATAAAAACAAAGGCTTCAAAATGAGACCAAGTAAGTCTTTCTATCTCCTCGCCTTTTCTGTTAACCGGCGTCAGAATTTGAAGAATGGTTTCGATGAAACAAGTAACTTTTCAATCCTTGCTGCGCCTACCACGGGCTTTACATATGCACGATATTTAAGGAGCACATACATGAAAACAAAGGCTTCAAAATGAGACCAAGTACGTTTTTCTATCTCCTCGCCTTCTCTGTTAACCGGCGTCAGAAGTGGAAGAATGGTTTCTATGAAACAAGTGACTTTGCAATCCTTGCTGAGCCTACCACGGGCTTTACATATGCACGATATTTAAGGAGCACATACATGAAAACAAAGGCTTCAAAATGAGACCAGGTACGTCTTTCTATCTCCTCGACTGCTCTTTTAATTGGCGTTAGAAGAATGATGACTATGAAGAAGAAGAATGGTCTCTATGAAACAAGTAACTTTGCAATCCTTGCTGAGCCTACCTCGGGCTTTACATATGCACGATATTTAAGGAGCATATACATAAAAACAAAGGCTTCAAAATGAGACCAAGTTCGTCTTTCTATCTCCTCGCCTTCTCTGTTAACCGGCGTCAGAAGTTGAAGAATGGTTTCTATGAAACAAGTAACTTTGCAATCCTTGCTGAGCCTATCACGGGCTTTACATATGTACGATATTTAAGGAGCACATACATGAAAACAAAGGCTTTAAAATGAGACCAAGTACGTCTTTCTATCTCCTCGACTTCTCTTTAAATTGGCGTCAGAAGAATGGTGACTACGAAGAAGAAGAATGGTCTCTATGAAACAAGCAACTTTGCAATCCTTGCTGAGCCTATCATGGGCTTTACATACACACATAATTTAAGGAGCATATACATAAAAACAAAGGCTTCAAAATGAGACCAAGTACGTCTTTCTATCTTCTCGCTTTCTCTGTAAACCGGCGTCAGAAGTGGAATAATGGTTTCTATGAAACAAGTAACTTTGCAATCCTTGCTGAGCCTACCACGGGCTTTACATATGCACGATATTTAAGGAGCACATACATGAAAACAAAGGCTTCAAAAGGAGACCAAGTAAGTCTTTCTATCTCCTCGCCTTCTCTGTTAACCGGCGTCAGAAGTTGAAGAATGGTTTCTATGAAACAAGTAACTTTGCAATCCTTGCTGAGCCTACCACGGGCTTTACATATGCACGATATTTAAGGAGCACAACTAGAAAACAAAGGCTTCAAAATGAGACCAAGTACGTTATTCTATCTCCTCGCCTTCTCTGTTAACCGGCGTCAGAAGTGGAAGAATGGTTTCTATGAAACAAGTAACTTTGCAATCCTTGCTGATCCTACCACGGGCTTTACATATGCACGATATTTAAGGAGCACGTACATGAAAACAAAGGCTTCAAAATGAGACCAGGTACGTCTTTCTATCTCCTCGACTTCTCTTTAAATTGGCGTCAGAAGAATGGTGTCTATGAAGAAGAAGAATGGTCTCTATGAAACAAGTAACATTGCAATCCTTGCTGAGCCTACCACGAGCTTTACATATGCACGATATTTAAGGAGATCATACATGAAAACAAAGGCTTCAAAATGAGACCAAGTACGTCTTTCTATCTCCTCGACTGCTCTTTTAATTGGCGTTAGAAGAATGATGACTATGAAGAAGAAGAATGGTCTCTATGAAACAAGTAACTTTGCAATCCTTGCTGAGCCTATCATGGGCTTTACATATGCACGATATTTAAGGAGCATATACATAAAAACAAAGGCTTCAAAATGAGACCAAGTAAGTCTTTCTATCTCCTCGCCTTCTCTATTAACCGGCATCAGAAGTTGAAGAATGGTTTCTATGAAACAAGTAACTTTGCAATCCTTGCTGAGCCTACCACGGGCTTTACATATGCACGATAGTTAAGGCGCACATACATGAAAACAAAGGCTTCAAAATGAGACCAAGTACGTCTTTCTATCTCCTCGACTTCTCTTTAAATTGCCGTCAGAAGAATGGTGTCTATGAAGAAGAAGAATGGTCTCTATGAAACAAGTAACTTTGCAATCCTTGCTGAGCCTACCACGAGCTTTACATATGCACGATATTTAAGGAGATCATACATGAAAACAAAGGCTTCAAAATGAGACCAAGTACGTCTTTCTATCTCCTCGACTGCTCTTTTAATTGGCGTTAGAAGAATGATGACTATGAAGAAGAAGAATGGTCTCTATGAAACAAGTAACTTTGCAATCCTTGCTGAGCCTATCATGGGCTTTACATATGCACGATATTTAAGGAGCATATACATAAAAACAAAGGCTTCAAAATGAGACCAAGTAAGTCTTTCTATCTCCTCGCCTTCTCTATTAACCGGCATCAGAAGTTGAAGAATGGTTTCTATGAAACAAGTGACTTTGCAATCCTTGCTGAGCCTACCACGGGCTTTACATATGCACGATATTTAAGGAGCACATACATGAAAACAAAGGCTTCAAAATGAGACCAAGTACGTCTTTCTATCTTCTCGACTTCTCTTTAAATTGCCGTCAGAAGAATGGTGTCTATGAAGAAGAAGAATGGTCTCTATGAAACAAATAACTTTGCAATCCTTGCTGAGCCTATCACGGGCTTTACATATGCACGATATTTAAGGAGCACATACTAGAAAACAAAGGCTTCAAAATGAAACCAAGTAAGTCTTTCTATCTCCTCGCCTTCTCTGTTAACCGGCGTCAGAAGTTGAAGAATGGTTTCTATGAAACAAGTAACTTTGCAATCCTTGCTGAGCCTACCACGGGCTTTACATATGCACGATATTTAAGGAGATCATACATGAAACAAAGGCTTCAAAATGAGACCAAGTACGTCTTTCTATCTCCTCGACTTCTCTTTAAATTGACGTCAGAAGAATGGTGACTATGAAACAAGTAACTTTGCAATCCTTGCTGAGCCTACCACGGGCTTTACATATGCACGATATTTAAGGAGCATATACATAAAAACAAAGGCTTCAAAATGTGACCAAGTAAGTCTTTCTATCTCCTCGCCTTTTCTGTTAACCGGCGTCAGAATTTGAAGAATGGTTTCGATGAAACAAGTAACTTTACAATCCTTGCTGCGCCTACCACGGGCTTTACATATGCACGATATTTAAGGAGCACATACATGAAAATAAAGGCTTCAAAATGAGACCAGGTACGTCTTTCTATCTCCTCGACTGCTCTTTTAATTGGCGTTAGAAGAATGATGACTATGAAGAAGAAGAATGGTCTCTATGAAACAAGTAACTTTGCAATCCTTGCTGAGCCTACCTCGGGCTTTACATATGCACGATATTTAAGGAGCATATACATAAAAACAAAGGCTTCAAAATGAGACCAAGTTCGTCTTTCTATCTCCTCGCCTTCTCTGTTAACCGGCGTCAGAAGTTGAAGAATGGTTTCTATGAAACAAGTAACTTTGCAATCCTTGCTGAGCCTATCACGGGCTTTACATATGTACGATATTTAAGGAGCACATACATAAAAACAAAGGCTTTAAAATGAGACCAAGTACGTCTTTCTATCTCCTCGACTTCTCTTTAAATTGGCGTCAGAAGAATGGTGACTACGAAGAAGAAGAATGGTCTCTATGAAACAAGCAACTTTGCAATCCTTGCTGAGCCTATCATGGGCTTTACATACACACATAATTTAAGGAGCATATACATAAAAACAAAGGCTTCAAAATGAGACCAAGTACGTCTTTCTATCTTCTCGCTTTCTCTGTAAACCGGCGTCAGAAGTGGAAGAATGGTTTCTATGAAACAAGTAACTTTGCAATCCTTGCTGAGCCTACCACGGGCTTTACATATGCACGATATTTAAGGAGCACATACATGAAAACAAAGGCTTCAAAAGGAGACCAAGTAAGTCTTTCTATCTCCTCGCCTTCTCTGTTAACCGGCGTCAGAAGTTGAAGAATGGTTTCTATGAAACAAGTAACTTTGCAATCCTTGCTGAGCCTACCACGGGCTTTACATATGCACGATATTTAAGGAGCACATACTAGAAAACAAAGGCTTCAAAATGAGACCAAGTACGTTATTCTATCTCCTCGCCTTCTCTGTTAACCGGCGTCAGAAGTGGAAGAATGGTTTCTATGAAACAAGTAACTTTGCAATCCTTGCTGAGCCTACCACGGGCTTTACATATGCACGATAGTTAAGGCGCACATACATGAAAACAAAGGCTTCAAAATGAGACCAAGTACGTCTTTCTATCTCCTCGACTTCTCTTTAAATTGCCGTCAGAAGAATGGTGTCTATGAAGAAGAAGAATGGTCTCTATGAAACAAATAACTTTGCAATCCTTGCTGAGCCTATCACGGGCTTTACATATGCACGATATTTAAGGAGCATATACATAAAAACAAAGGCTTCAAAATGAGATCAAGTAAGTCTTTCTATCTCCTCGCCTTCTCTATTAACCGGCATCAGAAGTTGAAGAATGGTTTCTATGAAACAAGTAACTTTGCAATCCTTGCTGAGCCTACCACGGGCTTTACATATGCACGATAGTTAAGGCGCACATACATGAAAACAAAGGCTTCAAAATGAGACCAAGTACGTCTTTCTATCTCCTCGACTTCTCTTTAAATTGCCGTCAGAAGAATGGTGTCTATGAAGAAGAAGAATGGTCTCTATGAAACAAATAACTTTGCAATCCTTGCTGAGCCTATCACGGGCTTTACATATGCACGATATTTAAGGAGCACATACTAGAAAACAAAGGCTTCAAAATGAAACCAAGTAAGTCTTTCTATCTCCTCGCCTTCTCTGTTAACCGGCGTCAGAAGTTGAAGAATGGTTTCTATGAAACAAGTAACTTTGCAATCCTTGCTGAGCCTACCACGAGCTTTACATATGCACGATATTTAAGGAGATCATACATGAAAACAAAGGCTTCAAAATGAGACCAAGTACGTCTTTCTATCTCCTCGACTGCTCTTTTAATTGGCGTTAGAAGAATGATGACTATGAAGAAGAAGAATGGTCTCTATGAAACAAGTAACTTTGCAATCCTTGCTGAGCCTATCATGGGCTTTACATATGCACGATATTTAAGGAGCATATACATAAAAACAAAGGCTTCAAAATGAGACCAAGTAAGTCTTTCTATCTCCTCGCCTTCTCTATTAACCGGCATCAGAAGTTGAAGAATGGTTTCTATGAAACAAGTAACTTTGCAATCCTTGCTGAGCCTACCACGGGCTTTACATATGCACGATAGTTAAGGCGCACATACATGAAAACAAAGGCTTCAAAATGAGACCAAGTACGTCTTTCTATCTCCTCGACTTCTCTTTAAATTGCCGTCAGAAGAATGGTGTCTATGAAGAAGAAGAATGGTCTCTATGAAACAAATAACTTTGCAATCCTTGCTGAGCCTATCACGGGCTTTACATATGCACGATATTTAAGGAGCACATACTAGAAAACAAAGGCTTCAAAATGAAACCAAGTAAGTCTTTCTATCTCCTCGCCCTCTCTGTTAACCGGCGTCAGAAGTTGAAGAATGGTTTCTATGAAACAAGTAACTTTGCAATCCTTGCTGAGCCTACCACGGGCTTTACATATGCACGATATTTAAGGAGATCATACATGAAACAAAGGCTTCAAAATGAGACCAAGTACGTCTTTCTATCTCCTCGACTGCTCTTTTAATTGGCGTTAGAAGAATGATGACTATGAAGAAGAAGAATGGTCTCTATGAAACAAGTAACTTTGCAATCCTTGCTGAGCCTATCATGGGCTTTACATATGCACGATATTTAAGGAGCATATACATAATAACAAAGGCTTCAAAATGAGACCAAGTAAGTCTTTCTATCTCCTCGCCTTCTCTATTAACCGGCATCAGAAGTTGAAGAATGGTTTCTATGAAACAAGTAACTTTGCAATCCTTGCTGAGCCTACCACGGGCTTTACATATGCACGATAGTTAAGGCGCACATACATGAAAACAAAGGCTTCAAAATGAGACCAAGTACGTCTTTCTATCTCCTCGACTTCTCTTTAAATTGCCGTCAGAAGAATGGTGTCTATGAAGAAGAAGAATGGTCTCTATGAAACAAATAACTTTGCAATCCTTGCTGAGCCTATCACGGGCTTTACATATGCACGATATTTAAGGAGCATATACATAAAAACAAAGGCTTCAAAATGAGATCAAGTAAGTCTTTCTATCTCCTCGCCTTCTCTATTAACCGGCATCAGAAGTTGAAGAATGGTTTCTATGAAACAAGTAACTTTGCAATCCTTGCTGAGCCTACCACGGGCTTTACATATGCACGATAGTTAAGGCGCACATACATGAAAACAAAGGCTTCAAAATGAGACCAAGTACGTCTTTCTATCTCCTCGACTTCTCTTTAAATTGCCGTCAGAAGAATGGTGTCTATGAAGAAGAAGAATGGTCTCTATGAAACAAATAACTTTGCAATCCTTGCTGAGCCTATCACGGGCTTTACATATGCACGATATTTAAGGAGCACATACTAGAAAACAAAGGCTTCAAAATGAAACCAAGTAAGTCTTTCTATCTCCTCGCCTTCTCTGTTAACCGGCGTCAGAAGTTGAAGAATGGTTTCTATGAAACAAGTAACTTTGCAATCCTTGCTGAGCCTACCACGGGCTTTACATATGCACGATATTTAAGGAGATCATACATGAAACAAAGGCTTCAAAATGAGACCAAGTACGTCTTTCTATCTCCTCGACTTCTCTTTAAATTGACGTCAGAAGAATGGTGACTATGAAACAAGTAACTTTGCAATCCTTGCTGAGCCTACCACGGGCTTTACATATGCACGATATTTAAGGAGCATATACATAAAAACAAAGGCTTCAAAATGAGACCAAGTAAGTCTTTCTATCTCCTCGCCTTTTCTGTTAACCGGCGTCAGAATTTGAAGAATGGTTTCGATGAAACAAGTAACTTTACAATCCTTGCTGCGCCTACCACGGGCTTTACATATGCACGATATTTAAGGAGCACATACATGAAAATAAAGGCTTCAAAATGAGACCAAGTACGTTTTTTTATCTCCTCGCCTTCTCTGTTAACCGGCGTCAGAAGTGGAAGAATGGTTTCTATGAAACAAGTGACTTTGCAATCCTTGCTGAGCCTACCACGGGCTTTACATATGCACGATATTTAAGGAGATCATACATGAAAACAAAGGCTTCAAAATGAGACCAAGTACGTCTTTCTATCTCCTCGACTGCTCTTTTAATTGGCGTTAGAAGAATGATGACTATGAAGAAGAAGAATGGTCTCTATGAAACAAGTAACTTTGCAATCCTTGCTGAGCCTATCATGGGCTTTACATATGCACGATATTTAAGGAGCATATACATAAAAACAAAGGCTTCAAAATGAGACCAAGTAAGTCTTTCTATCTCCTCGCCTTCTCTATTAACCGGCATCAGAAGTTGAAGAATGGTTTCTATGAAACAAGTAACTTTGCAATCCTTGCTGAGCCTACCACGGGCTTTACATATGCACGATAGTTAAGGCGCACATACATGAAAACAAAGGCTTCAAAATGAGACCAAGTACGTCTTTCTATCTCCTCGACTTCTCTTTAAATTGCCGTCAGAAGAATGGTGTCTATGAAGAAGAAGAATGGTCTCTATGAAACAAATAACTTTGCAATCCTTGCTGAGCCTATCACGGGCTTTACATATGCACGATATTTAAGGAGCACATACTAGAAAACAAAGGCTTCAAAATGAAACCAAGTAAGTCTTTCTATCTCCTCGCCTTCTCTGTTAACCGGCGTCAGAAGTTGAAGAATGGTTTCTATGAAACAAGTAACTTTGCAATCCTTGCTGAGCCTACCACGGGCTTTACATATGCACGATATTTAAGGAGATCATACATGAAACAAAGGCTTCAAAATGAGACCAAGTAGGTCTTTCTATCTCCTCGACTTCTCTTAAAAATGGCGTCAAAAGAATAGTGTCTATGAAGAAGAAGAATGGTCTCTATGAAACAAGTAACTTTGCATAAACTTAAATGGGAGATTACAGAAGGTCGTGCTTGGTCCCAATTTGAACCCCTTGTTCTCTTGAATGTGTCCCATAAATATATTTTTAATGTTTTGCATAGGAGAAAGGAAAAAGCGATGAGAGTATACAGAATGTTCCATCAACAATTTCTTGTCTATCAACTTCCAAATGAGGATAAACTTAAATGGGAGATTACAGAAGGTCGTGCTTGGTCCCAATTTGAAGCCCTTGTCCTCGTGAATGTTTTCGATAAATATCTTTTTAATGTTTTGCATAGGAGAAAGGAAAAAGCGATGAGAGTATAGAGAATGTTCCATCAACAATTTCTTGTCTATCAACTTCCCAATGAGCATAAACTTAAATGGGAGATTACAGAAGGTCGTGCTTGGTCCCAATTTGAATCCCTTGTTCGCTTGAATGTGTTTCATAAATATCGTTGTTTTGTCTTCCGTCTGTGAAACGGTGGGACAGTTGGGGTTATGTTCCATCAACAATTTCTTGTCTATCAACTTCCCAATGAGCATAAATTTAAAAGGGAGATTACAGAAGGTCGTGCTTGTTCCCAATTTGAAGCCCTTGTTCTCATGAATGTGTACCGCAAATATCTTTTTAATGTTTTGAATAGGAGAAAGGAAAAAGCGATGAAAGTATAGAGAATGTTCCATCAACAATTTCTTGTCTATCAACTTCCATATGAGCATAAACTTAAATGGGAGATTACAGAAGGTCGTGCTTGGTCCCAATTTGAAGCCCTTGTCCTCGTGAATGTGTTCGATAAATATCTCTTTAATGTTTTGCATAGGAGAAAGGAAAAAGCGATGAGAGTATAGAGAATGTTCCATCAACAATTTCTTGTCTATCAACTTCCAAATGAGCATAAACTTAAATGGGAGATTACAGAAGGTCGTGCTTGGTCCCAATTTGAAGCCCTTGTTCTCCTTTATGTGTTTCATAAATATCGTTGTTTGGTAAAAAGATATTGATGGGACACATTAACGAGGACAAGGACTTCAAATTGGGAATAAGCACGACCTTCTGTAATCTCCCATTTAAGTTTATGCTCATTAGGAAGTTGATAGACAAGAAATTGTTGATGGAACATAACCCCAACTGTCCCACCGTTTCACAGACGGAAGACAAAACAACGATATTTATGAAACACATTCAAGCGAACAAGGGCTTCAAATTGGGACCAAGCACGACCTTCTGTAATCTCCCATTTAAGTTTATGCTCATTGGGAAGTTGATAGACAAGAAATTGTTGATGGAACATTCTCTATACTCTCATCGCTTTTTCCTTTCTCCTATGCAAAACATTAAAAAGTTATTTATCGGACACTTTTAGGAGGACAAGGGCTTCAAATTGGGACCAAGCACGACCTTCTGTAATCTCCCATTTAAGTTTATGCTCATTGGGAAGTTGATAGACAAGAAATTGTTGATGGAACATTCTCTATACTTTCATCGCTTTTTCCTTTCTCCTATGCAAAACATTAAAAAGATATTTGCGGGACACATTCATGAGAACAAGGGCTTCAAATTGGGAACAAGCACGACCTTCTGTAATCTCCCTTTTAAATTTATGCTCATTGGGAAGTTGATAGACAAGAAATTGTTGATGGAACATAACCCCAACTGTCCCAGCGTTTCACAGACGGAAGACCAAACAACGATATCTATGAAACACATTCAAGAGAACAAGGGCTTCAAATTGGGACCAAGCACGACTTTCTGTAATCTCCCATTTAAGTTTATGCTCATTTGGAAGTTGATAGACAAGAAATTGTTGATGGAACATTCTCTATACTCTCATCGCTTTTTCCTTTCTCCTATGCAAAACATTAAAAAGTTATTTATCGGACACTTTTAGGAGGACAAGGGCTTCAAATTGGGACCAAGCACGACCTTCTGTAATCTCCCATTTAAGTTTATGCTCATTGGGAAGTTGATAGACAAGAAATTGTTGATGGAACATTCTCTATACTTTCATCGCTTTTTCCTTTCTCCTATGCAAAACATTAAAAAGATATTTGCGGGACACATTCATGAGAACAAGGGCTTCAAATTGGGAACAAGCACGACCTTCTGTAATCTCCCTTTTAAATTTATGCTCATTGGGAAGTTGATAGACAAGAAATTGTTGATGGAACATTCTCTATACTTTCATCGCTTTTTCCTTTCTCCTATGCAAAACATTAAAAAGATATTTGCGGGACACATTAATGAGAACAAGGGCTTCAAATTGGGACCAAGCACGACTTTCTGTAATCTCCCATTTAAGTTTATGCTCATTTGGAAGTTGATAGACAAGAAATTGTTGATTGAACATTCTCTATACTCTCATCGCTTTTTCCTTTCTTCTGCGCAAAACATTAAAAAGATATTTATCGAACACATTCACGAGGACAAGGGCTTCAAATTGGGACCAAGAACGACCTTCTCTAATCTCCCATTTAAGTTTATGCTCATTTGGAAGTTGATAGACAAGAAATTGTTGATGGAAGATAACCCCAACTGTCCCAGCGTTTCACAGACGGAAGACCAAACAACGATATGTATGAAACACATTCCATAGAACAAAGGCTTCAAATTGGGACCAAGCACGACCTTCTGTAATCTCCCATTTAAGTTTATGCTCATTGGGAAGTTGATAGACAAGAAATTGTTGATGGAACATTACCCCAACTGTCCCAGCGTTTCACAGACGGAAGACCAAACAACGATATGTATGAAACACATTCAAGAGAACAAGGGCTTCAAATTGGGAACAAGCACGACCTTCTGTAATCTCCCATTTAAGTTTATGCTCATTTGGAAGTTGATAGACTAGAAATTGTTGATGGAACATTCTCTATACTCTCATCGCTTTTTCCTTTCTCCTATGCAAAACATTAAAAAGATATTTATCGGACACATTCAGGAGGACAAGGGCTTCAAATTGGGACCAAGAACGACCTTCTCTAATCTCCCATTTAAGTTTATGCTCATTTGGAAGTTGATAGACAAGAAATTGTTGATGGAAGATAACCCCAACTGTCCCAGCGTTTCACAGACGGAAGACCAAACAACGATATGTATGAAACACATTCCATAGAACAAGGGCTTCAAATTGGGACCAAGCACGACCTTCTGTAATCTCCCATTTAAGTTTATGCTCATTGGGAAGTTGATAGACAAGAAATTGTTGATGGAACATTCTCTATACTCTCATCGCTTTTTCCTTTCTCCTATGCAAAACATTAAAAAGATATTTGCGGGACACATTCATGAGAACAAGGGCTTCAAATTGGGACCAAGCACGACCTTCTGTAATCTCCCATTTAAGTTTGTGCCCATTGGGAAGTTGATAGACAAGAAATTGTTGATTGAACATTCTCTATACTCTCATCGCTTTTTCCTTTCTCCTATGCAAAACATTAAAAAGATATTTGCGGGACACATTCATGAGAACAAGGGCTTCAAATTGGGAACAAGCACGACCTTCTGTAATCTCCCTTTTAAATTTATGCTCATTGGGAAGTTGATAGACAAGAAATTGTTGATGGAACATAACCCCAACTGTCCCAGCGTTTCACAGACGGAAGACCAAACAACGATATCTATGAAACACATTCAAGAGAACAAGGGCTTCAAATTGGGACCAAGCACGACTTTCTGTAATCTCCCATTTAAGTTTATGCTCATTTGGAAGTTGATAGACAAGAAATTGTTGATGGAACATTCTCTATACTCTCATCGCTTTTTCCTTTCTCCTATGCAAAACATTAAAAAGTTATTTATCGGACACTTTTAGGAGGACAAGGGCTTCAAATTGGGACCAAGCACGACCTTCTGTAATCTCCCATTTAAGTTTATGCTCATTGGGAAGTTGATAGACAAGAAATTGTTGATGGAACATTCTCTATACTTTCATCGCTTTTTCCTTTCTCCTATGCAAAACATTAAAAAGATATTTGCGGGACACATTCATGAGAACAAGGGCTTCAAATTGGGAACAAGCACGACCTTCTGTAATCTCCCTTTTAAATTTATGCTCATTGGGAAGTTGATAGACAAGAAATTGTTGATGGAACATTCTCTATACTTTCATCGCTTTTTCCTTTCTCCTATGCAAAACATTAAAAAGATATTTGCGGGACACATTAATGAGAACAAGGGCTTCAAATTGGGACCAAGCACGACTTTCTGTAATCTCCCATTTAAGTTTATGCTCATTTGGAAGTTGATAGACAAGAAATTGTTGATTGAACATTCTCTATACTCTCATCGCTTTTTCCTTTCTTCTGCGCAAAACATTAAAAAGATATTTATCGAACACATTCACGAGGACAAGGGCTTCAAATTGGGACCAAGAACGACCTTCTCTAATCTCCCATTTAAGTTTATGCTCATTTGGAAGTTGATAGACAAGAAATTGTTGATGGAAGATAACCCCAACTGTCCCAGCGTTTCACAGACGGAAGACCAAACAACGATATGTATGAAACACATTCCATAGAACAAAGGCTTCAAATTGGGACCAAGCACGACCTTCTGTAATCTCCCATTTAAGTTTATGCTCATTGGGAAGTTGATAGACAAGAAATTGTTGATGGAACATTCTCTATACTCTCATCGCTTTTCCTTTCTCCTATGCAAAACATTAAAAAGATATTTGCGGGACACATTCATGAGAACAAGGGCTTCAAATTGGGACCAAGCACGACCTTCTGTAATCTCCCATTTAAGTTTGTGCTCATTGGGAAGTTGATAGACAAGAAATTGTTGATGGAACATAACCCCAACTGTCCCAGCGTTTCACAGACGGAAGCCCAAACAACGATATGTATGAAACACATTCAAGAGAACAAGGGCTTCAAATTGGGACCAAGCACGACCTTCTGTAATCTCCCATTTAAGTTTGTGCTCATTGGGAAGTTGATAGACAAGAAATTGTTGATTGAACATTCTCTATACTCTCATCGCTTTTTCCTTTCTCTTATGCAAAACATTAAAAAGATATTTATCGGACACATTCAGGAGGACAAGGGCTTCAAATTGGGACCAAGCACGACCTTCTGTAATCTCCCATTTAAGTTTATGCTCATTGGGAAGTTGATAGACAAGAAATTGTTGATGGAACATTACCCCAACTGTCCCAGCGTTTCACAGACGGAAGACCAAACAACGATATGTATGAAACACATTCAAGAGAACAAGGGCTTCAAATTGGGAACAAGCACGACCTTCTGTAATCTCCCATTTAAGTTTATTTTCATTTGGAAGTTGATAGACTAGAAATTGTTGATGGAACATTCTCTATACTCTCATCGCTTTTTCCTTTCTCCTATGCAAAACATTAAAAAGATATTTGCGGGACACATTCAAGAGAACAAGGGCTTCAAATTGGGACCAAGCACGACCTTCTGTAATCTCCCATTTAAGTTTGTGCTCATTGGGAAGTTGATAGACAAGAAATTGTTGATTGAACATTCTCTATACTCTCATCGCTTTTTCCTTTCTCCTATGCAAAACATTAAAAAGATATTTATCGGACACATTCAGGAGGACAAGGGCTTCAAATTGGGACCAAGCACGACCTTCTGTAATCTCCCATTTAAGTTTATGCTCATTGGGAAGTTGATAGACAAGAAATTGTTGATGGAACATTCTCTATACTCTCATCGCTTTTTCCTTTCTCCTATGCAAAACATTAAAAAGATATTTATCGGACACATTCAGGAGGACAAGGGCTTCAAATTGGGACCAAGCACGACCTTCTGTAATCTCCCATTTAAGTTTGTGCTCATTGGGAAGTTGATAGACAAGAAATTATTGATGGAACATAACCCCAACTGTCCCAGCGTTTCACAGACGGAAGCCCAAACAACGATATGTATGAAACACATTCAAGAGAACAAGGGCTTCAAATTGGGACCAAGCACGACCTTCTGTAATCTCCCATTTAAGTTTGTGCTCATTGGGAAGTTGATAGACAAGAAATTGTTGATTGAACATTCTCTATACTCTCATCGCTTTTTCCTTTCTCCTATGCAAAACATTAAAAAGATATTTATCGGACACATTCAGGAGGACAAGGGCTTCAAATTGGGACCAAGCACGACCTTCTGTAATCTCCCATTTAAGTTTATGCTCATTGGGAAGTTGATAGACAAGAAATTGTTGATGGAACATTCTCTATACTCTCATCGCTTTTTCCTTTCTCCTATGCAAAACATTAAAAAGATATTTATCGGACACATTCAGGAGGACAAGGGCTTCAAATTGGGACCAAGCACGACCTTCTGTAATCTCCCATTTAAGTTTGTGCTCATTGGGAAGTTGATAGACAAGAAATTATTGATGGAACATAACCCCAACTGTCCCAGCGTTTCACAGACGGAAGCCCAAACAACGATATGTATGAAACACATTCAAGAGAACAAGGGCTTCAAATTGGGACCAAGCACGACCTTCTGTAATCTCCCATTTAAGTTTGTGCTCATTGGGAAGTTGATAGACAAGAAATTGTTGATTGAACATTCTCTATACTCTCATCGCTTTTTCCTTTCTCCTATGCAAAACATTAAAAAGATATTTATCGGACACATTCAGGAGGACAAGGGCTTCAAATTGGGACCAAGCACGACCTTCTGTAATCTCCCATTTAAGTTTATGCTCATTGGGAAGTTGATAGACAAGAAATTGTTGATGGAACATTCTCTATACTCTCATCGCTTTTTCCTTTCTCCTATGCAAAACATTAAAAAGATATTTATCGGACACATTCAGGAGGACAAGGGCTTCAAATTGGGACCAAGCACGACCTTCTGTAATCCCCCATTTAAGTTTGTGCTCATTGGGAAGTTGATAGACAAGAAATTGTTGATGGAACATAACCCCAACTGTCCCAGCGTTTCACAGACGGAAGCCCAAACAACGATATGTATGAAACACATTCAAGAGAACAAGGGCTTCAAATTGGGACCAAGCACGACCTTCTGTAATCTCCCATTTAAGTTTGTGCTCATTGGGAAGTTGATAGACAAGAAATTGTTGATTGAACATTCTCTATACTCTCATCGCTTTTTCCTTTCTCCTATGCAAAACATTAAAAAGATATTTATCGGACACATTCAGGAGGACAAGGGCTTCAAATTGGGACCAAGCACGACCTTCTGTAATCTCCCATTTAAGTTTATGCTCATTGGGAAGTTGATAGACAAGAAATTGTTGATGGAACATTACCCCAACTGTCCCAGCGTTTCACAGACGGAAGACCAAACAACGATATGTATGAAACACATTCAAGAGAACAAGGGCTTCAAATTGGGAACAAGCACGACCTTCTGTAATCTCCCATTTAAGTTTATGTTCATTTGGAAGTTGATAGACTAGAAATTGTTGATGGAACATTCTCTATACTCTCATCGCTTTTTCCTTTCTCCTATGCAAAACATTAAAAAGATATTTATCGGACACATTCAGGAGGACAAGGGCTTCAAATTGGGACCAAGAACGACCTTCTCTAATCTCCCATTTAAGTTTATGCTCATTTGGAAGTTGATAGACAAGAAATTGTTGATGGAAGATAACCCCAACTGTCCCAGCGTTTCACAGACGGAAGACCAAACAACGATATGTATGAAACACATTCCATAGAACAAGGGCTTCAAATTGGGACCAAGCACGACCTTCTGTAATCTCCCATTTAAGTTTATGCTCATTGGGAAGTTGATAGACAAGAAATTGTTGATGGAACATTCTCTATACTCTCATCGCTTTTTCCTTTCTCCTATGCAAAACATTAAAAAGATATTTGCGGGACACATTCATGAGAACAAGGGCTTCAAATTGGGACCAAGCACGACCTTCTGTAATCTCCCATTTAAGTTTGTGCCCATTGGGAAGTTGATAGACAAGAAATTGTTGATTGAACATTCTCTATACTCTCATCGCTTTTTCCTTTCTCCTATGCAAAACATTAAAAAGATATTTATCGGACACATTCAGGAGGACAAGGGCTTCAAATTGGGACCAAGCACGACCTTCTGTAATCTCCCATTTAAGTTTGTGCTCATTGGGAAGTTGATAGACAAGAAATTGTTGATGGAACATAACCCCAACTGTCCCAGCGTTTCACAGACGGAAGCCCAAACAACGATATGTATGAAACACATTCAAGAGAACAAGGGCTTCAAATTGGGACCAAGCACGACCTTCTGTAATCTCCCATTTAAGTTTGTGCTCATTGGGAAGTTGATAGACAAGAAATTGTTGATTGAACATTCTCTATACTCTCATCGCTTTTTCCTTTCTCTTATGCAAAACATTAAAAAGATATTTGCGGGACACATTCATGAGAACAAGGGCTTCAAATTGGGACCAAGCACGACCTTCTGTAATCTCCCATTTAAGTTTGTGCCCATTGGGAAGTTGATAGACAAGAAATTGTTGATTGAACATTCTCTATACTCTCATCGCTTTTTCCTTTCTCCTATGCAAAACATTAAAAAGATATTTATCGGACACATTCAGGAGGACAAGGGCTTCAAATTGGGACCAAGCACGACCTTCTGTAATCTCCCATTTAAGTTTGTGCTCATTGGGAAGTTGATAGACAAGAAATTGTTGATGGAACATAACCCCAACTGTCCCAGCGTTTCACAGACGGAAGCCCAAACAACGATATGTATGAAACACATTCAAGAGAACAAGGGCTTCAAATTGGGACCAAGCACGACCTTCTGTAATCTCCCATTTAAGTTTGTGCTCATTGGGAAGTTGATAGACAAGAAATTGTTGATTGAACATTCTCTATACTCTCATCGCTTTTTCCTTTCTCTTATGCAAAACATTAAAAAGATATTTATCGGACACATTCAGGAGGACAAGGGCTTCAAATTGGGACCAAGCACGACCTTCTGTAATCTCCCATTTAAGTTTATGCTCATTGGGAAGTTGATAGACAAGAAATTGTTGATGGAACATTCTCTATACTCTCATCGCTTTTTCCTTTCTCCTATGCAAAACATTAAAAAGATATTTATCGGACACATTCAGGAGGACAAGGGCTTCAAATTGGGACCAAGCACGACCTTCTGTAATCTCCCATTTAAGTTTGTGCTCATTGGGAAGTTGATAGACAAGAAATTGTTGATGGAACATAACCCCAACTGTCCCAGCGTTTCACAGACGGAAGCCCAAACAACGATATGTATGAAACACATTCAAGAGAACAAGGGCTTCAAATTGGGACCAAGCACGACCTTCTGTAATCTCCCATTTAAGTTTGTGCTCATTGGGAAGTTGATAGACAAGAAATTGTTGATTGAACATTCTCTATACTCTCATCGCTTTTTCCTTTCTCCTATGCAAAACATTAAAAAGATATTTATCGGACACATTCAGGAGGACAAGGGCTTCAAATTGGGACCAAGCACGACCTTCTGTAATCTCCCATTTAAGTTTATGCTCATTGGGAAGTTGATAGACAAGAAATTGTTGATGGAACATTACCCCAACTGTCCCAGCGTTTCACAGACGGAAGACCAAACAACGATATGTATGAAACACATTCAAGAGAACAAGGGCTTCAAATTGGGAACAAGCACGACCTTTTGTAATCTCCCATTTAAGTTTATTTTCATTTGGAAGTTGATAGACTAGAAATTGTTGATGGAACATTCTCTATACTCTCATCGCTTTTTCCTTTCTCCTATGCAAAACATTAAAAAGATATTTGCGGGACACATTCAAGAGAACAAGGGCTTCAAATTGGGACCAAGCACGACCTTCTGTAATCTCCCATTTAAGTTTGTGCTCATTGGGAAGTTGATAGACAAGAAATTGTTGATTGAACATTCTCTATACTCTCATCGCTTTTTCCTTTCTCCTATGCAAAACATTAAAAAGATATTTATCGGACACATTCAGGAGGACAAGGGCTTCAAATTGGGACCAAGCACGACCTTCTGTAATCTCCCATTTAAGTTTATGCTCATTGGGAAGTTGATAGACAAGAAATTGTTGATGGAACATTCTCTATACTCTCATCGCTTTTTCCTTTCTCCTATGCAAAACATTAAAAAGATATTTATCGGACACATTCAGGAGGACAAGGGCTTCAAATTGGGACCAAGCACGACCTTCTGTAATCTCCCATTTAAGTTTGTGCTCATTGGGAAGTTGATAGACAAGAAATTATTGATGGAACATAACCCCAACTGTCCCAGCGTTTCACAGACGGAAGCCCAAACAACGATATGTATGAAACACATTCAAGAGAACAAGGGCTTCAAATTGGGACCAAGCACGACCTTCTGTAATCTCCCATTTAAGTTTGTGCTCATTGGGAAGTTGATAGACAAGAAATTGTTGATTGAACATTCTCTATACTCTCATCGCTTTTTCCTTTCTCCTATGCAAAACATTAAAAAGATATTTATCGGACACATTCAGGAGGACAAGGGCTTCAAATTGGGACCAAGCACGACCTTCTGTAATCTCCCATTTAAGTTTATGCTCATTGGGAAGTTGATAGACAAGAAATTGTTGATGGAACATTCTCTATACTCTCATCGCTTTTTCCTTTCTCCTATGCAAAACATTAAAAAGATATTTATCGGACACATTCAGGAGGACAAGGGCTTCAAATTGGGACCAAGCACGACCTTCTGTAATCCCCCATTTAAGTTTGTGCTCATTGGGAAGTTGATAGACAAGAAATTGTTGATGGAACATAACCCCAACTGTCCCAGCGTTTCACAGACGGAAGCCCAAACAACGATATGTATGAAACACATTCAAGAGAACAAGGGCTTCAAATTGGGACCAAGCACGACCTTCTGTAATCTCCCATTTAAGTTTGTGCTCATTGGGAAGTTGATAGACAAGAAATTGTTGATTGAACATTCTCTATACTCTCATCGCTTTTTCCTTTCTCCTATGCAAAACATTAAAAAGATATTTATCGGACACATTCAGGAGGACAAGGGCTTCAAATTGGGACCAAGCACGACCTTCTGTAATCTCCCATTTAAGTTTATGCTCATTGGGAAGTTGATAGACAAGAAATTGTTGATTGAACATTCTCTATACTCTCATCGCTTTTTCCTTTCTCCTATGCAAAACATTAAAAAGATATTTATCGGACACATTCAGGAGGACAAGGGCTTCAAATTGGGACCAAGCACGACCTTCTGTAATCTCCCATTTAAGTTTATGCTCATTGGGAAGTTGATAGACAAGAAATTGTTGATGGAACATTCTCTATACTCTCATCGCTTTTTCCTTTCTCCTATGCAAAACATTAAAAAGATATTTATCGGACACATTCAGGAGGACAAGGGCTTCAAATTGGGACCAAGCACGACCTTCTGTAATCTCCCATTTAAGTTTGTGCTCATTGGGAAGTTGATAGACAAGAAATTGTTGATGGAACATAACCCCAACTGTCCCAGCGTTTCACAGACGGAAGCCCAAACAACGATATGTATGAAACACATTCAAGAGAACAAGGGCTTCAAATTGGGACCAAGCACGACCTTCTGTAATCTCCCATTTAAGTTTGTGCTCATTGGGAAGTTGATAGACAAGAAATTGTTGATTGAACATTCTCTATACTCTCATCGCTTTTTCCTTTCTCCTATGCAAAACATTAAAAAGATATTTATCGGACACATTCAGGAGGACAAGGGCTTCAAATTGGGACCAAGCACGACCTTCTGTAATCTCCCATTTAAGTTTATGCTCATTGGGAAGTTGATAGACAAGAAATTGTTGATGGAACATTCTCTATACTCTCATCGCTTTTTCCTTTCTCCTATGCAAAACATTAAAAAGATATTTATCGGACACATTCAGGAGGACAAGGGCTTCAAATTGGGACCAAGCACGACCTTCTGTAATCCCCCATTTAAGTTTGTGCTCATTGGGAAGTTGATAGACAAGAAATTGTTGATGGAACATAACCCCAACTGTCCCAGCGTTTCACAGACGGAAGCCCAAACAACGATATGTATGAAACACATTCAAGAGAACAAGGGCTTCAAATTGGGACCAAGCACGACCTTCTGTAATCTCCCATTTAAGTTTGTGCTCATTGGGAAGTTGATAGACAAGAAATTGTTGATTGAACATTCTCTATACTCTCATCGCTTTTTCCTTTCTCCTATGCAAAACATTAAAAAGATATTTATCGGACACATTCAGGAGGACAAGGGCTTCAAATTGGGACCAAGCACGACCTTCTGTAATCTCCCATTTAAGTTTATACTCATTTGGAAGTTGATAGACTAGAAATTGTTGATGGAACATTACCCCAACTGTCCCAGCGTTTCACAGACGGAAGACCAAACAACGATATGTATGAAACACATTCAAGAGAACAAGGGCTTCAAATTGGGAACAAGCACGACCTTCTGTAATCTCCCATTTAAGTTTATGCTCATTTGGAAGTTGATAGACAAGAAATTGTTGATGGAACATTCTCTATACTCTCATCGCTTTTTCCTTTCTCCTTTGCAAAACATTAAAAAGATATTTATCAGACACATTCAAGAGAACAAGGGCATTAAATTGGGACCAAGCACGACCTTCTGTAATCTCCCATTTAAGTTTGTGCTCATTGGGAAGTTGATAGACAAGAAATTGTTGATTGAACATTCTCTATACTCTCATCGCTTTTTCCTTTCTCCTATGCAAAACATTAAAAAGATATTTATCGGACACATTCATGAGGACAAGGGCTTCAAATTGGGACCAAGCACGACCTTCTGTAATCTCCCATTTAAGTTTATGCTCATTGGGAAGTTGATAGACAAGAAATTGTTGATGGAACATTACCCCAACTGTCCCAGCGTTTCACAGACGGAAGACCAAACAACGATATGTATGAAACACATTCAAGAGAACAAGGGCTTCAAATTGGGAACAAGCACGACCTTCTGTAATCTCCCATTTAAGTTTATGCTCATTTGGAAGTTGATAGACTAGAAATTGTTGATGGAACATTCTCTATACTCTCATCGCTTTTTCCTTTCTCCTATTCAAAACATTAAAAAGATATTTGCGGGAAACATTCATGAGAAAAAGGGCTTCAATTTGGGACCAAGCACGACCTTCTGTAATCTCCCATCTAAGTTTGTGCTCATTGGGAAGTTGATAGACAAGAAATTGTTGATGGAACATTACCCCAACTGTCCCAGCGTTTCACAGACGGAAGACCAAACAACGATATGTATGAAACACATTCAAGAGAACAAGGGCTTCAAATTGGGAACAAGCACGACCTTCTGAAATCTCCCATTTAAGTTTATGCTCATTTGGAAGTTGATAAACTAGAAATTGTTGATGGAACATTCTCTATACTCTCATCGCTTTTTCCTTTCTCCTATGCAAAACATTAAAAAGATATTTGCGGGACACATTCAAGAGAACAAGGGCTTCAAATTGGGACCAAGCACGACCTTCTGTAATCTCCCATTTAAGTTTATGCTCATTGGGAAGTTGATAGACAAGAAATTGTTGATGGAACATAACCCCAACTGTCCCAGCGTTTCACAGACGGAAGCCCAAACAACGATATGTATGAAACACATTCAAGAGAACAAGGGCTTCAAATTGGGACCAAGCACGACCTTCTGTAATCTCCCATTTAAGTTTGTGCTCATTGGGAAGTTGATAGACAAGAAATTGTTGATTGAACATTCTCTATACTCTCATCGCTTTTTCCTTTCTCCTATTCAAAACATTAAAAAGATATTTGCGGGAAACATTCATGAGAAAAAGGGCTTCAATTTGGGACCAAGCACGACCTTCTGTAATCTCCCATTTAAGTTTGTGCTCATTGGGAAGTTGATAGACAAGAAATTGTTGATTGAACATTCTCTATACTCTCATCGCTTTTTCCTTTCTCCTATGCAAAACATTAAAAAGATATTTATCGGACACATTCAGGAGGACAAGGGCTTCAAATTGGGACCAAGCACGACCTTCTGTAATCTCCCATTTAAGTTTGTGCTCATTGGGAAGTTGATAGACAAGAAATTGTTGATTGAACATTCTCTATACTCTCATCGCTTTTTCCTTTCTCCTATGCAAAACATTAAAAAGATATTTATCGGACACATTCAGGAGGACAAGGGCTTCAAATTGGGACCAAGCACGACCTTCTGTAATCTCCCATTTAAGTTTATGCTCATTGGGAAGTTGATAGACAAGAAATTGTTGATGGAACATTACCCCAACTGTCCCAGCGTTTCACAGACGGAAGACCAAACAACGATATGTATGAAACACATTCAACAGAACAAGGGCTTCAAATTGGGAACAAGCACGACCTTCTGTAATCTCCCATTTAAGTTTATGCTCATTTGGAAGTTGATAGACTAGAAATTGTTGATGGAACAATCTCTATACTCTCATCACTTTTTCCTTTCTCCTATTCAAAACATTAAAAAGATATTTCCGGGAAACATTCATGAGAAAAAGGGCTTCAAATTGGGACCAAGCACGACCTTCTGTAATCTCCCATTTAAGTTTGTGCTCATTGGGAAGTTGATAGACAAGAAATTGTTGATTGAACATTCTCTATACTCTCATCGCTTTTTCCTTTCTCCTATGCAAAACATTAAAAAGATATTTATCGGACACATTCAGGAGGACAGGGGCTTCAAATTGGGACCAAGAACGACCTTCTGTAATCTCCCATTTAAGTTTGTGCTCATTGGGAAGTTGATAGACAAGAAATTGTTGATTGAACATTCTCTATACTCTCATCGCTTTTTCCTTTTTCCTATGCAAAACATTAAATAGATATTTATCGAACACATTCAGGAGGACAAGGGCTTCAAATTGGGACCAAGCACGACCTTCTGTAATCTCCCATTTAAGTTTATGCTCATTGTGAAGTTGATAGACAAGAAATTGTTGATGGAACATTCTCTATACTCTCATCGCTTTTTCCTTTCTCCTATTCAAAACATTAAAAAGATATTTGCGGGAAACATTCATGAGAAAAAGTGCTTCAAATTGGGACCAAGCACGACCTTCTGTAATCTCCCATTTAAGTTTGTGCTTATTGGGAAGTTGATAGACAAGAAATTGTTGATGGAACATTCTCTATACTTTCATCGCTATTTCCTTTCTCCTATGCAAAACATTAAAAAGATATTTGCGGGACACATTCATGAGAACAAGGGCTTCAAATTGGGACCAAGCACGACCTTCTGTAATCTCCCATTTAAGTTTATGCTCATTGGGAAGTTGATAGACAAGAAATTGTTGATGGAACATAACCCCAACTGTCCCAGCGTTTCACAGACGGAAGACCAAACAAATATGAAACACATTCATGAGAACAAGGGCTTCAAATTGGGAACAAGCACGACCTTCTGTAATCTCCCTTTTAAATTTATGCTCATTGGGAAGTTGATAGACAAGAAATTGTTGATGGAACATTCTCTATACTCTCATCGCTTTTTCCTTTCTCCTATGCAAAACATTAAAAAGATATTTGCTGGACACATTCATGAGAACAAGGGCTTCAAATTGGGACCAAGCACGACCTTCTGTAATCTCCCATTTAAGTTTATGCTCATTGGGAAGTTGATAGACAAGAAATTGTTGATGGAACATAACCCCAACTGTCCCAGCGTTTCACAGACGGAAGACCAAACAACGATATGTATGAAACACATTCATGAGAACAAGGGCTTCAAATTGGGACCAAGCACGACCTTCTGTAATCTCCCATTTAAGTTTATGCTCATTGGGAAGTTGATAGACAAGAAATTGTTGATGGAACATAACCCCAACTGTCCCAGCGTTTCACAGACGGAAGCCCAAACAACGATATGTATGAAACACATTCATGAGAACAAGGGCTTCAAATTGGGACCAAGCACGACCTTCTGTAATCTCCCATTTAAGTTTGTGCTCATTGGGAAGTTGATAGACAAGAAATTGTTGATTGAACATTCTCTATACTCTCATCGCTTTTTCCTTTCTCCTATGCAAAACATTAAAAAGATATTTATCGGACACATTCAGGAGGACAAGGGCTTCAAATTGGGACCAATCGCGACCTTCTGTAATCTCCCATTTAAGTTTATGCTCATTGGGAAGTTGATAGACAAGAAATTGTTGATGGAACATAACCCCAACTGTCCCAGCGTTTCACAGACGGAAGACCAAACAACGATATGTATGAAACACATTCATGAGAACAAGGGCTTCAAATTGGGAACAAGCACGACCTTCTGTAATCTCCCTTTTAAATTTATGCTCATTGGGAAGTTGATAGACAACAAAATGTAAAACGAAAAATCTCAATACACTCAAAGCAATATCCTTTCTCCTATGCAAAACATTAAAAAGATATTTGCTGGACACATTCATGAGAACAAGGGCTTCAAATTGGGACCAAGCACGACCTTCTGTAATCTCCCATTTAAGTTTATGCTCATTGGGAAGTTGATAGACAAGAAATTGTTGATGGAACATAACCCCAACTGTCCCAGCGTTTCACAGACGGAAGACCAAACAACGATATGTATGAAACACATTCATGAGAACAAGGGCTTCAAATTGGGACCAAGCACGACCTTCTGTAATCTCCCATTTAAGTTTATGCTCATTGGGAAGTTGATAGACAAGAAATTGTTGATGGAACATAACCCCAACTGTCCCAGCGTTTCACAGACGGAAGCCCAAACAACGATATGTATGAAACACATTCATGAGAACAAGGGCTTCAAATTGGGACCAAGCACGACCTTCTGTAATCTCCCATTTAAGTTTGTGCTCATTGGGAAGTTGATAGACAAGAAATTGTTGATTGAACATTCTCTATACTCTCATCGCTTTTTCCTTTCTCCTATGCAAAACATTAAAAAGATATTTATCGGACACATTCAGGAGGACAAGGGCTTCAAATTGGGACCAAGCACGACCTTCTGTAATCTCCCATTTAAGTTTATGCTCATTGGGAAGTTGATAGACAAGAAATTGTTGATGGAACATTACCCCAACTGTCCCAGCGTTTCACAGACGGAAGACCAAACAACGATATGTATGAAACACATTCATGAGAACAAGGGCTTCAAATTGGGAACAAGCACGACCTTCTGTAATCTCCCTTTTAAATTTATGCTCCTTGGGGAGTTGATAGACAAGAAATTGTTGATGGAACATTCTCTATACTCTCATCGCTTTTTCCTTTCTCCTATGCAAAACATTAAAAAGATATTTGCGGGACACATTCATGAGAACAAGGGCTTCAAATTGGGACCAAGCACGACCTTCTGTAATCTCCCATTTAAGTTTATGCTCATTGGGAAGTTGATAGACAAGAAATTGTTGATGGAACATAACCCCAACTGTCCCAGCGTTTCACAGACGGAAGACCAAACAACGATATGTATGAAACACATTCATGAGAACAAGGGCTTCAAATTGGGAACAAGCACGACCTTCTGTAATCTCCCTTTTAAATTTATGCTCATTGGGAAGTTGATAGACAAGAAATTGTTGATGGAACATTCTCTATACTTTCATCGCTATTTCCTTTCTCCTATGCAAAACATTAAAAAGATATTTGCGGGACACATTCATGAGAACAAGGGCTTCAAATTGGGACCAAGCACGACCTTCTGTAATCTCCCATTTAAGTTTATGCTCATTGGGAAGTTGATAGACAAGAAATTGTTGATGGAACATAACCCCAACTGTCCCAGCGTTTCACAGACGGAAGACCAAACAACGATATGTATGAAACACATTCATGAGAACAAGGGCTTCAAATTGGGAACAAGCACGACCTTCTGTAATCTCCCGTTTAAATTAATTCTCATTGGGAAGTTGATAGACAAGAAATTGTTGATGGAACATTCTCTATACTCTCATCGCTTTTTCCTTTCTCCTATGCAAAACATTAAAAAGATATTTGCTGGACACATTCATGAGAACAAGGGCTTCAAATTGGGACCAAGCACGACCTTCTGTAATCTCCCATTTAAGTTTATGCTCATTGGGAAGTTGATAGACAAGAAATTGTTGATGGAACATAACCCCAACTGTCCCAGCGTTTCACAGACGGAAGACCAAACAACGATATGTATGAAACACATTCATGAGAACAAGGGCTTCAAATTGGGACCAAGCACGACCTTCTGTAATCTCCCATTTAAGTTTATGCTCATTGGGAAGTTGATAGACAAGAAATTGTTGATGGAACATAACCCCAACTGTCCCAGCGTTTCACAGACGGAAGCCCAAACAACGATATGTATGAAACACATTCATGAGAACAAGGGCTTCAAATTGGGACCAAGCACGACCTTCTGTAATCTCCCATTTAAGTTTGTGCTCATTGGGAAGTTGATAGACAAGAAATTGTTGATTGAACATTCTCTATACTCTCATCGCTTTTTCTTTTCTCCTATGCAAAACATTAAAAAGATATTTATCGGACACATTCAGGAGGACAAGGGCTTCAAATTGGGACCAAGCACGACCTTCTGTAATCTCCCATTTAAGTTTATGCTCATTGGGAAGTTGATAGACAAGAAATTGTTGATGGAACATTACCCCAACTGTCCCAGCGTTTCACAGACGGAAGACCAAACAACGATATGTATGAAACACATTCATGAGAACAAGGGCTTCAAATTGGGAACAAGCACGACCTTCTGTAATCTCCCTTTTAAATTTATGCTCCTTGGGGAGTTGATAGACAAGAAATTGTTGATGGAACATTCTCTATACTCTCATCGCTTTTTCCTTTCTCCTATGCAAAACATTAAAAAGATATTTGCGGGACACATTCATGAGAACAAGGGCTTCAAATTGGGACCAAGCACGACCTTCTGTAATCTCCCATTTAAGTTTATGCTCATTGGGAAGTTGATAGACAAGAAATTGTTGATGGAACATAACCCCAACTGTCCCAGCGTTTCACAGACGGAAGACCAAACAACGATATGTATGAAACACATTCATGAGAACAAGGGCTTCAAATTGGGAACAAGCACGACCTTCTGTAATCTCCTTTTAAATTTATGCTCATTGGGAAGTTGATAGACAAGAAATTGTTGATGGAACATTCTCTATACTCTCATCGCTTTTTCCTTTCTCCTATGCAAAACATTAAAAAGATATTTGCGGGACACATTCATGAGAACAAGGGCTTCAAATTGGGACCAAGCACGACCTTCTGTAATCTCCCATTTAAGTTTATGCTCATTGGGAAGTTGATAGACAAGAAATTGTTGATGGAACATAACCCCAACTGTCCCAGCGTTTCACAGACGGAAGACCAAACAACGATATGTATGAAACACATTCATGAGAACAAGGGCTTCAAATTGGGACCAAGCACGACCTTCTGTAATCTCCCATTTAAGTTTATGCTCATTGGGAAGTTGATAGACAAGAAATTGTTGATGGAACATAACCCCAACTGTCCCAGCGTTTCACGGACGGAAGACCAAACAACGATATGTATGAAACACATTCATGAGAACAAGGGCTTCAAATTGGGAACAAGCACGACCTTCTGTAATCTCCCTTTTAAATTTATGCTCCTTGGGGAGTTGATAGACAAGAAATTGTTGATGGAACATTCTCTATACTCTCATCGCTTTTTCCTTTCTCCTATGCAAAACATTAAAAAGATATTTGCGGGACACATTCATGAGAACAAGGGCTTCAAATTGGGACCAAGCACGACCTTCTGTAATCTCCCATTTAAGTTTATGCTCATTGGGAAGTTGATAGACAAGAAATTGTTGATGGAACATAACCCCAACTGTCCCAGCGTTTCACAGACGGAAGACCAAACAACGATATGTATGAAACACATTCATGAGAACAAGGGCTTCAAATTGGGACCAAGCACGACCTTCTGTAATCTCCCATTTAAGTTTATGCTCATTGGGAAGTTGATAGACAAGAAATTGTTGATGGAACATAACCCCAACTGTCCCAGCGTTTCACGGACGGAAGACCAAACAACGATATGTATGAAACACATTCATGAGAACAAGGGCTTCAAATTGGGAACAAGCACGACCTTCTGTAATCTCCCTTTTAAATTTATGCTCATTGGGAAGTTGATAGACAAGAAATTGTTGATGGAACATTCTCTATACTCTCATCGCTTTTTCCTTTCTCCTATGCAAAACATTAAAAAGATATTTGCGGGACACATTCATGAGAACAAGGGCTTCAAATTGGGACCAAGCACGACCTTCTGTAATCTCCCATTTAAGTTTATGCTCATTGGGAAGTTGATAGACAAGAAATTGTTGATGGAACATAACCCCAACTGTCCCAGCGTTTCACAGACGGAAGACCAAACAACGATATGTATGAAACACATTCATGAGAACAAGGGCTTCAAATTGGGAACAAGCACGACCTTCTGTAATCTCCCTTTTAAATTTATGCTCATTGGGAAGTTGATAGACAAGAAATTGTTGATGGAACATTCTCTATACTCTCATCGCTTTTTCCTTTCTCCTATGCAAAACATTAAAAAGATATTTGCGGGACACATTCATGAGAACAAGGGCTTCAAATTGGGACCAAGCACGACCTTCTGTAATCTCCCATTTAAGTTTATGCTCATTGGGAAGTTGATAGACAAGAAATTGTTGATGGAACATAACCCCAACTTTCCCAGCGTTTCACAGACGGAAGACCAAACAACGATATGTATGAAACACATTCAAGAGAACAAGGGCTTCAAATTGGGACCAAGCACGACTTTCTGTAATCTCCCATTTAAGTTTATGCTCATTGGGAAGTTGATAGACAAGAAATTGTTAATGGAACATAACCCCAACTGTCCCAGCGTTTCACAGACGGAAGCCCAAACAACGATATGTATGAAACACATTCAAGAGAACAAGGGCTTCAAATTGGGACCAAGCACGACCTTCTGTAATCTCCCTTTTAAATTTATGCTCCTTGGGGAGTTGATAGACAAGAAATTGTTGATGGAACATTCTCTATACTCTCATCGCTTTTTCCTTTCTCCTATGCAAAACATTAAAAAGATATTTGCGGGACACATTCATGAGAACAAGGGCTTCAAATTGGGACCAAGCACGACCTTCTGTAATCTCCCATTTAAGTTTATGCTCATTGGGAAGTTGATAGACAAGAAATTGTTGATGGAACATAACCCCAACTGTCCCAGCGTTTCACAGACGGAAGACCAAACAACGATATGTATGAAACACATTCATGAGAACAAGGGCTTCAAATTGGGACCAAGCACGACCTTCTGTAATCTCCCATTTAAGTTTATGCTCATTGGGAAGTTGATAGACAAGAAATTGTTGATGGAACATAACCCCAACTGTCCCAGCGTTTCACGGACGGAAGACCAAACAACGATATGTATGAAACACATTCATGAGAACAAGGGCTTCAAATTGGGAACAAGCACGACCTTCTGTAATCTCCCTTTTAAATTTATGCTCATTGGGAAGTTGATAGACAAGAAATTGTTGATGGAACATTCTCTATACTCTCATCGCTTTTTCCTTTCTCCTATGCAAAACATTAAAAAGATATTTGCGGGACACATTCATGAGAACAAGGGCTTCAAATTGGGACCAAGCACGACCTTCTGTAATCTCCCATTTAAGTTTATGCTCATTGGGAAGTTGATAGACAAGAAATTGTTGATGGAACATAACCCCAACTGTCCCAGCGTTTCACAGACGGAAGACCAAACAACGATATGTATGAAACACATTCATGAGAACAAGGGCTTCAAATTGGGAACAAGCACGACCTTCTGTAATCTCCCTTTTAAATTTATGCTCATTGGGAAGTTGATAGACAAGAAATTGTTGATGGAACATTCTCTATACTCTCATCGCTTTTTCCTTTCTCCTATGCAAAACATTAAAAAGATATTTGCGGGACACATTCATGAGAACAAGGGCTTCAAATTGGGACCAAGCACGACCTTCTGTAATCTCCCATTTAAGTTTATGCTCATTGGGAAGTTGATAGACAAGAAATTGTTGATGGAACATAACCCCAACTTTCCCAGCGTTTCACAGACGGAAGACCAAACAACGATATGTATGAAACACATTCAAGAGAACAAGGGCTTCAAATTGGGACCAAGCACGACTTTCTGTAATCTCCCATTTAAGTTTATGCTGATTGGGAAGTTGATAGACAAGAAATTGTTAATGGAACATAACCCCAACTGTCCCAGCGTTTCACAGACGGAAGCCCAAACAACGATATGTATGAAACACATTCAAGAGAACAAGGGCTTCAAATTGGGACCAAGCACGACCTTCTGTAATCTCCCATTTAAAGTTTGTGCTCATTGGGAAGTTGATAGACAAGAAATTGTTGATGGAACATTCTCTATACTCTCATCGCTTTTTCCTTTCTCCTATGCGAAACATTAAAAAGATATTTGCGGGACACATTTATGAGAACAAGGGCTTCAAATTGGGACCAAGCACGACCTTCTGTAATCTCCCATTTAAGTTTATGCTCATTGGGAAGTTGATAGACAAGAAATTGTTGATGGAACATAACCCCAACTGTCCCAGCGTTTCACGGACGGAAGACCAAACAACGATATGTATGAAACACATTCATGAGAACAAGGGCTTCAAATTGGGAACAAGCACGACCTTCTGTAATCTCCCTTTTAAATTTATGCTCATTGGGAAATATGATATACAAGAACTTGATGAATGAACATTATCTATCCTCTCATCGCTTTTTCCTTTCTCCTATGCAAAACATTAAAAAGATATTTATCGGACACATTTATGAGAAAAAGGGCTTCAAATTGGGACCATGCACGACCTTCTGTAATCTCCCATTTAAGTTTCTGCTCATTGGGAAGTTGATAGACAAGAAATTGTTGATGGAACATAACCCCAAATGTCCCAGCGTTTCACAGACGGAAGACCAAACAACGATATGTATGAAACACATTCATGAGAACAAGGGCTTCAAATTGGGACCAAGCACGACCTTCTGTAATCTCCCATTTAAGTTTATGCTCATTGGGAAGTTGATAGACAAGAAATTGTTGATGGAACATTCTCTATACTTTCATCGCTTTTTCCTTTCTCCTATTCAAAACATTAAAAAGATATTTGCGGAACACATTCATGAGAACAAGGGCTTCAAATTGGGAACAAGCACGACCTTCTGTAATCTCCCTTTTAAATTTATGCTCATTGGGAAGTTGATAGACAAGAAATTGTTGATGTAACATTCTCTATACTCTCATCGCTTTTTCCTTTCTCCTATGCAAAACATTAAAAAGATATTTATCGGACACATTTATGAGAAAAAGGGCTTCAAATTGGGACCAAGCACGACCTTCTGTAATCTCCATTTAAGTTTGTGCTCATTGGGAAGTTGATAGACAAGAAATTGTTGATGGAACATTCTCTATACTCTCATCGCTTTTTCCTTTCTCCTATGCGAAACATTAAAAAGATATTTGCGGGACACATTTATGAGAACAAGGGCTTCAAATTGGGACCAAGCACGACCTTCTGTAATCTCCCATTTAAGTTTATGCTCATTGGGAAGTTGATAGACAAGAAATTGTTGATGGAACATTCTCTATACTTTCATCGCTTTTTCCTTTCTCCTATTCAAAACATTAAAAAGATATTTGCGGAACACATTCATGAGAACAAGGGCTTCAAATTGGGAACAAGCACGACCTTCTGTAATCTCCCATTTAAGTTTATGCTCATTGGGAAGTTAATAGACAAGAAATTGTTGATGGATCATAACCCCAACTGTCCCAGCGTTTCACAGACGGAAGACCAAACAACGATATTTATGAAACACATTCATGAGAACAAGGGCTTCAAATTGGGAACAAGCACGACCTTCTGTAATCTCCCTTTTAAATTTAAGCTCATTGGGAAGTTGATAGACAAGAAATTGTTGATGGAACATTCTCTATACTCTCATCGCTTTTTCCTTTCTCCTATGCAAAACATTAAAAAGATATTTGCGGGACACATTCATGAGAACAAGGGCTTCAAATTGGGACCAAGAACGACCTTCTGTAATATCCCGTTTAAGTTTATGCTCATTGGGAAGTTGATAGACAAGAAATTGTTGATGGAACATAACCCCAACTGTCCCAGCGTTTCACAGAGGGAAGACCAAACAACGATATTTATGAAACACATTCATGAGAACAAGGGCTTCAAATTGGGCCCAAGCCAGACCTTCTGTAATCTCCCATTTAAGTTTATGCTCATTGGGAAGTTGATAGACAAGAAATTGTTGATGGAACATAACCCCAACTGTCCCAGCGTTTCACGGACGGAAGACCAAACAACGATATGTATGAAACACATTCATGAGAACAAGGGCTTCAAATTGGGAACAAGCACGACCTTCTGTAATCTCCCTTTTAAACTTATGCTCATTGGGAAGTTGATAGACAAGAAATTGTTGATGGAACATTCTCTATACTCTCATCGCTTTTTCCTTTCTCCTATGCAAAACATTAAAAAGATATTTGCGGGACACATTCATGAGAACAAGGGCTTCAAATTGGGACCAAGCACGACCTTCTGTAATCTCCCATTTAAGTTTATGCTCATTGGGAAGTTGATAGACAAGAAATTGTTGATGGAACATAACCCCAACTGTCCCAGCGTTTCACAGACGGAAGACCAAACAACGATATGTATGAAACACATTCATGAGAACAAGGGCTTCAAATTGGGACCAAGCACGACCTTCTGTAATCTCCCATTTAAGTTTATGCTCATTGGGAAGTTGATAGACAAGAAATTGTTGATGGAACATAACCCCAACTGTCCCAGCGTTTCACGGACGGAAGACCAAACAACGATATGTATGAAACACATTCATGAGAACAAGGGCTTCAAATTGGGAACAAGCACGACCTTCTGTAATCTCCCTTTTAAACTTATGCTCATTGGGAAGTTGATAGACAAGAAATTGTTGATGGAACATTCTCTATACTCTCATCGCTTTTTCCTTTCTCCTATGCAAAACATTAAAAAGATATTTGCGGGACACATTCATGAGAACAAGGGCTTCAAATTGGGACCAAGCACGACCTTCTGTAATCTCCCATTTAAGTTTATGCTCATTGGGAAGTTGATAGACAAGAAATTGTTGATGGAACATAACCCCAACTTTCCCAGCGTTTCACAGACGGAAGACCAAACAACGATATGTATGAAACACATTCAAGAGAACAAGGGCTTCAAATTTGGACCAAGCACGACTTTCTGTAATCTCCCATTTAAGTTTATGCTCATTGGGAAGTTGATAGACAAGAAATTGTTAATGGAACATAACCCCAACTGTCCCAGCGTTTCACAGACGGAAGCCCAAACAACGATATGTATGAAACACATTCAAGAGAACAAGGGCTTCAAATTGGGACCAAGCACGACCTTCTGTAATCTCCCATTTAAGTTTGTGCTCATTGGGAAGTTGATAGACAAGAAATTGTTGATGGAACATTCTCTATACTCTCATCGCTTTTTCCTTTCTCCTATGCAAAACATTAAAAAGATATTTGCGGGACACATTTATGAGAACAAGGGCTTCAAATTGGGACCAAGCACGACCTTCTGTAATCTCCCATTTAAGTTTATGCTCATTGGGAAGTTGATAGACAAGAAATTGTTGATGGAACATAACCCCAACTGTCCCAGCGTTTCACAGACGGAAGACCAAACAACGATATGTATGAAACACATTCATGAGAACAAGGGCTTCAAATTGGGACCGAGCACGACCTTCTGTAATCTTCCATTTAAGTTTGTGCTCATTGGGAAGTTGATAGACAAGAAATTGTTGATTGAACATTCTCTATACTCTCATCGCTTTTTCCTTTCTCCTATGCAAAACATTAAAAAGATATTTATCGGACACATTCAGGAGGACAAGGGCTTCAAATTGGGACCAAGCACGACCTTCTGTAATCTCCCATTTAAGTTTATGCTCATTGGGAAGTTGATAGACAAGAAATTGTTGATGGAACATTCTCTATACTTTCATCGCTTTTTCCTTTCTCCTATTCAAAACATTAAAAAGATATTTGCGGAACACATTCATGAGAACAAGGGCTTCAAATTGGGACCAAGCACGACCTTCTGTAATCTCACATTTAAGTTTATGCTCATTGGGAAGTTGATAGACAAGAAATTGTTGATGTAACATTCTCTATACTCTCATCGCTTTTTCCTTTCTCCTATGCAAAACATTAAAAAGATATTTGCGGGACACATTCATGAGAACAAGGGCTTCAAATTGGGACCAAGCACGACCTTCTGTAATCTCCCATTTAAGTTTATGCTCATTGGGAAGTTGATAGACAAGAAATTGTTGATGGAACATAACCCCAACTGTCCCAGCGTTTCACAGACGGAAGCCCAAACAACGATATGTATGAAACACATTCAAGAGAACAAGGGCTTCAAATTGGGACCAAGCACGACCTTCTGTAATTTCCCATTTAAGTTTGTGCTCATTGGGAAGTTGATAGACAAGAAATTGTTGATTGAACATTCTCTATACTCTCATCGCTTTTTCCTTTCTCCTATGCAAAACATTAAAAAGATATTTACCGGACACATTTATGAGAAAAAGGGCTTCAAATTGGGACCAAGCACGACCTTCTGTAATCTCCCATTTAAGTTTGTGCTCATTGGGAAGTTGATAGACAAGAAATTGTTGATGGAACATTCTATATACTCTCATCGCTTTTCCCTTTCTCATATTCAAAACATTAAAAAGATATTTAAGGGACACATTCAAGAGAACAAGGGCTTCAAATTGGGACCAAGCACGACCTTCTGTAATCTCCCATTTAAGTTTATGCTCATTGGGAAGTTGATAGACAAGAAATTGTTGATGGAACATAACCCCAACTGTCCCAGCGTTTCACAGACGGAAGCCCAAACAACGATATGTATGAAACACATTCAAGAGAACAAGGGCTTCAAATTGGGAACAAGCACGACCTTCTGTAATCTCCCATTTAAGTTTATGCTCATTTGGAAGTTGATAGACTAGAAATTGTTGATGGAACATAACCCCAACTGTCCCAGCGTTTCACAGACGGAAGCCCAAACAACGATATGTATGAAACACATTCAAGAGAACAAGGGCTTCAAATTGGGACCAAGCACGACCTTCTGTAATCTCCCATTTAAGTTTGTGCTCATTGGGAAGTTGATAGACAAGAAATTGTTGATTGAACATTCTCTATACTCTCATCGCTTTTTCCTTTCTCCTATGCAAAACATTAAAAAGATATTTACCGGACACATTTATGAGAAAAAGGGCTTCAAATTGGGACCAAGCACGACCTTCTGTAATCTCCCATTTAAGTTTGTGCTCATTGGGAAGTTGATAGACAAGAAATTGTTGATGGAACATTCTATATACTCTCATCGCTTTTCCCTTTCTCATATTCAAAACATTAAAAAGATATTTGCGGGACACATTCAAGAGAACAAGGGCTTCAAATTGGGACCAAGCACGACCTTCTGTAATCTCCCATTTAAGTTTATGCTCATTGGGAAGTTGATAGACAAGAAATTGTTGATGGAACATAACCCCAACTGTCCCAGCGTTTCACAGACGGAAGCCCAAACAACGATATGTATGAAACACATTCAAGAGAACAAGGGCTTCAAATTGGGAACAAGCACGACCTTCTGTAATCTCCCATTTAAGTTTATGCTCATTTGGAAGTTGATAGACTAGAAATTGTTGATGGAACATTCTCTATACTCTCATCGCTTTTTCCTTTCTCCTATGCAAAACATTAAAAAGATATTTGCATGGAACACATTTAAGAGAACAAGGGCTTCAAATTGGGACCAAGCACGACCTTCTGTAATCTCCCATTTAAGTTTATGCTCATTTGGAAGTTGATAGACTAGAAATTGTTGATGGAACATAACCCCAACTGTCCCAGCGTTTCACAGACGGAAGCCCAAACAACGATATGTATGAAACACATTCAAGAGAACAAGGGCTTCAAATTGGGAACAAGCACGACCTTCTGTAATCTCACATTTAAGTTTATGCTCATTTGGAAGTTGATAGACTAGAAATTGTTGATGGAACATTCTCTATACTCTCATCGCTTTTTCCTTTCTCCTATGCAAAACATTAAAAAGATATTTGCGGGACACATTCAAGAGAAAAAGGGCTTCAAATTGGGACCAAGCACGACCTTCTGTAATCTCCCATTTAAGTTTGTGCTCATTGGGAAGTTGATAGACAAGAAATTGTTGATGGAACATTCTCTATACTCTCATCGCTTTTTCCTTTCTCATATTCAAAACATTAAAAAGATATTTGCGGGACACATTCAAGAGAACAAGGGCTTCAAATTGGGACCAAGCACGACCTTCTGTAATCTCCCATTTAAGTTTATGCTCATTGGGAAGTTGATAGACAAGAAATTGTTGATGGAACATAACCCCAACTGTCCCAGCGTTTCACAGACGGAAGACCAAACAACGATATGTATGAAACACATTCAAGAGAACAAGGGCTTCAAATTGGGAACAAGCACGACCTTCTGTAATCTCCCATTTAAGTTTATGCTCATTGGGAAGTTGATAGACAAGAAATTGTTGATGGAACATAACCCCAACTGTCCCAGCGTTTCACAGACGGAAGCCCAAACAACGATATGTATGAAACACATTCAAGAGAAACAAGGGCTTCAAATTGGGACCAAGCAGGACCTTCTGTAATCTCCCATTTAAGTTTGTGCTCATTGGGAAGTTGATAGACAAGAAATTGTTGATTGAACATTCTCTATACTCTCATCGCTTTTTCCTTTCTCCTATGCAAAACATTAAAAAGATATTTATCGGACACATTTATGAGAAAAAGGGCTTCAAATTGGGACCAAGCACGACCTTCTGTAATCTCCCATTTAAGTTTGTGCTCATTGGGAAGTTGATAGACAAGAAATTGTTGATGGAACATTCTCTATACTCTCATCGCTTTTTCCTTTCTCATATTCAAAACATTAAAAAGATATTTATCGGACACATTCAAGAGAACAAGGGCTTCAAATTGGGACCAAGCACGACCTTCTGTAATCTCCCATTTAAGTTTATGCTCATTGGGAAGTTGATAGACAAGAAATTGTTGATGGAACATAACCCCAACTGTCCCAGCGTTTCACAGACGGAAGCCCAAACAACGATATGTATGAAACACATTCAAGAGAGACAAAGGGCTTCAAATTGGGAACAAGCACGACCTTCTGTAATCTCCCGTTGAAGTTTATACTCATTGGGAAGTTGATAGAATTGAAATTGTTGACGGAACATTCTCTGTACTCTCATCGCTTTTTCCTCTCTCCTATGCAAAACATTAAAAAGATATTTATAGAACACCTTCAAGAGAACAAGAGCCTCAAATTGGGACCAAGCACGACCATCTGTAATCTCCCATTTAAGTTTATGCTCATTGGGAAGTTGATAGACAAGAAATTGTTGATGGAACATAACCCCAACTGTCCCAGCGTTTCACAGACGGAAGACAAAACAACGATATATATGAAACACATTGAAGAGGACAAGGGCTTCAAAATTGGGACCAAGCACGACCTTCTGTAATCTCCCATTTAAGTTTTTGCTCATTGGGAAGTTGATAGACAAGAAATTGTTGATTGAACATTCTCTATACTCTCATCGCTTTTTCCTTTCTCCTATGCAAAACATTAAAAAGATATTTATCGGACACATTTATGAGAAAAAGGGCTTCAAATTGGGACCAAGCACGACCTTCTGTAATCTCCCATTTAAGTTTGTGCTCATTGGGAAGTTGATAGACAAGAAATTGTTGATGGAACATTCTCTATACTCTCATCGCTTTTTCCTTTCTCCTATGCGAAACATTAAAAAGATATTTGCGGAAAACATTCATGAGAACAAGGGCTTCAAATTGGGAACAAGCACGACCTTCTGTAATCTCCCTTTTAAATTTATGCTCATTGGAAAGTTGATAGACAAGAAATTGTTGATGGAACATTCTCTATACTCTCATCGCTTTTTCCTTTCTCCTATGCAAAACATTAAAAAGATATTTGCGGGACACATTCATGAGAACAAGGGCTTCAAATTGTGACCAAGCACGACCTTCTGTAATCTCCCGTTTAAGTTTATGCTCATTGGGAAGTTGATAGACAAGAAATTGTTGATGGAACATAACCCCAACTGTCCCAGCGTTTCACAGACGGAAGACCAAACAACGATATGTATGAAACACATTCAAGAGAACAAGGGCTTCAAATTGGGAACAAGCACGACCTTCTGTAATCTCCCATTTAAGTTTATGCTCATTGGGAAGTTGATAGACAAGAAATTGTTGATGGAACATTCTCTATACTTTCATCGCTTTTTCCTTTCTCCTATTCAAAACATTAAAAAGATATTTGCGGAACACATTCATGAGAACAAGGGCTTCAAATTGGGAACAAGCACGACCTTCTGTAATCTCCCGTTGAAGTTTATGCTCATTGGGAAGTTGATAGACAAGAAATTGTTGATGTAACATTCTCTATACTATCATCGCTTTTTCCTTTCTACTATGCAAAACATTATATAGATATTTGCGGGACACATTCATGAGAACAAGGGCTTCAAATTGGGACCAAGCACGACCTTCTGTAATCTCTCATTTAAGTTTATGCTCATTGGGAAGTTGATAGACAAGAAATTGTTGATGGAACATAACCCCAACTGTCCCAGCGTTTCACAGACGGNAGCCAAAACAAAGATATGTATGAAACNCATTCAAGAGAACAAGGGCTTCAAATTGGGACCAAGCACGACCTTCTGTAATCTCCCATTTAAGTTTGTGCTCATTGGGAAGTTGATAGACAAGAAATTGTTGATTCAACATTCTCTATACTCTCATCGCTTTTTCCTTTCTCCTATGCAAAACATTAAAAAGATATTTATCGGACACATTTATGAAAAAGGGCTTCAAATTGGGACCAAGCACGACCTTCTGTAATCTCCCATTTAAGTTTGTGCTCATTTGGGAAGTTGATAGACAAGAAATTGTTGATGGAACATTCTCTATACTCTCATCGCTTTTTCCTATCTCCTATTCAAAACATTAAAAAGATATTTATCGGACACATTCAAGAGAACAAGGGCTTCAAATTGGGACCAAGCACGACCTTCTGTAATCTCCCATTTAAGTTTATGCTCATTGGGAAGTTGATAGACAAGAAATTGTTGATGGAACATAACCCCAACTGTCCCAGCGTTTCACAGACGGAAGACCAAAAAATTTATGAAACACATTCAAGAGAACAAGGGCTTCAAATTGGGACCAAGCACGACCTTCTGTAATCTCCCATTTAAGTTTATGCTCATTGGGAAGTTGATAGACAAGAAATTGTTGATGGAACATTCTCTATACTCTCATCGATTTTTCCTTTCTCCTATGCAAAACATTAAAAAGATATTTATGGGACACTTTCGTGAGAACAAGGGCTTCAAATTGGGCCCAAACCACGACCTTCTGTAATCTCCCATTTAAGTTTATGCTCATTGGGAAGTTAATAGACAAGAAATTGTTGATGGAACATAGCCCCAACTGTCCCAGCGTTTCACAGAGGGAAGACCAAACAACGATATTTATGAAACACATTCAAGAGAACAAGCGCTTCAAATTGGGACCAAGCACGACCTTCTGTAATCTCCCATTTAAGTTTATGCTCATTGGGAAGTTGATAGACAAGAAATTGTTGATGGAACATAACCCCAACTGTCCCAGCGTTTCACAGA